>JAWRVZ010000027.1:2170000-2827500 GCA_037043235.1 Rhodeus uyekii
TTTTACTGTCCCGGTGATACGAAAACCTCTAGGCACCAAACATTAACTGGGCCGCTACAGACAGGCACACAAAACGGTTACATCATACTGGTGTATGAGAGTGTAAGACTCGATCCAAAAGGAGGCATGTTCACATATATACACACGACATCTAAAATAATATCAACATGACTGCAAACAGCCGCTTCTGCCGTTTTACTTTACATCTCTTAAAATCTTTGAGCTTTGAAATGACAAGGACTTGCTCAACGGCATAATGAGCAGACAGCATAACAAGAAGATGAGGCTGATTTAACTCCACTTACAAATTTACACAAAAAATGAATGAACAGGCTTAATTACACAGATCAACTAAGTCTTCAGAGGTGCCAGGAGAAAAGATATACTGCCTATTAAACATGAGAACAGTGCCACTTCTAGGGTTATCAGAGCGCCACAAGACATCAAGCCGTATTAACATACACATGATCTGAACACAACAAATGCTTTATGCTTAAAGTCAAACATAAAATATGCATGTTTATACTCTAAGGGGGATTGCGTCTGGTAGCATTGACAAAGCATTTCAACAAATAGTGGCGTTCAGTCTTGCTGTGCTATTGGGTCCGCTGGATGGATGTTTTTCAAAAATCGACGCTAGCATTTGGAGCACGGGGTGTGCCAGATCTTACCCACCCACTGTCACTTTCAGTTACTAACAACACATTTGATATCGACAACATACCCCCGTCAAAGCATTGACTTGTCACTCATCACAGAAAGCCCCAACAGGAAATCCCAAAGGAGGAGAGGACGACAAATGAAATCAAGAGGTAAATAAATGAATCGATGGATGAATAATAGATTAGGCAGCAAGTGGCCCCTTCGAGCAATGCCACGAATGCAATATTAATAAGCAGTTCTTACTGTTCGTCTCTGTGTCATCACTGACACTCTTAGGAGGAGCATGGGCCGAATAACACACAGCTGATCTGTACATTCGATCCGGATTACGGATTTTCTTCAGTCCTTCAGGAAGCAAAGAGAGAGAGTGGAGAAGACAAAAAAAGAATTCTGGGAAAAGTACATATTCCCGGATGCACAACGGCTCTCAGCTTTGTTTTAGTCTTTATTTCCCCCATGCACATAGCAGGAAATTATAAGAATGTTTACCGGGGTCAGCAGTGTCGTGTCTGCCGAACCCCGTCCTCCCGCCCATCAGCAAGCCCATGCATCCCAAATGTGTCCATCTCCATGCTGAAGAACACCTCTCCCGAACAATATGCACCGTTCGGCCTCAGAGTTCAGCATGCTTATTTGCTTCTCCACCTTTTTTATCAAGCACATTCATGGGTGCATTTAAAGGGATTACTTTGGCCTAAGGGTGCTGCCTTGTGGGGAGAAAATGCAGTTTCATTTGCAGGCAGGGGTATGGACGAGGAATGTAAAAGCAACCCGGTTCCCTTGTAACTTGAGACCGCATGCACATTTTCATTACCTATAACAAAGTATCATAGATGGCCCCAGCTGTTAATGGCTGTATGGTTATACGCTGCCCAGGGAGAAAACAATCTAGACTACCGCAT
The DNA here is from genome assembly GCA_037043235.1 of Rhodeus uyekii. Classification (NCBI taxonomy): domain Eukaryota; kingdom Metazoa; phylum Chordata; class Actinopteri; order Cypriniformes; family Acheilognathidae; genus Rhodeus; species Rhodeus uyekii. The sequence continues at coordinate 2,171,566 of JAWRVZ010000027.1, forward strand.
TTAGTAACTTCAATGCTAATTTATTTATTCAAAAACACCTGACATGCTGTGTGTGTCTGCCTGTGCTTCTTGTGTTTTTACACTTTGCTTCTCAGTCTTGCTGATAAATCTGTAGGGGTTGAAATAAACGGTTAAGAAATAGCCCTTAACAGGTAGCGATGAGGGCAGCAATCACATTCATTGTGGTCCCAGGGCTGTTTGGTGAGGCTCAATTTTAGTAAGCTACACCAATCGATGAAGTTAATGTGTGTTTCTGTGTGAGGCAGGTAGAGAAGAATCGGGACAAGCCAAAAGGAAGAAGTGTCGTCTCCATCTATCCCTGCCATTCACTAATTCAATTAAGAAGCATACTCTCAAACTAAGAACTTAGTAAATGATCTAGAATAGATAATGGCTCAATTTATCATAAATCCTGCTTTGGAATCTTATATCCTACCTGCTTCTACAAGTAGTCAATTGTTGTGATAAACAGCACCCTATAATATTCATATTGATCTGTATATGCCTTGTCCACATTAATACGCTGTCATTTGAAAGAAGTAACCTTTTCTCTATGTTTTGCCCTTCCGCTCACACTGAGATTTTTGTCCGGCGAAAACTAAGCTTTTTGAAAACGCATTCCCAAGTGAATCAATTTGAAAACGGAGGTATTTGAAAAAATGACTCATGTTTAACCATGTGACGCATATTGAACCGATAGATATGTATGTTTATTATGCTATTGTGCAATGGGCTACTCACTTTCACACTGTTGTTAAAGAAATGTTACGTTGTAAACTCTTCATATCGCAGTCCTGCAAAGATTACAGAAAATGTACTCGCAATTGCTGACCTCCGGCAAAACATGAGAGCAGTTCTGTATTAGAACAAGCTTATTGGTGACTGAGTGGGAACTGGACACATCAGTGAATGGTGAGATAGTTTGCTAAATAAAAGGATCCTGTCTGTATCATCTCAGTGAGCTTTTATAAGGTTTCACTAAGGGTGTAACGGTACACAAAACTGACGGTTCGGTACGTACCTCGGTTTTGAAGTCACAGTTCAGTACGGTTTGGTTTAGTAAAGGGGGGGAGAAAACTAAACATAAAATTACTTCTTTTTTTTATTAAACAGTGGTTTACTGAATAAATTGCATCTCTGCCTTTAAATTAATTAAATTAAAAAGAAAGTTTCTTAAGTATAAAAAATGTATAGGGCATATTACTATAATATTAAAGATTAACAACAGAGCCTAAACTATTAGCCTAAATTCCATTATTATTTATTTTTAGCTATAATAATCAACACTAAAATAACAAATTGAATGCAAACATGTAAACTGCACATAAGGCAGTTTTTGCATTAACTTCTGTATCGAATTATATGTTTTTACTCCAATTCGTAGTTGAAATATAATCATTTACACATTGGATGTGGCTGTGATTTTCTTAATTTAAACAGACATTATGTAATCAAGACATCACTAACAGGTTAAGTAAAATATAATATAATATATAGGCTAATATAGTACATATATTTAGCGAAATAGTTAATTTCTCTAGCGTACTAACAAGCTGTGGACACTGAATGACTCGCCCGAGGTAAATGTAAAGCTACTTGACATATTCTTTACAAGCTTTTTTTGATTGAGCAATTAAACAAGATATAGTTTCAGTAAGTTGCAATGTATCTTTCAACATACCTTCAGATGTTCGTTCATTTTTATTCTGTAATTAGACTTAAAAGAGGTAATCACGTTCACTCAAATTTTTTGCGACCACTTGAACTGAAGCGCCTATACAGTGATCTGTCACACCACATTAAAGAGCATTAAAATTACTTTTTGTGTTTGAATTTCAAGATAAAATTAACAGAATTTGAAAGATGATGCTTTGTTTGTTATCGAAAGTAACAAAATGCAGAGCGTAATGCGATTATTTGTGGTTAATGGTGGTTAGGCTATAATGCTGTATTCGTCATGTACACATAAGACATGAGGTCCAATGGGTCTGAGGGGTGTAGACCATGAGAGAACCGCGGGTGGTGTATCGCAGTTCCCCTTCGAGGGAACTCGAGCTGCATCAAATGGCGCTTTGTAATGACGTTGAGTGTCATGTGGCACGTGCCGGCGGAGACAGAAGCTATAAAGGGATGCCGGTACACACGAGCGGCAGCTTCTGGTACTCAAAGCAAAATGTTCCAGTCATAGGAAGGTGAGGCAAAAAGACGCAGCATCTAGTTCCTTTCTCAGGGAACAATGGTTACAGTAGTAACCCGAGACGTTTTTTGGTTCAGATTGAATATCGTTACACCCCTAGGTTTTACGCATGCGCAGAAAACGTTAGTGTGGACAGAGAGCGCTTTGAAATGAAAGCACGGTTTTCGGATTAGTGTAGCTTTATAGAAATAAGGGAGATAATTGACATTTTAGTTTAAAGTCATAGTTCGCCTCAAAACTAAAATCATCCATTTAAGTAATCAAATGATTAAAGTAATTATTTACTCACCCCAACCACTTTTTTGTGTTCTACTGACGAAAGAAAGTCTAGTTTGGAAAATTATGAGGGTGAGTAAATAATTAAATTATTTATTTTGGATTAACTGTCCTTTTAACTGTATAGTTCTCTAACACATCTCAATCTACACCCACCACCTTCCATAGGTACAGTCCCAATTCCTGGCAATGTAAAAAGTGAGCTGGGTCATATCAGGAGACAGAAGAACTCTATGGGGTGTATGAGATATTAACCATGTTTTCATAGCAGCCTCCAGCTAAGAACAGCCTGTCCTTATGTGCAAAAAACCCTGCCAAATAATAAGGCCCTGGAGAACCATGCTCTATGCAAACATTTTAAATGCTTCAAGGACAAAAGGTTAAAATACAGGCAACAATCAGTGCTAAAAATGAGCGGCGTGCATAACGGATAATGGAAAACTCCCTTAGCATACATGCTGAAAGTGTGTAGGCCTATAAATTAAATATAACATAAAATATGGGACTCTAAATTCAGTTGTAGCTATACAGTGCAGAGCACTCTATATTAATACGGAGGTGTGGAACACTAGCTCCTCCCCCATACATTGACCTGACAAGCATGACAAAAATAACCGAGCCTGTTCTGCAATGGGAGTCACAAGTCAGGGTTTCTAAAAAGCTCTTGGTTACTGAGATGCATTGGCAGGAAGCAGGCCAGTCTGAGGCACGTTTCAAAGCTGGTTGTGTTCGTTTGAATCTGAAATGCACACAGACATGCAGAGATTGACTATTAACATGCACACACCCACAATCCCAAACACGGAGACAGCTAGTTTAGGTAGTTAGCCTCAGTGTTGTTTTGAAAACAAACGGAGATGTATATTTATGGTAATGATTGTATTCTTAGCTGACACAGTGTTATAAATGTAAAAGCGAACATTTAGGAAGCTCAACACCACCCCCTTGTGGATTACTATACGTTCAGAATCAGAACCCTGGATTTGTTTGGAGTCATGTTTTAATGCTACGTATTAGGATAATTATTAGTTTATCAATATGCATAATTTAATACACGAAACTGAGATTTTATTATGAAACTTATCTTTCATCCTCTACTCGGCTATACAGCCTCATGAAAACTAAATATGCTCACAGCATGATTTATAAACTAATAATGCTTGATTGAAATATTTTTTAGGCTTGTTTGTTAAATATCAAAAACCATGATATAAGGATTTTTTATTTTCTTTAGCCAATCGAATATTTTCAAGATATCTGTTTTCATGATTCCCAAAAATAAAGTTTCTTTTAACTCAATGTCGCCACCTTGTGGCTAATGAAAGATTATTTGCTTTGATCTGACACTGAAGGTGAATTACAAAGAAAAAATCCTCGCAACTAATGACGACTTCCCAAAGCCTCGTACGTTTTAAATACAATGAAATCGGCTATATGAGAGTGGCGACAGATCGACAAACCTGTTTAAAGTGCAATTATTGTCAAAGAGCTGCATTAATATGCTACTAAAACAATGCCGTTGCTACTTCTGACAATAATAATTGACAATTTAAAAAACTATTTTGCATTTCAGCCAAATGTAGCCGCGATATACAGTGAACACACGTTGTATTAGACAGTATCAGAGTGAAAGCAACTCTTTTTGTCTTATTCATTCAAGAGACAAATCTGAAAAGTATCCAAAACAGTGTTGAAAAGAAATAAATATCTCTTATATCTTCGAAGGCACACCTTCAAAATGAATTTTGCGTTGTTAATTTTCTTCCACATTCCATTGGTTTTATAAAGGTCTGCAAATATGAAACTCTTTGGTTACACAATAATCTAGTTCAGAGATTTAAATTGCTGTTTATGTGTACGTGACGTAAAGGGGGCAAACTGGTATGGAAGAATGTGTCCTTGAAGCAAATTTCAAAGTGAAATTGCTTTGACCACACATCAGAAAAACGCTTTAAAAGAAGGTCAGTTGGAGTCTATGGACGCGTGAAAGTGACTGAGAGTAAAAATAAGAAATATTAAACAAGCTTACCAGTGGTATTTTATGCTACTCCGGGACATAAGGTAGTTTTAAGTCAAACTACGGTCTCCAGAACTCTATACACACAAACTCAGAAACAATTTACGCAACTGAAGAAGCTTGATACATCGAAAAAAGAAGTTAGAAATCGACAGCCGTTGCGGCTCACAAGTTTTGCTTTGAGCGCGAGCGTTTAGGCTGAAGGAAACGGAACGCGAGGCGGATTTTTGAATTTTTAGAGGCTCTCGCGCTTTTGCTCCGGGTTGTTTTTAAATATATGTGATGCACACTGCTGGCTAGCTACCGATGCTGGCTAGGGTGATGTGATGTGATGTCTCCGTGCTGGAATAACGAGTGTGTGAGGATAAACACAGAGGCTTTACAATCCCAAAAGCTCCTCGCTTCTCAACTGGCGGCTCTTCCTTGTCTGCCTCCAATTTTTTCCCCTCGCACACTCTTGTCGTACAAGTCAAAAAATATCCCCGATGTTTCTGACTTACCTTCCGGCTTGTTTTCGGCAGCCATTTCCCCTCCGCGCGCCACATCCTCCTCCTCTTCACGAGCGTTGGGTACCACGCGCGTTCACGCAGAGGACAGCAGCACGAGAAGGGACTGGAGAGGCAGAGGCAAGTCCAACCAGAGCGCACTCACTATTGGCTGTCGAACTATGACTGACCATGTTGTTCTAAAATGGCTTGCGAGAGCAAAGCAAATATCCTCCCCTTTAAAGTGTCTCTGAGAACCATTGGGTAAAGCGTGATGTGTAGATACACCTTAAGAAGAACCGATCCAATCCAAAGTGAGCGCTCGTGAGACGTTCGCGTGCAAACGAAAAGCAATGCAAATGTTTCAAGTTCCTTCATAAAACGTATTTTATGAGCTATTTTTGCCGACATTTCATTCGTAAGCAATTCAGGACAGGTTGTTTGTTATGTAAGCCTAAGTGATCACCTTAATGTGTTATGTTTGCCTATGAGTTATTGTATTTTTAAAATCATCAAGCTCAGCTACCTGAACATATGCTCATCTCATTAGAATTGAAAGCTCATCTGTTTCAACTACTTATGATGGAAATACTGTAAAAACTGAAAACTCACAAAGGCACGTAAAATGGCAGGAATGATTGTGACAAGCACAAATGGGTGGGAAAAATGATGTTTCATGACAATTATGTTTAGTTTTTTTACACTTTACACACACACCTGCTTGTTACGTTGTTAAAGCAATGTATACCTCTCAGGTAAAGATCTAGCAGTCCATGGGTTAACCTTGAAGATGGATCAACGGTGGGCTGAATGCGCTGCGCCACGGTGCTGAACGGACAGCTCCAGGTGGCAGCAGTGTCCCACTCTCACTGTGCGCAGAAACCCAAACCTTCAAAAAGTCTTCCCTGAAACTATCCTACACAGAAATAGTTTCTCGCAGCCTATTCTAATAGTACACAAATATTGCTGTGGTCTAGATCCCATCGGAATTGCCTAGAAAACCTCAAAACTGCGTTTAGGAATATTGAAGTCGCATTATACCCACGCTGATTAATTATTCGTTAGATTAAGCATTCGTTGATTGCATTGAGCGTATAGATAATGGCTTAAATGTCTCTCTGCCCGCAGCGAATACCCGCCATGAAATGTTATCATTAAAGCGTCATCTTTATTGCTTGCAGTTGCTTGATAACACGAGTGCTTTCCAAATCCTTATCTGTTCGTTTTCTAAGAGAAAAATCTTGGATTGTTGAATAAAACAGTGGGAATAAACATAACATTGTGACTTGTAATGTTTTTGGATTAACATATTTGTGGACTTAAAGAATCAAGTTCAATGCATATATTTAAAAATAGTTTGATTTAGGATTAGAACGTGTTCAGAAGGCTATAATAAAAATACATAGAGCGTGAAATGTTGTTCTACTACAACTCTTGAGGCTCTTCGGTTCTCTAAGGGACTGAAAATTATACTACAGCACAATTCCTTACGAACATCTGCAATCTATTCTTGCCAGGATCATATGAGGTTCACACAAGACATCACAGAGGCTTTCAAAGACTTGCTTGATTCATATTATCATTACTTCAGGACAATGTCTTTCCACATAAATTTAACTTGTCAGTTATTTTAACTGGATTTTATGAGTTTTCAGAGATTCAAGTCGATTTTTATTCATCGGTAATTAAAATCGAAGCGGACCTATTTAATGATTTTACACATACTGACATGACACTGATTTATTGGCTATTTTTTCCAACACTAATGGAACTGGGTCTGAAGTCAACTACAGTTCATTTACCAATTGAATGTTAATTAAGGCCAAAAGGGCACCTATTGGACAAATAATGAAATTGTCAGGCACGAGACTGAGGCAGATTCAATTGCGAGTGTAACATTTATTTGTGAGAAAAAATGAAGGAAGTCCGGGACCGGCTGGCAACAGCGCAGGGACTCAATGGGTTCCGGAGAGAAGTGAAGTGTGAAGTCCAGACGGGTGGTGGTGAACGTGACGACGGAAGGCGGGAACACAGGATAACAGACACGAGGAGACGAGGAACACGAAGACACGAAACCACTGGAGGACTGCACGGGCACACATGGGGAACAAGAACACTGCAATGTGGTGATGGTGGAGGGGAACTAAATAGGCAATCAGATGAGAAACAGGTGAGAAGGTTAATGAGCTGAGTGGGTGATCAGCGACCACGCCTCCCACACACACTCGCATGCACACACAGGCAGTAATTAGGAGACAACGAATTCATGAATCGTGACAGTACCCCCCCCCCCCCTTAGGAGCGTCTCTTGACGCTCCCAGGGGGTCTTACCTGTCGATTGTAATCATCGATGAGAGAGTGATCCAGAATGTCCCGGGCAGGTACCCAACTTCTCTCCTCTGGACCGTACCCCTCCCAGTCCACCAAGTACTGGAATCCGCGTCCCCTCCTCCTCGAGTCCAGAATACGATTTACCGAATAGGTTGGTTCCCCATCTACGAGACGCGGCGGTGGGGGAACCGGGACGGGCGGGTTAATGGGAGAACGAATAACGGGCTTGATTTTGGACACATGGAAGGCGGCATGGATTCTCCCGTACGCGGGAGGTAGTTTGAGGCGGACTGTCACCGGACTAATGATCTTGGTGACAGGGAACGGGCCGATGAATTTAGGAGCCAGTTTATTACATACGGAGCGGAGGGGAATATCTTTAGAAGAAAGCCACACTTTTTGACCCACGACGTCTACGGGAGGCTTCGACCGGTGGCGATCAGCCTGGGCCTTGGTGCGCGCCCCAGCCTGTAGGAGAGTCTCTCGGGCTCTACTCCAGGTGCGGCGGCACCTCTGGACGAATGCGTGGGCGGAGGGGACCGCGACTTCGGATTCCGTACTGGGAAAGATAGGTGGCTGGTAACCTATACTACATTCAAACGGTGATAGGCCCGTGGATGATACTGGTAACGAGTTATGTGCGTACTCAACCCACGGGAGTTGTTGACTCCAGGAAGCAGGATTCTGGGCCGCGGTACACCGTAGGGACCTCTCGAGATCTTGGTTGGCCCGCTCGGTTTGGCCATTGCTCTGGGGATGGAAACCCGAAGACAGACTAACGCTCGCGCCCAGTAACCTACAAAATTCTTTCCAGAACTTGGAAATGAATTGGGGCCCTCTGTCAGAGACCACGTCTGTCGGGAGGCCATGAATGCGAAAGACGTGTTCTATGACAGAAGCCGCTGTCTCCTTAGCCGAGGGCAACTTGGGTAAGGGTATAAAGTGAGCCGCCTTCGAGAATCGGTCCACTACGGTCAAAACGACCGTGTTCCCTTGGGAGGGTGGGAGGGCGGTAACGAAATCTAGGGCGATGTGGGACCAGGGTCTCGAAGGTACTGACAGCGGCTGGAGCAACCCATCTGGAGCGCGATTGGAAGTCTTACCCTGTGCGCAAATCGAGCAGGCCGATACAAAATCTCGGAGGTCCTGGGCCATCTTCGGCCACCAGAATCGTTGTTTGACCAGAAAACTAGTGCGCCTGATTCCCGGGTGACAAGCTATCTTAGAGCAGTGACTCCATTGGATGACCTCGGACCTGACTCTCTCTGGTACGAATAATCGGCCTGGTGGACCCCCGGGCGGAGGCGTTACCCCTTCTAAGGCCGCTTTGACCTTCGCTTCGACCTCCCATACGAGTGTGGAAACAATGAGCTTCTCGGGAAAAATGCACTCGGGAGTGGACGGGCGATCGGAGCGATCAAAAACGCGAGATAAAGCATCGGGTTTGATGTTTTTGGAACCCGGGCGGTACGATAGTAAAAAGTCAAAACGTCCGAAAAAAAGGGCCCACCGAGCCTGCCTGGAGTTGAGTCTTTTGGCTGTTCTAATGTACTCTAGGTTCTTGTGGTCGGTCCAAACTAGAAAAGGCACCCTTGACCCCTCTAACCAATGGCGCCACTCCTCCAAAGCTAGTTTGACCGCCAACAACTCTCGGTTACCAATGTCATAATTTCGTTCTGCAGGAGACAAACGATGAGAAAAAAACGCGCACGGGTGCATCTTATCGTCCGAGGAAGCGCGCTGGGATAGAACCGCACCTACCCCCACCTCTGAAGCGTCGACCTCCACCACGAACTGCCGTGTGGGATCAGGGGCGACAAGGATGGGAGCCGAAACGAAGCGGCTCTTGAGTTTGGCGAACGCCGCTTCGGCGGCGTCGTGCCACCTGAACGGAGTTCTGGGGGAGGTCAAGGCTGTCAGAGGCGCGGCTAGTTGGCTGAAGTTGCGAATGAAACGCCGGTAGAAGTTGGCAAACCCCAGGAACCTCAGCAGGGCCTTGCGAGAGTCCGGGGTTGGCCATTCCACCACAGCCTTAACCTTGTCGGAATCCATGCACACTCCCTCCGACGAGATGATGTACCCTAAGAAAGGAACAGACTGTGCATGAAAAACGCATTTCTCCGCCTTGACAAAAAGCCCATTCAGTAGTAACCGTTGGAGCACTCGTCGGACGTGTTGAACATGTTCCTGGAGAGACGAAGAAAATATCAGTATGTCATCCAGGTAAACATACGTGAACTGATCTATCATGTCTCTCAACACGTCATTGACGAGTGCTTGGAAGACTGCTGGGGAATTGGACAGTCCAAACGGCATGACCAAATATTCAAAATGGCCCCTAGGGGTATTAAATGCAGTCTTCCATTCATCCCCCTCTCTTATGCGGACCAAATGATAAGCATTACGTAAATCCAATTTCGTGAAGATAGACGCTCCCTGCAACCTCTCGAACGCTGAAGACATCAACGGCAAAGGATAAGTATTCTTTACCGTGATGTTGTTCAGCCCTCGGTAGTCAATGCAAGGTCGCAGAGACCCGTCCTTCTTCCCCACAAAAAAGAATCCCACCCCCGCCGGAGAAGAAGAGGGGCGGATGAACCCGGTGGCTAAGGAATCAGAAATGTATTTCTCCATGGCCTCCCTTTCAGGAGTGGAAAGCGAGTATAATTTGCCCTTAGGCGGAGACATACCTGGCACTAACTCTATAGCACAGTCGTAGGGACGATGCGGAGGGAGAGAAGCAGCCCGCGACTTACTGAACACTTCCTTCAGGTCCCGGTACTCCGAGGGCACGTTAGACAAATTCGGTGGCTCCTCCTGCAACACAGAACTAGACACAAACGAACAGGCAGACACAAGACAAGAGGCATGGCACTGATCACTCCAACTCGTGATGGTGTTGCGTCCCCAGTCAACCCTGGGGTTGTGCTTTGATAGCCAGGGATGACCGAGGACGACCGGTGCCGAGGGGGAGTCCGTAATGAAAAAGTCAATGGTTTCGATGTGGTTACCTGCCGATGTAAGTTTGAGGGGTATAGTCCTGAGGGAAATGTCTGGTAGTCTCTGGCCGCCGAGGGCGTTGACGGCGATGGGTTGGGGAAGACGTTCCGTGGGAATCTTAAGGTGGAGTGCCAGTGAGTGATCCATCAGGTTACCCTCGGCTCCAGAGTCCAACAGTGCTCGACAGTGATGAGATGAGTGAACCCATTGGAGTCTTACCGGGAGGAGCGTTGCGGAGGAGGATGTGTTCATAGCGATGGCGCCCGTCAGTAACCTTCTCCCTACTGGCGGGCGCTGGCTTTTACTGGGCATCGGGAGATGAAGTGGCCCTCTCCCGCACAGTAAATGCAGAGCCCTTGTGCTCTGCGGCGTTCCCTCTCCTCCCGGGAAAGCCGAGCTCGACCAACCTGCATGGGCTCAGGATCGCAGGTAGGGCTGACCGCGCCTGGGTGGTGGGTGGGAAGCATCACGGGAGGCTCCGGAGCTGCCGACTGGAGGGACCGATACTTGCCCCTTTCCAGCCGGGAGTCCACCCGGAGTGCTAGCTCGATCAACCCGTTGAGGCTCGTGGGAAGGTCCAAAGTATATATCTCCTGCTGGACGCGGTCAGCCAGCCCATGCAGGAACCTGTCCCACTGCGCCTCCTCGTTCCAGTCGCAGCCGGCCGCGAGTGTTCGGAACTCGATGGAGTAATCGGATACCGAACGGTTACCCTGTCTGAGGTCCGATAACTGGCGTGCTGCCTCGCGACCGACTGCCGATCTGTCGAATACTTTCTTCATCTCATCCGAGAAGGACCGGAACGAGGAGCAGCACGGATCATTCTTCTCCCATACCGCCGTTCCCCATTTGGCTGCCCGTCCCGAGAGCAACGTTATTACTAGGGCCACCTTGGCTTGCTCCGAGGCATACGTCCGCTGTTGGAGGGAGAAAAACACAGAGCATTTAGTTAAAAATGGTCGGCATCCCTCGGGTTCCCCAGCGTAACGTTCCGGGGGCGGGAGATGCGGCTCTTGCTGCCCTGCAGGACGGTCGATGGTGAGGGGAACCGGCGGTGGGTCTGGCGCAGTGAGAGCAGGCAGTTGTTGGAGTCGAGTGGTGAGCTCGGACACCTGCGCTGTTAACGTTTGCATGGCACGCCCTGTCGCGAGCATTTGCTCCTCCTGTCTTTCAAGGCGCGCCATGTTGTTGGCGACGAAATCCTGCCAGCCGGGGTTACTCGCTGAATCCATGAAAAGGGCAGTGTTCTTCTGTCAGGCACGAGACTGAGGCAGATTCAATTGCGAGTGTAACATTTATTTGTGAGAAAAGATGAAGGAAGTCCGGGACCGGCTGGCAACAGCGCAGGGACTCAATGGGTTCCGGAGAGAAGTGAAGTGTGAAGTCCAGACGGGTGGTGGTGAACGTGACGACGGAAGGCGGGAACACAGGATAACAGACACGAGGAGACGAGGAACATGAAGACACGAAACCACTGGAGGACTGCACGGGCACACATGGGGAACAAGAACACTGCAACGTGGTGATGGTGGAGGGGAACTAAATAGGCAATCAGATGAGAAACAGGTGAGAAGGTTAATGAGCTGAGTGGGTGATCAGCGACCACGCCTCCCACACACACTCGCATGCACACACAGGCAGTAATTAGGAGACAACGAATTCATGAATCGTGACAGAAATCCCAACTAGAGAAAAATAAATGACTTTATATTTTACATGTATTATAGACTAAAATTGTTTTCCAAAATTATTGTTCTACATCTGGCATCTGAGGGTGCCATCAACGTCTTTGTCCTATTAGGGTAAAAAAATAATTGGCACATTCTCCCTTAGAGCATTTTCTGAAAGGTAGTGAAAAGGTCTTAGTTTTCTCTTTTTTTTAATCAATATTTCATTTCATCTTGTGCTACTATACTTAACTTGGAACTCACATGTGAAAGTGACAAAAACTTGACTAAAATTCAGATGCAACTTCACTGCCTGGAAAGTAGTCAACCCCTGTCTTTTTCAAAAAGTATTAAAAACATCTTTCTTGGAATTCCAAATCAATCATTGTAGCACATGTGAAAATCAACAAGGCTCTTCTTTTTCAGTGTTTCACATCTCAGTTTTGACCTGTTTAGTGTTTAGTCATCATTGGAGCATCCCTGCTTGTAAGTAGGACAACAGGCAATTGCACCTGACCTTTGTTTGTAGTGTGGATCACATCTTCCAAACTGGCATGGGATACTGTATCAAAATGCCTGAATTTCACAACAGTCTATGACTTCTATTTTCCATCGCTGCCATCATCCTCAATGCTCAATGCATCCTCAAACTTCTTCCTTACTACAACCTCAGTTTCTGATGCACGGCCTGCTGTCACTATCATCAATACTTTCTAGAAAAGGCTTTTCATCTCTGTCTTCTTACTAACATTAACCTGAAACATAGGCAAAAAAGCTATTATACTGCCTGCCAGCACTGACCAGCTACCAGCTACACAGAAAATATGTATTCCTTAAAATTACTGTCACAGTCTCGTCATGTCTTTCACATCCGGGTCACTTCTGTGTATCTCCGATGCCCATCCCACACCTGTCTTGTTAATCAATTACACTGTTTGTCTCGTCAGCTGCTTCCAATTTCCTCATGTGTAAATTCCCTCTCGTATTCCCTTGTCTTTGTCTTTTGTTAACGTTGAAGTGATGTTGTTTGATGTTCCTTCGTGTCTCTTCTTCGTCCGTGTTTGCACCAAAGCGTGCCATTTTGATTATATTTAAAGTCTTTTGTTTTCTGTTTTGCAAATAAAGAGAATTTCTGTTTAGAAACCAGCAATTCCTTGTCTTCATCCTTGCCTACGCTAACAATTATTTATTGTTTGTACAAAATATGCATTAAAAATCACCCAAAACCTTTGAAAACACATTTTGCATATGCATTTTCTAGTCTAAAAAAACGTACAATGAAGCCTTGACATGTCTCCTTCACTTCCTTGATGCCAAAAATGTCAAATGCGTTTTAATTTTATAGGCTGAAGGGGATGTCATATGGTATTACAAAGAAAAAATTATTTATATTTTTTGGTTATTATTTCAATGTAATTTTCTTCACGTCATTTATAAATAATGTCCCATATTAAGGGTTACATTTCTTATTGGATGAATGAACATCCCAAGGGCATAGAATGTAGTATAGGTGTAATATGTCCCTGTAGTAAATTCAGTTTGACTCTCACATCCCAAGTTGAAGGATCCTTGGAAGGCATATTCAGGCATATTGAATTGATACTAGCAATAGTTTTAATCAAAGGAAATCTGTAACCAATGTTGTAATTTTTACACATCTGAAACAGGTCATACCATAGACATTTCCCAAAACGCCAAAGTAAAAAGGTAAGAAAACTGTTCTTTCCATGACATCCATTTTGTGCAAGGACAGAATAAGAAAATGAAACACATCCCACATGCACAGTTCAGTTGAATGATAAAGTTTACCCTCTTTCAAAATCATCTTTGTTTCGGTTCATTTTTTACATTAAAATAAAATGATGTGCAGAGTCATCAAGAGTGCTCTGACTCCTAAAAAAACAATATATTTTTGTAATCTGCTCTATTTATTATAGAGAATTACATATACGTTATGTAGACTATATGTACTCTGATGCTTATAAGAGATGTTGACGATGTCCCCATCCCTAGACACCATGTCACATTTGAAGGAATTTGTTTTAAAATAAAATAAACAATTTCCCCATAAAATATGGCTACATATAAAATCGAAACAATGTATTATTTTTTTCTAGATATTGATAATGAAAACCTGTTATGGCTTATATTTGAATTGCATCACATGTAAAATTAGTTTAATTAGTTGGCACACACTATATTCCATCAGTATACTTGTCTATGGGCCTGTCCCAATATTGTGGTCTTGACTTCTTGAGGGCACATGTATACGACAGGAGCGCAAGACTGTCCCAGGACTGAAAAATGCCAAAGTGCAGTACACTTAATGCACACTAAATCCACACTAATTCTAGAACAGCTTCGGAGTGGTATTTGAGGCTAAGCATTTTCCATCATTCACCTCTTTCAGAGCTTTCGCGTCTTTTCAGTTTCGCTTTAACTTATGTGTTATGTAAACTGTAAATGTAAAAAAATGTAAAAAAAAATTATGTAATTTACATAAATTACATGTTACATACAATTTGGTTATAAAATGTAAAGTGTTTTTTTTATAGGTGCAGAGACCACAGAGATTTTATTTTGTAATATGTTTGCACTAGTTATGTGTCCCATTGAGTAAACAAAAATCTTAAAACCCTTAGTAAGTAGTCAAGTGCAGGGAATGCATGTGTGTGCAGGTATTTATCAACTTCAGGAACATACATGTATGAAATCACACAATGTCAAGGAAAACATTTTGTAGTAAAATGTGAATATTTTCTTTATTTTCTTTATATTTTCTAATATTGTTTATCACGTCTTGACCCTTCAGAGGCTTGTTGGCTAGAATCTGACTTTAGTAAATGTGCATGGCTATGTTACGCATATTCCCATCCCCATGATCATACCTTTCTTAAAATCTTTATATTGACTGGGTTTGTATTATACAGTGAATGGCAATCGACTGTGGTCTCCCAGTTGCTTACATTATGTTAAGTGATTCATCCACACCAAAACAAAAGATAACATGAATGCCTTCATCTCCAAAAACACTTTTTTTGTCTTATACTTCATATTGCCAACTCGTTTCCATCAGTTCTTTTTTCGTGAAATGGAAAGGACTGTGGAAGCGAAGGAGACACAATGTATCCTTTAAAACGAGCTGAATAAAGGACACAAAATGAAAGCTTCCATCTAAGAATCCTTCAAATCGCAGCCAAGATATGCAGCCACCCGTTTGAGAAGAACCCCACAAGCGTGGGTATTGGGACCATATGCATATCTATGATTAAAACAGGCTCCAAGTAGCCACTTTTGGTCAGTGTTCCTCCCATCCTGATGGTGGCGCTAAACACCTTCATGCGCTCCGACTCTACACACCAAAGATCAGCGTAGTTTGATCCGGCGCTTTGGCGAGGATGAAAGGTGGTAAATATGGCGGCGGCCTTGGAAGAAGATGAAATCGATAATGATGACTATTATTCTTTGTTAAACGTCCGCAGAGAGGTATGACATTTACTTGTTAAAGCAGAAGTTTAAGATGAGGGAGCTGCAAGGGTTATAATAAAAGCAAGCGCTTCAGATATCACGCTTTTTAACAGGATCCAAGAGCATG
Organism: Rhodeus uyekii; assembly: GCA_037043235.1. Taxonomy (NCBI): domain Eukaryota; kingdom Metazoa; phylum Chordata; class Actinopteri; order Cypriniformes; family Acheilognathidae; genus Rhodeus; species Rhodeus uyekii. The sequence goes on from JAWRVZ010000027.1 coordinate 2,187,134, forward strand.
TCGTTAAGCTATGGCTCAGTCAGCTCACACCGTGACTTTTACTTATCATTGGAATTTGACTGCATGGTCAGAAATAGATCTGACGCTTTTAATGCGTAAATGACTTTTGTTCTTTTTAGACTTGGACGAGGAGAATTGGGAATAAGCGATTCTTGTTGACGTTTCACAACTGTAAAAGTGAAACTGCTACTAAAGTGTTGACTTCAATCACAAAACCTCTACAAATGACATTAAAATAGCCATTTAGCATTTTTTCCCCCTGAGATTTTGTCTTTGCAAGCTGTTAAGGTCATTTTAAACAATAGTTTACCCTAAAAGTGAAAATTCTCACCCTCATGTTACTCCAAACTTGTGTAACTTTCTTCTGTGGAGATGTTATGCAGAATGTGAGGGACTGGCAGTCATTGGATGCCATCAATTAAATCAAGTGATGACTTTGACTTATTCATTTTGTCTAATGTCAATGGAACCGAACAGAAGAACAAAGTTATACAGGTTTGGAGAGGGCGTCAATGGTGACAGTTTGATTTTTGGAGATAAGTCACTTAAGTGTGCTCTCAGAAGTCTCGTAAGTCCCTTCAGATTTTTCCATCTTTTTTTTATATTTCTCTCCAAAGAGCAACACTGTAGTTTAAGTGCATGATGATAAATCTGAAAGATGAACCGTTTCTTTTTAACTTAACCATTTCAGGCCACACAGGATGAGCTCAAGGCTTCATATCGCCGTCTTTGCATGCTCTACCACCCAGACAAGCACAGAGATCCAGAGCTGAAGAGGCAGGCGGAGCAGCTTTTTAACTTGGTGCACCAGGCATACGAAGGTACAATGTTTTTGCTCAATGCCTCTGACAAAGCAAGCCCTTTTTGTTGCGTTCTATGCCTGTTTTTATTATCAGTGAAGTGTTTCGTAATGTTTTAGCAGACAACTTTTCTTTAATGAAAACATATGTTTTTAATACCACGATTTGTTTGCTTCGGTAGTACTAAGCGACCCACAATCTAGAGCAATCTATGACATATATGGAAAGAGAGGGCTGGATGTGGAGGGATGGGAGGTAAGTTAAAGATTTGAGACTAATATAAATGCTTTAGCATTTGTTCCGTAATTTTATAAAATGTCATGTAAATCATTTTCCCAGGGAGCTTTTGTAAAAACTATTAAATGGATAAAATGTAAAATGATTTCTAGGTAGTAGAGAGGAGAAGAACGCCAGCAGAGATCCGTGAAGAGTATGAGAGACTTCAAAGGGAGAGAGAGGAGAGAAGACTACAGCAAAGGACCAACCCTAAGGTTTGACCTAGTGCCTTCAAAGCAGCAGCCACTGTCAACATTAATACAGGTCTCGCTAATTGTTCTCTGCCTCACTCAGGGGACTATAAGCGTGGGTATTGATGCAACAGACCTCTTTGATCACTATGAGGAGGATTATGAAGATCTCTCTGGTGGTGGTGCTGGTGGCGTACCACACATTGAGATCAACAGGATGCACATATCTCAGTCCATAGAGGTACAGTCCTTGCATTATGTTTCTTCTAATGCAGTGGTATTCAAACGGTAAACCGCAGTCCGGTTCCAGTCCTCAGATTGGATTCACCCAGGGATATAATTTACAGTAATGATCTTTCGGTGCAACATCCTCTAGTATTTTTATAGTCAGACGCGCTTCGTTCAGCTCCTTTCCGCTCTTTATGCGTTTAGATGTAAAGCGCCACGTGAAGAGTTGATGACACGGTTATTTTAACAACAGCAGAAACACGGTGAGCAGCAAAATAGACACCCTGCTTTTGCTAAAATGCTGTAGAAAATGAGAATGCAGCAAATGCAGTTATCTGTCACATAGATAACTCAAACCGTTTAACTTATCCAGGTTTGATAATGTGTGGCGTCTTTAGACGTTTTGTTTTTACCATATTACTATGTATTATTCAAACAGCATATTAAGAGCATTCCATAATTAACAATGTTACAATTTGTACAATTATTTAGAAATGGCAAGGGAAGACAAAAAAAAAGTTAACTATTTTGTGCTTAAAAGGAGAGTTTACTTATTATATTATGAATGTTGTTTGTTTTTAGAACGCTGTTACTTAGGGTAACATAAAAATATTTTTATTAGCCCACCTTTTTTTACTATCCCACTGTTTTCAACACTGATGATAAAAAGAAATCAACATATTGGAATGATTATTGAAGGATCATGCGACACTGAAGGCTGTAAGGATGCTGAAAATTTAGCTTTGCCAACACAGGAATAAATTACGTTTTAAAATATAATTTGACACAGAAATGGCTATTTAAATTGTAATGTTTCACAATATTGCTGTTTTTACAGTTTTTGCTGCTGTTTTTTTAAATAAAAATCTTACAGACCCCAAACTTTTGAGCAGTGGAGAATGCCATCTGTTTTTAAGTTACGATTAGACAGTGTAATTATTTACATGTTAAAATGCTCTTAGAATAAGGGTGACATGACACTTTATTGTATTTAATATTTTTTTTGTTTATATAATCAATACATTTAATAATTGATACAAAGAGCATATTTCTAAGATGTTTTAAACTAGATCTTTACACGTATATGTAATTGCCCCTGGTCTTGATACATTCATAAGTTTTATATGCTGTCGTTGCTCTCGTAGGCTCCTCTGACCACGTCAGACACAGCCATTCTCTCCGGCTCTCTCTCCACACACAATGGCAATGGGGGAGGTAACATAAATTTGGCCTTGCGAAGAGTTACCTCGGCTAAGGGCTGGGGAGAGGTGAGGACATTCAGTTAGCGCTTTATATACGAATGGACTGAATTGTAACGTTTTCTGAGCATGAAACGGAACATGATTTATATATTTTGAATACAGGTTGAGTTTGGGGCAGGAGACATGCATGGCCCTCTCCTCGGATTGAAGATTTTTCGTAACTTGACTTCACGCTGGTGAGTCCAATTTATATCAGTGGTGTTTGAGTGATTTAGTTGAATTATTAAATCTTGATTTGTTTAAGCTTTTTTTATTTTTATGTAAAAAAATTGAATGCTATTCTTTGTAAGTTGCATACTACAGTGGAGTCCACTTACCTCGACCTCGGTTAACTCGCCAACCCTATTATGTCGATGTTTTTGAAGTGGAACCGCCAAACTCCCTATTTGTCTTAGCATTTTCTTATGGGTTATGTCGATTCTTTTATGTCACCGAACCCTAATATCTCAAGCACAAAAGAGGGACAAATTCGCCACTTCTCACATGGTTATCTCGTGACTGAGCGTACCTAGTTCACTGCGCATGCGCTGAGTTTGCGTTGCATGTGGATCGCGGTCCATCCATGTTGGTCAGTGACGCTTCTCTCACAGTGAGAAGCAGGACTCTCTGAAGTGAAAGCACATATCGTTCTTACGCTTCTCAACGACCAGCGAGTGCAGCCGTGGGTCCCACCCACATCCCAAAGCCTTATCCGCTTCTGTGTGCACATAAAGCCCGCCTTTTCTGATTTGATTGGTTTTCTCAAATATTTTGACATTGGTCTGTAACGAGTGGTTACCGACCAATGAGTATGAGGCTTAGATAAACACACACACACACACACACACACACTTGCTTCTGTTCTGACGCGCGCTCTGCTCAGCGTCGCTGTGGATTGAAGAACGCGGTTATTAAAAGACGGGACGAAGCCGAATTTGTTGAGAAAGCACATTAGACAGGCAGAACGCAAGAAAGTATGCAATCTAGTGCAGTGTTATGACCTCACGAATATGTTATGACTGTTTACGCTGTGAGTGAAATTGTGTTTGCAATGTTGGAGAATATAATTAAAGGTTTGTATCGAGAATCAAAGGTTTTTTTTTACTGTATACTGTTAAATATCTGCTGTTAGTTGGTGCACATATGCCTTTTGTTGTTAGCAAACATATACAGTGTATGTACATTTTTGTAGTATGCCGATCGCTTCATCAAATAAATCGGCATATTGGGTGTTGGTTATCTCGATCCAAAAGCTGTATTGTATACTGAGATATATTTGTGTTTTTCAGCTTTACAACAGCTCATTGTGGCATGCAGTTTTCATCCCGTGGTGTACGGCCGGGTCTCACTACTATGCTTGCACGCCACCTGGACAAAAACACTATGGGTTATTTACAGTGGCGCTGGGGAACTCAGTCTTCTATGAACACCAGCATCGTCAGGGACACCAAAAGCAGTCATTTCACTTTTGCTGTGCAGGTCAGTTGCTGTTTTGCACACATTCCCTGATCTTTATGATCTTTTTTTTCCCCAATCACTGTTATTAGGACTTACCACTTTCTTATCGCCATAGTTGGGAATTCCACATACGTTTATTATGATGAGCTACCAGTACAAATTCCAAGATGATGATCAGACCAAGATCAAGGGCTCTGTCAAGTATGTATCTATGGTTGATGCCTTTATCTTTTGTGTTTTGCATAAAGATGGCTATATTTACACCCAAAATCTGGAACTTACAGTTTAAATTCTGTATTTGTAGACGTATCCACCAATATTATTTTATTTTTATTTTTAATAATTATGTATTAAGTTTTTTTTACAATGAAATTTAGATTCTCCCAATAGTATATTTTGGACATTTTTTTTTAAATTGTGATTATATATTACAAATTTTATTTTTTTTAAAGAAAATCGTGTTTTAAAGTTGCCAATCCCTATAACGGAACATATTTGATCTTTTTGCATGTGTGTGTAAAACATTAAACATTTTTTAAATACATCTTTTTTTTTTTTTGCATCCACTTTTGACAATTCGTTATGCATTAGCAGATTTTTCATAATTTTTACAGAACTGATTTAGATGGGATCAAGTGAAGTTACTGAATGCATTGAATTCCCTAAATGTGAATCAAAATTGCATGCACAAATAAATTGAGCAATAACAGGCATTTTAATTTACTCATTTTATAGATCTTATAATAGTGTGTCTGTATCTGGCGTAAATTCACCTTTCTTTCAATTCATACACCCTATTTTGAGTTTTGTGTCGTTATAAGCTTTGGTTCAAGCTTTAGTTGAAGTTGAGATAATATTTTTGTTTGATGCATATACATTTGAGATCAAATATGGCGATCACCTCCTAGGGGTTGAAGACTGCTAGTCTAACATGAATTTAAACAAACAGCATGCGTGTGTTTGGCCTCGCAGTGTAAATGCAGGTTCTGTGGCTGATATCATAGATTCTGTGTCCACATGGCCTGCAGTTTTCTCAAAACCAATCAATTGTTCACATTTTCTGTTTCTAGCCTCTTAATTTAAACAGCACTTGTGTTGCAGGTCAGGGTTTTTCGGTACGGTGTTGGAATACGGTGCGGAGACTAAGATCAGTAGGCACAGTGTCCTGGGTGCTACAGTCAGTGTTGGAGTACCTCAGGGCGTCTCTCTCAAGATCAAGTAAAGTGCTTTTGATCATTTTGAAGCTGTTTCCCTTTAGCGGTTTTTCAGCAGCTCTGAAATTGTGGTGTTTTTGTCTGTCTCAGGTTGAACCGAGCGAGTCAGACATACTTCTTCCCCATTCACTTAACAGACCAGCTTCTACCCAGCGCTGTGTTTTACGCCACCGTCGGACCCCTTGTGTTCTACTTGGCCATCCAGCGGCTGGTTATCCGACCTTATGTTCGTTCTCAGCAGGAACAGTAAGCCTTTTTAGCTGATTACATCTGCAGAGTCGCAGTCACATTCTCCACCTGTTTCATTTAGTTGTCTTTTATGGGCCAATTGATTTCCAAACACTCTTCTCCTACTTTTATCCCCTGTGAGTCTGTAAAATAATAGGACTGAAATCCTTTTAAATGGCCGTGAAACTGAGCAAATGGTAAATTAACTCTGAACCTTTTGTTTAGGGAGCTTGAGAAGCAGCGGGAGAGCTCTGCATCAGATGTCGCCAAGAAGAAACAAGAGGCAGAAGCAGCTGTGAGTTTATAATGTCTAAATACGCTGCAAATAATTTATAATCCATGGCCGTTTAAAGTGGTCATAACTTTCTCGGCAGGGGCTTTGTGTTTGGAGAAACAATGAGTTAGCGTCAGGCTACCCTTCCTATCTGCACATCAGTCGCTGTGTCAGAGTGATAAATGTGTGCTTTCACTATGTGCATATACAAGCAGTCTTACTTGAAATCACTCTTTTCTTTAGGTTCTGCTGATGCAAGAGTCTGTGCGTAGAATTATTGAAGCAGAGGAGTCCAGAATGGGTATGACCGCATAACTCCCATTAGCATTGGCCGTGATCAAACAATGATTTGAACTTTGAGGATTGGTGACACTTGTGTTTTTGTATTCCAGGTCTGATCATACTCAATGCCTGGTATGGCAAGTTTGTGACCGACAACAGCCGTAAGCACGAAAGGGCAAGGGTCATTGATGTCACGGTGCCTCTACAGTGCCTGGTGAAGGACTCGAAGCTCATTCTCACAGAGGCCTCTAAGGTAAATCACAGTTCAAACTGCATTGTTTTCTTACAAAAGACAAAAAAAGGGATGAAATTAGTGGAAACCAATGAATTCACAACTTTTCTCTGGTTTAGTGTAGTTTTTCTGTCACTTAATTTTGCTTTTAAAATATCAAAAGGTAATACAGTACGTTGCTTATTTTTTGTAATGTACTGAAAGAGGGGAAAAAGAAAACTGCAAGTTAATGTAAAATTATAAAGATGCAAATGTACACTACAGTTTAAAAATGTCAGTACATTTACGCATTTGTGACCTTTTACCCAAAGCAACTTGCATTGCATTCAAGATACACATTGACATTCTAATCAGTTGTTGCTTTCTCTGAGAATCGAACCCATGACCTTGGCGTTGCAAGTGCTATGCTCTACTGTTTGAGCATTTTGAGTACATTTTGTGTGCTTTGAGTACATTTTGTGTACTGTACTAGATATATGCAGTCAAGGTGGTTGGTTTGATGGGGTTTTTTGGGGGGGTTTTTATGGGTGCTTTGGTATGCTTAAATTTAAGAATTATATGGACTCCTTTTAATACTTGGTTATTATAATGTCCTTTTTTAGACCCTGAAAAAAAAAACTTGAAGAAACGACAGCTTTATAAGAACCAGCCTTTAATCTTATGGCTTATTTTTCTGAATATACTAAATTATGACAAAATTAACATGTAAAGCGTAGAGGGGAAAAAAAAGATCTATTAACAGTACTAATTATTATTATTATTATTAAAAAAACTATTTTTTGAAATATTTTTTTTTTATATTTCACAATACTATTGTTTTAATGTAATGCAGCTTTGGTGATTTCTAACTATCCTCAAACATAAAAAAAAATCTCATCAATTGCAAACATTTGAAAGGTAGAATATTTCCTTAGTTTTCCATTGAATATTTATATTCTAAAATGTAGCTTAATGCATGTAAAAGTGGTTCTTAAAAAAAATGTCTCAACATATTGGCCTCATATGTCCTAATGTTGCACTTCTATTAGTGATGTACAAAATGTTTAACAAACTGTTCTGAAACCCACAAAAAGAATGTAATAGAGAAATAGTAACTGCTGCATCCCTAATGTTAAGCGCTGTTGCAGGTATTAATGGGTTGTTTTTGCATGAATGTCCTCAGGCTGGTTTACCGGGCTTCTACGACCCCTGTGTAGGCGAGGAAAAGAGTCTGAAGATGCTGTATCAGTTCAGAGGAGTGATGCACCAAGTTCTATGTGGCGACACAGAAGCACTCAGGATACCAAAACAATGTGAGTACACAAACCAAACCCAACAATAATTTTTTTTAATCCATGTGATCCAGAATTCAAGACGAATGCTATTCCCAATTGTATTTTAATGTCCCATGTTATTTTGTCTTTCCTCTCTCTTTGTAGCCCACAGGATTGATAATGACAGTTAGGAACATGCATCTCTTGAACTAAAAGGGACATCTTGGACTGGTATAGACTGATGAGACACAGATGTTCTGGAGTAAAGCCCTGGAAACACTCTGTGCCCTTAAAAGTCTTCATATACCTAGATTTTGTTCTGTTTTAAATATGATTCTATATGATGTCTGTTAGAACACTTAATTGGAACATTTAATTTGCTGGATTTCCACCAATAAAATGATGGCCTTTTCCAGAAAAAGCTAGACAAAAGATATATTTTTGTGTTGGTAGGCCTCATAACCATTTTTAAACAAAGCCCCTCTTCTTCAAATATGGATCCACAACAGTGCCTGTAATCAGCACTCACCAGAGAGAGCTATTTTACCCTCATTACATCACAGAGGAACCATTGCTGCTTGATCCGACTCACTGAACCCCAGCTGTCAGCCTTCTTTCTATGTCTGACTTTTTGTACCACCGGCTTCTAAATAAATTATCTTGCAAGTGTTTAGAAGGCAAAGCATGTTATTAATGAAACCCTGACTGCTTAATCATCTGCATTATTTTTCTCTTTCATCCTATTCTTTTGAGTCTAATATTTGGAGGCACACCTCTTGCACTCCACGTCTGCCAGCAGTGTCGTAGGAATTGAAGGGGCCAATGCACACAATATGCCGGTACTGTCAATGTGTGCTGCTTGAGGAAACAGACTGTGAACAGTACTAAATCTCATGTAGGGCTAGTCTCCCACCATGTGTCAAAAGACTTGAATAGCAGTGGATGAAGAAATAATAGTGGCACATCCTCTGTTTGTTTGTTTTTAGGATCCGTCTCTCCTAATCACTGCATTTTAGTGCCATTCTTCATACAAGGAAGATCTACACGCTTGTTACAATATTTAGTTGATTTAAAATTTATGTTGGGGTGTTTATGAACATTTCTGTCTTGTATTTGAAAGACTGGCTGCAAGACACCTCATGGTTTCCTTTTTGAGTCATATAATTTATATGAAATGTGTCCATTCTGCACACTTGCCATTTGAATGATGTTAAAAAAGACAATCTATAATTGTTGGCTGGAGTATTGGTTTTGTTCAAAGGCGTTTATTGTTATACTTTATCTAATGGCCTACAACTTGCGACAAATATAGACTGTCATTTTTAAATAAATCAAGGAACAACAAAAATGTGGATCGTGTCTGAATGGTGTACAAAAGAATCAGAATTCTATCAATAAAAAATACCTTGCATAATGTTTCCTCAACTTACTATATAGTTTAATAACTTTACAATAAAGTAATATTTAACATTAATCAACTACATTACTTGACATGAACTAAAATTCTAAAGCATGTATGAAGCTGTTAATTTCAACATTTGCTAATCTTTTAATATAATGGAATAGTGCTAATATGAATAATTAACAGTTGTATTGTTTTCTAATGTTAACATCAGATTAATAAATGCTGTAACAAACGTATCGCTCATTGTTAGTTAATGCATTAACCAATGGTACTTTATTGTAAAGTCTACTATCTATATTTTATTTTTTGGGGGTGGGGGGTACATATCAAATCCAAAGCACAGTAAGATTCAGCTTTAATTGCACTTTTACGTACAATAAGCGTAATTTATTCCGTAATAATTTAACCATAATATTAGGTCTTGAATTCGCTGTCCTCTATTGGGAGATGTGAGTGTCTATATCTGAGCTGTTGACGCAAAGTCAGAAGTTCTCTTTGAGCATCCTGCAGTTTAAGTTTCATTCTTTTTATCACTCTGCATTTGGTCTGCAACCTCCCCTGTAGCCATCTGTTGGCATCTAAAACATGAAACAGGCGAGCTTTGGTCGTGCATGGATCCAAAAGAGAATAGGTGTGGTCTATGGCAGCTAAATCCTGTTTAAAAAACAACATGTTTAAAGCATAACTTATGTAAATACACAAAAATATATGAGTAGGTTATACGATAAAAGATTCACCTTTGTGTTTTGACCATAAATCTCTACATTATTGTGAGAGTGTTGAGCATCATCATGCCTCTCTTCTCCAGTTTGAGTATCCTCATTAAAAGGAGGCATCCTATCAGGTGCAATGCCTTCACATTTATCAGCAGCAGATGTTAAAGCCCTCTTCAGCCTCTTCCTAGAATTATTTTGCTGATAGAAACATGACAATGAGATAGATGAAAATCACATGGCATTAGTTCATTTAAAATAGTAATACCTGTGACCTGAGTTACCTTTGCATCCTGATGTGGGACTTCAAAGAGAGTTGGCACTGCGTTCCACAACAGATTTTTGCGGTTTCCCAAACCACTGAAACAGTCCGGGGTGAAATGAAGAGAGCAGATGACCATGTGCTTCCTTGGCTGAAAGTCGTCACGTCCAATGTTATCCAACCATTGTTTCAGAACCGATGGTTTGCTAAAAGGGAACCTGACAAGGAATGATGGTGAAAGTCTTGCCAAATATATTTAGCATACGCTTTTAATATAATGCCCTCAAAGCATCACGAGAGTGAGCTATATATCATGACCTACCTGTGGAACGTGATCTCGGGATTTTTGTTATTGTACCTATTTGTGCAATAATATGCAGAACAACTTTTAGGCATCTTTGCCCCGAACAAAGATGGCGGTTATGAGAAGCCCCGCAGTGTCTCAAAAGCTATAATATGAACATACTCTTTGCTGAATTATTTGATATACATACACACATTATATCATAATCAATAAAAATATCACTCTGAGCCAACATTTCCTTTTTCACTAAAACAAGCCTTGAATCGAATTTAATTGTATTGATTTCGGTTCTGTTTTCCGGTGATTCGTTATTCAAGCTTTTCAAAATAAAAGTCTAAGGTTCGTAAATGCACTTTAGTAACTAATTTAAACAAGCTTCTTAACCCATTAATTTAATACATCTGGTAACATTTCGCACGTCCAAGAACATATTTCATGTGAAAAATTGTATAAAACCGGTGTAAACAGACACACAAACAGAGATGTTTAATTAAAGTCCCCCCTTTGAAACAGAACGCTAAGTCAAATCTCCATAAAAGGAATCTTATAACGTGTTACACTACAGTTTCCACATTTCAAACAAATAATTTTTATTTCATTACAACACTCATTCAATTAGGTAAAACATGTTAAAATGCTTAAATTCGTCCACAGGACCTTGATATTTTCATTTTCTTTGCTGTATTTACTTCATGTAACGCTTTAATACGTTTGAGCTTGTTTTAATCCATAGAGAAACTTTAAAGCACAAAATAATAATAATAAAAATTCAAGTGTTTTCATATCTGTGTCGTGCTGCCTAATATGAATCACGTTTGATCTCGCCGCACATAACAATGGGAGTGGCCTCGTCCCGTCAGATGCGTCAGATGAGCCGCGGCTGTAGGAGCGACTGAAGAAAAGGGGGATGGGGAGAATTGTTTTTGTGTTGCATTCCTGCAGTGTGTCTGACCTTTGACCTCATTGTTGTGTTCTCCTCGTCTTGCATTCCAAAGTGAGGATTTCCTGCAGTATGCCAAAAGCTGCTGGGGCTCGCCTGTTCTGCGCCCTGTCTCTGTTCACCACTATTTAACCAGTGAGACGTTACAAAAAACCTCCCTGCACCGCCGCCGCAACAACAACAACCACCACCGATCGCTTTATTGGCAACCCGTTTTACGGAAAACGCGTGCGAATTTAAACGGAGCGTCTACGCAAGAGCTAAGGGTGCAAAGGAATCAAAGACCCGTTTTTTGGTGTTACAGCTAGCCTAGCACGCTAGCGGGCTTGCCGTGTATCACGCACACGTTTCATATCCGTTGCAGAAATCCGCACCCGAGCGACAACATGAAGGACAAACAGAAGAGAAAGAAGGAGCGCACGTGGGCAGAGGCAGCTCGTATGGTAATATATGAATATTTTCAACACAATTATAGCGGTTTAAGTCCTGTGCGTAGGGTTAGGGGTGTTGCACGAGAGCCGCGAACAAAGCTGTCTCGCGCTGGGCTCGAGCTGTGGTCGCTGCTGTTTGTGTGTCTATAAACGGTGTGCGATGTTTCATAACCCGGCCTTTACCTTTGCGTTGACATGGCTCTTATTACACGGTGCCTATATTTACAGGAACAACAAAAGCATTGCATTTCTAGTGTTTCTGTCCCATTTGAATGAAAGAGCCCTTGCTGGTAGCCTAGCGTATTAGCAAGCTCTGCCTGTTTGACCCTTTGTTTGCAGGGCTTCTTTTAGCTGGCTGAATAAAATGTTGAAAATGCTCAGTGTGGCATCTTTACCTGTTTTTAAAGACCAGTTTTAACAAACGTGTGTGTTCAATAAGTATTTGTGCTTCTTGTTAGTTTTAAGCAGTACTTGAGGTAGTAGGCCATATTTCTATTTTTATCCAGTTCGTTATCAATTTATCTTTGTTAGGTATGGATACTAAAATTAGGTTTGTTAGGACCATTGAGTATTTAAATGCTTTATATGAGTTGTCTCTGTGTATCTGCTATTAAAAGAGGGGTTCTCCTCTATTCTCCACAGTGGTGATTAAAGTTGGTCTGTAATGCATATATTATTACATGTTAAATGTGAATTATACGTACTGGAGTTCATGCTTATGGAAAGATTCTTGCAATCTGCATCTGTTTTTTTTTTTTGCATTTGGTTCAAATTAAAAAGAAAATGTCTAATTTTGGTGCAAAGACTGCCATTTAAGTAAGATATGTCTGGCGTCTAGATTTGATATAAAGAGCTTTCTTAGAAACAGAATTGTATAATGCGAGACTGTACGAAATAAAATTCTCTCTCTTGTCAGACCTTATGTTAGAAACAGTGTCACAGACAAAATGCACCCGTGCAGCTGAATTCATTAACGCTTTCCTTTCAATAAATTGTGTGATTTGTAATCATTGTCTGTCAGGTCTTTGTCTCAAGTTATCATAAGTTTTCGCTCTTGAATTTGATCCACCCAAACAGAATTTAGTCATTTTTGCTGTTTGGCTTATGGTTAGTTGAGATTACACGCAAAAGGGATCGGAGACATGATATCTGGTAAGGGTAGATCTCGAAACTCAAGTGTTGTCGTTTTGGGTGGGGATCCCATGTTTGAGAGCCATTGCTTGTACCATTTATTGCAATTATGCATGTCCTATTTTAATTCAAATTAAATATGATGCCAAATGCATCTAATATCATATGACTATTTTACTTAAAGTATTGTTGGTGATCTAAATCTGAGAATTTTTCAGGACTGTTCTCTTTTGCAGGTATCATACTCAGTGATTGAGCTTTAGGAAGCAGGTGTGGGCATGTCTGTATACCAGGAAGAGTAGTCACCCACCAGCTCCTCGCCTGTAGTAATGGGACAGGCTCTCAGGGAGATGCGGGCACACTCAAACCCAAATAGAGTGAATACTTTGAATGCAAGTGCTGCTTACTACCTGCAACATCATATTTTCACTTCCATTAATTATGGGACGATTGGGTCTTTTAAATGATTTGGATGTATGAGGAATTAAAGAACTTATATAATGACTTTGAAACAAAGCAGCTGTGTGAAAAGGCAGCTTCGGGAATCAGATGCAACCAGATACTTGGACTCAAGGCCAGTGTATATCAGATAGTGATGCACTTGGTTGCAATAGAAAATGTGAAGCAGACCATCTAATTTCGTGTTCTAATGTAATTCATGATTGTTCCTTCCTTACGGGGACTGCAGTGGTGTATAGCCATTTTTGGTGTGATTAAAAAGGCAACCCATTTTGTGAAGGAGAATTTGGTTTTCATTAGTCCTGATGCTGGATGAGGGTGATGCTGTGGTTTGTTTTTTTGTGGCTGTTATAATACTGCATCCTTGACACTTGGATTGAATGTTTGTGGGAACAAGGGGAAACATCACAGACTTGAATGAGGTTCGAAGCCATTTCATTTTATTTGTAATTTTAACCCCTTGCTCTGTTGTGAATTTATTCCAGAGACTGTATGATTTAATACTTTTTAAATGGATAACTTATTTTTTTGTTGTTGTCTTAGTTCTCTGAAGATATTTGGCCAGATATGCCTCCAGATCTGTGTCCTAAACCTGGCATAAAATTAAAATGGATGTGGAGAATTTTCTAAATGAATATTATTGATCTTTTTGTGAACAATTCTTCCATGCATGTTCCAGTTTAAAAAAAATCCACCCCTTACAATCAACTGCAAGATTGCATTCAGATGCGGATCCATCCAATCAACAACTGATGGATAGAAGTCCTCCCTACCTCTTTTTTTTCATGCTCTGCCTCACTTGGCTGCATGTCAGTACTGAAGAAAGATCTGTCACTACTTTCATTTTATCATGACTTCAAGAATACTAAGCCACACATTTTTAAATGCATTCATGCTAAGAATAGTGTCTGCCCAATGAGTTATGGTAGTGTACAGTATTACTGACAATTTTTCTTATTCCCTATGGTACCATGAAACGGATGGGGTGAAAGGAATAGATATCATGCTGGCACAATGCACAACTCAACAGAAGCAATGCATAAATGTGCCGCGCCTTTCAATTGGATTACGTACACACACACACACACGCATTGGTGTCTTTTCAAGACTCTGTTATAAATAACTAGGCAGTTTGTCTTGACACTGGCTTAGTAGCTTGAAGTTCTCACAGCTTGATGGTTTTCATCCCTGCTTCCTTGCAGGAAATGCAGCTGGTATTTTATAATATATTTTAGTGTTTATTTTTTTTATAGCTTGTGCCCTTCCATTTCCTGTTTTAATGTCCTTGATTCTAAAATCAGCTGAGCTCAGTGGAAGTGGATGCAGTGCTTATTACCTTTTTAACCACCTAATAGTCAGAAGGTTACCTGCTCTTATACACCAGAACGAGGAAATGATTTGCTCCGTATCAGTGGGGAGAGAAATGTTAAAAATAGGGTGTTATGATTAATACACCCTTCCCCCCATTCCACATTTTCTGTGAAATAATATTCTTCCTGAGGTTTCACACATGCACATAAAGTCAGCTGTATTAGTTTGTGCCCCTCCCACACACACTTTTGTGCATGTTAAAAGCCTGTCGTGTGTCTGGAATTGCTCCGCTATGTGGAGTGGCTGCAGTTCAATGTTATGCTTGCCGAAACATTGTGCAGAACCGGTGTAAAATAAGAAAGCTGAGTGTATGGTATTTTATTTTTTTGCTATGGTATTTTAATTGGCAAGCTGAGAATGTGCTTTGCTGAAACTGTTAAGGGGTCTTCACAGTAAAACCCTCACTGAAAGATTGTTGTCTTTGTTTAAATTGTTGCTAAAGCCGTACAGATACATGTGGACATCTTTGGCAGTCACAGTTAAACTTTTGAGTAAATTATTATTTTAATTTTTGTAAACTTAAAAATAATTTTAGCCCCCTCAGGGGAATTCAGTTGCACTGTGCTTGTCTGTTTTTGAATAACAGTCATAATGTAAACATTCCTAAAGAAGTGCGTTTGATTTGAGGTTGGATACCGTATTTTCCTGCATATAATCCGCACCCTCAGAGAGCCCGCGGGTTTTGTCAAATATCGTTGGCATAACCCACACCTTTATATCTTGCATGATTGCACCTGTCAGAGTGATAGTACAAGCGCCAGAGACAACAACACTCACAAGAAAGAAAATGCCGCAAAAAAAATATTATATTGAAATGTTATTACGTGGAATGTTTTTTTATATAGCCCGCACCCTTGTATAACCTGCACCCCCCAAGGGGTTTGTAAAATCTGGTATAACCTGTGGGTTATATGCGGGAAAATACGGTAAACCCCAAACCGGTCTAATTAGTCTACTTAATAGACCGATCATATATCTAAAAATGTGAAAGCCATGCTAAATTGAAAAGTGGTTGATCTGAATATGGTTTGTTTGGTCTCTTGCAGGTTCTGGAGAACTTTTCAGATGCCCCAATGACACCAAAACAGATTCTGCACGTCATCCAAACAAAGGGGCTGAAAGAAATGAGGTCTAGTATAAATCATTCATAAACATAAATACACTGTGTCTGTGTGAGCAGTGATATTCATGTTTTAGATTTGTTTCCATGTTTATTAATGTATATATCAGTCAATCTCTTGACCCGGCTTTATTGGAGTATCTTTATAATGGGATATTTTGTTTCTCCTTTTCTCAAAATATTTTCACCCCAAAATAGAAGGTAAGATGAAATCAATGATCTATATGTTGCATCTATACCATTAAAACAGCTTCATCTTCATTCATTCTTACTTGAATGACACTTGCATGTTTTTTCTCCTCTCAGCGGCACAGCTCCACTGGCCTGCCTGGTCACCATGCTTCACTCTCAGGTTAGAGGAGACCGAGTGAAGAACAGCATTTTCTTCAAGCTGCCTGGAAGGATGAGTCTGTTTACCCTAAAGGTAGAGAATCCATAACACCTTCTTGCATTCTTTCTATGCTTTCACTCTGGTTTTCAGGGTACCAATGCAGTTTGGAAAAGTATGGAATTTGATCTGAGTAATTTACTGGTCTGGATAAGTTTGGAAAAAAGAGAACCGATTATGGAAAGAGAAATGTTTCCAGATAATTGTAGCTATTCGGTTTCCTAAAAATACGAAAGTAAGAATTTGAAATACAACCAGGGTGTTTTCATGGCTAAAGTTTAGTAATACTATAATGATTGTCAAACACGACAGCTGGGTTTCTTTACCATAAGCAAGTCTCTTAAATCGCACAAAATAAAAATGTTTTTTTCTTCTTTCTTTTTCCTCTTTCTCTCAAATTCCACTCAAACCAGCAACAGATAAAGGAGCAGACAATCATTTTAATCATACTGTACTTTTCTGTCTGGTGATCATGCAGCTTAAAGCGACATTTGCAGTATCAAACTGATGTATCGGAGGTGAATATATGCTGGTTTCAAAGCGTTTTAGGTTGTTTCTCCTGTAAGTTATCACTTCAAGAGAACCAATTAAAAAAAATATATATATATTATACCAAATATCCATATAATACTGTATGAAACATTTTTGTTAAAAATGGTCTAAAACACACAGAAGTATGGAGTTTTGAAATGGAAAATGTATTGGAGTCCTGGGTTTTGCAACTGGATTATGATTCTAATACCCACTTGGAAAGAGCTACATGTCCTGTGTCTGTATGTGCCCAATGATGCCTACAGAAAAATGCACTTCAGTGGACAAAGAGCTCAACAGCGAACGAGTCTGGAGATGGGACTGGTACTCCAACCTCATCCACCACTGCAACAGTTGAAGGAGCGGAGCAGGAAAGCTGTGACTCCACAGAGACTGCTGCTGCTAGTGGTGAAAATGATGGTGTGTGGACTATTCATTCTTTACTTTTTTCTTCTTCCTAGAATTGATTAATTCAGCCTCTTTTCCAGTAAGTGGAACAGGCTTATAAATTAAAGAAGCGAATAAAAGAGCTGAAAAGTAGGGGCCCCATCTTTTCATTTTTAAGAAAAGCTTTGATTCCAAATGGTGATGAGCATTAAATACTGTGAGCTTAAGAAGCATGTAGCGCCTGGGAGACATTGATTTCTTTTTTGCTTTGGATGTGTGTGTTGCCATGGATACGGCAGCACATGACGCATCCAGCAGTGACCTAGATGAGAGTGGTTTAGAACATGTATTTGTGTGTGGCGTGAACGAATACAGACGATATTATGCCTAGAGATGACGATGTATTTCACATATGCTTCATTTTACACATACGTGTGAAAGAAAAGGCAGGGGGGTATTCTTTTCATCCTTGGTATAAGACATCAGCTGTATTTACTATTCTTCCATTTAAAATGCATTTTCTATAATAAGTATAATTCTTGGCAACTTATTTTGCTACGGCTTTTTTTCTTTTCAGAATAGAATATTTGCATACCAAATGTGGAGTACATGCTGAATACTACTTATCATTATTAATTATAAAATGTATGTGAAAGTTAAATATGGTTGTACTGTATCTTATTTGCTCAGGAAGTAGCTACCATTCTTCTAGGGTTCCCACGAGTTCTTAATGTCTTCAAGTTTGATCAAATTTGTGAAAAGTCTTAAATGTGTCAAAAGAACAGAAAAGACAGGAATCACCTCATAGCCTAAAACGATTATTAATCAAAATTGGTACATTTTACTGTGACTGTTAAATGCGTATGAGAACAAATGTAATGTTAATGCATAATACAGCCAAATGTGTTGCAATAGTACATTTTTGCACTACTCACCCCCTTCCTGAAAACACACAATCAGTCAACAAGATTCAAAGGAAACGGAAGTGTTCACCTATGTCCATGTGTTATGAATTACTGCTCCTACACTTACAATCTACTGTTGATGACTTGTTATAACAAACGGCAGTAAAATATAGTTATATGTTCTAGTTTGTTGTAAGAGTTCATATTTAATATTGCATCTTTTTAATGAGCTGCTAGAAGTAGAAATACTCATCAGTATTATACATTTTTTTCTTTTTCTTTCAATGACACGTAAAATTTAGTTGAGGCAAAATTATTAATGTATATTTTGTTTGTTTCCTCCTCTTTGTTCCAGCCTCTGTGGATGACACTTCCTCCAGTGCTTCTTGCTCCACAGAACCACAGACAAGACTCAGTCGCTCCTCACAGGTACCCGTGATGCCTAACTTTAAAAGATCTGTCATCTTCATAACTAAATTTTACATGCAGAACCCTTCAAGCATGGATTACCATCCCCGCATCATCCCTATGCACAGCACTCAACTCCTCCTCCGATCACTAGTTATGCCAGGAAGGCAGCTGAATATATGATGTTAGTATGTAAAAATTAGTCATAAGTGAAGTGCAGAAAGTTGACATGAATCAGATTAAGAAAAATCCACATATCACTGACAACATTTGCTAATCGTTTAGGTCAGGGATTTCTTGATTTTAATGTTGTCAGATCCTAATCTCATCATTTTCAGTAAAATTTGTTTTTTGTTTGTTTGTATTGAAGCACTGTCCAGTGCTAATCAACAGATTTTGAACCTTATGACTGCCTTCATACTTTTTCCTTTTCATAAAGCTGAAGTTTGATGTTCGTACCACTTGTCAATCCCACAATCCTCTGCTCAGGCCAGTCACTTGGCTCTTGTAGACAATGAACTGAAAATGTCCACTCATTCCAAGGATAGTTACACCCTGTCTTTTCCTTTTGAATTCTTTAATCCTAACATTCTCAAGTGTTATCAGACATTTCATTTAAATTCTCTGAGCATGCTGTTATTTTCCATTTCTGTGGAGGACCAGTGTGTATGTGCTCATTATTTCTCCAATCTCTCTTACAGTCAGGGAGACAGAGGAAGAAAGCTGTGATGATGCCGCGTGTAGTGCTCACACCTCTCAAAGTCAACGGTGAACACGTCCCATCAGGTTATAATAGCTCTTTTTCTTGTTCACCTTTTTTCACCCCACTTCTTTCTGTATCCACTCCCCCCTTCCCCTCTCTCTCTCTCTCTCTCTCTCTCTCTGCAGTGGTTTATATACCTACTTCCTCCTGACTATGAATGCTCTTTATCTGAGTGGCCTGACAGTGTTTGTAATTTTACAGATTGACACTCTCTAATCATTTATAGTGCAGTCTCCTCCTGTAGGGCTGTTTTCCTACAGTTCCCTCCTGTTGACAGCCGCCGCCTCTTTTTCTTGGTTAACTTTGCACTAAAACAGCATCTTTTCTTGAAGCCACTGACATTTTTGTCACTTGATCGTCAATACCCCTCAGTGTGAAAGCAGTGTTTCTGGTTTGTCCTGTCAGCCCTGCTCTGTTCCCCTTGGATATCTGCTTTGCATTTGTGCCTTAGAGATATCCATTCACCCCTCTTCCTCTTTGTCTCTGTGCCTTGGGATATCCGTCCCTTTGACTTTTTGTGTTTCACGCACATGCCTGTCACTTTGGCCTCTTTACTGCCACTAGCCTTCATGCCTCAGCTGCCCTACCCACACTCACTCGTTCTCAGAGAGTCTCACCAGCCTCCATCCTCCCCCCACCTTTACCCTCAGGAGCAGCGGGGAGGCGCAGGGAAGGCTCTAGGGGGGGTCCAGGCCCTACTCTCCGTACCCGCTCCGAGCTGGGCTGGAAACGCACCCAGCACTTCAAGAGCATTCGTGGTCTTCGTTCAGGTACAGAGGATGAAAACCAAGGACCCCCATGTATTAATTACTTCCCCTAAGCCCCTTGCTCACCAATGTCCCCCACAACATCAATAATTAACTTCTTTCCAGGTATTACATTGAGTGAGTGACTAGCTAACAAGTTTTTCAATTTAATGACAATGTTCGAGTCTTTATTTCAGTCACTTTATTCCCAGTCAGTTACCAGCAATTAAGGCATCTGTGTATATATATATAATATAAAAAAATAGTGAAATAAGCACACAGCCATATTTCATTTAGTTCTATCACTTACTATTTTCATTGGATGGGTGCATGCAAACGTTGTTGTTGTGGTTGTTGTTTTTTTTGGGGGGGGGGGGTGTACTGATGCTATTGAATAAAAAAAAAAAATAGGTTGGTTTCGTAAAGTGCATAATTGTGTTTTGGCTTCTAATAAAATTGACTTAAAACTGATTCAATTATAAAATGAAAGGTATCGATATATGCATATTCCTTTGCTTCAGCTCATTTTTATTGCTTTTAGCTGAGCGTAAATAGGACAAACTCATAGAAACCCAAACTAATTTCAAACCCCATTAGTCTAGCAGAGTTCAAACCATGGTTTGTCTTGCTTTTTTCTTTTTTTTATCAGTAGACTGGCTAAAATCTGACACCAGTTTATTGAAAGACTGAATTACTTTGTAGAATTCTGTAGTGTGCTTATGAATGGCCATTATTATTTTGGTTAGTACTTGCCGTATTAGCTGATGTAATGTTCACATGATGTAAAAGCTGTGTGGATTGATCAGTGGCTCATCTGAACTTAAAATAAGACTACTGTTATTGCTTTACCTGAGTTCTGATATATGACGTCCTTCGATCATACAGATCAATCTCCGATTTTACTGGCACGTTTTATATTAATGTATCATACACTAAATGATATGTACCATTTATGTAGACAAGACTGTCTGCATTATGATATTACATATAGATGGCCCCATAATACACACATTCTTAGGTCTCATGAAACAACATTCTTGCGTATACTCAATGTAAGACTGTATTTTTCAGGTCCCATGAAAAGAAATCGAGGAGGAGTGGAGGTGGATTTTGAGACTCCAGGCTCCATCCTGGTCAACACCAATATTCGTGCTCTCATCAACACACGCACCTTTGCAGCTTTTCCCCCTCACTCCCAGCAGCAACTACTCCAGCTTTTACCAGAAGTGGACCGACAGGTATAATTCTTAAAGACTTGGAGAATTCTTGAATTTCAATCGTTACAGTTATATAAGACTTGTTTTGTTTTTTACCAGCTAATTTTCATTCTTTTAATGCGTAGGTTGGCCCCGATGGTCTTGCTCGGTTAAGCAGCTCGGCCCTTAATAATGAGTTTTTCACTCATGCCTCCCAGAGCTGGAAAGAGCGTCTAGCTGAAGGTGAGTGAAAAGAAATGAAAAGAAAATGACATAAACTGGCCAAGACAATTGGCTCTAGGCAATTTACTATATTGGTGGATAAAGTGGAAATATTTTTACATTTCTTGAAGGTGAGTTCACTCATGAGATGCAGGTCCGCTTCAGGCAAGAGATGGAAAAGGAGAAGAAAGTAGAAGCATGGAAAGAGAAGTTCTTTGAGGAGTATCATGGCCAAAGGTTCAAAAGCCTTTCTATTCTATGTTTTTTTTTTTAAGTTGATTAAGTTAATGATTAATGTGAATGTTGAATTAAAATATTTGTGTATTTTTATTTTTTTAGGTCTGGCTTGACAAGAGAAGAGGCGTTAAAGCTCACAATGAGTGATGCTGGAGATGTTGCTGGTGCAGTTCTAGACTCTGACTCTGCTACAGTGACTACACCCAAGAGGCGAAGTGTTGGAAGAAGACGGAGGGAAGGCCGTATCAGACGGCGTTCACGGGCTGACCTCAGACGTAGAGCTCGCCGCTCACTTTGCAAAAATACAACGGCAGCTGCAGCAGAAACAACAGAGAGCACTGCAACTCCAGATGTTGTACCATCCGTTGCATCACCAGTCCCTGAAGCAACAGCAGTTCAGGGAGAGGTGGTCCTCCAAGCAGACATTGGACTGGAAGCTCCAGAAGAGGACCTCTCTGCAGAGGCAGTCCCCTCCCCTGTTCCTGTACCCACGCCACCTCCAGAATCCACAAGTTCAACCTGCGACGAACCAGAAGCCTCCACACGCCTGTTGCCTGAAGTACCTGAACCAGCGGTTGCATCCACCTCCTCTCCTTCCTCTTCCTCCTCTTCAACGTCGTCATCATCGTCGCCTTCTTCCTCTCCCTCCTCTGCCTCAGACAGACAGACTTTTGCTGCAAGCTCAGACTCCTCTTCTTCCTCCTCCTCTTCCACTGCTGCTGTTGCCACCGACCCGCTGGATGATGGGGCTTCAGTCATTACCACTGGCACAGCAGGCACTGGTGCCAGCAGCAGGGAGAGCAGCCCCGCAGCCAGTCCCTCCACATCAAGTCCAGCAATTCAGCTCAAGGAGCAGAAGAGAAGGCCAGACGAGTCCCAGGCCTTCACCAGCTTTCCCGAGAAAAGGGCGCGTCTGGATGAGCGTCAGTCCTTTCGTAACACAGTTGACTGTGTGCACTCAGAAAAGCCACAACCTACAACAGAGGAGCCCAAGGTCCCGCCAATCCGGGTATGTTGGACATCTTATTTTTTCTTATTAGTCTTTTGTAAACCTCTGTGTAGTTGAAGATGGGCTTCATGGGTGTAAAACTTCTCATATGCGTGTTTCTTGTCTATCCACTCCACTAGATACAGCTCTCCAGGATCAAACCGCCCTGGGTCAAGGGGCCGCCAACGTACCAAATCTGTCCCCGCATCGTCCCCCCCAACGAAGGGTCGCGGCGCTCTGGGACAGGGGCGCGCACCCTGGCGGACATCAAGGCCCGTGCACAGCAAGCCCGTGCCCAGCGAGAAGCCGCTGCTGCTGTTGCAGCCTCTGGGGATGGGGGAGGGCCTGGGGGGAGCGGCCCGGGGGGTGGTACTGGGATACCGGATCGCTCCAGCGGGAGGCGTTCGAGAGAGCACCCAGGTCCCGTTGAACCTGGAGGAGGAGGAAGACGAGGAGGACGAGTTGATTTGGAGGAGCAGGAATCGCCTGCGAGCTCTCATTCGTCTGGAGCACAACTACTGCTGTCCAGTGTAGATTCAGCAGACAGGCCTCAAACCTCAACCCCACTGACTGAACCATCTCCCTCCTCTGTATCTTCAAACCCATCTCTACCACCATCAGAGTCTCCGAAAACACTCACGCTATCGCCACCCGCAACCGACAGCCCTGTTTCCCAGGACCAGGTGGAGGAAATTTGTGGAGTGGAAGAAGTGACCGCCTGCCCAAGTGATAAAGCCTCAGAGCAGACCTTAGACACCCCAGTGCCTACGCCAAGTGAACCAGAGTCTTTTTGTAGTCACCAAGAGGGGAGAGGCGAGGAGGCAGAGTCCAGTGAGAGTAGAACGACTACTCCTGTTTGCACCTCAGCATCAAATGATGCCATTTCTTTAGTGCCCACCTCTATACCAGACTCTCTACCAAGATTTGGTGCCCAGGGTGTGGATGTCATCAGGACCTTGGCAGCTTCTTCTCAACAATGGGAAGGTGAAAAGAATGGTGGTGAGCTTCACCCAGGGACAACTGGAGTTATCCAGCATGGCTCAGACTTGAAAATACCCAAAGAGACACTTGTTACAGCCCGAAATGGATGGGTAGAAAGTAGTGAAGAGCATTCCATGAGAGGGGGGATGCTACAAGAACATAGGAATGGAGGAAGTGATGCTGATGGCAAATATGAATCGGGCTCTCTACGTTGTAATGCTGGTGAGGAAGACACTGGCGCACACAGTGATTCAACAGAGACAGCATCTGACTTTGAAAATGAAACTCAAGAGGATGAAACTGTGGATTGGCATGGAGCACAGATGGATAGTAATGGCATGCATGCTCAGAATACAAAGTCACAGAATCAACCTGTCATCCAGACCTCAAGTCGACTCAGTTCATCAATATTAAGTCCTCCTCAGCACCAGCAACCAGTCATACAGGCCCATATATCCAACCCCAACCATACCCAAACTGTCATTCAGGCTCGCTTTCCAAATGGGGTGCCAAACCAGCCAGTCATTCATTCCCACAAAGCGCATACAATTCATTCCCATGCTATAAACCATGCTCAGGAACAGATTACCACTGCGCCCTCACAAGCCCAAGTGCAAGCTTACCTGACACAAGTAGAGAGGGACCCAAGTAGAAATCTACGGCTGAATGATAATGGCAATGTTGTGAAGCTGTTTGTTTCAACCGAGGATGACCCCAAACTTCTGAGCAGAGGTCCTGGAGAAGATTTTGTTTTTAAAAATTCTGCAGGTCCTCTAGTTGGCAGAAGAGTCCAAGGTTCATCTCGACCCGTTTCCTCTGTAGAAGCCAACAACCCTCTTGTCACCCAACTTCTTCAAGGCAGCCTACCCTTAGAGAAGGTCTTACCCCAGCCTCACGCAGTCAGCAAGCTGGAAATTAATCGGCTTCCAGGTTCCCCAGCAGGTAACTCAGCCAGTCGTCAACCTCCGAGAAATCTGGGACCACGTTTTAGAGGCCCGTCTGAGTCGGGAGGACCTATAGAACCTGGTGTGTCTGACTTCCAACAAAAAGCCTCTTTGGTTCGAGTGTCTCCTGGATCTGGTCGACACTTTGGTTCTTCCCCAGCAGGTTCTGTTCCATCCCGAATGGCATGTTTGTTTGAGGAAGCTGGCCCAAGATCCACTCATGTTCAGTTCAGTTCTCAACAACCAGGAGGTGCAGTTCCCCCAGGAGCAGTACCTGTCATAACATCCCTTCCATCAAACTCCTCTGCTAGAACCTCAATGGATATGAACTCTCAGAATGCTCCAGTTTATGAATCAGCTGTCATTAAAGAGCACCCCGGACCTCTTCCTCCACGGGGTGAAACTCCAGAGAGGCCAGCTGGATTTCAACAGCATCCTAACAATCTCTCCCAGTCCATGTGCAGAACTGCGCCAGATGCTCCCTCACCTCCGCATGGCGACCTTTGTCCGTCAGAGGTTGTACCTACTGTTAAGATTAACTGGCGCCCAAGTAAACTCCAACCACCTCAGCATCAGACGTATCAGCAACAGCTCTCTCCTGTAGCTACAGTAAAGAATGAAGTCTCCTCGCGCCCTTCGTGCCAACAAGCTCTGACCAAAAACTCACCTGCTCCTCTCAGTGGCAATACTTCTGTTGTAATAACCAAAAAGGAGCCTCTGGACAGTTTTCATGGAGGCGGTGGAGCTATGGAAGGACTTCTAAATATGGAAATGTCTCTTGTCAGAATGGCCAAAAAGGAACAAGTCAAAAATCCATATGCCCGCCAAGCAGACACCTCTGCTTCCCCTGTCTCCTCCTCCCCTTCCTCATCTTCCTCCAGTCTCCCTTATCAGCTATATAGCAAGCTACCAAAACTGCAGCAGAGTGGGGGCAATGGAGGGTCCTCATCCAGCTTCAGTTACACGGCTAATGTGTCGGTAGTGGATGGTAGCGGCTTCTCCCGCAGTTTAGCCGATGGTGTGCTGCAACTAAGGCCACGTGTGAGTGTCAGCAGTGGTGGAGGCCAGAGCGCCACGCTTAGCATTCAGGCATTTGCAGACAGTGCTGCAGAAGAAGTGGCTCTCAAGTGTTCCTGCCGACTTAAGGCTATGATCATGTGCCAGGGCTGTGGCGCTTTCTGCCATGATGATTGCATTGGCCCCTCAAAACTGTGCGTGTCATGTCTGGTTGTTAGATAGTTTGTTGCAGCACCTCAAAACTGAGTCGACTGGTCAGAGTAAATACTTTGACCCCTTAAGACAATTCTAGCCCCTTGCCAGTGGTTGGATACCAACAGAAATCTTGGACTCTTGTGAGCAAAGAATGAGGACACTGCAGTGTTTAAACTGGCCAGATTTTTTTGTTGGTGGGCCAGGCAATACAGTAGGGCTGGAAGATTACTTGTAAGATAAAATTCAGTCTGTATTTTTGTTGCATATTTTTTCTATTGCTGTTATGATGGTGTTTATTATTATTATTATTATTATTATTACGATTACAATAATAATGATATTGTTATTATTGGTATTACGTGAATTTACATGGCACGGTCGATTGTAAATTGTGCCTTTTTTTTCTCCAACGAAACATTTACCTCATCTACTTGACACCAGTCATCAGTTCAGTGTGAAAATGGTGGCGTTCCTTTTTGTTTTCTTCTCTTGATGCCTCTCTTTGAAGAGAGCTTTAGGAGAATTTTGTGTGTAATGTCTTGCAAAGAAATATTTTTTTAATCATTAAACAAGAAAATACATTTTTGTTATTTTGTAAGTGCTTTCACTCTTCTTTTTGTTTCCATTTTTATTTTCTTATCCAAAGTGAAGTCCAGTCTGTACTTGGCGGTTAAGCACAGTATTCAAATCTAATAAAGCTGAAAGTGAGCGTATTTTCTCTATTTGAACTTATTTAACTTGAGGGTGAGTTGGGGTGGCATCATCATGGTATTTGTTTCCACAGCTTGTGGGGAGATTCTTTTAAATGTCAGCCATTTAGAACATATTAGTCTCATATCATAATGCATAAAGTATGATCCACACTTTTAGAAATCTAAATGATGCATTTATTCATTCAATGTCTTGCATGTGAGCCCAGTGTTAAGATGTTTAGACATTAATTTTACATAAAATGTTGCAAAGACTATTTATGTATCAGAATACAAACATTATACTTTGGTGTTTCTGTTCTCCAAGCTCATTTAAACTGCAAATTGATTCATGTCAAAACAATTGGGACCCTCTAGACTGGCTGCATTTGGCACCTGATTAAACTAATCCAAACTTTTGTGTGCCACATGTTTCATATGCATGCTTATGCATTAGAAGCAAAAATGCGTAACATTGTCATCTAACATTCAATACTTTTGCCTTTTTAAAAATAAAACCAAATCTAATATTTTTAAGGTGAATTGTTTTGATCATGATATATTCAATTACCGGTAGTGTATTCTACATCGCTTGACAGTGCACATCAGAGCATGACCACAATTTCGAGCACCATTTTATAACCGATTACACAACTATAGACTAAATCTTCTATACTTTTAAATAGTAAAAATGCAAACACACAATCCCTAATAACAGTACGAACCCAAGAATGTTTTTAAATGGCCAAACACCTTAAATCATAGCCTTTTATCTTGAAATTCCCAGAATTGTACTACAGAGATTGTTGGACGATCACATTTTTTTTAAACGTGCCTTTGTATTTTCACACAATATAAGTGAATTTGAGCACACAATTAGACTTTTTTTATGTACAAATCCATACACCAGAAGAATGTTTCACACTTCATAGTTAATCTAAGAACTGAAACTATATGGTATATAACACACAAAACAAAATCTACACTGCAGTTATGACTTAGCCTTGTCTCCATTTTTAAAAAGTCAGTCCACAAATAACATGAAATGTAGATTAATCAATTAATTTTCACTCAGTTTCTTGTTTCCATATTAATGGTTAGCATCGTAGACCATGAATCCAGACTTTAAACCTTGTTGGAACTAAATGAGACTTAATTATAAATACAGTGGAGTTCGATTATGTCGGGGGTTGCAAAAAAGCGTCGAGATAACTGTTTAGTGAGATAACCTACACCCAACATGGCGATTTATTTGATGAAGTGATCGGCATGCTATAAAAATTTACATACACTATATGTTTGCTAACAACAAAAGGAATATATGCACCAACTAACAGCAGAGATTTAGCAGTATACAATAAAAAACACCTTCGATTCTCGATACAAACCTTTAATTATATTCTCCAACATTGCAAACACAATTTTGCTCACAGCGTAAACAGTCACAACATATTTGTGAGGTCATCACGCTGTACTAGATTGCATACTTTCTTGTGTTCTGCCTGTCTAATGTGCTTTCTCAACAAATTCGGCTTTGTCCCGTCTTTTAATAACCTTCAATCCATTCTTCAATCCGCAGCGGCGCTGAGCAGAGCTCACATCAGAACCAGAAACAGGGATGTGTTTGTCTGTGTGTGTGCATGCGCGTTGTGTGGCTGTACTAGATTGCATACTTTCTTGCGTTCTGCTTGCCTAATGTGCTTTCTCAACAAGCATGCCCGTGTATTATCACCAATAAACGGCTTTAACCAGCCTTGGAATTCAGGGTTTGATTCCCACTCCTTCCTGTATCTTTGGGTGTACAGTTTTGACTGAGACATGATAAACAAGCCAGCTAGTTAGCTTTTGTCACAGACAGGCGCACACACACAGTGGACGAGAGTACGTGACTGAGGCTGTGTGAGTCAAACAAATGCAGCGATTTATATTTGTGCAGTGATTTAATTATTTTTTAGACAAAGAACATTTGACATCCCGTACTGTCATTGTGTAATCAGCCAGCAGCGGCTTGCCGGACATGCGTGATTCATTTGCACATGGAGGAGTGAACATCTCCTGCTCTGCCTGCATCTGGGACGACCGGGCCGCCTGTGAGTGCTTTGGGATGGGGATGCGGCAGCACTCGCTGCTCCTTGAGAAGAGTAAGAACGATATGTGCTTTCACTTCAGAGAGTCTCCAAAAGTCTCCAATAACTCCAGATAAAGTCGTTAGATTTGTTGCTAGTCGCTTTTTTGAAAATCTGTGCTAGAGTGGTCTGAAAACTCGCCAAATATAGCGACAAAGGCGCCAAGTTGGCAACACCGCGATCCACGTGCAACGCGAACTCCGCGCAGGCGCAGTGAACTCTCAGTCACGAGATAACCATATGAAGTGGCGTGTATGTCCCTCGTTTTTGCTCAAGATAATAGGATTCAGCGACATTAAAGAATCGACGTAACCGATGAGAAAATACTAAGGTAAATAGGGAGTTTGGTGGTTCCACTTCAAAAACGTTGACATAATAGTATTGGCGAGTTAACCGTGACTCGAGATAAGTGAACTCCACAGTAGATATAAAATTGTCTCAACTAACTTGGCAGAAAAAAAGAGTGGTGCAATTCTGTGAGAAAGATTACCAGGATAATGCAAAATTGGGTAACTCAAGAGCCATGGACTCTTAATGTGACAGTGATAGGTAGCTGTGAGTAGTCTATGACAGACTATGCATTGAAAGGATAGGTCTACTTCTCTCTGTAGTAAAGAAGATACATCTTGAGAGGCTCTGGCAAAGGCAGGCTGAGGATTCTCTCCCTTAAGAGGTTTATTGGTGTCTCTATCACCAAAACACTGCCTTTACTTCTCCCATTCCATTCTTTATCCTCTAGTTGCTCACAAACCCTTCTGCAGTCTTCATCTTCATCCTCATTGTCTGTGGATGACTGGTTGTTGTTGTTATCCATGGGTCCAGGAATCAAGCGACTCATGAACAAATAACTATTGGTCAGAAGAGGGGTGTCACGGTGCTCACGTTTCTGTTTAAAGTGATTTCTTCGCTTCAACCCAGTTCTCCGGGGTAGTGGCAAGGATCCAGACCCAGATTTCTTTAGAATGTGACGGATGGTGATGCGGGCCAAATCCTGAAGACTCCGCACCTCGAACATGGCAGCTGCGTTTTATTTGATTTTTTTACTGAATTTATACACGCACACAATTTATGTTATTATACCCTAAATTCACTAATGTTCAAAAGTTTTGGTAAGATTTTTTCATATTCCTAAAAGAAGTCTCTTATGCTCACCAAGGGTGCATTATTTGATTTTTAAAAAATCCAGTAAAAACATTAATATTGTGAAATATTATAACAATTTAAAATAACTATTCTATGTTAATTCACATAGTTTCAGCAGCTATTTCTCCAGACTTCAGTGTCACATAATCCTTCAGAATTTATGTTGAAAACAGTTTTGCAAGTTAATATTTTTGTGGAAACTCTGATACACTTTTCAGGATACTATGATGAATAGAAAGTTCAAAAGAACAGCATTTACTTGAAATATATATTTGTTTTGTTTTTACTGACACTTTTAATCAAGTTCATGCATCCTGTTTTAATAAAAGTATTTCTAATACTATGCCCAAAAAAAAAAAAATACAAAAATTGAATATATTTTATCAGAACAATTTATATGTACACAAAATACAGCAGGTTACTTACGTAGGGACACTGCTCTCGGTTTGCCACTTTCCCTGTGTTTAGGGAGCACAAGTGGAGCGAAGGACACGGCAATTATCTTCCTTGTTTCCCATGTGTTATATCCTGTCCGAGTAATTTTAGTGAGCTAGAACAAATGAGAAATGCACAAACATATAAACACACATTTATCTCCAGGATTCCCTGAGACCAGATGCATTGTACGATTGCGTTGAGTTTCGATTTTTCACCTTTTCTTCCAGTGGCAGTACTAAGATTCCCCCAACCTTCAACATCTTCTTCATGTAGTCTTCATGTTCCCTTTGGACTCCTGCGCCACAATAAACTCTGTCATACTGCCTACTTTCTGGAGCAATCTCCAGGCAGTTGCCCACTACAAAGGAGGGCTCACAGAACTCAAACCTAGACCAAAAATATTAGAAATATCAGCCATATCCATCATTTAACACACTAGACTTTCAACAAGGGAAATATGTCTATTTTTAATACTAAAGTGATAACCCCAAAATTACAGCACCTGTCAAAACTATCATTCGTCTTGATGAAGAAGTCCAGCTTCTGATAAGCATATTCTATAACATCTTCATGCAACTCAACACCATGATTCACACCAAATGGCCCTAGAAATGACACAGAAAGGCAGGTATTATTTATACTTTCATTTTGTTGTTTATTTTATTTTGTGATTAAAGTTGTTAAATGTTTGCAGGTTCACGCCTCCTTCTTCCCAAAACCACGAACTGTTCTACAATAACTGAACCATTTCGCGGACCATTGGCATCAATTGCATGAACAAAAAATACAATGGAAGTAATTGGGAAGCGAAACTCTTTCTCAAACCAACATTCTCCAAAATATCTTCTTTTGTGCTCCCCAGAAGAGATAAAGTCATACAGGTTTGGAACGACATTAGGGAGAGTAAATTATGATAGGATTTTCATTTTTGGGGGGACTATCCCTTTAAATCAGCCAAAATAAACTCACCCAGAATAAGTCCCACCATAGTACTGAGGTAGCCTGTGCCACTGCCTAGGTTAAGAAAAGACAGGCCAGGCTGCAGGTCTAAAGCCTCCATCACCTCAGAGTAGATACAAGGTGCAGAAAGGTGGATGTTGCCGTGTCTCCAGGCCAGATCCTTGTAGGCACTGTCACGGAATTCTTCCAGATAGTAGTCTGCGCGATCAATGGCTCTGAAGGCATGTTCCACCAGATCAGAGCGAATGTATTGGGCTTCTTTCAGGTTGTCAATCAACTCATCATTGTCCTCCCCGGCACTGACTGCACCTCCCATTTTGGCTCTTTGTTCGGGGCAAAACAGACAAGAAAAAAAAAGAAAGACATGTAATTACACCCGAAGAAACCATTATTCTCGTTCACTATTCACTAAGTCTACAAGTGGCTCACAACTGATTTCGGTTGAGGACAGTGGTGCCCTAACGCCGTACCAGAAATGATTAACATAAAAATAAACAAAAATGTCTTTAAAAAAAAACATTGAAATATATTACCATGATATTAAAAGACCCAATAATATGCAAAATAATTAACATGACATAAAAAAAAAATTAAATTACAATTTTAGTTATTCCACTAGCCTTCTAAAGTAAAAAGTTAGGAGTGCTTATGAAAGAAATATGTTCAATGTTTCATGACCCTTCAGAAATAGGCTGATTGGAATGACAACAGATTTATTTAAAATAGGAGTCTTTAGTAGCATTACAAATGCCTTCTGCGCATTTGAACAAACTTTTTTTAAATCATTTTTGTTCAAAATCTCTTGAATTTTAATTTGACCATTCTCTTAGCGGCTATACATTATGGTTAAGGTCAGTTGCATATTATTAATTGCATTTTGCATTGTTTTTATCCCAGCTCTCCGCTAACAGAAAAGAACAATATGGATTGCGACCCACTTGTAGAGAATAATTGTTTTACAAAATGAAGCACATATACTTAGATATCTTTGCATTCACTGTTGTTCGACAGCCAGAGATTTCCCAAATACATTTTTTGTATTGTTAAGGAAACTTTTTGCTTAACAAGTGTGTTTGTGCTGTATTTCTTTCAAATAAATGCAACTCAATTGGCTATTTTGTTATGTAATCTAAGGCCACTCAACTGTATTACGTCTTAAGTGACAAAATACTTTTTGAAGCCACTGTACATGGCTCGAACCCCACAAACCAGCATTTTTGCCCAGTTAACAGACGATGGCGCTGGGCTGCACTGCTGGAAAGTTAAAGCTTCCCCAGAGACGCTGTGCAGAAACTGCAGATGTAAGGAATGTTCCACCAATCACCGCGCGCTCAAACGCAGCTGCGCCATTCGCTATCAAACGCATATTGTGCAGTGTTTTTGTTGAACATCCGGGTAGTTTCTCAAATAAGAGTATAAAATAAAATAACCCACATATGCCCGTCATTTTTAATCACAAACTGCCGTTCATTCTGCACGCGAGACTACAGGTTATGCTCAGTGAAAATATATGAAGAGTTTATCACTCTATTATCACGCCAGTTTTATACTATACAACAGCCAACACGACACATATAACGTGCTTACCTGCGAAATGTAGTCAAAAATGAAGACAACGACAGGAGGAATTGGGATGGACTGTATTTTGAAGAGATACTCGTCACGAGAAACACCCCGACGACTTCACAGTCGACCTGAATCGTCTGACACCCTGAGACACGGTCTGTTAATGATGTCCATTCGGTTTATTGTGTCCTGTTGTTTTTATGTCTCGGCTTCTCCCCATAAACGTTCACGGCGAGCAGCGCTGGATGTAAACATTGGCCAGCTGACTCCGTGACGTCAAGCACACAAACAGAAATATGGGCCATAGAGCACATGGGTCCTGCACTACATTATTTTATTACATATTCAAAAACACAAGAGTCTCTGGTCTTGGTAAGGATTGAAGAAACCAGGAATATTTTATACTTTCCCCCCCCTTCTTTTCCTCCTGTTAATAATTCTCAGTAGGTTCATTTCTGGGCACATGCATAGCCATATATTTATTATTTATCATGCATATATATATATATATATATATATATATATATATATATATATATATATATATATATATATATATATATATATATATATATATATATATATATATATATATATATATAGATTTTCCACCATTATTGCACAGGAGAAATTATTGTTGTTGACCAGTTGCAGCTAAGGCATGTTGTCACATCATATGGGGGAGCCTGTCATAAAACAGCAACATGTATACAGTAAAATAAATGTATAACAAATAGTCTCTTCTAAAAATGGAAAGTAAAAGTCTAAAGGAAAGAAGCTATATGCACACATTCATTATTAGGGTTAGTTATTATTTGGTTTATCATTATTTTTTATATATTGGGCTTACTGTCAATCTTGTCAAAAGACAAAGACATCCTTTATGCTTACATGTTTTTATGTAGCCATAATCAGCTGAGGAGAAATCGTGACTGAATCACTATATATCCAGCAGATGTCAGCCAAGTATCCTACTCAGAGAGTGTTTGGTTTGTCTTGCATCTTTGGTCTGATAAATGTCAGTTGGGACTGATCAATAACCATCATGGTTGAATTAAAGGCAAATGCAAGCCTGGTTATAATAAATAATCAACAGAAACCATCAGTGTTAAATATGACACACTCTCTGTTGTAGGTGATAGAATTCCCATTTATTTTATCAACAACATGGGCAAAGACTATCCATATGCAGCAACCACTAACACAGAGACATTTACAAAATAAATATGCAACAAGATCTCCATTCAATTTGTTCTTAAATACTAAATAAATAACAATAAATACATCATATCTGTTCAACCCACTTCACTCTGGAGGGTGTCAAAATACTTTTATGGAAAACAGAACTCATTAAATAAATGAGAATATTAAAAAACAATATAAAAATTGTTAGGTAGAAAATATTTGCACTTAAAAAAGAGATTATAAATCTCTGTCTTTAAAATAAATAGGAAGGTTTATAAAACAATTTACTGTCGATATTCTTAAAATATTGCCTCTTTCACAGCGCAGAGGGCAACGTCTCTCCTCTCAATAACGGTTTAAAAGCTGTGTATAGATTTTGCTTTGTGAAATAAATTAAGTCCATAAATAGACACTGATTAATAAATAAACAAAAGAAACCTTAACATGAATAAATAGTAAATTAAACTTACATTTCAAGGACCCAATTTAAATAGCCATAATAATAATAATTACAATAATAACAACATGATGATAGAACTACAAACTATTCATGGAAG
Source organism: Rhodeus uyekii (assembly GCA_037043235.1). NCBI lineage: Eukaryota > Metazoa > Chordata > Actinopteri > Cypriniformes > Acheilognathidae > Rhodeus > Rhodeus uyekii. The sequence goes on from JAWRVZ010000027.1 coordinate 2,221,519, forward strand.
TGCAATATCTATGTTCTCAAATACGATAAATATTACTGAATGGAACAGGAGCACATTTACACCAAATATGAGACAACATTATCATACAGGGATTGAATGTAGCAGTGCTGCATACTAATCTTATTTTGTCGAGGGAGGTCATTAATCGTGAATTCACCTTCGGACATTACACATAAAGCACTCTGTTACGCATACACACATAGACTCACCCCCACAAACACACGACAATCTCATGACTTATTGTTCACAGCAACCTCCATGCACTGAGGGAAGTAAGAAAGGCAGATCAGTGTCGGTGAGAGTTGCTCTAGAAAACAGTAACAAATGGTTTGCTCCAAAAAATACCCCAAAAGAAGAAGAGCCATCTTAGTTTAAGAGGCAAAGGATCGTGTATCTCATCAAAATTGCTAAGCAGCATAATTTGGAATTTGGTCCTTTTCTCTGACTTCCATGGGTCTCGTGACGTTCCTCGTTTTCAGAGGGTGCCACATACAAAACCTGAATGTCCTTAAACAGTATTTTTATGTTGTTGGTCTGGTTAATCAACCCACAGTGTCTTGCAGCTGCTGCTCCTCTGCTCACACCTCAATGCCTTTGACGGCCTGGTTGATCGACTCGAGAAGGGCTCGGTTCTCTGGGTTCTGATAGCACTCCTTATCGGTGAACATGTGGGTCAGCGTATCCACGTATGTGTCAAAATTCTGCTCAGTGATGGGCTCTTGCTGTGGTAAACAATAGATTGTGGTTTGTTAAAAGCAAGGAAAATACTTTTTTTGCTGGGCATAGTCATTAAAGGTAATAGATTGCTAGTCGACTGACCATCTGTGGTAGACGGATGTTGGCAAGGCTGCGGATAAGAGCCTGGCTCAAGCCTGACAGTTCCACGAACAGAGCCTCATTCTTCTCCTCTATGAGCTTATTCTCTTCCTCCATGCTCTTGAGGTTCTTCTCCATGGATGAGATCTTACAATAGAAATGCATGGGTAAACAGCAGCTACAAGAGCATGCTTTGCATTGTACGTCAAGTATTGTTAATATTATCATTATACTGCACTCTCAAAGGATGCATCTATGGAAAGACGATTTTCAGTGATGAACAACAAGATCCTTAAGAATGCTTCAAAAAGACTTGTTTGTCAGTGAGAGGCCAAATGCTACATGCTCAGATTACATTTACACTGTATTTAGAGTGAAAATGTTACGTTTTTTGTTTTGTTTTACAAAAACATATTTTAAATGCTGTTCTTTTGAACTTTCTATTCATCAAGAACCCCGTTTCCACAAAAATAGGTAATGGCTGATGAAAATTCAGCTTTGCAATCACAGGAATAAGTTAAGTTTTAATATATATTAAAATAGAAAACACACATATACATATATGATAAATGTAGACCTGAGTATGGAGGTTGGCCATGTCTGCTTCCATTTCAGAGTTTGACTCATTCAGCTCATTAATCTCTTTGTTCAGCTGTTTGATGTCTTCATCATTGTCAAGAACTGAAGGCATAGAAAAACAATGTGTATGTTAATAAAGGATGCATATTGGGCACTACAGAAGAGAAACAGATGATTTTCCATGTCTCAAACAGCTCAAACAGTAAAGCATGGCACTTGCAACGCCAAGGTTGTGGGTTCAATTCCCAGAGAAAACTGATTCAAATGTGTATCTTGAAAGCAATGTAAGTCAAATGCATAAATGTAAATAAATGTACATTTTTTAACCTTACCATCACTTGCCCTGAATTTCTTGCTGATATAGTCATCTCCTGGGAACCTGGCTCTTTTCTTGTTAGCTGAAGCTCTAGGGCAGCCTGATAGACTGGAAACACATTATGGTCATAAGATATGAAACAAGACTTATTGAATTGATTACATCATCCTTCAATAACCCCAGGAAGTCAAAAAAGTCATTTCTAATATTTCAAAACATTTAGTTAAATTGTGTTTGTTATATTTCTAATAGAGAATACAAATTTAATCTCTGTATGGAAACATGCCCAAGCTTTTCTGATATCTAAACAATTTCTTGGTATGTAATATTATATGCTAATATTTAGGCCTCATCTGTACCTGCGATGAGTGAGAAAGCTGCCATTGGCATGTCCTGATCCATCACATCCTGGCGTGGGGCAGGTTGGGCCCTCAGTCTTGAAGGCCTTCCAGGAGAACGGTGTGCCATTTAACATGCCCTCTTTCTGCCGGCGTGCTGCCAGCGGGCACCCATAGGCACTGCGGTGGGTGGCGTATTTCCCACTGATATGCCCCAGACTATCACAACCTGGCACCGGGCACCTATAGAGAGGTAAGCGATGAACTGGCATTCAGTTTTGGCTTTCTCAAAAGATACAGTCTGTGCTCAGCAAATCCATTGGATTAGTACAACAAATTAAGTTGAGATTATTTCATAGAAAAACTTACTTTAGGAGCTCAGAATCTTCCTTGTCATCCTTTGTTGGGGTGGTTTTGATTCCTCCCTTCTTGGCACGTGGACATCCAGACAGACTGTTGCAGTGAACATTTAAATGTTACTGTGTTTGTTTATGTGCAGTTTGACATTTTTGACAGAAGGAAAGTTGCAAAGCTTGACACTGAATCCAAAACTGCATCTTGTAGTATTGTTAATTAACATACCTTCTATGGGAAGCATAGTTTCCAGTGATGTGTCCGGATCCATCACAACCTGGAGTAGGGCATCTGGAGGTAGCCAAGAGAAAGAGAAAGACACTTTAGCATAAACAGCACTGCTTTAGACAGATAGAATTAAAATATCACACATTCAGTCATCCTGGAAATCTAAATAAACATTTGGGATTCAGCCTGGATGCTAAATATGTCTCAGCTGGTTAGATGCGTCTCTAGGACACAGTCCAAGAAAATTCTGTTTTTGACCACTGAAAATGTAAAGTTATTGCTGGATCAGAGAGTGCAAGAATAGCAAGGGACAGTAAACAGTGTTTACAATAAAAGCAGTAATCAGTAAAGTACAGTGAGGATTCGTTAGAGGAAAAGACATACTTGAGTTCAGCAGTGTGGGCAGCCATGAGGGTCCGAAGACTTTTATCAGCAAGGGGACAACCAGAGAGACTGAAGAGTAGTAGAAAAACACCAGAATAGAGAATAGAGGGAAGAAGATTTCGTTGAAGACAGAAGATATACGTATATTATGTAATATAATATACTTCAGTTTTGCACTGTAATCTATGTCTGTTATAAATGGATTATTTGCTAAAATATAGAAATGTAAATAGATCCTAAATAATCTGCAAAGAGACGATAAGTAAATCTTGGCTAATATGGAAAAACTAGTACTTATGATCAAATAAAAATCATAGTACATGCTAAATGCATTAAAGAGACATTTAGCATTTGTTTCCAGTCACTATTGCAGGTTTATACTATAGAGAGCAGGAGAAGTGAGGGATCAGCAAAGAGAAAAATAGATAAAGAAAAAGGAAAATAAGAGTGGGGCTGGTCCGACTAGAAATACTTTGCCATAGCTTCTGGCATACCTGCGGTGAGATGCATAGTTCCCGGTTATATGTCCACTACCATCACAACCTGGGGTGGGACAACTTGAGAAAGATGAAGAGAACATTAAATCTCTGTAGAATCATTCCAGGTTAGAGATTTATTTATCTTTGTCATAAACTTACTTTTGTAGCTTTGCAGATGTGTTTTATGTATTTTGTGTGTGAGTGTGTGTGTGTGTGTGTGTGTGTGTGTGTGTGTGTGTGTGTGAAGGAGTTTAAATAAGGTTGTTGTTGCAACAGACACTTACAGTAAGACCTCTTTCTTGCAGTCCTTGGGCTGGAATTTGACCTTGAAGCTGGAGGTTGTGACCTCACCAGGGTACTTCCTGTCCTCCATGCTTTCCTGAGTGGCATCATCATCCTCTCCATCAGAGGAGGCATATGAGTGCGTGGTGTACTCCACCTGAGGACAATAGCACATCAAAACAGAAAACAGCTGAATTCATAGAATGTGTAAAGACCTTCCATTTTTATTGTTTATAAAAAAAAAAAATTTATTACAAAATGTCAGATTCAACTGAACAATGAACAACAACAACAATGAAGTGACTTTTACCTCCTCTGGATCCTCCTCTTTCTGTCGGTTTGACTTGGTGTAATCCAGAGGCCCCTCCCACTCCTCTTGTTTGTAGGTGTGGCTGGAATGGGGTGAGGTGACATCATGGTGTTGAGAAGATGATGACGAGGATGAAGATGGGTCTGGTGACCTAACTCCTTCCCTCTTGGGTTTCTTCATGCTGAGGTCCAGAGTGCCATTCTCATCCACCTCAATCTCCATGTCCTAGATTATAGGAAAAATTAATTAGAATACACTGTATATAATTTTATGGAACTCATCTTTCCTCTAGACTGAATGACAATTAAAGAATAGAGAGGAAGAAACTTACTTTGCTGGTCTGATCTGGCTGTCGAGTGCTGAGGTTTTCAGGTCTCTCCCAACAGCGGGTGGACAGGTTGAGAATGGCAGTGGCAGCCATATGTGCGGCTTCGGCATCATGGGTATAATCGTACCCACTGGAGGTGGAAGAAGAGCTGCTTTTGGTGTAGCCCCCAGATAGGCTGTGGCTTGGGGATGAAGCTTTAAGGAATGGTTTGGCTGTTAATTATAATAATATGCATTTCATTTCAAGGTGCTATCAATGGTTCATTATCTGTTGATATCTATTGTTTATGTTTCTTATTCATTATTTTAAAAGGGCTGAGGGTGGTGCTTACGTTTGAAGGCTTTAGGTGAGGTTTCGCTGGTGGGCATCTTGGGGGCAAGCATGCGCTTGCCAAATACCTGTACATCAAAGCTTGCATAGTCAAAGGACACCTTGGAATACTTCTCCAGCTCCTTGGCCAGGTTGGCCCGAGGAGTGGCCGGCATGGCATTGGGCCTGTAGCTACCATACTGAGGGATCTCCAGCTGTTTCACAAAACACATCGGCCTGTAGAGAAAAGAGGGTTTAGTCACAATGTTTACCCATCAAGCTCTTTTGTCTCTAAAAGAAGAGAAAAACACTCACCTGAGAACTCTGTCAGAGTTTGAGCCTCCGGTGGTTGGATCACTGACAGAGGTCTGTGGCTGTGACTGCTTTTCATGGCTTTTGTGTTTCCCTGCAGCAGCAATAGGGCAGCCAGAGAGACTAAAAGTGTAAAATGTAAGAAAAACGCATGGTTTTGTGAACAGAAACTGAGGCTTCAAAGGTTAAAATTGTTACGGTGCAGTACCTGCGATGTGTGTTGCGGTTGCTGTTCACATGTCCCTGTCCTGTGCATCCTGGTGTTGGACACTTCAGTACGTTCTCATGCATTGCCAAGACTAGTGCCAAAAATGCACATTAGTATACAGAGTTAATATATATATATATATATATATATATATATATATACTGTTCATAATGATGAAAGTTTCTTGATTAAATGTGTTTAAATAAAAAAACAGTAGTTTTCAATTGTAGTAATTTATCACAACATTACAGTACTATTTTTACAGTCCAAAAAATGCAGCTGTGGTGAGCATAAAATATGTCTTTCAGATGCAAGACAATGCTTACTCTCTGGAGGGATTCTGTCCTTGTGTGGGCACCCAGAAAGGCTGCGGTGGTGTGGGTATAATCCAGTCACATGACCTGTCCCATCACATCCTGGAGTAGGGCACTTTACTTCCTTCTTCTCTGATCTAGAGCCTTCTGTGTCCAAGAGTGAAGAGACAAAAACCAATGAAACTCCACAACCACACGCACTGTAACTGCATGTTATCTAAACTTAATTGAGGTCATAGCGAGTTACAATGAAAGTAGGCTGAAATAAGCATTTCCTGTCACCTTTGCCATAGTATGCTCTACGAGCGTTGATGTCCATGGCCTTACTCATCCTCTCCTCTGAGCTGTGGTAGCACTGCTGCTCAGGAGAGCAGCTCTCTTCAGAACTGCGACCGTTTTGTTCAGCTTTCAGTGCAATGGCCTGTTCCAGAAGTCCCAGGTTCCCCCGTGTCATGTCGTACGTCTCTGAGTCATCTGTGACCTCTGACCTCTGTGACATGCTGTCTAACTCGTCATCGTCTACTTCATCGGCCTCCTCTTCTTCTCCGTCATCTTCCTCTTCCTCTTCTTCATCCTCTTCTCCCTCTGAACCCAGCTCGATGACCACAGTGGGGGAGTCTTTATCTGAAGCGTCATCTCTCTCGTCATCCTCCTCCTCCTCCTCCTCCTCCTCCTCCTCCTCCTCCTCATCTTCTCCAAGAGGGTGGTCTACATTTATGTTGCTGTGTGTCATCACATCTAATTCCTGAGCTGAAGCAGTGGGGACAGGGGCGATTAAGGAGGAAGGGTCTACCTGGGATTGTTCCTCCTCCTCATCTCCTTCCTCATCATCATCTTCACTGTCCTTCTCTGTCTCCCCAGTCTCTTTGGTCTGGATTTTGCCAAAGTCTCCACTGAAGTACTGATGGTCCGAGTTGTTCTGCTGGCTCAGACATTGTGTTTCCTCTTCTCCATCTTCCTCTTCCTCATCGTCGTCATCCTCCTCTTCGTCCTCAACTGTTGTCACAGGCTCGTCAGTCTCTTTCAGTTGCTGAGTCACTCGCTCCTCTTCTGTAATCTCTTCTGCTTCCTCCTCTATCTCTTCTTCTCGAGCTTGAATCTCTTCGCCGACCTGTAGCTCCTCCTCTGTCTCGGTATCCATGGTGATTTGCTGGATGGCCGTGGCCTCGATACTGGCTTCCTCCTTCTCAAATTCGTTCTCTGGCACTGGACTTGATGTTTCTCGGACAGGCGTCTTTTTCTCTTCTGAATCCATTTGTGAACTTTCTTCTAAGGGAAGTACAATTATAAACTTTTATGTTGCTTGACCAGTTTGGTGAAAACTAATAAGCTTGGGTACTAGGTTTGTACATGTACCGCATGATACATAACATAAATATAATTCAAAATTCAGTAGTTAATAGTTAATTTACCCACCTGGCATTGCTTCTGAAGTAGATGTCTTTTCTTTCACCTCTATCTCCTTATCAACAGTGTCCTCTTCAGACTCCACTTCCTCATCTTTTACTTCTGTTTCACTGTTTGTGTCACTGTCTGCATTGAACCCATCATCCATTGCCAGCTTTAGGGGGTTGGGTTTCTTTTTTGGGGCTGGCTGACTCTCCTCGGCCTCCTGGAGTTTTCTTTTCTTAGCCAATGGACAGCCCAATGCACTGGAAATGATGAAAAGGTTTGGTAAAAATTCAGTTTCTCCAATTATTGCTGGTTTTTTTTATCGACGGTTATAAGAGACAGAATTCTTACTAACCTTCTGTGTCGTGCATACTTTCCGCTGACGTGGCCTAGGCCGTCACATCCTGGCGTAGGGCAGCTGCAAAACAGCAATTACGATTATTTTTATTTGTTAACTTCCTAAACTGTGCTCTTTTTAAACATGTAGAGTAACACTAAATAAGAATAAATGCTCATGATCCCACCTGTACTCTTGTCCGACAAGTTCAAGAGGAACTGAAATAAAGAGAAGGAAAAAAGCTCTGTCAGTCAATTAATTCGCTGAAACAGGTAAAGACTGATTTTTTTGAAGTTTTTAAAAGGCTCTTACCTCTGATTCCTTTTGAGCGTGTCCTTGTCCGCTTCTCATCTGCGTCTTGGCTCATCTGAAACACAAATGCATGGGTGGTTATGAGGTTAGTATGTGTGAAGTATTTGTTATGTCTTAAGAAAATTACACTCTCCATTTCTCTAAAGTGTCTCTAAAATCATAAAAAGTATCATTTCACTGTTCTCTGGCTTTCAAATTATATATTTGACATCTTTCAAATTGTGATTCTTATCCTCAAATCTAAGCGTTTCTGATTGCACAGACACTAGAGTAGCCTCCGATCCTCTTAAATGCTTTTTAAAGAGCTCAATCAATAATACACATCCAATAAGTTTGTTCAATTGCACATCCATTCCAATCCTTGGTGGAAGCTAAGTGAAATATAAGAAACAAATGGGGCCCTCCCAGTGTGAGAAAGATGTCAGAGCTTCAGAAAGGGAATTATACTTTTAGTCTGTTAATCGATTAAACAATATAATGTCTCACTTTGAGTCTCCTACTCCTCTTGTTCTCACAGCTGCTAACTCTGTCCCCTCGTGTCCACCTCTGGCTCAGCAGCTGCCCTCTGAACTCATTCTCTGTTGGACAGAAAGGATAAGACAACAATTTAAATCTGTCCAAATGTTTTACACAATGAAATGGAAAAAAAAAAGATTAACAGTTACACTAAATCAAGTATTGGCATCAAGTAGTGGATTCCCATTAATTCCCATAAATAGATTTTGTAAATAATATTATTTTGAAATACGCAACTAAAACACCAAGAAAAAAACATATTTATACTTTGCGAGCAATTGAGCTTCTAAGATCTGCAAGTAAACACAATTTTTTTCCTATAATGCTGATTGAACTTTCCAGGGGATGATTATTAAAGAGGAACTCCCCTAATCCAAAAGCAAACATTAAGTATCCCCCAGAGGACACATGCACTTTGGTCACTGAATAAGCTTTCAGCAGTATATCATGGTCTGACAGAATCTGCGTGCCTTCATGGCTGTGATGTTGATTATTCATCCCGGGTGAAGAGAGATGCGGCCATGACCCAGCTGTTTTTATCAGAGCGTCATTACATGTGGTCTGATTACGTTTTAAGCAGCACCTGGTGCTCATCCACGTCACTCACATAACAGGGGACGGAATTCCCTTGAGAACCACAACAATTGTGGCACTTGCCACATATGATGCAATACGCAATTCAAACCCACTCGCCTCGCAGGGAAACGGGTTAAATTTTTTTTAGTGCAAGTGCTGAAAACTTTGTATCAAAGTCAAATGAACACTAATGGGGAGGGACGTAAAATACTAATGGAAATTACTAATTTCTAACTATTTTAAACACATTTAGAGTCAACTGATATAATCTGATGATGTTCTTTAAAATATTGCTTTCATTTTTTACTGTACAGTTTGGAACTTCCAAAGACATTAACATGGAAAATGTATATGCTGCCCTGTTATTTATAGACATAAATTGAATTCACTTGACTTGAGTAGTTTTATGTATCCTTTTTCAATTATTTTCTCAAAAATTAGGCCCACTCCCTCAAAGGATTGAGATGATACAAAAACATTCTTTAACTCCCATATAGCAGGCCCATGCATCTATGGACCATTGGGAGTCCATGTTAGCCATATCACGTGTTAGTAGAGACTAATATTAGTATTTCTTTTGTCGCATCAGGCCATTGGCTTCGAAAAAGCACCATGATGATGATGCTGCGCATAACCTCTTCTTAGCACACCACGCCTTTCAATAACTATCGGCCAAACCCTCCGCCTTTATTACACTGTCACTTTCACCGAGGAGAAACAACATTGAGCAGAACATGTTTCCAAGTCTCCACTTGACTGTATTATCAACGCAATAACGGTTAAAGTCCAAACTACAGAGGTACTAAAACAACCCTAACCGATGAATAAACAGGTTTAAATGTAAAACTCAAAGAAAAGGCGGCAATCTAATAAATGAACAGTGTATTATGTAGGCCTACCCTGTAGTAAACAGATGGTTCGCTCGCATTGTTTTGTTTCTCGTAATAACGCACGCATACAAGACAAAACATATGCTGCTTATGAGTTGCTCAAGGGTTTCTAATATCTATTTGTCCACTCCCATAAAGTGCATCGCATTTATACACGTATCTCTGACTTAGCATGAATAAACAAACTTCCGATGAACACTTTGAACTTCCACGTTTCCGATTCGCAGGTAAATATTGTTTCAATACAAGCACGACACTGAAATTGTAATATGACAGCATATGAATATTTTGCCATAACATAGAGGCCCTTTTAAGTTCTTGGCTTTCTTGAAAACAAACCCGCGATGTAACTGTAGATGTAATTATTCAAAAAACAAACAAACACGGCGTTCTTTTACACAATATTATTCTGACTTAGTGTACGCAAGAAGCAAAACTAACACAAAATGTGCTGGAAATGTAAACACGGTGGAATGGCACTTCTTCTTTAAGAGATTATAAGTCCGACGTCCATTTGGCTTCAATAGTAACGGAAATGCAGACCAGAAAACCTTTCCAAACGTTGAATATTTTCTCCACATTAGCATCCGAATTTGTAAACAAACAAAAAATACCACAAGCAAACGACGTTTTCGAGGAGACGCGAGCGGCCTCTTGCTCTTTGTAGGCGCTGTGTGTGTTAACTTCAGTGTTGTTCACCTCCCCTTCAGAATGAGTCTCGTGCCTCTACCGTTAAAATCCTCTCATAATTCGCCCAGGACCGGTCCGAAATCTTGTAAGCAAGACGCACATATCCATTATTCGAGAGGTAACGTGAGCTCAAACGCTGCCAAAAGCATTTCTCCACAAGCTTTGTCGAACGATAGTGACTTACCTTTCGTTCACAGGCCCATTGTCCACCCCTCCTCTACCCTGCGCCGTGACATCATCATCATCATCATCATCATCATCATAGTAAGTCATGTACAACACAAGATGGAGAGTGGGATGCTACTGACCCCCCCGCCCACTCTGTATAAAACACTCACACGCAAGAGCAAAGTCGTTTGATATTTCACCTACAATCTAAACTAATTTGAGTCATTATTTTTTTTTAAGAATCTATATTTAGTCGCAAGAGTTGAGCTGAAAGTTCAGCACTCAGAAAAGCGCTGTTCAGGACCATGGACAAGAGCGCTTTCCGTGGCTGGTGCCTAGCTTCAAAATAATTCTGCATTTAGCAGCATAGCGATTAATGCACAGAATATTACGTTCAAATGAATGTTACGCAACATTCATCAAATCATTTAAACATCAAATGAGTTTTTTTTACAAAGGCTATTGTAAGATTGTCGTACACTACAATATTGTCGACTTAACACATTTCACTGGAGATTATGCTGGAAAGAATATAAAACTGAAAGTTAAAAAAAACGCAAGTCTTCAATGTGGATCTATTTTTTCTTGCGTAATGACACATTGCCTTGCTTCAAAAGCATTGAACTAATTTAATGGTTTTTGTCCAGAAGCCTCACAACGTGACCTAGTTTTGTGGGATATGATAGAATTAACTTCATCTGCCTAATTTAAATTGTTAAATTATTGTAATTTCTTCTGAGGTTGGCCCACTGTAAAAATGTCAATTTAACAGGAAGATTTAAGTTTAATTGAAGGCTTACTTTTTTAACGCAAATAAAAAAAAAACATTTTTTAAAAGTAAAATAAAAGAGGTGTAAAAATTATTTAAATGTTTAAAAATTAATTTTATTTATCATGAAATAAAAAAATGAAAATCAGACAATAGGTTCATTGCACTTTTTGAGACACATTGAGTGTCTTTACTGATGAAAAAATCATGAACAGCTCATGATTCAACTCTTTTTTTTAAATCTAACAAAGATGTGGTTAATATAATTATTGTTACAGTGTCCAACCAAGCAGTGAAATAATGACCTATAATAATGATCTATATATTGCCTAGCTTACTAATAATGTTATTAATGAATAATTAATATTATTATGGGTTATTATATAGGTCACATATGGAAAGAGGATAAACTTAACGAATAAAAGTCTATAATAGAGTGAAGGGGGAGGACTTCAAAACTTCAAAAAATAAATAAATAAGTTTTGTATCATGTATGAAGCTAGCAAAAGCTTTTGAGAGTTTTGCATATTTAATGAGACTGAAGTTCTTCGGTTACCAGCTGGAACTTTGCTCACCCCTCATCCTAAAGTTTCATACAGATGGATAGCCCAGCATACAATTAAAGCCACAGTCTGTTCCCACTGGCCAGACACTGTGTATAAATATTACATAGGATACCAACTGAGCGAATGAGAAGCCCAACACCCCGGAATCCCCCCAGAGCCAGATGGACTGATCCCTCCCAAATACAAAAGTTTTAATACGCCAGAAGTCAGACAGCCTCTGAGTTTCCAGCACAACTCCCTCTGGGAAACAAAAGTTGCCTTTGTTTAAAAACTGTCTGGACAGGGATTTCGTTCCGCAAGTTTTTGAAGATACAAAAATCAGGGATCTGGGTCAATACCATGTGTTCGTCAATAGCAGTGTACTTTGAAAACGTTTTAAAACGTAATGTATGTCTATTCAATCAAGATTATTCGTGTAATTCTCAAAATGAAAGTAAACAAAGAAAAGGGGGAAAGTGTGCCTCCCGGTGCAGTTTAAAATTAATTACACGAAGAAGAAGAAAACAGTCTAAAACTTAGGCTATCATTCGAGTTTATTCACAATAATTAACTTACTGTGAATTACTGTAAACAGAGTTAAGCGAGCCCAAATACACAGGCTATCAACAAAACTGTATCGAAATGCGAGCAAAATACAAAAGTCTGTCACTCACCGAGAAAGGTTTTACACAACTTCATCCTTGCGGTGATTTCTTCGCCTTCGACACCGCAAAACTAGTGAACTTCATTAGAGAAAGTTACTTTAAACAAAACTTACAGACAGAGGTGGGCGGTCTTATTGGGCACAAGTTTTCGTCCACCAATCAGCGGCGTTGGGGTGGTGTTTGTTCCTCTCGACGAGCCAATGAGGGCGCGCCGCACTGCCTGCGTCCGCACACAATAACCTCAGAAAATGAAAACAAAAGCTTGTCTTGTACGCCTCGAGCCATGTGTCAGAATTTTAAATGAAAATCTCTCTGTAAAACATTTTACTGAGTGATTTAGAAATTTCTCAACAACAAAAAATATATGTTTGAAAAAAAGGTAAGTGAAGCTATTTGTCCTTCTTTAGTAGAGATAAGCTTTGTCTCATTGTCTGCCAACAGCCTCAAACTGGTCTGATACTTTTAGTTTTTTTAAAAGGCAGAAGAAAAGCTTTTGTGGATGTTCAGATTAAACATCATTAATATTATCCTAAATTATAAACAAGACTGGAAATTCATTCTTACTTTACATACCATTCTTACTTTAAAAAAAAATCCCTGTAAATCCTATCCATACACATGAAGTTTTACAGTTTGTATTCTAACACCACATTTCATCCCTGTACATTCTACATTTCTTATATATTGTTATATAGCATACTTCATCACCTCAAGGATGCTTTAGAAAGTGAAAAAAGGAAACACATTTTAATCAATTTTTTGTATAAAATACATTTTTCTTTGATATTCAAAAAAGATATATTGACATTTTTAACATAAAAAATATTTAATGTTTTGTAAATTATTCTTTAAAAAAATCTTAGTCTATTAATGAGTTAATCAATCAATAAAACCTCATGCCCTCAGATCTTTCTCATTCTTTCCCAAACTCAATCTGGTGCACCTCTCTTTTCCCCCACCCTTTCCCCTATCAGCCCAGTGAGAAGGCATATGTGCTGGGTTACTGCTGGAGCCATCGTAGGCCTCTTTACGTTATCTGAAGTCTTACCCCCCCATGACAGATGGGCCTGCTGATAATGATGCTGAGAACCCCCCCCCTCCCTCCCTCCCTCTCTCCCTCGCGCCCTCCCCAAATTGCTGTTGCCATGGTGAGTAAGGAGAGGGACCATGGGGCGTGTGGAGAGGGCCGGGGGTGCTTATTAAGGCATTTACACTTAGTGGACCCCAGGCCTGTAGAAAGTGTGAAAAGCTTTCAGAGCTTTATTTGAAAAGGCTCTTATGAACATATGAGCGCTTAGAATCTGTCAGCAGTATCTTTTATGTGTTTAACTGCAGACTGTATAATGTTATTGAGAATTGGTGATAGGACATTTTATGGTGTCTGTATTGAATATGTTACTTTGAGATAAAGTTGATTAGTTATTTACACTCATGGTTGAGAATGCCTGTTTATTATTTTTATTCTAAATGTTTTATTATTATGTTTAAAAAAATGTCTACATGGAGGGAAGACATAAACCCACTCTCTCTCTCCTTCATACACATGCACACGGCCCATTAAAATAACAATGGCTGACCACACTTTAGGGCGGAGCTTAGAGTGTGATTTCCAGGCCACTAAGCGGGACTCCCTAAATGAGCTTTATGTGTGTGTGTGTGTGTAGTGCAGGGTTTTTGGAACAGCTGTCACCCTGGAGGGTGATATCAGGCAGGCCCAGCTAGTCTCCTTTTTTAAGAATCTTGTGACATAAAAAATGGGGGAAGGGACTGAGAGAAGAAACAAACAAAGTTTAAATGAGATAAGAACAAATCAAATTTTGACTGAACAATAAGTGGTATTGGACACAAATGGCAAATTAAGCCTTTAAATGTGTTTATTTGAGAGTGTACATTTGCTTAACTTTTGCAACTTTCCTCATGGTATAAATTAAAAATGCTATCTATTTTTTATCTACCAATTCAAATATATGCTTACCTAATAAAATAAAGTTGTTAAAGTTCAAAAAGGAAAGTTATAAATTAAAAGAATGTTCTAGCAAAAGCTTTTGTAAATCACACCTAAATATTTGGATTAATAAATTCATAAAAGTAGGTCATAAAACACTAATTTGGCTAAGTTTTTTTATTGCATACTGAATATTACATACTGTATTGTATGCAATGAGGAAAAACGTTACTGATTTCAAATAAATTCAACAAAAAAATGTTTACTTAGGACAGAAAAAATATTAAAGCTATGCATTACTTGTCTTGACATGCAAAATGTAAGCTTCTGTTGTAAGTCTGTTTTGACTGGCTGTGCAATATTGTTATATTGTGAAAGGACAAAGGCCTTTGATTGCTTGTGGACTAAAACCTCAAAACTTCAATAAGTACTTTCACATTCAGGAAAACTTTGCTCACTTCTTACATGCCAAAGACAACAGCTTGCATTTTGTGGTCAGTTCTTTGACACAACAGAAATGCAGCTAATCTCTGTGAAGATCAGCTTAGCAGCTGTCCTAAAGTATAGGTTTTCTTGTCTTAGTGAGAGAATAAGACAAAAGTGGCTGAAAGAACAGCAGACAAGATCTTTTCACACCATCCCTCCTGCTCTCTCTCTCTCTTTTTCTCTCACTACTGAGACAATCTCCCCTCATCCAGATACTCTGCTCCACCTGTTCCCATGCCCCAAATTTCCCCTCACTAATTATTCACATTTTGTACACAAAAGTGTAGACTGGCAATCTTCACTCATGTATGATAGATACCCTCATATTTGAGTGCAGAAGTCCCATAAAGTTGCTATATTTAAATGTCTAAGCTATTATGTAATTTTGTGTCATCAGGCCCTTAGATTTAATGATCCAAGTGGTGCTAATGGTATTTTGAGAGGGTCTGCTCAATTAGTGATCCGATACAAATGGCTCTCACCCTTTCCCACTAAAATATCCATAGTAATTAAGATGCCACCTGTGCCCAGTGATCGAAACACAGTAGCCATGGCGCTAAGAAGTATGCTTGGAAATTATGGGCTAGTCAGCAACTCCCTCCCTACCTCCCTTTCAGGCCTAAAGTGGGGCTGACTAGACATCTGTATGCAAATAATCTAAATAGTATAGAAAGTACATATATCAGAAGGGGGGTGATTCTGCTTCACCCAGCACTACAAAGACTAAATTGGCGGATATTGTGAGCAGGCACAGCTGACTGGCTGGTTTTGAAATTCCTCAGATAATAGTGATTCATAGTTACCACTGAGTAGGCTTATTGCTAAAGGTTAATAAGCAGTTATACATTTATCTATCAATCCTATGTAAAATATTCTGGGTATTTACATGTACGGTATTATATTATTACTTTTTTCCTCTCTTTTATGTTTTATATATGTTTTTATATGTTTGATTAGATTTTTTTGATTTTCCACCAAATTCTAATCATAGATGAAAGTATAAAAATGAAAAAATGAATAAAAGCATGTTAAATGCGAGTGCAACTTTTTGGATCTCCTTTAGTGTTTTAAAAATGACTGAATACACTCTCTAGTTTCCTTTCGAGGGAACCTGCACTGCGTGAAGCACTATGAAAACGCTTGCGTAATCGCGTCATGAAGCAATCAAACCAATCGTGTGAAGGTACGTCAGAGGCAGGTGACATCATGAACCAGGAAACTATAAAGGAATGTCATGCCAAACAGTTGGCAGCTTCTGTGTCTTCAGCAGTGCTTTGTGTGATTGTTTGTCTTATTTTTATTAATGTGGAAAGGGTTTGTCCTGCTTCACATTCATGTGGAAGCATTATACACTGCAATTTAAAAGTTTAAAGTAAGATAATAAAAATAAAAAATAAACTGTTGTTTACTTTTGTTTACATACTGACCCCAAATTTTTGAATGGTAGTGACATATATGATAACCACCATTGGATAAACTTCTACAGAATGTATAAGCGACTTTTGCTGTAATTTATATTAATATTTATATATTTTTAAAAGTGTCATTAATGTAAAATACTAAACAAAAAATGCTTTTGCAATTCAAATGTATAATATTGACAACTGAGTTTATAATAATTGAATAATCAATGACAGACAAAGCAGAATCCCAGTAAAAGTCTGAAAGGAATTTTATGATTTATATAAAGGCATGAATATTTAATTGCCGATATTTTCATTTAAGAGCAACACTATGAATGCAAATTTAACGATTTCACTCAATTTATCTATCTGTTGTAATGAAAGCAAATATGTTTATTATGTTGATCTAATTCATGGAAATACTGAATAACAAACCCATTAATTACAATAGTTATTCAATTAAAAAATAATAACACTAGTAACAACATGGGGTAGGTGGGTGAGGGGGATATTTGATATTATTTGATATTCAACACAATGCAATGTCATAGATCTCTATTTGCCAGAGACACAAATTTACATCAATTAACCTCAAAATTGTTTCAACTGACAAAATTTCACAAAATGTTGATATTCATATGAAAGGACAAAACTAAAATTAAAGCGCCGACATTCATCGAAACTGCGTAATTGTGTAATCTTACCCCATACCCTACCCAAGGAGCTCAGGACCCTTTTATATGAATTTATCAGAAACATACTTTACTATTAATTGTCCCAAACTGGACACCAGAACCTCTGACAAGACCTGCTAGCACATCAGGGAAGTAAAAGCTTCCGGGTTGTGTTACAATTGGACACAGTGAATTGTAGTCACTTTGGGACAACCACACCGGTCAATACTTGACCTTTGACCCACAGAAATGTTTAATACACAAGGGTCATGACCTTTGTTGATCTCTTTATTTCAGAGAGAGCAGGTGCTATAGGAGAGATGACCCTAGAGAATGCCAGGGCAAGGTCACTGAGGGTCAGCTCTTATTTACTAGTTGTGACATGGCAACACGTGCCACTTTCCCAAGAGAGCGCAAAATCAAGCCAACCCTGTTGGCAATTCTCACACTATATAAAAGTACTGCATTGTAAAAACAATCGGGCTGAGCTTGGATAAACCTCATATTCCTCAGATAATGTGCTTCCCTGTGTCCCTGAGCAGGACACACACAGATACATAGACACTCTGAACTGAAGAGATAAGAGGCCCTGATGGCTGAAATCTGGCTCTGTACACTCTGGGCAGAGAATGAGAGGTGCGGATCTGCAGAGGAGACCACCCGAGGTAAACTCATTAAGAGTCCAATAAAAACCTTCTGTCGGGACGGCAGGACTCCCACAGATACTCCAGTGACAAAACCATCAACAACAAGAGCAAAGAAAGGAGAAACCCGCAGACAAAAGAGTCCTCTAATTAGCAGAGCACTTCTAAGTGACATATGCTCTTGGAATCGGGAGTGAGGGATAAGGGAAAAGTTGGGAAAGAAGAGACTGAAGTGGAACTGCCTCGGGAGTGTAGACAGCAGGGCCTGTGAATGATTCCTGCGCTATGAAGGCAGCACAAAAGGACCCAAAAGCCTATCAACTGTACCGCCACACAGAGATGAGAGCACTGCATCGGCCTGTGGTCAACACAATGAATGCTGGGACAGTCATAACGGACTCCATGGGGAGGAGCAGTGATTATGTGTGCTTTTGTTTTACGTTAACATTCCTCGTGATTAGATAAAAGAAGATTAAATATTGAATACTGAATAATGCTGGGGAATAATTCTGTGTATTTGATGGAAATTCTTTGTCCTCTAGTGCTCTGTGACATTAGATAACCTCTCTTGATACAATCCCCGGGGAATCTTTGATGCGTGGATGAAATTTCATCACAACATGCATTGACAGAACTGCAGAGTGAGACATAAGTCACTGTGGTTCACATATCCACACACATTTAGGCTGGGTTTCACAGGCAATAAGGCACTATTAGGCCTTAGTTTAATTAGGACATCGAAGTAGCTTTATAAATGTGCCTTTGAGAAAAATGCATTACTCGTGTGCATCCCAAGACAAAACAATGACACTGACATATTTTAAGATATGCCAGCTAGTGCAAGTTTCTTTCCATTAAAGCAGCTCAAATACACATTTTAGTCCAGGACTAGGTATAAGCCTTGTCTGTGAAACTGGGGGATAATGATAAAATAAATTCATGTAAATATTTTACAGTTCATTATAACAAAGATAGAACCAAGTTTAATATATTGTATTAAATATATAATTAAATGACACTGGATGTGAGTGGATTTGCAGAGTTAATCATTTTTCCTCACTGCATGTACTATTTATACCTGACCGGATTGTTGTAAAGCACCATGAAAAATACATCCCTGAACTGTATAATGCAGATATTATGAATTTAGTCTGTATATGAGATACATATTATCTTCCGAAAGTATTTGTACCCCTTAATTTTTTCACATTTTTGCTTTGTTCCATCAATTTACACTCATCACCCCATAATGAAAAAGCAAAAAACATAACAAAAAGGAACAACTGAAATAATACATTGCATGTGTATTTGTACCCTTGAAGCATCTTTACAACTTTCGGGGTATAAAAAGCTTTGTACATCTGCATTTGGTGATTTTCTGCCATTCCTCTGTACAGATCCTCTCCAGCTCTGTCAGGGTGAATGGGTACCATTGAGGGACAGGCATTTTCAGGTTTCTCTAGAGATGTTTAATTAGGTCAAGGACATTCACAAAGTTGTCCAGAAGTCACTCTTGCATTGTCGCAAATGTGTGCATTAGTGACATGTCAGATCAGGGAAACTTGTTTCTCACAGTCTGATAATCTTTTAGGTTATGTTTTTTTGCAAACTCTAAGTGTCTTCAAAGAAGAGCGGCTTGAATCTGGCCATAAATCCCAGATTGGTGTAGTGTTGCAGTGATGTTTGTCCTTCTGTAAATTTATTCCATCTCCAGATATGATCATTGAGCTCAACCAGAGAGCCCATCAGCATCTTAGTCACTCCAACCAAGGCCCTTCTCCATTGATTTATCAGTTTGATCAGGAGGCCAGCTCTAAGACGAGTCCTGGTTGCTCCAAACTTCTTCCATTAAGGATTTGGGAGGCTACATGCTTCTGTGAACCTTCAATGCAGAACAAACTTTGTTGTAGACTTTCCCAGATCTGCATCTAAACACAATCCTGTTTCTGAGCTCTACAGGCAGTTCTTTTGATCTCAAACTGCCACTTGGTTTTTGCTCTGATGCGCATTTTCAGCTGCTAGACCTTTTATGGAAAGGTGTGTGCCTTTCCAAATTGAATTTGGCACAGGTTAACCCCAATCAAACTGTAGAAACATTTTTTAAATGATCCAGTAAAACTGAAATACTCCTGAGCTAAATTTCAAGTCTCCCAGATTATGAACGAATACTCATGCAATATAATTATTTCAGTTTTTTTTTACATTAGCTTGAGTGATGTGAAAAAAGTATTTTAGCATAAGGCTGCAACATAACAAAATGTGAAAAAAATGAAAGGATGCAAATACTTTCACAAGGCAGTGTATATATACATATATTAAAGTAGATAACATATTTTAGAATGACATGAACTGATATGAAGACTTTGAACTCACATTTATGTGGCATGTGACCTCTCGATTGAAGATTATTTGACCTGTCATTCCTTAAAGATATCCTTGCAGACACAGTTTACTAATGGCATGTGTATCTCTTAAAGCACTTTGCATCGTGTATGGACATTTCCATGTGTTTTGCTAGATTTTCAGATGTGCTTAAGTGCTTAGATTAAATTAAAAAGTGCTTAAATGATGTCAAGTGAACAGAGAGAAAGAGGCTCTTTTCACTGTTCCAAATTTGAGCTCTTTGCAGTGCCCTAAAGAATTTGTTAAAGCTTACTGGAACATTTCTCGTAATACTTTACATATTTATTTATAGACGTACAGTGCAATCTAAAATCCGATTAAATAAGTCAAATGAAATGTTTACATTTCTCCACAAGGTTTGAATAATGGTAATTGTTTATAAGGTGAGTGTTTGCATCTTGAGTGACAGTGAACATGGCTCTCTAGCGCCACCTTTTGATACGTATTTGAAACTACTTTTTAATTTCCTGCCCCCTGCTGGACAAATGCAGAGACCATCACTAAAATGTCTGTCAAAGAGCTTGCAAATCAGGCTTTAAGTTGAATATGCATTTATGTATTTGTTTGAATTGCCTTCATGTTTGGACATGCACTGGTGAACGTCAGTCTCTTCTATGAACTGACCTGAGTAACGTAAGTTTTACATAAGCCTCTCATCTTTTCCATCTTCTGATAGCTTTAGTGAGAGGGGAAACACTCTGGCCTCATTATTTTGAAAGGTTATTCTCCTCTCTCCCTCATACTTATTTCCTCTCCCATTGGATGCCTTTCATCTTATCGTCAGTCTGAAACTGTGTCTGCATTATTTGTCCAATGGTTGGTCTAGTGTCATCCTCGGTCATTGTTCACATTCTGTTTAGAGCTATCTCTGCTTCCTTTGTTCTCTGAATGCTGGCAGACAAGTATTTTGCCTCTGCCAGCTTGGACTGTACAACAACAGAAAACAAACAACAAGGTATAACCACAGATTTGATCTTTGTGGAGAGAAATTTTCTACATTTAGCTCGGAGAAGGTTAGCTGCAAACTCAAATACATCAGGGATTAGGAAGGATGAAGCATCTCTAGTAGTTCACAGTCTTTGTTATTGGTCATCAATAAGAGCATCGTGAGCTGAGCTTGTTCCCCAGGCAACAGACTGAATGACAGTATTTATCTTCATTAGTTCAGAGGCCAAGAACTTTTCATGAACGCATTCATTATGCAAAGACAATGCTAAATACTGTCTTTCATCTTGGAAAGTTAATGGGTACTGTTGATTTGGATTTGAGTTCCAGGGCAGACCCTGTGACCGCAGACGCACTTGTTGTGCTTTTGGAGGTTTCACCCTGCAGAGATGATTAACATCTTCATTCATGCGTTCAAACATTATAAGCAACTTTAAATTCTACACTGAGATCTTATTGCCATATCACTCTCAATTTTAAATATTAGACTCCCTCCGAAAATTGTCCATCATTCTGTTTGTTTGAAAGCATTTTCATATATCCATTTTCATCTGTTATGTTGTCATTTAGCTTATATCATTTAGGATTTTATAGCTCACTGACAAATCATGTAATAAATCCATGGAGGATGATTACAATGAAAATGAATATGCAATTACATGTTACATGAAAATAGAAATTTGATCAAATATCATGAGAAACATTTAAATATTATAGTTATTACATTATAGTGTTTATCTTTTCAGTAATCAAGTCAGTCAGTTAATAAGTAAACAAATACATGAAAAAAAATTATAAACAAGAAAATCTATATGTTTAAAAACCTTTGCACATTTAAAATATATCTTACTTCAGTTTTGACTGCCAATTGACTGTCAATTTGTGGCATGCTGTTACATATTTTAGTGCTGTTGTGATCAAGTTGGAGCTTTCTCCCAAAATATGTCTTAATTTTTCTGAAATTGGTTATGCCATAAAATTTGGTGTAAGTTGTTGGAATTTTGTGAAATAGAAACAGGTTTAATGTTGTGATAGTAATTACGGAGCAGCAGGAAATGTTTTTCTGTCTCCATTTTAAATCACACATTGGATCTCAATGAAATATTCAATTTGTTCATCTTTATTTATATACATTAAGAAGAAAATTGTCAACAGTCAATGGAAACCAAAATCATCAACACACTGAGTGCTGGATTCAAAATCATACCAAAATCAATGTAACAATCCGAAGTTACAGGTTGATCCAACTTGCATGACGTTCATCACAGCAACTCATAATGTAAGTCATTAGTATGTGTGGCCTTCACATGCCTTTATAGACTCACGGGAATGTCTGGGCGCTCCTGATGATATGGCGGATGGTGTCTGGGGGATCTCCTCCCAGACCTGGATCAGGGCATCAGTGAGCTCCTGGACAGACTGTGGCGCTACTTGGCGATTTCAGATACTCGAATGCATAGTGTCCCAGAGGATGTCAATGGGATTCAGGTCTGGGGAACATTAGCCAAATAAGGCCAGGCATTATCATGCAAAGAAGAACCCAGGGCCCACTGCACCAGCATGATATTCCCCATGGCATCTCCACATACTTTCATGTCTGTGACATGTGCTCAGTGCGAACCTGCTCTCATCCGTGAAGAGAATGAGGCACTAATGGTCTCCTGGTATCTCCTCCATGCTCTTTAAACTGTGCTGGGAGAAACTCCAAACTTCCATGCAGAGATGTGCCATCCTGGAGGAGCAGGACTGCCTGTACAACCTGACAGACAAGTGAGACAGTGACAAGGATTCTAACAAAAAAAAAAAAACTAAAGACAAATCAGTCAAGAAGAGGAGAGCAATTCTCTATGGCTACCAGTCACAAAATGATTCTCTTTTTGGGTGTTGCATCTCTAGTGCACCTTCTGTCACTTTCATTTGCAATAAATCAGGTGAAACTTATTCACAGTGTACTCATGCTTCTTAACTGGACAGATTGATATCCCTGAAGTTTAATTCATTTGGTGTTATACTCTGATTATGCATTCCTTTGATTTTTTTGTTGAGCAGGCTGAGTGAGATCCATGTGCGGTTTATTAAAACAAAGTTCAGAGTATACTACTGCTTCGGAGCTTGCTTTGGTGCGGAAAAACACACGTGACCGATGACGTCCGAAGCAGCAACTGCTTCGGTTCTCTGAGTGAATCACGTGACTGGTTCGGGCCATTCGGTACGGCTTCGCATCGCGAGAGGCTCCGTGACGCGAGACTTTGCTGCACGCATGCTTCAGCATGTTTTTTGGCGCGTAATATGACTATATATATGCCCAAAATGATGCACAAGATGTGGGTTTATTGTAGTAGGAGTTTGCAATTTTTGGTATCACTGCATTTGTTTCATCATCATCATCATCATCATCATCATCATCATCATCATCATCATCATCATCATCATCATCATCATCATCATCATCATGGAACCAGCTATGAAGAGAACCCGTTCTCCAATGTGGGAACATTTTCATCTGATCAGCCCTAATAAGGTAGGTGCTTTATTATACCATGGTTATCCTACTGCACCTGGCTTCGGCCAGGTAACTTAAGCAAAGTTACATCAGTGGCTAATACTGTCATTACTGTTTGTACAATAGGTTCCATGATGTATGTGAAGTCAACATTAAGTAGCATTATTGTGATGTATGTAATAATTAGTTTGTTTACATATTGCTGTTTACACAGGTCCAGTGCTTGTTGTGTTCACAACAATTGGCGTATATTAATAATACGTCATCAATGCTGAGGCACTTCAAAGCCAAGCATGAGGGCATGCAGGAGAACACAGATCATGGTAGGCTATATTTATTATACACATTCTTCCACACAATGATTTATTAAACATTACACTAACGTGATATCGCATAACAGTTTTTGTTTCTGTCTTAGTGGGCCGGAAGGAAGAGCTGGATAAGGCTCTTGTTAATATGCTGGTGAAAGACTCTCAGCCTTTTTCCATTGTGGATGACCAGGGCTTCAGAGAGTTTGTGGGAAAGCTAGACCCAACATACACTCTGCCATCTAGACAGTCTCTAAAGAAGATGGTAGAGGAAAAATATGATGAGGAGAAGACCAAGGTCAAGGCTCAACTGCAGAACGTGGAGGGAGTGAGTCTGACTTGTGATATGTGGACCTCTATTAATATGGATGCATATCTTGCAGTCACTTGTCATTTTGTGCTTGATGATGCAATGCTGGCCACAGTACTTTTAGGAGTGCTGCCATTCCCTCAAGACCACACTGCTGAAAACATTGCAGCTGCCAAGAGGTCTCTCATGGTTGAGTGGGGTGTTGATGGAAAGGTTACGTGCCTTGTGACTGATGCTGCAGCTAACATGACAGCCACTGCCAGAAATTTAGCCATAAGGCATGTAGTGTGCATTGCACATGCACTAAATTTGGTGGTCAAAAAATCCATTGACCAAACACCTGGCCTAGAAGATCTGCGCACAAGGGCACGGAAAGTGGTGACATATTTTAG
Source organism: Rhodeus uyekii (assembly GCA_037043235.1). NCBI lineage: Eukaryota > Metazoa > Chordata > Actinopteri > Cypriniformes > Acheilognathidae > Rhodeus > Rhodeus uyekii. The sequence continues at coordinate 2,245,949 of JAWRVZ010000027.1, forward strand.
ATCAAGCACTACCGCTAAAGAGAAGCTGAAAAACGTACAACAGCAAATGAATTGTGCAGTGATGAAGCTGATCCAGGAGGTGGACACGCGAGCATCAAGCTCCTTCTTGATGCTGCAGCGCTTGTATGATGAGAGGCAGACTGTGGGAGCAGCTCTGGCATCGCTCAGAACAGAAGTTAATCCTCTCTCTTCTGATGATTATGAAACAGTAGCTGCTTGTCTACAAGTGCTGAAACCATTTTACACGGCAACAGTGGAAATGTCCCAGCAGAAGAGAGTGTCGGGGTCAATGGTCATTCCACTGATAAAAATGTTGCTTCACACAACTCAGGAATTACTGATCAATACCAACAACATGATTGCAAAACTGTTGGGACAGAACATGTCTACAACCCTCCTCAATAAATTTGACACTTGAGAACTCAACCGTCCTGTCACTGTCCACACTGCTTGACCCGAGATTTAAATGCATTGGTTTCCGCAGTCAAGACAAAGCACAATATGCGGTGCGACGACTGACTTCTGAATGTGCAGCGCTGATGAGGCACACACCTACAAATCCATCTGCATCAGCTGAACTTCAACCAGCAGCGAGATACCCCTCGCTGCAGACTGTAGCGCGGTGACGTCCCGTATACGTGACGTATATGCGTGACGGTACTTGTGTGGCACCGCCCATGCGCGTAAATTCACACCTGGATGTTAGTGCGCATGCGCGCAAATTTATACGTGGATGTTGGTCGAAAGCGATGGATTCAATGGCAGTAAGTGGATAAGCATTATTTATGTTGTTTTTAACAATTGTGCTTTTGTATTAACGTATTCTAAGGCATTCCATTGAGTGGGTTATAATCTGTTTAAGATTTTAAAAAGATGTTATGACATTTTATGATAGGCTACGTGTTAGCGTTCGAGATTACAGGGTTTCTCGGGTGCTAAATATCTGTAAAAGTCTTAATTCGCCTTTAAACAAATTAAGGCTTTAAAGATGTCTTAGTAGAGCTTAAAGACTTAAATAAATGAAGTAATGTCATTGATTGTTAATATTATTATAAAATAATAATAATAATAGTTTCTCAGTGTTTTTGTCCTGTTTTCCAAACAGATATTTAAACATTTTCAACCGAAATACATTTACATTCGAAGCAAAATTGGAGTCTCAAAAGAATGAATACAATTCAACAAAAGCAAATACCTTCTTATAATTATAAGGGTTAGGATTATAAATGCCTTCCCTTAGGAATAATTTTTCTTTAATTTTCTGAGCTTTGGTTGATGATATTTGTTATTGTTTTAATTATAAGCTCATTTTATTTTTTTATCGATTTCGTATTTTGTGTCTCCATTAAATGTTTCTTTGCATTGTAAATGCATTGGTTAAAGAATCTTTAAACACTTATAAAACTACTGTGGAACAACACTTTTTGCAGCATGGTCAGAGCATACAGTAAAAGTTATGTTCCAGTATGTACTGTAGTTTATGTTACTTTTTTTTGTTTTTTGGGGGGGGGGGGGGGGGGGGGGTAAATGTAAATCTATTATTGTAATAATGTAAATGTAATAATGCAAATCTAAAAAGTAATGTAAAGCTATTGAAGTAGTTTTAAACTTACTTTTTTTTTACTTTATGCTAATAAAGTGTGTATATGAATGTGTGTGTGTGTGTGTATATATGTATATATGTATATATGGTAATAAAGCTATATATGTAAGTAGATAGATTGATTGACTGACGGACACACAGACAAACAAACTGAGAGATTGATGTATTGAGTTACCTTCAATTTATTAATGAAATTCTTTACTCTGTCTGAAAAACATGTTGAAGGAAAACTTACATTGACCTTTAGCATACCCTCACCATTCCAAGCATAACAGTCCTACTTGCTTTTGATGCATTAACTGTTAACATTTCTATTTTTTTAATTCTCAGGGCATTCCCAGACAACATCAATCAAATAACTGTGTTTGTTTTGATGGTAAGTCAGCATTGTGACCTAAGTCACACCAGAAAGTATTACAAATGTCCTACATCGGAAAGATTGTGCATGTTTTAGTATACTATTGTACATTTATTTAGTGTCTGCTCTAATGTGCTTTAATTCATATTGTAGTATGCACTCTACATTGTAATGGAGGGGTGTTTTGATTTCAATGAGGTAAGGTTTCATTTTCAAAAACTCTTCAGTGTTCTTTAATCAGTGCTCTGTTTTACAGAGTGACGTGCTGACAATTAGAAGGTGTTGGTGCATGCTACTTCTGAGTAATTACCCTTTGAAATAAGTTGTGCTGTCTGTACAATGTTGCCAACTTAATTGTGAACAGCTTTTTAGAAATAAACATTTTGCTTTTTAAAATAAATCATCATAAATCATCAAATATCATTACACGTATCGATCTACCCAAGTGGATCCTGGTCCTGGGGATGTCATTAAGAACAAACTGTCTTCATGAGCCCTTTATATTTTTAACATTTGAAGGTCAGATGCTGAAAGAAAAAAACTCCAAAAAAAGAGAAGAGTAGAGAAAGCAGGTGTGGGTTTCACTTTATTTCTTGAACGGCACAAATAACAGGGTTTTGAAAATAATTCTACTTATTTTTACTTTACAATTTAGAGGTGATGAGAACCCCCTGTTGATCACTTGACCAAAGACTGGACCAAGGTAAGAACAGTATAAACTCCTATCAATCTATCAGTGTCCCTTTTTAATATATCTTATATAAAGTTACAACTGTTGACTATTTCAGACAGATGCCACCTGAGTTCCTGCTGCGGCGGATCCTGATAAGAGTTGTCACAGATGATGTGACAAATTGAGTGAATTTGTGATTCATGTGAAATAAATTATATATATATATTATATATTTTTAAATTTTATATGATGTGTGTGTGTGTGTATATATATATACACCTGTATAAATATACATTCTATATATAATGTATATTTATATATTATTTATATAGGTATATATTTGTATTTTGTATATATTATGTGTACATAATTCTGTAATTACAATCGTAAAAGAGGATTTTATTCAGTTAGGGAGGTGGAAGGCTATTGGTCTGTTGACTTTTTTATGATGGAGGGGAATTTCAGTAGATTTGAGTGAATTTTCATGTGATAATATATATTTATATATAGATTGTTTTAGATGATATATAAATATATATTTATATAATGTATATTTATCTAGCTATATATTATTTATATATTGTGTATATTTTATAATGTGTACATAATTCTGTAATTACAATTGTGTATATAAATGAAATAAAAGAAAGTTATCACCGTTTTCAGTTTTTCTTTTTCTGTTTTGGTATGCAGATGGGAATACAGACACTTAACATGTACTGTATGTAGTCAGTTTAAGTATTGCCAAAGTGACACAAACTGTACAAAAATAAACAAAAAACATGACAGATGGCATGGTCAAAACCATGGTTATGTGTACTCAGTTTTGCTGCAGTTTTTTTTTCTTAGAATTTTTATTACTATGTTTTTGTTGTATTGTATATGTGCACAGGAAGCTTCAGCACCAAGAAATTAAATCTTGTATGTTCAAACACACTTGGCAATAGCTCTTTCATTTCTTTGGCGTTTTTAACATGTCTACATTTTATTGACTACTAATATCAAGTTTTCGCATGGGTTTTAAATACATGGGACGTCAAAACACGTGACAATACCGCGTAGGACACGCATGCGCTGTCACCACCGTTTTGGCGCATGCGCGGTGTCACAAACGTACCGTCACGCATATACGTCACGTATACGGGACGTCACCGCGCTACAGTCTGCAGCGAGGAGTACTTGCCAGCAGCACCAAATGTACAAAATCCATCCTCCACAGGTAATGTTATAAGTAGGTAATTTTAATATACAGGAGAAAATAAGTAAAAACTTTATACAAAATGAAACCTTACAGTCCATATCACACTCATGTTTCTGTCTTTCAGCTTTTAACCTTTGGAAAAGCCTTGATGAACAAGCAACCATGGCAAGAACCCAGAGGAATTCCACAGTAGATGCTACTGTAGAGGTCCAGCGATACATGACAGACCCTCCCTTGGAAAGATCTGAAGATCCTCTGACCTACTGGAATGAACACAAGAATATCTATCCACATTGGTTTAGGCTAGCAAAGCAATACTTATGCACACCGGCCTCATCAGTGCCATGTGAACGTGTGTTTTCGAAGGCTGGGGAAATTGTCAGCAAAAAAAGAAACAGACTTAGTCCAAAAACAGTGGAAAAATTATTGTTTCTGAATAAAAATCTTTAAATCTCCATTCCATGTACATAATCACTCCCTGCCCTAGTTACACAAGCACCCCCTACCATTACAACACATCCTCTGTTCCCCCAAGCACACCTTCTCCCAACTACCACACTACATAGCCTATGCTAATAGAATCAACCAATCAAAGTTTATTAACATCATTCACACAAACCCTAGTTACACTCATACTGACATTATTTTGCTATCTACAATTTGGCCACTAGATGTCACTGAAACGAAGCTTTGAATGAATGAACCCATGTTCAATACAATTGATGAAGTGGTTCAATACTGGTTCATTGCTTCATTTGGACATCACTAATGCAGAGGATCAGGGCAGGCAGCAAACAGCAATAGTTCATGCGAACACAAGTGGTAGGCAGGCAGCAATCAAGTCAGCAAGCATTCAAACACAGGCAGAACTACACAGGGAAAATATCACTCAGAAATATACCTGAAGCAAACAAGACAACCCAGGGAGTGATCACACACAATGGGTTTAAATAGTCTGAGTGATAAGGAACAGGTGTGCAGTAATCAATCCAGGTATGCAAAGTCTTGGGTAATGTAGTTTAAAACATAAATAAAATAAGTAATATATATATATATATATAATATAACTTAGATATATATAAAATATAACTTATAAATAATATAAGTTTATAAATAATTGTATAACTTATAAAATATAAAATATAATATATAAATAACTTTATATATAACTTTATATATATTTTTCCTGGCATCGTTTTCTCTTTGAGTCCTAGACTGAATCATAAAGGGGAGAAAGTCATCAGAGGTTTTGCTTTCAATTAATATACTGCATAGAAAGTTCTGTGTGCAAGTTTGTGCTTTTTTTAATGAGTTTTAATGAGTTTTCTTTAGTCATATGCAGAGACCGATAATATATTATTATACAATTATGGTTACAATATCTGCAGTCATGATTAGATTTTTTAAACAGTGGTGTCTCGATCTAAAGTACTGTTGCTGCAGTCATGGTCTTCCAATGTTATGTTTATGTAATTCTATGTAGATTTAAAAATTGTTATTTTTATATTTCAAGCCAATACATTTTGCAGTGCAGAGTGGTCATTAGAGGAAAATAAGCTTTTACCTTAGATGTCTAGTTGTTTGCAAACATTATTAAACGCATAAAACAGTAAGGGCAATACAAATGAAACAATAAAACATCTATTTATTTAAAAAGTGGCATTATGATTTGAGATTAGCCGTATGTTTTCTAGACGATGTGTCAAAGTGTGAGGACCCCAAACCAAATCCAGTGTACCTTGAAAGATTAGTTCTGGTCCTTTCCCCTCTATAATAAGACTCAAAATGTAAAAAGCTTTGACGACATCTACTTGATGCAATGCCAAGCTCCATCCTTAACCCATAATGCCCCAATCGCACATACACGTACACACACACAAACACAAATATGTGGACTAACATGTCCACATAATGCACTGACATTCTCAATACATCAGTGAACCCTACAGCCAGAGCCGGCCCGTCCAACAGGCGATACAGGCGGTCGCCTGGGGCCCCGCTTTGATTTGAGGGCCCCGCGACCCGCACATGATGTCACACATTTGTAGAAGTTTTATTTTTTTCAAACGTCCACTCATAGTAGGAGTTGTCATATGTCAATTACAACGATTTAGAAGTGCACAGACCCGATCAAACACCATACAATTCACAATGACGGTGAGCAAAATATAAAACATATTTTATTAAAAGAATATCTCTGAATAATTCATACATGACAAATAGCTGAAAACGATAATAATAAAAATAAAAAAACTGTCTAAATAAAAGCGGAAAAAAGATTAGAAACATACACAGCAGCACCACACTCTATTTAGCATAACACCTCCCGCAATAGGCTATTGGATGAACTAGAATGTCGTAACGTATTCCTAGTAGAGATTCCACATTTTCCACTTAGCCACATATCTCTGTAAATTCCTTTCGATATATACTCAAGAAAGTGTCTTAAATAAGTCTTATATAACGTCATAAGTCTGGTTGCTATTTTGATCGAGGTACAGTGTTACCTCGAGATACGAAATTAATCCGTTCCGAGGCGGACTTCGTATAATGAGTTTTTCGTTTCTTGGAACACATTTTACATGTAAAATGTCTAATCCGTTCCAAGCCCTCCAAAAACACCCCATTAAAATGCAAAATTGTTGTCGTCGGCAGTATTCGAAGCTGCGCAGAGAAACCCCAGTTGATCCATAGTTCATCGCCTTAACCTCTCAGCCATGTCCGAATCACACTTGAAAACTTATTTAAATCAAACTTAATTAAAGTTTTATAACAATGTATACACTTAAACATTGAAATTGTATTTTTTGTGCTCTCTTCTCGCTGTTTTTACACCAGTGGGCTCAATTTTTTTATCTCGCCTAGGGCCCCACAACCCTTCGGGCCGGCACTGCCTACAGCAAACTGGAATACATCTGCACGTGATAAATAGGCTAACTGAGACACCCCTGTTGCAAATCCATATGGCCTGTTTATAGACTGAGGGTACAGACTTCTGCTGCTAAAGAAATAAAAGAGAAAAAGAAAGAGAACATTTTAATGTTCCACTTCCTGCCATTACTGAAAATTGGATCAGGACCATTCATTTTTTAAATAGCAAAGCATTACTAACACACTTTTTATTAGCTGGAAACGATTTCAAAGCCTACAGGCTGTAACGATGAGTTAAGGAAAAATGAAAAGAAGAAAAAAGACCTTAAATAGCTATATTCGATAAGTCATTCCTGAAATAAGAGAAACATTTACAAAAAGCATCTTGGATTTAATAGCAAGGGCCCGTGAACTGAAAAAGACAAACACTAAAATGAAAAGCTGCTTGAGCCCCAGAGGTTATAGAGGTTATAAGGATTATGGAGCAGGGGCGTAGCCAGAATTTTATTTTTGAGGGGGCCCATCTTAAAATGAGGGGGCCTGAGCATAACGTAATCTGACGGATTCGAACCTGCGCACAAAAAACACGACGGATTTCTAGTCCATCGCCTTAACCTCTCAGCCAGACTGTTTATGGTGTAATCCGCAGTGCGCCATTCTTGACTTTGGGGGTGCGTTGTGATCGTCTAGTGCAGCGGGCGATATGTGTTTTCACTTTAGTTTTCAGTCGCGATTTTAAACAATTGAAAATCTGAGGGGGCCGCACATGTAAATGAGGGGGCCCAGGCCCACCCAGGCCCCCCCGTGGCTACGCCACTGTTATGGAGATAATTAGGATACTATAAATAATTAGGAATTTGTATTGAATTTTTTCGATGAAAACATTTAATGATAGTTGCTATAATGTTGGTAACCAAACAGTTGCTGGTCCCCAATGATTTACATAGTATTTGTTTTCTATACTATGGAAATCAATGGGGGCCAGCAACTGGTTGGATATCAACGTTCTTCAAAATATCTTCCTTTATGTTCACAAAAGAAATAACTTCATGCAGGTTTAGAACAAATTGAGGATTAGTAAATAATGATATTCATTTTGGGGTGAATCATCCCTTTAGGAAACATTTTCTGAGATATGTAAAGCACTCCAAAGAGACATAGAGTGAAATCACATTTTAAAATTGACTGAACCAATTTGGTGTGTGCACTAGGTGGTTCTTGAGTCAAATTGGTGTGAAACAAAAAAAAAAATTAGACATCTTTTCAAACATCTTTTTGCTTCTAATGCATATTATTAGCCTACAAAGAGATGCCTCTTTGAATCTGAATCTAGTAAAACTACACCTTCATATTTTTTGGCTGCACTATAAGGCACTTTCATATTTCTGGCTTTATTATAAGGCCAACATACTTAAAATTAAAGTTCCAAAAGGGGGTTATTGCAGCTGTGCCATATAAAAACCACTTTTGATTGCCCAAAGAAACTTTAAGTGAACAGTTCTTAAATATGCTTTTCTTTGTGATGAGCAATTTTAAAATGGAAAGGTAATACGGATGTTCTTCATGGGACCACAGAAGACAGTAAGAAAAAAAAACATTATTTTTAAAGTGTATGCTGAAGAACCATGGAATAAGTGCACAATTTTTAAAATATTTTTAACACATTTTAGCTGTGATTGTTAATATACCTATCTTCATTCATGAGAATTGGTGTTGAAATGGAACAGTTCAGGCAGTTTTGAGTCTTTTGCATCTTAGAATGGTGTTCTCAAATTACAACATATGCTCAAACCGCTTGGCCCTGCATCACTCAACCTACATTTCTTTGTGCTGTGCTGTTCCTCTCTCCTTGGAAAGGACTCTGTGTCCTATTTTTTTTTTTTATATATATATATATATATGTATATATAAAGGGGTGAACACATTTATGCATATCTCAAAATATCTTCATGTTTCACTAAAGTAATGAAGTCATACATGTTTGGAACAACACGAGGGTGAGTAAATGGTGATAAAATTGTTCCTTTTTGAAGGAAATATCCTTTTAACATTTAACTTGTGGCTCTCAAACTAAAACTTGATTCAAGATATAACCAAATAAACGTAGTTGTATCCAAATAAATCTAATCTCAAGAGGTACTTGAACAGCATCAGGTGGCATGAGATCACAGACCACACTGTCTGAGATTCAATAGGAAGAAATCAAGCTAGATGCCATCTAGAAGGGGGAGTGAAGCTGAGAGAATATTTAACACAGATCAAAGCTCTTCTGACTGACACAACAGAGAGTGTCACGTCTAAGAGCACAATCATTACTGGCATTTCTGAATATCCTGTGCAGTGTTTACCTCACTGAAGAGAGATGGTTAGAAAGAGAGAAAAGTTGAGGAAGGGGGCGAGGTGTACAAACTGTTCCTGATGCTCCATTTGTACGTTTTTGTCCGCTTATTTAGTATAAATGAGTGTGGACATTAAAGCACAAAAGTTGTTAAAACAAAAGAAGTCAATAAAATCTTCAAGTTAACTAAATTCTGTATTTTGCCAATGTCATATGAACATAGTCTATTTCAAAGCAAAGGGCTTTTCAGTGCTTTTAGTCATTTTAAGTTGTTGACAGTCAATTTAAAACGGTATAATTTTACAAGCAAAAGACACAGAAAAGCACAAGACACGGTTTTAGTAATGCAAAATATAAGTCTGCTTTTCAAGGTCGGTACCACTTGATTAAAACTGTGGAAAGGTGGTGCATTTTAAGTGGTGCACTGGGTGTATTTGGGTTCATATTTGGGTTTATGCTGAAATGCTTTTCATTCTGTAATTTGTCAAAATCATCAAATTATTAGTCACATATCAGGTACCATACGTGAAATTTGATATTCTCACGCTCCCAGTTGCACAAAGCACACACAATAAGGAAGACAAAGATAAATCCAAATATCTTTTATTAGATCCACAATTCAAGCTGTATGGCTGACAACCAAGGTGTACGCAAAAAACAATAACCAGAAATTGATGATTGCACAAAGAGGAATTTAAATACACAATGATGAGATAAAGGAGAACAGCTGTGATGAATAATAAATGTCCATGACAACTAATCAGTGGCGGGAAAATTAGAACAAAGGAAACATGTGACTGCAGATAAACATGAAAATGAATTGAACAAAATATAACCATATAACAAAATATAAGAAACTAAATGTGTGATTTTATTTTGGTGTTGAGAATAGGTAATTAGTGCCATATATCAGAAAATACAATAGTCTTGTATAAGCAATTAACACTTTCTTTGTTGTATTCAGCAGCAGTGTAACAATTCATGCCACTGTAAATACCCTGCAGTGTTGAATAAATGTTTTTAATTATTGTATTCACATTCTGAAGTCCAAGAACTAAAAAACAAAAACAGGAAATGTTCTCCACATGAAGCAGCTCTGAAACTTCACTCACACTCAAAGTCAAATCAATCATAAAGCTAAGAGTCATGACAATCTGTTTTCCACATTGGCAACCTTTCCCTGTCCATCGATCATCCCAGACTCCATTTCCTCCTTTTGCTCTCACCATGAAAGTGCTCAGCACCCCTTTTACTCATCCTCACTCCTATTCATTTATATTGTAATGTTTTTTTGGTTTGTTTTTAAATTTAAGGTAAACCCGAGAGTCCATGAGACTTGTCCTGCTGTCACATGACTAAAGCCTTTTTTTTTTAATATATATATGCATCCACTCAGAGAGAACATAATGGCCTATGATTTACGGGAAGAGAGCTACTTTAAATCACACCTCTTAAGTGCTTTTTATTAATTTTATAGAATGAACCTGAAAACATGCTTTATTTCACTATGCTATATATCAAGTATATGTGATTTCTAAAAGCGCAATATGTGCATAAAGGAAGACTAGAGGGTAAGAATTTTTAAATATTTAAATAAAGATCCAAACGCAGCCATTTATTAAGGGTAAATGCGACAAATAGCACCTTGCAGTCTTTAGCCCCTGAGGTACATTTGGTTCTTTGAGCCAGATATACAGCTATCCCAGGAACATGCAACAATGCATTGGAGAAGCTGTGTGTGTGTTAATATGATCTGTATTGGTGAGGTGATTAACTGGCACCATACGGAGACAGAATGACTTGTTCATGATAAGCCACATGGAAGGTCACTAACCCATAAACCATGTGATCAACGAAGATATGCTTCAGACTGTCTGCTCTTGTGTGGAAAATGACTAGCTTTGTTTATCTTCTTAGCCAATCAGAATCATTTAACTGTCATCATTGATGTAGTTAGTAGCCTCTGTTAGAGTATAATTGCCTTATCAATGTTATTGTATTTGGGGCGGCCTACAAACTCCTTGTGAGACTTGAAGCTGCCTTCTGCTGATGAAAGTACCAACGAAACTTGACTAAAATTTTAATGGTCTTCATGGACTGCACTTCATTCAACATATCTGGTCCTCGGGTCTTAACTGTAATTCCCCTACAGTCCCATCAAGTCGACCAAGGGAGCAACGGAGTCCGCTACAATATCTTGAGGACTGTGACATTGGTCCAGTGAGACAACAGACACAACTCTGTTCACTAATCACTAAGCTGTCCGATTCAGATTTGTCTGAGTACAGGAAGTTAGTCTCTTGCGGTATTGTGACTAACATGTACTGGCCATGTTCTCTACAAAGCAGCCAACACAATTGGAAGGACCTGGTTGAGATCATTGTGCACGAGTTTCATGGGGCGGCTGGCCCTGTCCCTGCTTCAGATTATCTGCAGGCAGTCAGTCAGTCCGGATCGGGAATAACATCTCCAGCACCACCACACTGAGCACTGGGGCCCCTCAGGGCTGTGTGCTCAGTCCACTGCTGTTCACTCTGCTGACTCACGACTGTGTAGCAATGCACAGCTCGAACCATATCATCAAGTTCGCCGATGACACAACCGTGGTGGGTCTCATCAGCAAGAATGACGAGTCGGCATACAGAGAAGAGGTGAAACAGCTAACAGACTGGTGTAGAGTCAACAACCTGTCTCTGAACGTGGACAAAACCAAAGAAATGGTTGTTGACTTCAGAAGAGCACAGAGAGTCCACTCTCCGTTGAACATCGGCGGCTCCCCTGTGGAGATCGTACAGAGCACCAAGTTTCTTGGCGTTCACCTGACGGAGAACCTCGCCTGGTCGCTCAACACCAGTCACACAGCAAAGAAAGCCCAGCAGCGCCTGTACTTTCTGAGAAGGCTGAGGAAAGCACACCTCCCACCCTCCATCCTCACAGTGTTCTACAGAGGGACAATTGAGAGTATCTTGAGCAGCTGCATCACTGCCTGGTTTGGGAACTGCACCGTCTCGGACCGCAGGACCCTGCAGCAGATAGTCAGAACTGCTGAAAAGATCATCGGGGTCTCTCTTCCCTCTGTCACAGACATTTACACATCTCGTTGCATCCGCAAAGCCACCAGCATTGTGGACGACCCCACACACCCCTCACACACACTTTTCACCCTCCTGCCGTCTGGAAAACGGTATCGTAGTATTCGTTCTCTCACAACCAGACTTTGTAACAGTTTTTTCCCCCATGCCATCAGGCTGCTCAACTCTATATAACCCACACAAACTGCACTACTTTGGACTGTTTCCAACAGACTGTTTTTACTATCATTCATCTCTATTATTTATCTTTTTAAATATTGCACTGTCACTTGCATAATCACTTGTACTGGTCTGCGTTACTGTCTTGTGCTGTCTGTTTGCACTCTGTGCACTTTATGTATATATAGAAGTTTATGTTTACTTTTTACTTAATTCTTTTGTACTTATTCTGTGTACTGTTGTATGTGTCACTGTCTTGTGCTGTCTGTTTGGACCTTGTGCACTTTATGTATATAGGTCTTTTTTTTGTTTATAGCACCTTGTTTCCTGGGAAACGTTGTTTCGTTTCACTATGTACTAGTATATGGCTGAAATGACAATAAACTCCACTTTGACTTTGACTTTTGACTTTGAAAAGATGATCTACAGGAGAATCCAGCACAATTATTTCCCAGAAGAGTTACCTAATTCTGAATTATGACACTCATCTTTGCCACCCTGGACCTGAACGGGTATCCATGGAAATAAGCCCCACCTTCTGGATCCTGCGTGGGAGAGTGGCTAACCGTAAAGACACATGGCTAAAATAGGTTAATGAGGCTCAGCTGAACCTGATCACATATAATGAGTCCAAAGAAAAGGAGTCTTATATGAGTGTCCTCTGGTGGGTATCATGGAGACACAGTCATTTTGTGTTTCATCACTTCCTGTTGCCTCCTGTGCGATCCATTTTGTTTCCGTCTAGTCAGCCACTCCCCTTGTTAGTCTTTTCAGGTGTTGCCCATTATCCAGTAAACCCTCATGTTTCCCCATGTCTTTGTAAATTGTTGATGTTGCTATGACGTTTTTCTGTCTGACACTGATGTTGCGTGTTTTCTCCGTGTTCCATGTTTCCTTTTTCCTTTGTTTTGTATTTAAAGTGTGTTTTTGTTTTTAGTTATTAAAGTAAGTTTTCCCTGGTTTCCTCACCCTCGTCATTCACCACCACAACCACCGTTACACATGGGTACTCCAGCTGGTGGATGTGACAGCCACAAACAACCAAAAAAACTTTACCTTGACTACCGCAAATCATAGGCGGAGTTTGGGGGGGGGCTGGGGGGGGCACTGCCCCCCCAGACCAGAGCCAATTAATGCCTGCCTTGTGCTTTAAATATTTTTTTGTTATTACAGAATTCATATTTTCTCGTTTTATTTGTCTTATCTTATTAGTTCTGTGTATAGAATGAGTAAGATATGGCTAATTAATTTGTAATTACTGTATTTAATTTTTTATTACTGTAGCTTTATTACATTCTCCTGCGATTCTTTGCGAATCTCAAAGTATCGCGGTACGTGAGTGGACGCTCTTCTCGTTCTGTTTTACGCGCTGAATAAACAAAATGGACATTCGTCGTTTTTTTATAAATCCACTACTAAAAGTGTCAAATCTATCAGAAGAGAAGACAGTGGACATCTACGCATCTCGGAAAAAGAGGCGGCTTCTTCTGCATTAGGCAAGACATTGTATTGTCTGAAGTAGTTCTATGACAGGTCAAGGGAGGCTCTGTTTAGGAACTTTAATCGTAACGAAGAAGAACACACTGTAACTGTAACACTGTAATTCGCTTTTTTTCGCCGCACTTCTGAACTCCCCGTGTTAACCCTATCACTGCCGATGCAAAACAAAACAGCAACTATAAAGAGTCTGTTCTATTCGCTATTCTTTGTATAAAGCAGTGGTTCTGAAATAGTGGGGGTTACCCTGGGGTACATGCTTTTTTTTTGCCAGGGAGTATGTTTTCTTGCACTGAACAAGAGCAGCATATATGAAGTTCAGAAAACCATCCTCTCATCCTTTGACGTGACGTGACCAAAAGGAATCCGCCCAATATGGCAACACTGCACACCGGCGTTCATATGTGTCACGTGATCAACCACTATATTCACACGTGCTTTCACGCGATATCTGGCACTGATCCAAAAAGCTCAGAGCTTGTAATTTATCACAACAATTCAGTGTTTTCAACCACATAAGATTTCTTTTAGGTTTCAACAAGTTGGTGACTATTTTGAATTATCTATTATACAGCGCTTTTTGTGACTGCGGTATGTCAGGTGACAAGCATGACGCGTTGCCATGGAAACAATAAAGCGAAAGTTTCAAAATGGGGGAGGGGGGCGCGCGCAAATTTTTTAACTCTTCCTAGGGGGGTGTGACAGAAAATAATTGAGAAGCACTGGTATAAAGTCATTGTAAATGTATTTTATATGTAGAATGAATGATATATAAATATGATATAAAAAAAAATCTGAGCTTGTGGTCTGCTGGCCTGGTAGGTGCCCCCCCAAGCACAAAAGTGAAACTCCGCCTATGCCGCAAATATGTTTAGCAAGTATTGACATCAGCAGTGGCTGCCACAATTTTTTTTTTCTTAAATCTTAAATTAACTCTACATTGACACATTAAGCTTCACATCTTACTCAAAACAATAAAGACTGTTGTATGCCTCTAATTTCATTATACATTAAGAAAAGAAATTGTCATAGCTCATGGATTACCTGGAATTAAGGTAAAAATAACATTGCAAACAAGTATTAAATAATAAAATATTATATTATGTCCATATCCACCACATCAGTAGGAATCCTGATGTTTAAAGTTTCAGTAGAACATACTTGTGGTAGAGAATAATATATTTAAATTTATTCCGTAAGTGTGCATTTCATCTGCATAACGGTTTTAAGTTGACTTGTAAATCATTATGGCATCAACTATGTTAAAAATAGCCATAAAATGAGGGTTGAATATAGCCTACTGACATTTCAGCCCCTATATATAAGGAAAACAGTTGCAGGCATCCTGTCTTTACAACTATCCACTTATTTTTTAGCAAACGTACTCACATTTATCAAAAGTGCAAAGGACCAGAATATCTACTTCATTTTTTACATTTGTATGTTTGAACAAAAATAACACCGAAACAGATACATTTTTTTCCTTTGACCAACTGTCTATTGATTTGTTTGCTTGTTTATAATTGCAAATTATTTGTCTGCCATTTATATCCTGTTTATTCTAATTGATTTATTTTAAAGTTTTGACTGGCATTTAACACTTTTTTGACTCCCAAAGCGTTGCAACCTGAACAATTCATTATACGACATTAGTGGTCATTTGTTTTAACTGTACAAATTGCACTACGTGAAACGTATTGTGTTTCCTGCTAGAGTTACAGGAAGAAAATTATATGTGAGAGAGGTCTGTCTTACGTCATAGGACTACTTGTAATATCGAGCGCGTAAAAGCGTTGCGCTCTGCTGTTTACCACAAAGTGTCCATGGAGTGCCAACAGAGCAGACCAGCAAAGGATCCTGCATGTCTGGATCTGTCAGGTAACATGTAACATTTTTACTTGTATGGTAACTTCAATTATTTTTTCTAAAATCTTTTTTTTTTTTATTGCACAAGTAACTATTAGTATTTTATTTAAACTAAAAAAAGATAGATGCAAAATGCATAGACCGTTATCATTTATGTAATAAGAAAATATGTTTTTATTAATATAGAACATTTTAATTTAGCTTACATTGACCAAAGTGCTATGCAAAAAAATAAATAATAATAATTATATTTACTGTATAAATAATTAAAATTTTATTTACTGTATATATATATATATATATATATATATATATATATATATATATATATATATATATATATATACAGTAAATAAAAGAGTACAATTAAGTAGACTACACTGAATTCTGTGCCGAAGAAACAAAAATGTAACATTGAATGTAGTTTTTCTTCTGTATTAAAGTTTTACTTTTTATAGGTTCTGATTCTAATAGAATTCAAAGACGCAAAGGGCAATAAAACAATGCAATCCTCGTGCAACCTGACCAGTCCGGATTATAACCAAACCAACTGCACTGCTCCACCGTGGATGTTCTATGACTTCTACATCTGGCTACCGGTTATTTACTCAGTCATCTGCGCCGTGGGACTGACGGGCAACACCGCAGTCATTTACGTGATTTTGAGGGCGCCTAAAATGAAAACCGTCACCAACTTATTTATTTTAAATTTGGCCATCGCGGACGACCTTTTCACGCTGGTGTTGCCCATCAATATCGCCGAGCACCTGCTAAACTACTGGCCGTTTGGAGAGATTTTATGCAAAGCGATCTTGTCCATAGACCACTACAACATCTTCTCCAGCATCTTCTTCTTGACTGTGATGAGTGTGGACCGTTATCTGGTCGTGGTCTCCACGTTGCGCTCCAAACGGATGCCCCACCGGACCTACAGGTTAGCCAAGACGGTCAGCCTGAGCGTTTGGGTTCTAGTCATTCTCATCGTGATGCCCTTCACCGTTTTCGCCGGTATTTACGTGAGTCCCGACGACGCGCAAAGCCGGAAGAGCTGCGTTTTGAGTTTCCCGAGCCCTGAGAGCTTCTGGTTCAAAGCCAGTCGGATCTACACGCTGGTCCTCGGGTTTGTCATCCCTGTATCGACCATTTGAACCCTCTATAGCCTGATGCTCTACAAGCTGAGACGCACGCGACTCAACGGCAAGGCTCTGGGCAAAGCCAAGAAACGAGTCACAATGATGGTCTTCATCGTGCTCGCCGTTTGCTTGTTCTGTTGGACACCCTTCCACCTGAGTACAGTGGTCGCCCTCACCTCAGACTTGCCAACCACCCCGCTGGTTATTGGGATCTCTTATTTTATCACGGGACTGAGTTATGCCAACTCGTGTCTCAATCCGTTTCTTTACGCGTTCTTGGACAACAGTTTCAGAAAGGCGTTTAAGAAAATGCTGGAGTGCTGAAACCTTTTTATTTTTATTTTTTGTACCCTCACAACTCCATCAGTGAGGTCCAAATGCAAACATAACAATATCATAAAAGTGCTGTTTCAAAAAGTCAAAAGTGACTCAAAAGTCACTTTAAAGTCACTCTAAAACAATTACATTGATCCATAGTCATAAAGTACAATTTTGCTGCACTCCAGTGACGTATTTTCGTCATTGTCCAGTTACAACATGGTTTCCCTTATTAGAAATTAAATTTGAAGTGGTGCAGAAGAGTATAGACTTTGGAACACAAATTTATAAAACTTGTCTTGAAGTGTAAATAAATATTTATGTACATTACAAGAATACTTATATGTGTAAATATAGCCTATTATTATAGTTATCTCTCGCCATATGTGGCTTGGGAGTGTTTTGTATAATAAAAATTACACTTTTGGGAGTGTTTTGTACCCTTAAAAGCTTGAAACTAAAACTCTGACGCCTCCCGTGGCATAAAATCCTTCTGCTTGTGTTCGATGTTGATGATTAATAAATGTGAATGAAGTTGCCCTATTCAGTAACCTACGTTTATTAAAACATTTTCCCCCGGGTGTGTTTTTTTTTCGAGAGAATGAAACGAAGTTAGAATGAAAACATTTAAAATTGTTTGTCAGGAACTTAATTTTTTAAAAATATTTCCGTCCCTTTCTATTAATTTAACAAGTGAACCAGTGACGGAAAAATATGTTAATTTAAAAAACTGTTGTTCCATTATACCTAATATTACCAGAAGAGGGCAGAGTAATATCACGTTATCATTTTCTTGACTTTAACACATTACGTGTGGAAGATACGTGTGCAATTTTAGTTAAAACCCCTAAGACATGTATGAACATTATATAGAAATATCAATCTGAATCATATTATTATTATATTTAAGTGAATCTCAGCATACATTCACAAAATAAGTATAAACTTAGAAGTGTTCACTTAGAAATGTCTGTCAGCCATAATGTTCTACATTGCTGCAACAAAGATGAACAACTTACTAGTATAGAAAGCTTATTGATCTCATTCAAGTTAACTTTAGACCACAGCAGAACATCTTTAAAAAAATGCAGATCAAATGTTATTTCAGAGATCTTAAAGATGCTTTTGTGAAATAGCTTTTCTTTCTCTGTCAGATAAAGTGTCTTTCTGAACATGCTGATTACGTTTAATCATTACTTCTCATTTGAGATATTGAGCGTGTTCAATTTCCGTCTCTTCTCCTCTTCTTAAATCTATAATGATTGCTCCATTCCATGCGGAACTCTTAAGGATGTGCTTTTATTGAGCATTCAGGTCACTGGTATTGTGAATTTCATTATCTCAGACTTTCTAAGTGTTTCTATTAGCAATTATTCCTCATTCAATTGCACTGGAGGGCATTTAAATGCGTTGTAATGGTGATTCTCATACACAGGGGTAACTGTGTGTTTGTCTAATCGCATTCGGAATCTCTTTTGAGAGGAAAAGATATTATCCACCATGTTTGTTTCTGTTTTGAACCCAAACACCGTTATAAACACACATACATTTACCCTGCCTTGGTGAGGAACAGGCATTTAAATTGAACAATTCGTGGTGTCCATTTCACATTACCCGTTTCTTTATCGTTTGTGTCTCTTCCACCTGTCACAACATTGTTTCTCGCCTGTCACTGTTATCATTTCCAGTTCCTCTCCAGCTCATTGGCTCATTTTGTCCTGGGCATTGCTCTGAGTCTTCCAACCTCTGCTTTTCAGAGCTGCTGTTTTGTGAGTGCAGGTCGAAAATTGATTGCCTCACATTTCAGCGAATGTTCTCCACAGGGATAGAAAATATCCCCTAATTTATCTCCACCACGGGCTGCAGTAGTGTTAGCTGAGTGTGCTGCCTTATAAACACGCTGTAGCCCACAGCACAACATCACTATAAATATTCTCCAGCTTCACTTCTCTCTCTCTCTCTCTGTCATACTGCATCACCAACAGCCATGAGTAAAGGCTTTCACTGTAAGTAAGATGGCACCGGCAAAGCCATTGTAAATTTTCCTCCCAAGGTTAAATGTGAGTGTTTTATCTAGCACTCTGCATTAAATGCTGCGCAAAGCAAGAAAATAATCTTAAAGTGTAAAGCTACCACAATATTGTTTTAGAAAGCAGCTTATACGCTCCCCTTATTCCTCTTTATATTACTGTGCATTTTAATTGTTTCAGTGCCTCCAAGTAACTAATCTAAACGGAAGACACATGGGTAGCTTAATGGCCTCTAACTGCATTATGCTCCACATGATTTTCATTGTAATATCTCTGTCTCAGTCAGTGCTGCATGTAAATCTTAATATCCACCTATTGTTTTGCTGAACTCATTGTTCTGAAACAGTTGTATGATATATTTCACCTGTGATCTGTACTGGTGAATACTACAGCAAAAAAAGGTTGCAGCTTCAGATCTTCAGATCTTGTACAGCGCCTTTGAGCAGAGGGCAGTTTCTCGTGTATAAAGCAATGAACACTCTTTATACATGCTCCTTTTAGACGGAGTTAGCCTGTAGCTTTCATTGTAATGCAGAATACAAACAGCTCCCTATTTCCTCTAGACTAGATCAAATTTGACAGTTTTCCAAGATGGCAGATTGCGTCAAGGGCATCAAAGGCTACATGTCTGGTAATTTATTTTTGGGGGGGGGGGGGGGGGGGGGGGAATCTGTAGTCAAGACACTGAGAAATTAAGTAATCCATTCATAACTTTAAGACTCAATTTCTGTAATGCACTTTTGGCTTTATGCCTCAGTGTCTCCATAGATTACATTACATTACACTTAAAATATGGTAATAACAATCCAACATTATTATACAGCTACACTGGTTACCTGTTTAATTCTGTATCAGCTAAGATTAAGCTCTACATTGCTTCCACATCCTTTGAATTGTCTAATCCTACCTTATATTGAGAGGTAAAACAACAACTTAAGTCTTGTTACTTGTTGTTTAATTACATTTTTAGTATGTTTATTTTTAGTTTAAACAGTTTGTCTAGATAATTAAAATTTATATTTATTTATGTAATAAAGATATGAAAAAAACTATCGACTACAGGGTCGATAAGATTAATTATGCGTCCTATCATAAATCAAATATTTTGTGACATTAAATTTGCTTTGCTTTTCTTTTCCTTTTTTTAACCCAGGGGCTTAAGATTTCTTTTGTACCTAGCTAGGTTATCTCAATGTTTGTTCCACCAGATATTCAACCAGGAATGAAAAGTGTAGCAACCGACCCTGGAGCTAAACTTGTACACACACACACACACACACACACAAGCAAGCGCGCGCGCACACTCACGCGCACGCGCCATGTTTGGCTTGATTACTGTAACGTCCTAATGTGCGCGAGGTGAACTACGGACTCTATGGTGAAGAGATTCGTCTCGCTGAGAATGAAATCCTAAGCGGCAACAGTCCGGTTTTTTTCTGGAGTTAAGATGGATCCATCTCTCTGCTGCTTCACCGGACAGCGTCACACACTTTAAGCTTGGTTTGCACTTTCATGAGGTAAGTAAGTAGCTTCTTTACAATACCAGTCCCTCAGAGAGAATATCGAGATATTGAAGGGTGTGGGCCTCGTTTAAACGCGATTGAAGTCTATTTTGTTGTTAGTGTTGTGTCTTCTCTTAACAGTTTAGGCGCTCTCTTCATGATGGAGTTGCTCGAGTTGTTCGACGTCCAACAGATGCTCAACGACTCGCGCTTTAAGGGGAATTTAAGTGAGCTAGATGATGTGGAGGAACCGCTACCTAGGAGCGCAGCGATCACCATCGTTGTGGTCTACTTGATAGTGTGTGTGGTGGGGCTCGTGGGGAACTGTCTGGTCATGTATGTTATCATCAGGTGAGAATAAGTGTTTGGTTTCCATACTAACTTTGTGTACGTGCTAGACTACAATGAAATATTTTTTGGTCATATATACAGGAGCAGAACAAGTTTAAAGCTTGTGAGGTGAGTAGGGTTATTTATAAAGTTTGCACTGTAAAGCCTGATCAATCAAGTTATAGAAAAATCAGATCTTTTGAAACGAAACCTATATGTGTTCCATGTCCTGAATCATATTTGATACATCAGGGTTTTTGTGACTCATATAGTATATTATAAAAGTGAGAATATGGAGCTCACACTAGAAGAAAAGAAGAGCACAGATTTTTATGATCAAAGCTCAATAGTGTTAAGTTTTTTAGAGGGCAAAACATAAAATGCAATGTAATACAATGATGAAAGCCTGTTGTATCATATTTAATACTATTACTTATATTGAAATGTTATTTTTGTTTTGTTTTATAAACTGATGCATGGATAATCAGGTAAACCCAGTCCATTAAATGTTCGTCTTGAAACAAATTTAGAAATGTTATAGGTACAGTTACTTTAGATAAATGATTTAAAACTTCACAACAAAAAGACCACAACTTGAAGGCTGTACAGTATATTAGAAAATTATACTAAAAGGCCTTTTCTTTCTAAAAAGCATTTTGATCATATTGATATTTAGAAGCTTGAGTAATTCATGAATCAAGTATGTTACAGTAGGCTGTATAGGGTTAAAAAAAAACATTATTTCATCATGTCTTTTTATTAACTTGGGTCATTATTTGAATTGTTTCGTATGATTCACATCAATTAGAGCAGTGACCAGCAAACACAGAATATTACCCTAACGTTAATGAATGGTTCTCACTTGGTTATTTTCAAGAAAACCAATACCTAATCTTCGGAATGTTAATTTAAGTTTTCATTGTATGTTGGGTGGTTCTCTGCTGGATTTGGTTACACTCAGATTTCATGCCAACACAGAATAAAATTGGTTATCAAATGTTTTTCCTAATTTGGTTTTCTTCTACCAAGTTACTTTCAGCCAAATACAGAACAGTTTGATTGAACACTCCCAACAAAAGATATGAGTAGCGTTTTCTCCTCCCAATTAATATGATTAAAACTATGATATGGTTATAATAATTCCCCCCACCAGATCAGACTTAAAAACCCATTTTGTTCTTGCCCTGATCTGTATATAAATACAGTGAAATATTTGCAACACCATTTTCTCTTTTCCGACGCTTGTTAATCCATCGTAGCAATTGTTCTGCCAACGAGGTGTCACAAGCCTGCTTGTTCATTACACTGCTAAATAAACATTTGGTTCTTGTCCAAACCCTGGCGGGAAACAGCTGTAGATGGGGGCCAAGACACAGCTTTTCAATCAGCACAAAAACAGTTCACATTAACAGAATGTAGTGCTACAATCATTAAACATTTTTTCAGCCATTTCTGAGGTTTAATTCAGGGAAAGATGAATTAATGTAGGTTTGATTACAGAGAAAAACTGCAAAATGTCCCTCTAATTTACCAACTCACACTCTTCGCCTGCTTGTTTGCTTTAGCATGACGAGCACAACCATCTAGTAATTTTGTTGAAGGTATAATTATGAAGGAATTCCATGCTGATCTAATGTACAAGGAAAACTGCCTCATAAGTCTGAAAATAGATTCTCTGCATCACCTCATGTTTTTAAGGGAGAACATCCTTAAAGATAGTTTGTGCATGCTTGAGGTGTGTGTATATGTGGGAAAGGCAACTTGTCTTTAAGCTCTGCGTTATAATAATGTGTGTGTTCATGCGTTCATGTATTTATGGTCATTACTCAGACATGCTGATATATGGTATGGGCCTATTTTAAAACCTGTTGCTAGGCTGGTTTCCAAGCACCGCCTGCAATTTCTTTACCTTCTAAAGGCCAATTCACACTGCACAGACAAATGGCAACAAACAAGTTGGATTTAGAATTTAGAATTTGAAAAATAACCATCATGTTCACACTGCCCCAATAGACACAGACAAATGCTGATTGAACGTGTTCAGTCGAGTGAAAATAAACCTTTCTCAACACCAACGAAGCCAACTGGGGTAACAAATTGATCTAATGATACCCAACAAATGTGTTTGTCTTTGAGGAGTGATTTGGCCTTAAGATCATAGCTGTCTCTGAGCTTCCCTGAATTTGGACAGTGTCAGTCTACCTGTGATAGTATTTCATTAATATCAAGAAAGAGATTTCACTTTAAAGTGCATATTTAAAGATAAGGATGACTTTGTTTTTAAATCAAATGAAATATTCATTGTAATACTGAAATCTATAGGATATTTGCTTTTTGTGTTTTGCTTGTCTTTGTCAATAGGTCATGTCATCTAGCAGGGCATTTCCAAGTTAAAGTTAAAAAGTTAAATTTTAGATATACAAATACCTTGCTGAAGCTTAAAATCCTATTTTTTCAAGCAGAAGTAAATATATATACAGTGGGGTGAAAAAGTTTGTTACACATAATTATTTCAGATCAACAAATTTAAATATTAGTCAAAGATAACACAAGATGCAGTTTTTAAATTAATGTTGTTATTAAGGCAGAACAAAATCCAAACCTACATGGCCCTGTGTAAAAAGTTAAAACATAACTGTGGTTTATCACTCCTGAGTTCAATTTGTCTTGCCACACCAGGCCTGATTACTTCTCAAACTTAAATAGGACCTGCCTGACAAAGTGAAGTAGACTAAGAGATCTTCAGGAACTAGACATCATGCAGCGCTCTAAACAAATTTAGGAACAAATGAAAAAGGAAGTCATTGAGCTCTATCAGTCTGGAAAAGGTTATAAACCCATTTCTAAAGCTTTGGGACTCCTCCACAGTGAGTGCCATTATCCACAAATGGCAAAAACATGAAACAGTGGTAAAACTTCCCAAGGGTGGTCAGCCGACCAAAATTACCTGAAGAGCTCAGCAACGACTCATCTAAGAGGTCACAAAAGACCCAACGACCACATCCAAAGAACTGCAGGCCTCACTTGCCTCAGTTTAGTTCAGTGTTCATGACTCCACCATAAGAAAGAGACTGGGCAAAAAAGGCCTGCATGGCAGCGTTCCAAGATTAAAACCATTGCTTCGCAAAAAGAACATTAAGGCTCGTCTCATTTTTGGCAGAAAACATCTTGATGACATCCAAGACTTTTGGGAAAATACTCTGTGGTCTGACGAGACAAAACTTGAACTTTTTGAAAGGTGTGTGTCTCATTACATTTGGTGTAAAAGTAACACCGCATTTCAGAAAAAAACATCATACCAACAGTAAAATATGGTGGTGGTAGTGCGATGGTCTGGGGCTGTTTTGCTGCTTCAGAACCTGGAAGGATTGCTGTGATAAATGAATGAATTTTGCTTTCTATAAAACAAAATACTGAAGGAGAATATCCGGCCATCTGTTCTTGACCTCAAGCTGAAGCAAACTTGTGTTCTACAGCAGGACAATGATCCAAAACACACCAGCAAGTCCACCTCTGAATGGCTGAAGAAAAACAGAATTAAGACTGGAGTGGAGTGGCCTAGTCAAAGTTCTGACCTGAATCCTATTGAGATACTGTGGCATGACCTTAAAAAGGCATGAAAACCCTCCAATGTGGCTGAAATACAACAATTTTGCAAAGATGAGTGGGACAAAATTCCTTCATAGTGATGTAAAAGACTCATTGCAAGTTATCACAAACACTTGATTGCAATTGTTGCTGCCAGGGGGCAGGCACTTTTTCACACAGGGTTATGTAGGTTTGGATTTAGTTTTCCCTTAATAATAACAACCTTCATTTAAAAACTGCATTTTGTATTTACCTGTTATCTTTGACAAATTAAAACACTGGGTTTTTAACATGCCTACACACACACATATACTGCCCAGCTAAAATGTCACTGTTTGGATTAAAATAGGCAAATGCAGTAATTATTATGTTTCTGTCATGTAATACGTTTAGCAATAGTTATTCTAACCCTAATTGATGGAGTGCTTAGCTTTTCATTTCTTAAACAATGTTGGATGATGTGTCATGGCCATATTCCAGGAAAGGAAAGCCAAGATTCATCAGGCTCAAATTGTAAAATAATGGTTTGGAGGGAGCATGAAGAATCATTGCCACACATGATTTGGCACCTTATGGCCATGAAGTGTCTTCTTTCATAGTTGTTAAAAAAATTAAAAGCTACACACTCCATCAATTAGGGTTAGGAGAATTGTTGCCAAACACAGCATGCTAGAGACATGATAATCAGCTGCAATAATAATCCAATCATAGTCTCTTAAGCATTTGCCCATTTAAATAAAAAAGTGACAGTTTTGAGGCTGGGCAATACTCCAGCTTTAATTAACGCTTATCTTCTGACTAACGTTTGTTTTGTTTTCAAAGTCATACTATGAAGAATTTGCACAGTGATATTTGTACATGCTGCAGGTACACAAAGATGAAAACAGCCACCAACATTTACATCTTTAACCTGGCCTTGGCTGATGCACTAGTCCTGGCCACTCTTCCTTTCCAAGGAACGGATGTCATCCTTGGTTTCTGGCCCTTTGGTTTGGCTCTGTGCAAGGCTGTGGTGGCCATTGACTATTACAACATGTTCACAAGTGTCTTCACCTTGACCATAATGAGTGTGGATCGCTACATAGCCGTCTGCCACCCTGTGCGCTCTCTGACAGTTCGCACCCCGCTCCGGGCCAAGCTGATCAACGTGGCTGTGTGGGTGCTGGCATCAGCCGTTGGACTGCCTGTTATGATCATGGGTCAGGTGGAGGAGGATGTTTACGGTAGTTTTGTCCTCTCTTTTCTCATTATCTTGTCAACCTTCCATTCCGAAGCATGTTTGTTCATCATGTCATGAAAATGTGAATCTATTTTTGCCTGGTTGATGTTTGTCATGTTGATATTTTACTTTTACTAAGGCAGTTGTACCTAAAATAATAATATATGAAGTTTTACCATGATTTAAAGGTGCACTAAGTAAGTTTTTCTTTTATTGACCAGCCTGCAGAGGGGTTGCAAATTTTAGTTTGATCTCAAATTTTTTATACAAAATTTAAATAAAAGATTAAATTAAGATCAACCGAGCTTGCATTCGAATACATTTAAAATGTACACATATATGACTGTATACATTGATAATGATTCAGTTCTTATGTAAGTGTATAGCATAAAATGTACACTACCAATTGTATATTGATCAAAAGTGAGAGTATATAACATTTATAATGTTACTAGACAATATTTCTATTAAAAATAAATGCTGTTCTTTTGAACCTCTGTTCATACCCAAAAATATGCATCACGGTTTCCACAAAAATATTAAGTAGCAAAGCTGTTTTCAACATCATATAAGCTTATTAGAATGATTTCTAAAGGATTATGTGACACTGACGAAAATTCCACTTTGCCGTCACAGAAAAAATATATTTTAAAATAAATGACAATAGAAAACGGTTTCAATTAATATTTAACAATATCAATGTTTTACTGTATTTTTGATTAAATAAACGCTGCCTTGGTTAGAAAATACTTCAAAAACATAAAGTCTTACCAGCCCAAATCTTTTAAACTAGCGCATTTGACAAAAGTACTGTTCAGAAGAACTTTTTAAGCAGAAAAAAATTACTTTTAAAATTGCGCTTTTAAATAGAAACAGAAACAGGCATTCATTTAATCACTCTTCTCTGTTTTGTGCCCTTCCAAAGAGGAAGATGTTGCTTTACCTCTCATGATTCATTGTAAAATGTAAATCGTGCACTATGAAACTTTTCGAACTGTGCTTTATCTCTGTGCAGGTGCCGAGTGCATACTGAACCTGCCTAAACCAAAAGAACACTGGGGCCCTGTGTTTGTGATTTGCGTGTTCCTCCTCTCTTTCTTGATTCCTGTGGTGATCATAAGCATCTGCTACGGGCTGATGGTACGACGTCTACACAGTGTCCGGCTCCTGTCCGGCTCAAGAGAGAAAGACCGGATTCTGAGGAGAATCACCTATATGGTACTGTCTGTGGTTGCTGCTTTTGTGCTGTGCTGGATGCCGGTGCAAGTCTTAGCATTGATCCAGGCCTTGGGGCATGTGGATCTTGGGACCAGCCAGTCCTCAATTGCAGCCATGCATTTCTGCATTGCTCTGGGCTATGCTAACAGTTGCTTAAACCCTGTTCTCTATGCGTTCCTCGATGAGAACTTCAAGCGGTGCTTCCGCGTGTTCTGTATCCCAGCCAACTCCAGTTTGTTCCTAGAAGAGCAACGCAAGAGATCACTAAGGCAGGGGAGAGAATGTGCTGAGGAGGAAGAAAAAGAGGTGGTTATTGATGAAGGTGCTATTCCTGTGTGTGTGGATTAGAGATTTTCTAATTGGCTGTATTCTTGCATGGTAACCTTGGAATTCACAAAAAAAGTTACAATTGAGGAAGATTGTGTGAACATTGAGTCTTTTGTCTGGTGCACATTTTTGCTTATTTATCTTTAGCTGGCAGATTTTTGTTGATTCAGAATTCACATGGAACAAAAGGGCTTTTTTCCCCTCCATTTTGAGTCTTATAATGTATCATCTTTACATGGTTTATTGTAGCCCTTATATAAACAGCCATTTAATTCTATTTTATTTATATTAATAATTTATTCTAAATTATATTAACTACTATAAAATTGGTATTTTGTTTTGTAAATGTACTGCTTTTGTTTTTGTTTTTTATTGTAAGTGCATATGCAAAATATTTGTTGATAATTTTTTTTTAACAGCTGTACAAAAATGTATGTGTGTGTATGTAACCTATAAGTAAATTGCATATATCACCATATATACACCATTCAGATGTGTGGGGTCAGGGAAATTATTTTAAAGGAATTAATTCAAGGGTGCAATAAATTGACCAATAGTGACAGTAAAGACAATACATAAATAAATGCAGACTTGGTGAGCATATGAGACATCTTTCACAAACAGACTCCACACTTTTGAATAGAAGTGCATATTACAGAGACCGTTCTTTAAAAAAAAAATACAGATAACAATTTCTTGAATTATATTTTAAGAAATTGATATTTGATAACTGAGATATCATAGTACTGCTAAGTGCCTGTATATAACGATGAGCTTGTAAGTATTTATTTTCAACTAAATGGTTTGACACTGATAAAAAATTATAGGTTAGTGCTAATGAAGAAAATAATCTTTCCCAGACTCTTTTACAAATGTAACCTTGGTTGACTGAAGAGGGAACGATACACTGCATTGAGAACACTATGGGAATGCTGTGGATGAATACATCCTGAAGCACATATGAAATTGAACCAATAGTATGAATGTGCTATGCCAAATGCCGGAAGTGGCAGCTTAAAAGTGTCTGAAGACGCCAGCAGGCACACAGTAGGTGCTGAAAGACAACGCAGTGTCTTGTTCCCTCTTCAGAGAACCAAGGTTACATTAGTAACTGAGACATTCCCTTTCAAGGCAACTCGCACTGGGTCAAAAACGCTCTGGGAACAAGAATGCCCACACCAATGGCGCGGGCCTGATAAGTGAAACGTTGAGCACTACATTAACACTCAGGTTCCTGGTTAAGGTCTAACTGGTAGAACCTAAGGAAGGTGTGCAGGGAGGACCAGCCTGCTGCATCACAAACTTCTGAAAGAGAAACTCTTGAAAAAGAGCCTTAGAAGCAGCCATACTCCTTGTTGAGTGGGCTCACATTCATATGTGGGAGTCACATAGGTGAAGGCAATCCGGCCAACTCATAAGCAAGAGAGATAGCCTCAAATATCCACTTGATCATTCTGTTTTGAAGCTGGGGCCACTTTGGAGACCCCAAAGCAGACTAACAGAAGATCTGCAGAGAGATAAGCAGGTTTCCTGGTCGTGGTCATAAAAGGAGGAGGACAGAAAGCCTGCTGTACAAGATAGGGTGTGCCATGTTAGTGGGCTTGAAGATCTCCTGTGCTTTTTACAGAGGTGAAGGTGAGGAAGAACAGAGCTTTTAAAGTTAGAAACTTGACTGGAATCTCCTTGATAGGTTC
Organism: Rhodeus uyekii; assembly: GCA_037043235.1. Lineage (NCBI taxonomy): Eukaryota > Metazoa > Chordata > Actinopteri > Cypriniformes > Acheilognathidae > Rhodeus > Rhodeus uyekii. Next base: position 2,274,966 of record JAWRVZ010000027.1, read on the forward strand.
AAAGGGGGCCTGGGATAGGACCTGGAGCACCAAGGACAAATTCCAGGTTGCTTATTACATACTGCAAGCCTTTGGCTCAGGGTATCACGGAGGAAACGAGTAACTAGAAGGTCTCTTCCTGAAGAAATCCCACCCAGAAGTATGTGGAAAGCAACTATGGCAGCCACATAGACCTTTAGGGTAGAAGGGGATAACCCTACAGTAAATCACCAGAACAAGGATCGTCATTGTGACTCAGCAATGGTAAGACCATAACTCCTTAAAGCCTGCCAGGTGGGAGCGGAGTGTTGGTGAGCCCTTGAGTGTTGAGTGTGTGTGCTCTGTTCCAGATCAGAATGCCAACCCTCCATACTTCTTTGGAACAGTGAAGTAACAGCTGTTAAAACCCAATCTCAATGTCTGGGAGTGGTGCATACTCAATGGCCCCTTTCCCCAGCAGAGATTTTACTCCATTACTAGAGCCTTCTCAGGGCCCACCACTGTGCGCAGGAGCCCATTGAACCTGGGTGGGCGAGACCTGCACTGAATAGGACCAATCGACATATATTTGATAGACGTACCAGAAATGCCACGCTGCCAGAAATTCTACTAAGGGAACCAGCCTCTCTTTCCCAGCGACACCAGGATTCCGACCGCTGCGCCCTGATGCACACAAGGTGGCAAGGTTGGCAGAATGATCCCCCGAGGGCACAGAGGGGAAGTGGGTACTGTGTACCAAGGTATACACCACTTCCTGTTGGAGGGAACTACCCTCACAGGTCTGGCACTCTTGGTGTCAAAACCTTTTGCTTGCAGCCTTCCTGGGGATGAGGTTGGTCCTCAGATTCATCCTGTCTCTAGAGGGCAGGCGCTGAGAGAGTTCCCCCGACCCCCCTTCACTCTGAAGGGGTGTTTGAGTAGTGACTCTTTTTTTGAGTGGCACGGTGAGGGGCTATGAGGTTGCAACGGCGGAGAAGCAGTTTCTGTAACGCCGCTGCTTGTTTTGTGATAGTGGGGTGTCCAAAAGAAGTTTGTATCTCTTTACTTTTTAGTTAAGGAGAAACACACACATCATTATTGTTTTTTGGGGGGGATTTCCTTGTTTTTTTTTTTAAACTATCTTGAGATCTTTCAACAAACACATCAGCAACAAACATGTTTCACACTTGTTTCACATATAGTGTTTACTGAAGACACATCAGCTACCGCTTCCGGCATTTGCCTTCCTCTTATAGCTTTCTGGTTCATAAAGTCATCCTGTCTCTGATAAACATTCACACTATAGGTTCCTTTTTTTTTCACGTGCTTCATGACGCATTTACGCGAAGTATTCCCATAGCGTTTTCAATACAGCGCAAGTTCCCTTGAAAGGGAGCTATTGATTTCTGGATTTCATCCGTTTGTTCTGTGGTGGGATTGAGAGCATGTTTTCTTGATCTTGGCCAGTTTGCAAAGAACATGATGTTGCGAAGGATCTTTAAAAACATCTGTTTTTGTCTGTGTGGTGTGAAGTGCTAGCCAGATGGTGTTCTAATGCTTGATACATGCTCCTTATGCCATGCCTCATCATGTCCCACTTCAACTTTTAAACAATTTTAATTAAATTCTTGACTGAAGGGATGGAAATAATATAATGAATGCATAAATTAACTTCTTGTTCTTCTATACAGATTGGTTAAGTGAGAAAATAAGTTGCAAAGAGAGTTAATGAATAATGCATGTTGCATTTTAGAATGTGTAAGATTTTCTTATTCTTTTTGTGCCATGGGTTTGATAACCTGCATGAACTGATAAAATACTTTAAATACAATGTAAGTCTCTTTGGATAAAAGTGGCATACATGTAAAATAAAATAATACGGTGTTATATTTATTATCTATTATAAAGAATATCACTGAATAAAATATAAATACAACTACTGTTCAAATATTATTTATTACAACAATTAAATCTTATTATGAATAATTATAGCCCACAAATAATTTTGTGGACTCTCAACAATTAATTTTTGGTTAAACATTTTTCTTTTTTATTAACTATGTTGATAATTTATGACTAGTTAGTTGTTGAAAAGCTTGAGGACATTTATTTTTTAAGGCCGTCAGAAGACCCTGAATCAAGAAAGATGTGTTTTGTCCATGTCTTCATCTCAGCATATCAAGATTTGATGATTGAAAATCATGTTACTAATGTCATAATCCTGACCTGTTTTCCAATGGAGTTCTTCTTTCTTGTTTTATGGCGGTTGGCATCCAGCTCATTGGTGCATTACTGCCATAGTGTGGATCAGATAAAAGGTTTACGAAACACACATCCATCTACTAGAATAGTTGTGAGATTGGTGGGATTTAAAAACAGTTTGGAAACCAGTCAAGAAATAATTTGTCAAGCAACCCCTCAACAAAAAACAAAAAAACACCATTGAGAGTCCAGAAACCTCCAATCCACAGGAGGTCCTCCTTGAGTACTGGGCATTCCAGGATGTGTTCAGCAAACAGCTGGCAACCAAGCAATCCACCTCATTGACAATGGGACTTGATAAAGTTTACCCATAGTCCCTTCTGGAACAGAAGAGCATGGAAGAGTAAATCGAGGAGGCTCTGAAGCAGAAGTTCATCCAGGAGTTCAGCAGTTATCTCTTCATTGGAAAAAAGGTTGGAGGCTTGCAGTCCTGCATTGATAATGGCTCGCTCAACTCACACATCATCAAATACCAGTATCCTCTTCCTCTTGTCCCAGCAGTCCTGAAGCAGTTACGTAGAGCTTGCATCTGCACTAAGCTGAACCTGCAGACCACCTACAACCTCATCAATTCTGTACAGCTCCTACCCTTGCACATCCCAATCCTTAACTCCCCTTCGTTGTAGAGATCGCTGTGACCAGTCTTGCCTCAGTGGCAGGGTAGACCAGACTCCATCCATGTGCCTCCTATTCTAAGAAACTGTCCCTGGTATATGATATGATATTGGTAATCCTTAACTGCTGGTAATCAAACTTGCATGAGAAGAATGGAGACACTGGCTGGAGGATACACAACATCCGTTTGAGGTAATCATAGACCACAGGAATCTGGAATATCTCAGTGAAGCCAAGAGATTGAGTCTGCAACAAGCTCGCTGGGCCCTGTTTTTCACCTGTTTCAACTTTACTGACTCCTATAGACCCTGTCACAATCAGGCTGACACCCTGTCCCATATCCTCCAGAGTCCATTCTCCCTATTCCCAATCTGTGGTCCCTCGATGATCAGATTGCTGAAGCCACACAAACTGAGCCAGGTCCACCGGGAGCTCCTGGGGAAGGGCTTATGTACCATCCACCCTTCGCCTCTCCCTCAAGGGTCGTCAACTAATTATCAAAGGCATGTAAGATGATCCCTCTAAAAGGTCTACCCACAGCTCTGGAAACTGCCGATACCCTCTTCCAAAAGCATTTTGCCACTTCGGAATTCCTGAAGAGATATTATCTGACCATGGGCTTCAGTTTATTTCAAGTGTGGCGTGCCTTCTTCCAACTCCTCGGGGTCACCATGCCTTTCTTCAGGGTAACTCTCTCTGTCAAGCCACCACATCACTAACACCTGTTCATCTGCTACCAACTGCCCACGCTACATCGGCCCTTTTAACCAACCAGAGGCAGATCAATGATGTCATTTAATGTTTGAAACTTCCACCTCACAATTGCATCTCAGAAGGGTCTTACGTTTCGAAATTATGTTCAAAAACCTTATGTTGTTCAATCAGTATTAAAAAAGAATGTCCATTATTAAGAAACTATTGATTTTAGGGGCCTTTTAAACATAAATAATTGAAGGGCTACCTGTACTTTCCAAGAGGTTGTTTGTCAATTTTAATAAAATATTTATGAACAAAAATTAACAACATATTTGTAACGACTTGGCCTTGTTTTTCGATTTCTCCCTTAAAACGTTGTACAGTTATTAATAACAGAATAACACGTTAGATGCAGTGAACACACACACACTTGGAGCAGTGTGCAGCCATTCACCTGGGGAGGGATTGAGGGTTAGGTGCCTTGCTCAAGGGCACCTCAGTCATGCCTTGCTGGTACTGAGAATCAAACCCGTGACTTTCATATTTACAAGTCCAGCACTCTAAACATTGGGCTACACCTGTCCCCTAAATATAGTAGCTAAACTAATATCTTTTAAACATCTACACTCATCTGTTTGTTCTTATTAGTGACGCCCTTCATTAAGCTTTTGGCTGAGTTGACTAATACAGATTTAAATTGTTACCTTTCGCTATTTTTTATGAAGATGCTCATAGACATGATTTCCCCCCACACAGTTTTTCTGTAATATTTTGTTCTTGATCAAGGGCCAAAAGAGATAACCATACTGCCCCTTTGTGGTTGTATAAGGACTTGGTTTTGTTAGGGTTAGTTTCACATGTCCTCTCAGAATATTATTAACAAACACTAAACTATTTTCAACAATATAATAATATATATTGGGCCATTTTAAAGAAACCTGTTGTATTACTGGGTTCATTTGTAAGCTATTTTTTGATGAATGGTATTTTCAACAACTGTACGTGCATTTCATTTTTTTATTATTACTGTATATACATTGCTCATTGGATCTCAGTCTCAATGTATTAAATATTCTTTCTAAAAAAAATTATAGACATTCTATAATTTGTTAAGAATTATGTGCCAACAGTCAATGGAAACCAAACTCAACACTGAGGGCTGAATTCAAAATCATACCAAAAATCAATGTAAAAAAAAATGAAGTTACTGGCTGATCTTTGCATGAAGTTCATCACTGCAACTCAATGTAACTAAGTAGTGTGTGTGGCTTCGACGTGCCTGTATGCACTCATGACAACGTTTGGGCTTGTTCCTGATTAGATGATGAATGGTGTCCTGGGGGATCCTGGATCCCAGAAGTGCACAGGGCATTAGTGAGTTCCTGAACACTCTGTGGTGCTACTTTGCAGCTTCAGATGCGCTGATACATAAAGTCTCAGAGATCCTCAATTGGATTCAGGTCTGGGGAACGTGAGGGCCAGTCAATGGGATCAATGCTTTTAACATCTAAAAACTGCCTACATGCTCTTGCTACATGAGTCTGGGCATTGTCATGCATCAGGATGAACCAGGACCCACTGCACCAGCATAAGGCTCTGAGGATTTTCTCCCGGTACCTAACAGCAGTAATCCTTGAAACCCACCAAGGATATTCCTGCCTAGACCATTACTGACTCACCGCCAAACCGGTCATGTTGGATGATGTTGCATGCAATATAACATTCCCCACAGCATCTCCAGACACTTTCAATAAACCTGCTCTCATCTGGGAAGAGAATGGGCACCAATGGCAGACTTGCCAATTTTGATGTTCTCTGGCAAATGCCAATCTATCTGCACTGTTCTGAGCTTTGAGCAGATGCCCCACTAGAGAATGTCAGACCCTCATGAAGTGTTTCTGACAGAAACATGCACACCAATGCCCTGCTGGAGGTAATTTTGTAGCTCTGGCTGTGCTCCTCCTGTTCCTCCTCGCACAAAGGAGCAGATACCTGTCCTGCAGCTGGGTTGTTGTCCTTCTACGTCCTTGCCCAGCTCTTCTCGTGTAACAGCCTGTCTCCCGGTATCTCCTCCAAGCTTTTCAAACTGTGCTGGCAAACACACCAAACCTCCTTGCGACGGCACGTATGGAGGAGGAGGAGCAGGATTGCCTGTCAGGCTAAAATGTAATGCCATCTCACTTTTAAGACCAGGCTACTATTTTTCAAGTAGCACGTGTGCTTACCCAGTTTGCAGTGAAGGGACTATGAGACAAATGCGGTTTTCTTTTTCACCTATCTTTCACGTCCTTGCCAAACTGCAATCAGAGCCTTTCTTTTCCAGGAGGTGGCAGTACTAGCCCAGAAACGGCTCTGAAGTGTCAGTTTATCGCTGCATAAAGCAGCGGGTCAACAATTTCAAGTTTTTCATTGATTTCCTTTATCATTTAAATGACAAATTTAGAGTTATGCCTTGAGTGACTAGTAGATATGAAAAAACAAAACTGATAGAATATAGTTGGATATTTAATTGCTTGCTATTACTTATCTTCTGAAAATAAAACTTTATTGCACTAAAATGTAAACCTTTGATTAGTGTATCAATATATATATATATATATACTGTATATATAATATATACACAGTATATATGTCACAGTAAGCTGTGATGAATAAAGATTAAGACAGATGTAGTCACATCTTTGTTGATATTTGCTCTTTATATATACAGTATATATATTGATACCACTAATCAAAGGTTTATTTACTGCAATAAAGTTTTATTTTCAGAAGATAAGTAATAGCAAGCAAATAAATATCCAACTATATTCTATCAGTTTTATATACATATCTTCTGTCTTAATTCGTCTTTTTTCAGCACAGCTTACTGTTGGTGAAGATGTACACAGGCGACTGTGTTGGTGGGAGCCGTTTTAAATGAATGCATTTGCACTACGATTATGACTTAATTTAGCTACTATACCCATGGGGTGCCGCTGTTTACAAGGCAGTGAGACTCCGAAGAGTCAGGAGCACTATAGATTTAAGTCTAATGTATATTTGCATGTATTTATTTAGCACGCGCTTTCAAGCGACTAACAAAAACATAATACTATTATATAATATTAGCTATATCAAACCAGTCCCACATCATACTCATTATATATATTTTTCTAAGTGTAATATAAAATATGAATAAATATGTGGGTACTTTTTTGCATTAAATAATGAAATAGCTTACATGATGCTGCTGACCTGATTTGTTTCATTGTATAGGCTATGATTGATGGCCGAATTTAGCGTAGCAAAACAATGGGAATTTGTATGTGCCTGTAACATCATTTGGCTCTGAACTGTTCAATATATCTTACAAAATTTCCGACATTTGAGAACACGAGGTGCAGGCGCTAAATTGAATCTGAATCAAGTCTGCAGAGGCACCTTTCTTCTCAGGCCACGAGACTGGATGTCATCCACCCATCGCTGTTTTTATTCATCATAGCTAAATCACATTATATGCTTGTGAATAAAAACCAAGCACGCGCGTGGACACCTGCTGTCGTGTCATGTTACTGGCGTCGATTGCCGTGATAAATTGCTTTCAGGTGGAAAAACAAGAGCTGGATATTCACGCATAACGAGAAGCGTTTTCGTCCCAGCCCTCTTTTCTCCCTCCCACACAGACACGCGACCCCCTCCCTCTCACCCGCCCGTCTCTCCTTTCCATCTACTCTCTTTTCTACAACAAACATGGCCGCGAAATCAGACGGTACAGCCGTTTCTTTGCAGAATGACATTCCGCCGACGTGCCTCCCCGGGCTGGAGAAGCGCTCGCCCCAGTGGCGTCCCGTCGGGAAGGAGTTTTCTCTCATGGACTGCTGCTGGACCCTATGCGCCTTCTTGGTCTATTTCTCGGACGGGGCTTCATACCTGTGGCTGGCTGCCGACTACTATCTCAGACGGGACTACTGGTGGTTCGCTCTGACCCTCGTTTTTATCGTCATTCCGTCTGTGGTGGTGCAGGTGCTTAGCTTCCGATGGTTCGCGTACGATTTCTTGGACGCCAACGGGAGCGGCACGGCTGCGGCTGCCATGGTAGCAGCGTCCAATGCGGAGAGCCACTTCAGCACCAAGGACAGCGATCAGCGGGGCGCTGGCCGCTCTGCTGCGGTCACCGGAACCCGGAGCAGCGCTCAGATCTGCTGCAGAGCCTGTGTGTGGCTCTTCCAAAGCGTCGTGCACGTTCTTCAGCTGGCACAGATCTGGAGGTACGTGAGTGTGTAGAACTCAACATAATGAAATAGTAGATTCCGTTAACTTGTCAAATCAGCTGTTCATTCAGCGTCATATTGTGCTGTCTTCCTGTCCATTCCCCTGGCTTGCCCTCTCTACAGCAAATCCACACCCACCTCTAGAGGCATTCAGGGTGATATGATTTAATCACTAAGATGGTAAGGCTTATATAAAGAAAACATTAGGGACAACCTTTCATGCAGTCAGTATTTATTTAAATTCAGCAGGTTTTCATCTTTCAAAGCAAATATAAGATAATAATTTAAGCATAAAACTGGAAAACAGTGGCCACTAATGATGTGGGAAAGCCAAAAGCAACATTTCACAGTAAGTATTCAACCTCGCTGCTGTTAGTTTGCATTGCCAATGAATTTCCTGCAGTCATGATGAGGAAAAGGGTTCCTCCTTGTATTTCCTGTTGTCCCATGCCAGTTCATCATTATCTCCAATCCATTTGGATATAGGCTCCTCCTCCTCCTCTTCCTCCACCACCTCTCATGAGCTTCTGGGTCAATAATCTCCCGGAGAGACTCCTCCACTCATCCAGTCATTCAATCTGTCCACCAGAAATCGCCTTATGCACACACTCTGAAATCCCTTTGTCTTTAGAGCAATGCAAAAGAGTTTTATTTTTCATTTTTCATCTAAAGTACCAAAGCCAGTGTTTTAAAACAAATAAGATATGATATTGTTCTTTATCATTCTTTTTTGTGCTTGATGGGGTGCGCAGTGTTTATATGCAGCAGATTTTACCTAAAAGTGGCTTTAACACCATAAAGCTTATGATTTTCTGTGAGATAAACTGAGCTCAAGAAACACACTGGCATTAGATTTCGCTTCCTCACAATCTTTCCGCTCAGTGCAGTTGCCATGAGCAAAATGTGCAAGTGCTAAGCGTCTTGATTGCTGACAGACAGTGTGCTGCATCGCACAAAGCAATTTCCATAATAATGCAGAGAAGAAAATTTGCAGCCCACAATCATGTCCAAAAGTTTAATCCACTCACATATAAATCAATAGAAACGCACCCACACATATTAGAGGCATGTGTAGTGAGTGAGTGCCGTGCAATTGTTGTAAACACAGAGGCGGTGATGTGTCTGTCTTTCAATGCCTGCGCTTTGATCAGCAGAGACAGGACCGAGTTTCTGTATGACTGGACACTGCTGCCGGCTGACCTGCAAGGGTAACTTGGGGATAATGATGTTTGCTGTCATTGATTTCACAAAGCTCCCGGTCATTTCCATCAAGCTTCATTTATGCTTCTGTCACAACACATGCGCTGCTCTTCTCGTGCAGTCTTTGTCATTCTCTGTCTATCACTCATGCTTTTCCTCTTGACCTTTTATTAGAGGATTTCCTCTTTTTTTTCTGAGCACATTTACCATAATAAACAGCTTTCAGACAGAGAATTTGGATATTTGTAATTCAAATCAAGCCAGCCAGCAAATAAGGCAGAATTGGGAAACAATTTTCATCTCATTTGAATACATTGAACCATTATCCCATTTTATTCACAAATTAGCCTTGAGAATTTTAGCCTAAGCCTTTCTGAGCTACATTCCCATTAATATACAATTCACTCAAAATAATTTTCAGGGGGGGGGGGGGGGGGGGGGGGGGGGGGGGGGGGGGGAGCATCATCGGCACTGCAGGCTGATGTCTAATGAAATATCCTCTGCTCTCTATTTGTTTCTTTCTATCAGTATTGCTAAGAATAGCACCTTTTAAGAAGTACATTTTGCCATTTTCATATTAACTTTGTTTGACCTGCAGTAAACCTACTTGGATTTCTTTCTGTTCTTCACTTTTCACTCGTACTCTCTGACTGAGTCTTTGCTTAAAAGCTTCCTAGCAGCAGAGCTTTCCAGGCTCTCTGTCTTTGTTTGATTGGAATTAGCAGTAATGCCATTAAAGCTGCCACCGGCACTGAGCTTGTCACATCTCTGCATTACAGGGATTATAGCTGTAGTGTTTACATGTCCTTACCTGCAGCAGACAGCCAGAGAGCGAGAGAGGGAGAGTGGTGAGCTGTTGCGAGGAAGAGGGATAGGTGGAGTGTAGAGGATAAAATAAAGATGCATCCTTGAGAGAATGATTAGAAGGGGAGAGAATATAAGAAATCCGAGCTGTTTGATATGAGAATGAGCAATTATAAAGCAATTTCCCCTCATGGCTTGTAATTACATCAGAAATAAAATAATGTGATGGGCCATAAAATATTAATTTTCTCTCAGTCTCTCCCATTTTCTAAGCGTTGTGTGAAAAGTGTCCCCTATTCGAGAGTCCCCTCTGAGTACTCTGACCTGGTTCAGTGGTTCACTTTCAAAGACAGTTTTCAATTCCATGTTCCCTGCAGCAGAAGATGAGCAGGATCAATCAGGATCAGTCACCACCATTGGAGAAGAAAAGGCACCTTTACACAGGCTGTGTTGAGAGAAATGACTTCAGTGTTTGTTGAAGGCGACAGTTTTCATTCTTTTCCATATATTACTTTAGTTACATTTAATCATTTTAATGAATATCATGTATTAACATGTATTAAAAGATAAACATTTATGTTAAATAACTTAAGAAATAACTAAAGAAAATCAATGACAAGTAATGATACTAGTGACTTCCTCGACTCTTAATACAGTGGAGTTCGGTTATGTCGACGGCCTCAGGGGTTGCAAAAAAGCATTGAGATGACCAATGATCAAGATAACCAACAGCCAATATGACGATTTATTTGATGAAGCAATCGGCATGCTATAAAAATGTACATACACTGTATATGTTTGCTAACAACAAAAGGCATATGTGCACCAACTAACAGCAGATATTTACCAGTATACCATAAAAAACACCTTCGATTCTCCATACAAACCTTTAATTATATTCTCCAACATTGCAAACACAATGATCGCTCACAGCATAAACAGGCACAACACACGTGAAAACACATTCGCTCATAACACAGTCATTTCACTCAGACACAGTTCTGAATAGTATTGCACACACGGTTATTATGGTTTCTTTACAAACTCTAAAATGCTTTGTTGCTTTTTTCCTTTAACGGTCTGCTTGAAAACAAATGCTTCCATCAGTAACAACGTATTTGTCAATGAAATCTGGGAATTCCTGGACAATGATGCTTCACTGAACACACACTCACTGCAGACGCACTCAACTCACTGAACACACACACTCACTGCAGACGCGCTCGACTCAGCTCAACTCAGCCCAACTCCTGCGCCTACTCTTCCAAGATATCATCTAGAAGGCTTTGTTTTTCCGCCACTTCTTCTGCGGTTGCGCGGCACTGTACGTGCAACGTGAACTCAGCGCATGCGCAGTGAACTAGATATGCTCATTAGTCACGAGAATTTGTCCTGCTCGAGATATTAGGGTTCAGCGACATAAAAGAATCGACATAACCCATAAGAAAATGCTAAGACAAATAAGTAGGTAAAAACGTCGACATTATAGGGTTGACGAGTTAACCGAGGTTGAGATAAGTGAAATCCACTGTACTTCCAGTGTCGGAGTTGACTCCTCTGCATTTAGCCCATCCAAGCTAGTGCATACACATTCAGTGAGTTATAAACACACACACACATTTCCTGCCTGATTTGAGAATCGAACCCACAATGTGTTACAAGTCTTACTCTCTAACAACCATTAGGCCACAACTGCCCCGATTGTTCACCCTATTTAATACATTACTGTCTACTTGTTACGTTACTTGAACTCTTCCTGGCAGGTGTTTGGAAGTTGATTATTATTGCAGCCACTGAATGAGTCGCTCCATCAGTGGAACGTGTTTTTTTTTTAGACATGTTGCTCTATTGAGCATGCCAAAAGTGTGCTCAAAACTCTTGTTCTCTTTCACAACATCTAAAAATACATGACACATTTTCAGCTCGGACTCAAACAGAAATAAAATGTGAGTGAGCCAGTAAGAAGAAAGGCGAAAATTACCAATTTTGTGAGAATGACTGAGATAATTTGCAAGTCCTGTATGATTGATTCATCAAAGTTAAACCCTGCCAAGGAGGACTGAGGAAATGTTCTTGAGGAGAGATAGGGGATGTCTGTTGCTGTTGGCCAAATAGCTTAATGCCTATTTGAGACATATTCCTGAGAGAGGGTGCATCGGGATTAACTGTGACGAGAAAAGGAACCTAATAAAAGCTAAGCTGTGGTTACTGTGTGTTTGATAAACTGCAGAAAGCTGAAGTCAGTGTGTGTTTTAGTGTAATTTAGGTTTGTGCTTGTTTGAAGGTATGTCTGATGTGAAAGGTTGAGCAATGCAATGCAAGAACTAATGGGATTCTGGCTATTAGACAGAGACAAAATATCAAGCTTTAATTACATTAATTCCTTTATGTCTGAACTGTTTTTTGTACTCAACCTAAAACCATTTTCTGAAGATGACAAAGCATTCAACCATTCTTCACTTTGTTTTCTGTCATGTGTTCATTGAATGCATTAATTGATTCAGTCATTAAAAATGTTTGTAATGTTAAATAATGTTTAAACTACGGTATAAGGATTTAAGGGGTGAGTCCTTTGCTTTCTCTCCAGCTGGTATAGTTGGTCCTACTTTGATTTACAGTTAGTGTTGTCATATATAGTTTATTAAGATTTTAAAAGGACCTAGTGGGGCAAAGACAAAAAACTGAACACACTCTTGAGAAAGAAACAAATGGACTGTATATGACAACAGGAAATAGAAAGCACTTCCATTTTCCTAATTCTGTTACACGATGACATGATCCAGTGTCTCATAATCACCTCAGCAGGCCTTTGCTATTCGATAAAAATAATAACAGTCAGATTCTAGCCAGCTGGAAATCTGATACAGAACGTTCAACATTGATTTTCTTTCTTTCTTTCTTTCTTTCTTTCTTTCTTTCTTTCTTTCTTTCTTTCTTTCTTTCTTTCTTTCTTTCTTTCTTTCTATCGTCACTCCCAAGGGTGTAATTTAGCAGTGGGGGAGGTGGGGGGTGTAAATCGAGTATTTAACTGACTTACAGGAACCCTGCCAGTTAAAAGCTGACGGCTGATTGGCTAGCTGTGCCTTCTGAGTAACTGAGGAAACTGAGTAACTTGGCCATTCTGAGTATTGTTGAGTTTAAAATGAGTTTAATGGCAAGTGAACAGCAACATAATCAGGGTCGTGAGCCTGTTCTGTTTCTTTTTATTAGTAAATCCTTTTCAGACGAAGACATGCAGAGTCTTTATGTGAAACGCAGACCTAACAGATGATTGGCTCCAATTGGGTTATGTTAAGTAATGGGCCAAGTTTGTCAGCTGCAATGTTTGTCAGTCGTCACCATGGAGACTGATGCACTGCCTGCCAATGGTGGCTGTTTGTGAGATGTTTTTTCAGCCATAGAGCTGCTGTTTGTTAACCTTTTCTCATTTTTATTGAAGAAAAAACAGTTTCATGGTGAAGGTTCAAGGTTTGATTTTGTCTGATAGCATCCGGTGTGCCCAGAGGGCTGAATTTTACATGCGAAGAGAGCTTTTCTGTGTCATTGAAAACACACCCTTTATTCAGAGAAAGAAGGAAAATGTGTTTCTTGTCAAATTTGAAGCTCGCTCGCTGACAGCCATTCTCCCAGGCTCTGTATAGCTTGATTTTTCTTTTAGAGGCTTTTTTTCTCACACAGCCAGTTGTGAGAAGGATGTGGAGCAATTTTATAGACCTCATCAAGTCAGGGTGATTCATTCTGCCAATCTCCTGACATCCTGCGAACACTCCTATTACTCTCGCTACCCTTGAGACAGACTGAAATATCATGGCACTTCCTGTCAAAAGAAACAAATTAAGTCCAGTGAAAGGCAGATTTTTCAAGGGGCTCACATAAATATATTTTGAATACACATCTGCAGTTTTTGCTTCACATCTTCCAAAAGACACTCTCTTTCGTAGAGAAATGATTCCTCTGGCACTTATGTACATCCATGTCAAAGGATAAACACTATAGTTCTGGGGTCGAAGATCAGGAAATTTGTAGTAACGAAAGTAAGAGACAGTGATCCCTCCCTTGAAAACATGTTCTCTGACATCCATGTAATCTGAAGAGCGCCCTTAGTGTGTCTCACAAGACATCTCCACCTTCCTGCAGACCGTGGTGCTCAGGACAGAAAATGACATGCTGGAGCTCTCTATAGTGCACTGGCAGCCTGCCCAGGCAAGTGTTTTTCATCTGATGTCCAAATGGTGCTGTAAAACAGTTTGTTATTTATTTCAAGTAAGCAAAAAAATAGTTCCCCGTCAAAGCGCTAGGGGAAATGCCTGACGTCAGTCTTCTGAAGTACTTTGAAACAAACGCGTGTGAATGCACGTGCGGATCGGTGACGTGATGACCTGATCATAAAAGGGGCACTGGAACCCGGAACAACAGCTTGATTGTCTTCAGCGTGCTGTGTCGCTTGTGTTGTGTTGCTGGTGTGCACATATCTCCCTAGTCTAGTTTAAAAGAAAAGGGACTTCCTTCTTATATTTGCGAACAAGCTGTGTGTTTTCTCTGCCCGCGATGAATGTCACGGGTAGTGATACACACAATCTGCACTTTGCTTGTTCAGGAAGCGGAGCGCGTTCAGTCAGTGCTCGAGAGCATGGGGCTGGATCTGACCGCCCCCTCAGCTAGTTGGCTATGAGCAGAGGTCCTAACAGTGAGTGTGTCCGACCTCACTTCGGTGATTCCCCTCGGTCTCCCCCGCCGGAGGCAGTTCTCTGAGGGTTTCTCTTCCTCTTCCAGACCTTCTCCGGCTGGTTTCGAGGTTCAGACGTCGCTGAGGCTACATCTGTATTATTCCCCTTTCGCCCTGCTTCCGGGAGTTCTGGAGCGGATGCGTTCGGTCCCTGAGGGGGCCTGGCGCATAGTGCTGGTCTCGCAACCGAGGTTGCCAAGACTGCTCTCCTCTCCAGAGGCTCCACCATGAGGAAACCCCTTCGATTGTTTCCTGTGGGACAGCGTTGCTCAGAGCTCCTTCTCCCGAGAGGTTTATGTGGCTGCTCTGCTTACCTCATACCTTCGGGGGATTTGCCCTCGGCCCCGGTTTCCTCCATGGCTCGAGGTTCTGTCCTCTCCCCCCTTGGTGATCATGGCCAGGAATTAAGAACAAGGTCATCCCAGTGTGAGCACTGGGTTCTATGTCCACCAGGATTCTCCTGTGGCATGAGTCCGACCAGCTGTTCCTCCGGTATCCTCGAGTGGGTCCCGGCCACTAACTGGGCAGGGGGATAGCTGAGGCTATCTTTCTCGCCTGGAGTCAGCTGGACTGTCTCTTCTGAGCGTCCAGACCCATTCTACTTGGGGCGTGGCTGCTTCCAAGGCTTCCTTCTGGGTTTCCTTGGCTGATGTCTATGCTGCGGCTGGCTGGTCCTCGCCTCGTTTATCATCATGACCTCTCTCCGCTTCGGCCGGCGTCACTGAGGTGGCGTTGGCATATCGTTCCCCTAGCGCTCTGATGCAGCTCGAGTTCCCATGAAAGGTAACGTCTCGGGTTACGTATGTAACCCTGGTTCCCTGAAGGGGAACAAGATTCTGCGTCTCAGCCTCAGCTCCTTGCGCATCCGGGCCCGCTTCAGACACTCTAAGCTGCGGTTCCGGGTTCCAGTGCCCCTTTTATGACCTGGTCATGACGTCACCGACCCGCACGTGCATTCACACGCGTTTGTTTCATAGTACTTCAGAAGACTGACGTCAGGCATTTCCCCTAGCACTTTGACGCAGCATCTCGTTCCCCTTCAGGGAACCAGGGTTACATACGTAACCCAAGACGTTATTTATCTCGTACTGCACAGTAGTGCGGCACTTCGTTTCGCTCATTTTGCCTGAAAGCTCTGTTTTAGTTCCTGTCTTATTAAAGTCCTTATTGTGACGTATACAACAACAACAAAACACGGCTGGACTTGATGTTGACAGTCAGGATTTGATTGTATGGTTGAATCATTGTGGTTTGCTATAGCTGTGATATCATGTGAGTGACAGGTTGTCCCACTTTTGCACTGAGAATGTTCACATTTTTACATTTAGGCATTTGTCAGATGATTTTATCCAAAGTGACTTACATTGCATTCAAGGAACACATTGACACTGTAATCAGTGCTTGCTTTCCCTGGGAATCGATTATGTCTTATGTTGTACTTTGTAGAGAGAAAATCAACAAACACATAATAAAGTAAAGTAAAGCGGCAACCCCTCACGTCTGGTCCTATCTCGTCTTACACTGTCATCACTCCTCCTTTTATTCATCTAAATTTCCTTCTGTGAGACTCGAGGCTGGTGCGCCACACAGGTGACGCTCATTAACAAACGCTCGTTCAAATAACAAGTAAAACAAATATGTGCATTTGTAGTGCTGTCCAAGGGGACTCCGAGCTTGGGATTTGGCCCAAACCAACCAGGGTGGTGGAGGAATTTTTATTAAAGATTACAATGGCACACAAATTTTAAAAATGTGTACAGAAAAATTATTTATTTTCACCTTTCTGGAAAGCATGTGCTGAAAATGTAACACCCCTTTCCACAATTGTCTTTAAGCTACAGAGGCTTCATGAGGATCATAACTATGCTGTCAGTGTTGGAAGTCCATGCAATGTTTTTTCTGCCATCACAGTGGGATAAAAAAAGCATCTCCTGGTCTTCATGAAATCACTCACTCTCTTTTCTTTGAGTGTGGGGCCAAAAGCCGGACGTTGTGCAAATGTGTAACATGGTGATGCAACTAAGTCATTAAACTAATGGCAGGACTACAAGCTTCACACCTTTTCGCATGGACTTTGCTGATTGTTTACATGCACAAACAGCTATATTGCAAAGGAAAGGTAAAATAAATAAAGCATAAGAGGTGCCCTTTAAAATAATTAGCATTTTCTGATAAGTTTTGGTGATCTGATTATCTAGAGGTTTTATCGTATATTTTTTTACCCCAGGTGTGTCCATGCCTTATATCTGATTGTGCAAAGCCGCTGGCGTGGGGACCACGAGCACAAACACTTCTACTGGCGTACAATGTTTGAGATAGCTGACATCAGCATGCTGGGGTTGCTGGAAACCTTCCTGAAGAGTGCACCTCAGCTTGTTCTGCAACTCAGCATTATGGTCCAGACTGACCAGGTCCTCCCATTGCAAGGTAAGTGGATGACACCTATGATTAAAACCCTTTCACTCCAGGTATGCTAGAAATAGTTGGGCTTGTGCTATTTGTCTGGGCCATATTCATTATATTCATATAAGCAGTCTTGAGTTGCCAGACTTTTGACTGTGATAGAAAGGCTGCCCCAAATTATAAATTATTATAACTAAGAGCCACCCACTTTTTAGGTGCATTTTATATATAATATAATGTATAACATAATAATAAACCATTATGGAAACAAAGATCATTCAATAATTAATCAGAATTTATACCAGCTCAATATTACGTTTTAAGAATGATACCGATATTACATTTCATGAAGTCTGCTGCCTCCGTTTTTATGATGGCATATACTTCAGATTTGCATATACTTCAGAATGTTGTGAAGGGGGATCAGATGAATTGCAATTAACTGCAAAGTCTCTATGTGCCATGAAAATGAACTCAATCCCAAAAAACATTTCCACTGCATTTCAGCCCTGCCGCAAGAGGACCAGCTGACATCATGTCAGTGACTCTCTGGAGGCTGGAGATCAATCTATCATGCTGGTTGAGTTAGAACAGAGGTTTTCAAAGTCTGAGACAGTGGGCCTCCCTTTTGACACAACCCACCGAATGAGTACCTGCAGTGAAACACATTTAGTCATCATTGATTTGCACAAAAAGGCAAGGATATTGCTGCTATTGAGATTGCATGTAGGAAAGAGGATCGGTTGTTGTAAAGAAGGCTTCAGGGCTCCCAAGAAAGTCTAGCAAGCACCAGGATCTTCTCCTAAAATCGATTCAGCTGTAGGATCAGGGCACCATCAGTGCAGAGCTTTCTCAGGAATGGCAGTAGGCAGGTGTAAGGGTATCTGCACACACAGTGAGGCGACGACTTTTGGAGGATGCCGTGAGTGTGGTGTCAAGAAGGGCAGCAAAGAAGCCACTTCTCTCCAGGAAAAACGTCAGGAACAAACTGATATTCTGCATAAGGTACAGGGATTGAACTGCTGAGGACTGGGGTAAAGTCATTTTCTCTACTCAATCCCCTTTGGGGCATCTGGGAAAAAACTTTTTGAGCGCTAAGGTGAGCGATACTATCAGTCCTATGTAATGCCAACAGAAAAGCATATGAAACCGTTCATGTGTGGGGTTTCTTCTCAACCAAGGGAGTGGGTTCACTCACAATTTTGGCTAAGAACCACAGCCATGAATAAAGAATGGAATATAAACATCCTCTGAGAGCAACTTCTCTCAACCATCCAAGCACAGTTTGGTGATGAACAATGATCATGGAGCACCTTGCCATGAAGCAAAATTATAACTAAGTGGCTTGATGAAAAATACATTGAAATACATGGCCAGGGAACTCCCCAGACCTTAATCTCATTGAGAACATTGGACAAACGCAAACCCAAGCATTTATTAATCCAAGAATGGGCTGCCATCAGTCAGGATGTGGCCCAGAAGTGTATTGACAGCATGCCAGTACGAGCTGGCATGCTCGTACTGGCATGATCCTTTTCCATTGATCAACACTGAAAATATTGACTCTTTGCATAAACTTAATATAATTGTCAATAAAAGTCTTTGAAACTTATGAAAATCTTATGAAATGCCATAGTAACATCTGACAAAAATATCTAAAAACACTGAACCAGCAGACTTTGTGAAAATTTATATTTTTGTCATTTTCAAAACTTTTGGCCACGGCTGTACACTAACTTTCAAAATGTTGGGGTTGGTAAGAATTAAGAAATAAGAAGTAAATATTATTTTTATTCCTGTGATGTAAAGCTGAATTTTCAGCATCATTACTCATTTCAGTCTTCATTGTCGCATGATCCTTCAGAAATCATTTTGATATGCTGATTTGGTGCTTAAGAAATATTTCTTATTAATAATGTTGAAAACAGCTGAGCTGCTAAATATATTTGTGAGAAGTGTGATGCATTTTTTCATGATTCAAATAGATAATTAGAAAGTTCAAAAGAGCAGCATTGGGGTTTTTTTAAATATATTTTTTGTAACACTTTTGTGACTCCGATATCAAAGAATATATACTTTCTTTGAAATATATTAAATATCTTTGATTCCACAAACATATTTCCATAGATTAGCTTTTTTTCCAAAGCCTGGTTAACTCCACTTCTCCAAAAATATTGATGAAAAAACAAAAAATGTGCCTTTACTCCAATATTTACATAAAGCCAACTAATCAGATTTCAGACGATTTCAAACCGATTTTTGAGTGAGACGGTCAGTACACACGCTGTGGGCGGTCTGTGGGCGTTCTGTCTGAGGCACAGACTACTACATCTGTCAGACTTCTATCCAGTAGGTCACCGAGTACAGATTTTGATTCAATGATTTCTTGCAGTGGGATTTCTGTATTGCATCTAATTTAAATGTGACAGAACACGATCAATGCTTGGCCATCATTAAGGATCAAAGTGCAATTTCACAGCATGCGTTTGCATAGTATCTCACTTTCAATCCAACTGCAATTATCTGGTAAATTACTGAAGATGTAATAAATGTGACTGGAAGACAATGGGTTATACATATTTCAGGTCATTGTGCATGAGACTGACAGTTTAACCAGATGAATCTTTAAGCAGTTTCATTAATGATTACACTATTCAGAAGCAGTTAAGACACAATTTGTTTCATTGGAAGAGCATACTCCAAATTTGAAATGAATAAAGAAGTATGTAATTTAACATGAAAATGACAGTAATCAAATGATCATTTAGAATATTACCTCATTAGATGTACATATCAATGCTGTCACAAACGTGACATTTTAAAATAATTTTTAATTGTAGTTTCATTGTGTGTATTTGACTGTGCTGAGGGAACAGGGCAAGCGATAGTTACAAACCCACCTGACAGATTCCTTTGATTACAGATCTGGAAGCTCTCGCTGTTGCATCGGTTCAGCTCCATGGGAACAATTGTAGACATTGTCAGATATTCCCTGCAGCATTGTATTCAAATGCCAACCCAAAAACTGTGACTTTTAAAGAAACCCCAGAGCTAATTACTACAGGATGTAATTTTTGATGTGATCCCATTCTTTCTTTCTATGCTATTCTGAATAAAAGTTAGAGAGCTACAGTATGTACAGTATGGCAGCCATACTCATATTACAGTTATTCAGACTGCGGAAGGCTTCTTTTCCAGAAGGATAAAAATGAACATGAGGAGAGCCAAAATGTGATTCCATAACAAAGCATATCCAGTTCTCAAGAGATGACTAGGGCACTCATCCACCTTACAGTCAGCAGTGTGTAGAGAATACAGGCATCAGTGCAAGAGTGTTTCCTCTTGGTCTGTCCTGACCTGCACTTTTCTAGACTGATATTATGATTTAGCTGCTTTGCTGGGTCTGTCATAATCACTCATAATCATATTCGGTGCAATGTGAGACGGCTGGAGAACTAGCTAATGATTATGTTTTTGCTGATTAGGAGAGATTTTCCGTTTTGACTGCTCTTGACTAAATGGGTGAGCTGATGAATGGCCTGACAGGAACCTGATTAAATATTCATGAGAGCTTCCAGAGAGCTTCCAGCACTCAAAAGAATTTCATTTTTTTCCTGAGAGGGATGGTGGGGTGTATTGTCATTCTTTATATGCAGACTCATTTTATACATGTGTAGGTTTTGATTTGAAATTAATTTTTTTCAAGTACTTTACTGTTCAAGTAGCAGCTTTGTCTCTGACATATCTTCTAAAATAAACAAATGCGACATTTTTTACACAAAAATAAGAGTATGAAGCTATAAAATTTGAAATATTGTTATCTTTCTTTTGGCAGCCCAAGTTTCAACAGTAGGGAATCAAACCAAATACAGATACACTATAAAATTAATAGACAATAATTAGTGTCCACTTTGGTTTTAGTACAGTGAAAATATTAAATATTTTAAAATAAGATTTTTTTAACCAAAAATATATAACATGCTTAAATATTTTTTTGTACTCATCCTCTTCTTCCCCTCATCATTATCTTAATATAAGTAATTATTTTTATTGTCATTTTTATTATTTTATTGACCATTTAGTCTAGTAGCTTCTTAAAGGGATAGTTCACATTCTGTCAACATTTCCTCATCCTCAAGATTGTTGGTAACCAGACAGTTGATGGTAGCCATTTTTGGGTGAACTATCCCTTTAAGGCAACCTTCCTAATACACTGAAACACTATCCAACAATCTAATTCTTATACTTTTTTCTGGCAGTGTAGTTCATTATAATGAATGCACCTTGTTAACTGTTTGCATTCTCTTTCTGTTACTCATTGTGCTCCATTTGATCTAGGCTTGTCTGCGTCAGCCTCTCTGGTGTCTCTGGGCTGGATGATGGCATCTTATCAGAAGGTATTACGGGACTCTCATGACGACAAGCTTCCCATGTCATATAAAGCAGTGGTGGTACACATGCTGTGGCACATGTTCACGGTGGGAGCCCGCGTCATGGCCTTCGCCCTCTTTGTTTCCATCTTCCGGCTCTACTTTGGCATTTTCATTGTGGCCCACTGGTGTGCCATGACCTTCTGGATCATTCAAGGTGAGACGGACTTCTGCATGTCCAAGTGGGAAGAAATCATCTACAACATGATGGTGGGCATTGTGTACATATTCTGCTGGTTCAGTGTCCGTGAAGGTCCTACTCGGTGCCGGCTGCTGCTCTACAGCCTCATAGTGCTGGGCGAAAACGTAGCCCTCACTGCCATGTGGTACATATACCGCAGCCCGCACACTTTGGACTTTTATCCCGTGGTGGTGGTGTGTGTAGTGGCTTGTAGCTACGCTTTGGGCACATTTTTTATGTTTGTTTATTACTGCCTGTTGCACCCTGACGGCCCTGTGTCTGGAGCCTATCTTGGATGTTGTGGTGTCCAGGTGGGTGCTGTTTCAGATCCTTGTGTCTCATCGCCCACCTCCGTTCCTAATCTGGACGCGGTGAGCAGCCCACCACGGACTCTGCAGAGGACTAAAGGAGGAGAGTCAGTACAGAGAGAAGACATTGGAGATGTGTTTAAGATGCGGACCCTTAAGGCCTCACGAAACACCGCACCTCGCCTCACCCCAAGGACAGAGGGGCCGGTAATTCGTATCGACCTTCCCAGAAAGCAGTACCCAGCGTGGGACGCCCACTTCATTGACCGCAGGCTACGAAAGACCATTTTGGTATTAGAAGGTGCTGCTCCGGTCACACCTAGGATCCAGTACCGATGTTTAGGCACACCCAAGGAAGTGATGGAATATGAGACGACAGTCTGAAATGTTCTCACTTTCTAAAAAGATGTAATGTATTTGCGTGCAAAAAGAAAGTCCTGCTCCTCCTGCTTTTTAGGTGGATTTTGTCAAATCTCCACATGACCTCTTATTGACTCTTGTCGTCTGTGGAGGAACATTATGCACTAGAGTCTAAAAAAGAGCCACCCTGTGGTGAGATTAGACATTACGACAGGTAATAGCTAGGAGGTTTGGCAGGGGTTTATTTCAAATAAGTTTCTGAAAAAGCAGTGAAGCCACAGTAAATGAAAGAACATCAGTGTGGTACATTAACAGCAATGGTGCTTAAACACAGTTTCAAACCTTTCTGGGTGTTTTTAAATCTTTTGTGGCAGCTGCTGTAAACCACAATTACTGATCCCACTTGGTCACAGTTTGTTGGCTATTGAGGTTATAATAGTTACAAGTACAACGAGTGAGTTGTCTCATTGAAGGCCTTAATCAACTTTCTTATGTTTGGCTATTCAGCATCTAAAAGGTGCATTTCACCCTTCTTCAGCAAGTGAATATATGAAAACATTCTCAGTCCATGGCCTATACATAAAAATGGAAGGGTTGAGCTTCTGATAACATCATGAGGCGTTTAATTAAGCACAGAATTATTGCCTTCAGGAACAGGGATCTTACTTGCTTGCAACAAAGACTCTTTATGTTTAAAAAAAGAGGAAACTTCACAATTATCAAGGTCTCTTTTCAGTGGACATTTTCACTCACTTTTCAAGTGAAAAATTGTATATCATTGAATTTCTTTTTTTTACATTCTCTGTTAATGATGTTTCTGTAATGATGGAAATAATGGGTATGATGCTGAAAATGGCTGAGTGCACCTTTAAAGAGGATTGAATGAATATTCATCTCAAGGACAAAGAACCCTGATCAAGCTGATTAATATGCCTGTAATATGAACGTATGGTAATGCCGCAGTATTTCAAACATGCCTGAGATTAAAAAAAGATGCTGTACTGAATAAAGTACTGATATGACAGTTGAAGAAATTCAAATACCATATGTTTCAAAACAATTATGTTTTATGTATTAATGAAAAGTTATCAGCATTACGATTATGCCATTTCATGTCATTTTCATAAATTGGTGCAATAATACTCATACATGTTTGAATAGTGAATTTAAACATTTTGTATGCCTGTGAACAAAACCATATAGTCTATTTATCTCATTTTATTTAACATTTAAATTTAACATTTAAATTTATTTTCATTTCATCTGTGTACAAAAACATATCTATTTTTTGCATTGATTGACAATTGGGCTTTTGAATAGAATGAAGATGATATAATCCATGGGTTTGTGCCGTTTACACTGATATCATATTATTGCTACCGTAAGTACATTGTAACTATTTCACATCTTGGCATAACCATTGCGTATGTCCATTTGTGTTCCCATTTTGGTGCTAGCTGGATCACCTCAGCACAGCGTCTGTATGCTGTCCTTTATCAATGTGGATCATACTCGTTCACTCTGGTTAATGCTGGATTTTACCATAGACACACTGAAAGACGTAAAGCCTTACACTGCACCTGCAAGACTGTTGTTGTTGACTGTAAAAAGGGTGTCAATCTTCAGCCATGTGTTTTATTTGGACAATAAAGCAAGCAAATTTGTGTTTACTGACCTGGCCAAAGCATTAACTGAAAGAGTGGCTTTTCTTTTGCTTGTAATTTTAAGTTAAATGAAAACTAAGATATCGTAGCATCACATATCACTCATTCCAAAAATATGTACAGCCACTACTTCTCACATTCAATAAGTTTTATTTGATGTATGCTGCACTCATGTGGAAATCACCTGAATAGCAAGAGGAAGATAAAAAAAACTTAGTTTTTAATGTCACTTGGAAGAAGTTTTATCTACAGCAAACTTATAAATAAGAAAAATAGGCATTTTAAAAGCAGTGACAAGCACATTACTGTTATTTACACCACAGGCACTAAATCAACATCCATAACACTATTATGCAATATATTATCTCACAGCAATGGCATAATCTAGAGATCTGATTCAAAATTCCTTTCCCTTTTTTGTTAAACTGTAGAACCACTGTCAAATGAAGAGGAATTTCAGTTTCTTTTTGTCTGGCCAAACTGTTAAAAATAAAATGGTATAATAAAATAAAACAAAACTCCAGAAGGGATTTCAAGTAGACTGAGTGGAGTTGAGTTAATTCCCCACTAACAGTGAACCAGTAGATTATGAAATATTATCTCCAGCCTTATAAGATGACATTACGGTACGTGGAATTGCATGTATGGCAACAGCAATACTCTCAGCCATATTTGTATTCTCAAACCATCCCCTTCCCAATTCCTCTCAAACAAAAGCATTTTGTGCATTTGGATATGTATGTAAACAACATAAAGGTAATTCTTTATTAACTAGTAATATTGTAAGCCTGTCTAGAACTTTTAGTTTCAGCTCTTGCTGCCAACATTTTATCAAACTGAAGAATCTTGATTTTTATCCTCTTTTATTATCCCATGAGCTGTTACAGACATCACACTGCATATTTACGTAACAGAATAGACTGTATAGATGAGAGACTTTAGCCCCTGTGATGAGCTGTGCTAAAATGTAGAGCTTAGAAAGGCTTATGCTAACCAACATATTCCTTGATATTTTTTCACCATCATGTAGAGCAGAAGTATTAAGTATTAAGTGTTAGTCAAACATTATAAAAAATAGAAATTGCATAAATGGAAATCCATACTCCCTAGTTATAAAATATAGGGCACTTTCTAATAATTAATTGTGGTTGAAATTAAAAATAAACATTGAATAAAAAATATCTAATATTCAAATATATAAAATGAATAAACTTAAGTGTTATTCTCATAAATAAATAAAAAGATGTACCAAAGAAAGCAACAGATGACTTTCAGATTCCTTGTGTCCTGTACATTTGAAGTCAAATAATTGTACACATTTATGAACTGAGACCTCTCATCCAATCCGCTTTGACAACGTCTCATTTATATGCAAGTGTCAGGAATTCGAACCAATAAGGTGTCAGAGGGCGTGGCCTCATCCCTCAGCCGCTCTAATAGCTCCGTCTGCTTTTAGCTTACTCACAGTAGAATGGCGGCCGCTGCCTGCGGTCCTCGCGTCTGTCCGAGGACTAATTCAGCCAAACCACACAAAGAACACCTACGAAAAAGCCGGGATTCCCGTCGCAGACAAGCAGCACTGTTGTTTCTCACCAATATATCTTTGGACGGACGACCGGTTTACAACCTAAGTAATGGAATCGTTGGCCCCAGGGAAGCCGAGAGCCGGTGTGTAGATGTCGGTGCGTCGTTGGCGGGTCCCCCTCTGTCGACAACCAGCAGCTACGGAACCTTCACCCAAGTGTCATCCTCCATCAGCGGAGGAGCTGCGACCCCTGTACCGAGGACTAACACGCACCCTGCTCCTCTGAGCCCTCCTCCAGCGTTTAACCAAGGGAGCAGCGACGTTTTCACGGAGGATGGACGAGCAGATCCTTTGTCAGTCCAGGCACCCCCTCTTTCACCGACCTCTGGACCTCTGAATCAGGTTTTAGGATCAAGTAAACCACCCGGCCAGTTCCCGTCCTCCAACCCCGTGCCTGATCCCCGTCAAAGGTGAGTTTTGTTTTTACGCTGAGGTTGGCAAACAATGACACGCGTTATTGACATTTCCTCCCCCCTCGACTGGGTTTGTATAAATTACACCATTCATAACAGCAGTGGAGTTAATGTGCGTAGTAACCTTTTCTACAGGTGTCCTCTGTCCTAAACGACTCTGAATTTATGTATTTGTTTATAAACGCTGTGTTTATTTCCAAATTTTAGCTCGCTTTTGATTTCATGGCAGGATGAACAGTCATAACTGCATCTGGCCTGTTGTTTACATTCGTTTTCAAGCACTATTATAAACTGTGAATATTACAGGACGAGAAAAACTAAACCAAAACAGATCCATAAGGGGAATTGCTTTCTTCCGTCTTGTTTAACTTTCATTTTCATATTTGAGGTCTTGTTTTTTTAGGCAAAAGCTTGACGGGAAATATTTCGGCGACACTTTAAAAGTTGGGAATTTAAAAATTCCCAACCCAACCTGTTCATTTAAACAGGTCTCAAAAGTAATGAACAGGTTGGGTTGGGAATTTGGGGAAAAGACACCTAACTTTATTTTAAAGAAATATACTTACCAATAGCATTTTCTAAAGTAATTTATATAATTGTTTTATAACGTAGTTACAGATAGACATGGTTTTTGTTGTAATAAATGGTCATTTATAATTATGAATAACTATTTATTACAACAATGTCTGAATAGTTGACTTTAAAATGTAGATAAACATGGTTTTGTTGTAATAAACCGTCATTTATAATTAGACATTATCTCTAACTACATTTTGAACTATTCTGATTTAGTCCATCTATTTTGCATTGCATATTTTTGACTCCTTAAACATATTCATCCGGAAAACTGTTTAAGTTGTGGTCTGTACTTTTGATTCGCAATAAAAAAACGACTTTATAAGAGTCATTTGTTCGGTAATCGGACTTCTGTTGTTGTTTTTGTTTATTTAATCTACTAAAAAGGACCTGTTCATATGACATATTCGTTTGAGAATCGGACGACTCAGGTTATTAAAGTTAAAAGACCTAAACAAAGATGGTTCAATCGGACAACACTTTCACTGAAACAAATTATTAACGAATCATTAAGAGTAACAAATGTTTGCCTGTTATATTCTATGTAATGAGTGAGTTGTCTGTCTTGCCTTTGCATTTGACTTTAAAAGTGAAAAGTAACAGTGATAACAGAGATGGTGACATAGGACAGATGGATGATTTATATGGTGATAAGATTTCACTGCTGTCAGTTTTAATAAGGAGACTGGTGACTCAAAGAAGTATAGCATAAAGGCAGTCAACCAGTCACAACGTGCATCATTTCCTGTTTGTCTTTGTCGTTTCATCTCTCTCTTTCTGTTCCCCTCACCCTCTCATCTCTTTATGTAAGGTCTACTGATAGACCGATGCTGGATGGGTGACCTTTAATCCTTTTTTATAGTCAAGGGCCAAAAGATTAAGCCTTTACTTCAATTTAATCCATCACCATTGGTCTCTAAGCATATACAAATTAAATTTGCATGTGTTTATCTCTACATTTTGTTACGTTCTTGTTGCAGGACACGTAACCTTTCTGGGTCCCCAGGGACAAAGGTTTCCAAGAAAGTTCACTTCATCAAGAATATGAGACCGTATGATACTCGAGGGAGTAGGTGAGTTGACGGGTTTTACATGGTTTAAGAAGAACTTTCCCCATAAGGACTTGTTAAAAATGATGTATGTACATACATGGAAGTATAACATGTCCCTGGATTAACATCTTTCCAATCAACCAATCAGATTTGAAGTTTGCAGTTTGTCAAGTTTTGGCTTACAATTTACAACACAGTGTGTATCAGTGTTTTTCATTTATCATTTCACTCTGATTTTAGGGATAAGTGATGGTTAGAGGTAGGGATATGGTTAGGACTTAATCCTGGATCAACAAAATATGATCATGCCTTATCAGGGATCTTGAATCAGTTTGAAGCTGAGCAGACCTTGGTGGACAGAGATAGAGTTCAAATAAATCAGAGAGTTGCTTTTTGAGCCCTATACTTATTAATTTTGCTTAATACATTTAGCTGAACATTAGCTTCTTAACTTAATAGCAAATAAAGTTAACTTAATTTTATTTTATATACTTTCTTTGCTGAACTTCAGATCTTTCTTATCAATCATTAGGATAGAGTTCCCTTGACCCAAGTCATATAGGGTGAATATAAAAAGATGGATGCTGGTAAAGTGGAGGCTGGACCGTTTCCTCCGGCAGTAAAGTTCTTTATGTAACTGCAGTGTGCTCTCATGCTAAGTGAAACGGTGCCGCTTCAGACAGACTCTGCGATTCCTTCACTAACTTAATAACTGGAATAAGTACTCACTGGGATAACTCACTTAGGTTTTTAGACGGAACAAATGGGGGAATGTGGGGAACAACCGAGCTGAATTAAATCGATCTTGAATGGAACCGTATAGATCACCGGCATCTTCTGAAAGTCGAACTAACACCTTGGCAAGAGCCATTAAAATGTAATGAAACTCTGTTACGTAAGATAAGTGCTCTTCCTCCCTGATTCCTTTTCTTTCTCCCTCTAACTTACTTGCATAACTAAAGCGTTTATTTCTTCCTTTTTTATTGCAACATAACATGTCTTGTATACATACAACCTTATTCGGTGGTTAAAGAAAGTGGAAAAACAAGAACAAGCATATGACATTCCTCAGCCTTTCAAGAAGGAGGAGAAAAGGAGTACTATTTTCTGATAATATCTTGTATATTACGCAGAACACAATTTTACCCCCTGGCTTAATGTCGCATTACATCATCCACCA
Source organism: Rhodeus uyekii (assembly GCA_037043235.1). Taxonomy (NCBI): domain Eukaryota; kingdom Metazoa; phylum Chordata; class Actinopteri; order Cypriniformes; family Acheilognathidae; genus Rhodeus; species Rhodeus uyekii. The sequence continues at coordinate 2,303,629 of JAWRVZ010000027.1, forward strand.
TGAAATCACGCCTTCACTCATGTGCACATTCACCCCCCCCCCCCCCCCCCCCCCCCCCCCGGCCTCATGACATAAGCAGTGATGTTATACAGGCATTTCGACATCATTGAGCATTACTCATGTCACAAGCTGCTAACCTGTTAATTGTGATGTTGTTCAGCCTCCTGTGAAATGTGACAGTGTTTGTTATAATCAGATCTACTATGACACAGAAAGCTACATGCTGCTTTAATTGATAATTTCTGCATATGTAGTTGAATAATGTTGGCTCATTTTGTCACCAGTGTCATTTCCAGTGCCATGAGATCTTGCTTTGTACTGCATGGTGCCGTGACCCATATGCATTTGTTGTGGCATAAACATGGCAGGTGTACTGTGATGGTTTGATGTTTTAGGTGACTGATGCTGTCTGTTCTGTGTGCACTTGCCATCTGTGTCCTGCAGGGTTGTGCTGATCTGTGCCAAGAGATCCCTGTGTGCTGCTTTCTCCGTATTGCCCTATGGAGAGAGTTATCACATCAGGTACAGAGACACCACAGTCAGCCAAACTCATTTCATATCATGCAAATCCATAAGGGATGGACAAATCAACTGTTTGAAATATGATGTTCCAAAGACTTAATTATTTTTTTCTTTGATATGTTGAGAGATTTTCACTAAGCTGGATGATTAGTGTGTAAATTGTGCACCCTATTAAATAACTAAGTTACTTAAATTAAATAATTTTACAAATTAAATAAGTTTCAACTTGCTAATTATTTTCAAGGTTTGGGCTCAGTATGATTTTTTTTTAATGAAATTAATCCTTTTATTCAGCAGAGGTGCATTAAATTGTTCAAACATGATTTTTAGAAGTGATTGGATTTTAGCTTTTGGCAGTTCGGAGTTCACAGTGATTTGTCCACCTGTCATACACTGGCCAATCACATCATTCATAGACATATGATTTTTTTTTGTCTATTTATTTCTTTTGTCAGTGTGACTCCACTTAAATACAAAGATGTATAATTCTAAGCTTTAATACACTGAAACTTTAATAAATTGTAAATGAAGAATGATTTAATTACAAACAGTCTACTGCAGCCTGATGCTGGTGTATCAACAGAAATAAGACAAAGGAATATTTATATCTCAATATCTGAATGAAAGAGATTGTTTCAGTGCAGAAAAGTTATTAAATTCTGACTATTAATAATTGATCTACCCTCGGCAGTGACTCTAAGCTAGACGCCCAGAGACAGAGACACTCTTCTGGTGGTGGAGTTGAAATGGTCCCGGGATTAGAGGGAGTGGAGGTGGACTTTGGAATGGTAAGATGGGATATATTACTCTAAGACTCAGCAAAAGGCATGATAATGTGGTTTAGAAACCTCCTTAGTTGTTTATTTGCTGGTGTATTGCTATCTGTTTTAAAGCTTGATTGTGCAAGGTGCACTATTGGGTCAGTGGGTGGGTGTTTTGCGCAATGTACGGGTTTATGTTTTGGCTGATAGCCCTGGAATTTTGTGCATTGCAGACAGTATCATATGCCCGTTTTCTGCTCCCAACTAATGCCTTGGTCAGGCAGAAGAGCAGTGGCCCTCCTGACATCAGTACGGCTCAGATGCCAGTGTCTCGAAACCGTATCAACGGGCAGAAGAGCTTCACCCCTTCCCGAATCAACAGCACAGTTGCACAAGATACTGGTGGGTTATGTGCAGACACATTATGCGCTCAAAGCATTTTAATGTTTATTCATTGGGGACTTGTATCCAATGTACATACATATCAAGTATTTACACTACAATTCAAAAGTTTGGGGTTGGAAAGATTTTTATTTACTGTTTTTGAAAGGGTCTTGTGCTCCCCAAAAATGTCTCATTAATAAACTTCAAACTAACTGAATAGAACAATCTCCTTCAGGTTTTCTGTCCTCTTCAGAAGTCATCAATAGTCCAACTGCAACAATGACTGGTACTGTGGTTTTATTAGGGCTGGACATTCGATTGCACATAATTTGATTTATATTCATAAGACTGTGATTCGAATCTGATATAGATTCAACTCTATTGAATGTCTTTTGCTTGAGAAAATGGAGTTGTGGCGTAAGAATAGTCATTTGCTCAAGTCTGAATGCATGGGTGTGGCAGCCCTGCATATGACACACTTTTTTCTTTTTTTGTAGTTGTTAAACTATTCAAACAAAGCCAAACACTCTAATTTTGCACTCTGAAGCATGTCACATGTCTTCTATTGTAGTGGTTCCCAACCTTTTTTTGTACCGCAGACCGGGGGGGTGGTGCCAGATTGTAACCGGGGGAGGTTGGCGCCAGAGGGGGGGGGGGCGTGGGGCGTGTTGTTGAGATTGTTGAAACACACCTCCTCACCGCCAAAGCTACTGCGCCGCAGCCGCTCACGGGGGGTTGAGGACCACTGTTCTATTGGATTACGTCTCTGAATGCTGCATTACAGCGCCCCACTCTTCAAACTAGAGTCTTCGAAAAATAGTTTTTGACACTTTTTTTTATATTTATATTGTCAGCATTGCTTATAAACTCAACGTAACGTATCAGCCCAGTTATCAATGTTGAAACAATTTGTGATTCAATCTTGACCGATTTGATGCGACCTTGCTGAATAAAAGTATTATTTTCTTATAAAATATCCATATTTGTGTACATGCATGTTTAATGTTGTAACTCTTGCTAGGTGCGGACGAGCTGTCAGACTATGACCCCAACTTGCTCAGTGACCCCCAGTGGCCTTGTGGGAAGCACAAACGAGTGTTAATTTTCGCGTCTTATGTGGTAAGGTCCTTTATTGATCCAACACAAATTCAATAATCTCTTGTAGCACGATACCAAGAAAAGGTTTTGAAAGGACGTCTGCATTGCACTACAGCATGATAGTGATTCATAATCATTGAACCCAGCTTATTACCCTATATCGGCTCACATCAGCATGTCATATGATAACCCTAAGGGCTCAGTATGGTCTAACCATAGCTAAAGGCATGAAGCATGATGTCTTATGTATCACAGCTGACTAGGTTGTAGCTGTAAAAGATGAATGCTCTCATACAGTTTTAGTACCCATAAAAAGCCATACATTCTTTTGACACCTATAATAAGTCTTCTTGTCCCCTCCAGACAACGGTTATTGAGTATGTGAAACCATCTGACTTGAAGAAAGATATGAATGAGACATTCAAGGAGAAGTTTCCTCACATAAAGCTGACGCTCAGCAAAATCAGAAGGTAAAGTCATTTGTCAAATTAAATGGTTGACTGTTAGCATTGTTAGATACAGTAATGCATTGAAATACAAGCATAATCCGCTCCAGGACGAGCTCGTAACTCGAGTTGCTCGTATCTCAAATCATTGTTTCCCATAAGAAATAACAGAAAAAAAATTAATCCGTTCCGACCCTCTAAAAAAACTCCCTTATTAGTGTTAATAACAATGGAAAAAACATGTTTTTAATTGCTGTAGAGACACACACACACACAATTATAGAATATAAGGATTCCTGTGATTAAAATAAAATGTGATTTTAATTATGAGTTCTTACCTTCGAGAAAGACGATAGGCATGTGTGTGACGGGTGCTGCCGTGTTAGTTTGCGCAGCAGTTCAGAGAATCTAATCTGTCTGATCTGATCTGTCTGTCTGAATCCGTCATTTCACCCGAAATAAATGACAATAAGTGTCCGGTGAAGTGGCAGAAGAATGGAGTGAACTTTATAGTTACCAATGCAATGTGTATCTGAAATGAATAAAACAACTAGTCAATTTATATTGTTATTTCTGCTTTTATAGACATCAGTGTGTATTTTTCAAACTATAAATGCATTGTTTTGCGAGTACTTATGAGTATTTAAATGTCTGAAACCTACAATAAAGGTACGTGGTTGAAAACACTGAATAGTTGATATATGACCAACTCTGAGTCTGTCTCTGGATCAGCGCCAGCCAACGCGCATTGAACATTCTAATCACACCGGTGTGATCGTACGCATTAAAGGATTTAATGTAAGATTAAAACATCATTTGAAATATAATTTTTTTTTTTGTGGAGGAGGGATTGAAGGCAAATCCATGCCAAAAAGAAACGAGCTCAAAACTGATGTTTGCGCATGTATATTACTTCTGCGAGTGGATAACTGATCTATACGCGAAAAAATGGGAGCTCAATTAAATCCCTTGTGTACACATAAAATATTTTTGCTCGCACAAACACTTATTTCAGTCGGCCAACACGTGAAGTGAAGGAGTGCTCCACCACTAGCATCGGTGTCTGTAAGCTGCTCGTATCTCAAACATTAACTCTCATCTCAAAGAAAAAACAATTACTCAAAGACTTGCTCGTATCTCGGAATGCTCGTAGGTCGGGATGCTCGTATCTCAAGGTATTACTGTATTGGAAATTTCACTGTACATGCTAATTTTTCATTTAGATCTGCTTTACCATCCTCTAATGCACATTTTAAGTTAATATTTAAAAACACATCTTGCAAATCTCAAAGAATATAAGTTTTATTTACTGTACATTATAATATTGTGATGCCTAAATTCGCTTTAAGAGTTTGTTTTTTATCTTTCATTTCTTTATTTTTAGACAAGATAGAATAGAAATTTAATATTGACCATACTTTTTGGTTATTGGCTACAATGTGAAAATAATTATCGCCTTGTTGCATCTGCCCGAAATTTACTATGAATGCATCCTAGTTTATTAGAAAATGTCAATATAGAAAAGGCAAGATTTACACAAAATTGTGTACATTTAAGACCAAATGAGATGAAGTAACTTTAAGTGTGATTTATGTGTTTGCTGTTTTTATGGCTATGTTGTAAATTGGTTCTAATGACGTTTAATTTGCACCACAGTTTGAAAAGGGAGATGCGCACGGTGAGCGAGGAGTGTGGCCTACAGCCGGTCACTATAGCGATGGCTTATGTTTACTTTGAAAAGCTGGTTCTGCAAGGAAGGCTAAACAAGAACAACCGAAAGCTGGTGTCGGCCGCCTGTGTTTTACTAGCTGCCAAGATTAGCAGTGACCTCAAGAAGCAAGAGGTCAAGCAACTGATTGATGTAAGTGTCTTACCGATTCGATTTGATTCGGATCTTTTATTATGATTTATGTAGTAACGTTCTCTCTTTTGCCCTACCCATTTCTTTTCTTTTTTGATCTGCCTGACTCTCAATAGAGGTTGGAGGAGCGTTTCCGAATAAACCGCAGAGAGTTGATTTCCCTGGAGTTCACGGTTCTGGTTGCCTTGGAGATGGCACTCTACCTTCCAGACAGTAAGGTCATGCCTCACTATCGCAGGCTGGTGCTGCAGGGCTGAAATGGATAGTCCAACCCGCCCGTCCCCCCCCCCCCAAATGAAAATTCTGTCTCTTCCAAATTTGTGACTTTCTCTCTTCTGCAGAGTGCTATATTTAAATATTGGTTACAACTGACTTCCACTGTAACACTGACACTCTCAATATACTGGAACAAAATGTAAAAGAAAGGTCATAGGTGTGGATTAACAACAGGGTAAGAAAATGACAGAATTTTCATTTTGGAGCGATCTATTCTTTTAACAGCTGTCTGTAGACCAGAGAGATGGCATTCTTATCTTATGGCAACTATGGAAAGTTATTTGTATTATTTATTGATCTAAACAGATCTTTGGTGGTCTCGACACTCGCATCTTTACTCATTCCCTTCATGAGTCTGATCTTCTAAATCATACATGTGTAGAGACATGCTTACTTGAAGCAATGATTTTCATCTCTTTTTTTCTTTTTTTTTAACACAAATGCATGTCAGTCATCAGTGATCAAAGGTTGTTCCTAATGCATCACTTTATTTATGCTATATTTTATTTTTGAATGACGTTAATTTTATTATGATTCATAATTTATGAATACTGAATATATTTTTGATGACTCTTCACGTTCTTTTTCTTTTGGGGTATGTGTGGCATTCCGATGCGTATCCAGCTTGGCACTCTATGTTAGAGATGACGTTTAACGGGCACGTTAATTGTGCTTTTCTCCTTTTATATTTTTTTTTGTCATCAAACATTTACCAACTACTAGACTGTGGTTTAACAGTGATATAATGTTCTTTAAAGGAATAGTTCATCCAAAAATAAAAATCTGTCATTTACTCCTCAAGTTGTTCCAAACCTGTATGAAACAGTATTTCTTTCTTCTGCTGAACACAAAAGAAGATATTTTGAAGAATATGGGTTGATGGACCCCATTGACTTCCATAATGTTGTAAAATTCATGCACGTTTGGACCAACTTGAGGGAGAGTAAATTATAGTATTCTCATTTTTGGGTGAACTATCACTATTAGTGTTGAATGTAAAAAGTCTTTTGAATATGTGAGTGCCATTTTCAACAGAAACTGAACCAATTACCAGTTGTTTTTCAATGTTTTGACAGAAGTCTGATTAAAAATTATGATTTTCTCAGTTTTATTGCACAGCTGTGACTATTACAGTGATAAAATGTTTAATTTCTGACATTCTACTGTGTCCTACTGATGTTTATTATGTTTCAAACGGTACACTTGGTGTTACAAATAACTCAACTCCTGTATATTCAACTGTTGTGTATTTGGTCGCAGGGGGAATGGTATCTCCTTGACTGAGTGAGTCTGTTTTTTTGTGTTGTGCAGTGTTTGAATACGACCTAATCTTTCTGAATCTTCTTGGTTGGTGTTCATACAATGTCATTGATGTAATTTAATCATTGGAAATATTTATACACCATATAAGAGCGGCCTATGTTTATTTTCAGAACCCAGACAGTGTGCAGCATTAATATGTAAAATATGTAATTTTGGTTTTACATCTGATTTGTTTGACTGAAAGGCAGAAGCACATATCCACCATCTAGTGGTGGCCTTTTTAACATGATGGCTCCGTATGGGGCATTTGGTCCTTTTCCCTCAGGAATCCAGATTGGTCAAAATTCACATTGCTAAGACAAATGATTAACTATGATTAGGTTAATTCAATTGGAGAGAATTATAGGTAATTGTACTTCACTATTAGTCTTCACTGAGCGTTGAAGAATGAAGTGCCTTTTCTATTACATTTGCTAGTAAAGTTCTGTTGTCATAACATGTTCCACACATCCTGCCTCCTTGATCTTTTTAATACCGAGTCATCATCACACACCTTGACGCGTTATGAATGTGACTGCAGATCCGGTTGGGAAACTGCGTGATGTGTCGATTGAAATCTCACTACGTGAATATACTCCTGTGATACTGTCATAGAAGCTTTGAGGAGGTAAAACAGTACAAACACTGTGAGGGGGGGTTATCCTGTGACGTTTTGCATGAGAATACTGTTTGTTTTGGGGTTTTTTGTGAGTCTAAAATTTCTTCCAAAAGATTTATTTTTCAAAATCGTCTATTTTAGCAGTATGTCATGGAGTGATGTGAGGGGAATGATGGCATTGCCAGATTAAACGCCAGCAGGGTTAACACTGAACCGAAAACGATTGGGTGTTGGTGTGAGCCAGCCTTGAGTTTGGACTGAACTGTTCACAGGGTCCTGTCTGTTGTGACGTGTAGATGCTGTGTTTTGTCCTTCTTTTCTATTTGCATTTATAAAGATGTTTTTAAATTGTTTCATTTGTCTGTGAAGTTATTTACAAGTCTCTATGTCCTGATTTAAAAGAGAAATGGTTGTTGTTTAGGCTTGCAGGTAGTCTCACCCCCATGCCATTTGTTAATCGAGAACAGCTAGGTGAGACTGCTCAAACCAACTTAAATATTGGAAGCACCACAAGGTACAATTAAAGTCAGAATGAAGGGTAAAATGCATGTTCTAGAACTTATTGTGAACGATTCATCCATACAAGTTTGCTTTTACCTTTTAATCAGAATATCATAAAAGACTTCACACTAGTGACATTTGTCCAACTTCTCCAATAATTCAGTTGGTTTAAACCAGGGGTCTCAAACATGCGGCCCGCGGGCCAATTGCGGCCCTCGAAACGATATTTTGTAACAGTTTAATGTAAGTGTGGCCCGCGAGTTTCGAATGAATAGCGCTTTACCGCGTTGTGTGTGCGAAAGGTTCTTTTTCCGTGCGAGCTGGAGCTGTACAAGCAAACCAATCACAGTGGAGTACATGACTCCCGGCGGCCAATCACAGATTGGCCGCCGGCTGATTTGCGGGACATCGGTGTTATAATATAGAAAATAAAATCGCCTATAATAATAACGCCTCCGTGGCTGCATCCCATTGTTTGTATATAGTACATTTATTAATGCTGTCCCACAGTCCCAGCTGATAATTATCAGCCCGGTAGCAGTCTCAGTATTTTCTACCATATATAAATGTTACGATGTTCATGTCATCAGGAAAGTATGGAAGCCCGTTTCCGCCACAGTTGAGAAAAAAAAATTTTATTATTTAAGTCATAATAATGAGAGGGTTTCTCAAAATAATGACTTTGTATCTCGAAAAAATTAGAAAGTTTCTCACAATAATGACTTAGTATCTGGACAAAATGAGAAAGTTTCATAATAATGACTTACTATCTCGAAATAATGAGAACGTTTCTTATAATATTGACTTATCTCAAAATAATGACAGTTTATCATAATAATGACTTAGTATCTCGAAAAAATTTGTAACTTTTTCCTCAACCTTGAACTTCAGTAAGTCCAAGTCCAGTTCTACTTACGGACAATCATCTTCAAGCTATACTGAGAGTCTCAACTGTTTCCTCTCTCAAGCCAAATGTGGCTCAGCTGTGTGAGAGGAAGATCTGCAGGTCTCTGGCAGCAAGAAGTAGGCAAGACAAGTCATATTCAGAAGAACCGTTCATGTTCTTCAATACTCTGTTTATGTTCAGGACAGTTCATGCTCAGAAGAACCCATTGAAGTTAAAGAACTGTCAATAATGACGTTTGAGAAAAAAAATTTTTTTTGTGGAATTCTTGATGCGGCCCTGCCTCACCCAAACTCTGCCTCCTGCGGCCCCCGGGTCATTTGAGTTTGAGACCCCTGGTTTAAACCCTGTTCCTGTGCAATCACCTCCAAGCTTGGATACATTTAAGTGCAAAATGGCCATATTTTACAATCAACAGACTACACAAATCCAAGGACCCTAATGTTTTTTAATAATCTGTTACACTCAGATATATCACAGTACGGAAGAAAATATATCTGTTGCTACTTGTTTCTTTGCCACTGTAAGATAGGACAGGATACAGTGTTAACATCAACAAAAAACACACATCACCTTTAAGATTAAATTTAACTATAGACAACAACAAGCTCTAGTATAAACTAGGATGAAGACAGAAGAAACTCTTGTGGAGAGTAGCCTAATTCAAACTCATGTCTTTCCTTCTCCTTCCATGGCCTTGGCAAACATTTCCACATCTACACCAAACAAACTATAAAAATGAACCACTTTAATTCTATTTGAATCATCCGTTCTTATTGGATGCTTCAGTTCAGTTACACAATTTATGTGAATTAACCAAAAACAATAGTCCACATATATTAGAGTATATCTTCTTTTGCCCTTGTAAGGCCATTTTGTATAAAATACCGACTTACAAGAAGATAATGTAAAAAAAAAACAGCTGTGTTTAGAAAGGGTTGAATAAACTAGATCAGTTTGTGTACATTTTAAAGATAACAACCTCCTTTTTGGGTCACCTCTACAGTTCCAAATGCCCCAGTATCAACAGACCACAAAAAGTGAGGAGAAATATTAGAGTTATCATTAAAATAAGTTGTCAATTTTATTTAGTTTACCAAGCGCACACAATTGGTAACATATAGGCCTAATGAAACTCAAAAATATTCAATTAAAAAAACTAAAATTGCTGAAAAACTTGATGAATGACAAATACAGTAATCCTTTGCCCCTTCACGGTTCAAGTTTCGCTGCCTCAGTGCACTGCAGATTTTTTAAAAATATTTATTGAAAAATAAAAATTCAAAAATACCGCCATATCGGCAGCCGTATTATCGAAAGCAGCGTTGTTTTATCGTGATGCGCGAGAGAAACGGTTCCCCAGGATGCCAGACAAAGAGAGAAAGTCTCTCAGAGGCTTTGTACACACCCACGGACACTCAGACAAGACACGTGATTGGTTCCCGGCACGAGATCAACGAATGGGAGCACGAGTGGATGTATCCTGAGAGCTGATTGGCTGATCCTACTTCGCATATAGATAGATAGATAGATTTTCCTAACGCGGGGAGGTTCCAGTCTACATTAACCGCAATAAACAAGTGATCACTGTACATCACCTGAAAACATGGCCCCCTGGAGTTCAATTACCCAGTTTAATTACTGAAACTTGTTTTGAGATTGAAGTCCCTTTTAACTTTATTGAATATTGCAGCATTTATTGCACGCGATTTATCAGTGTATATCATTATTAACATCCGATCAGCAAACCACAAAGATTAAGATAAGTGAATGGTCTTTAATTATTCCAAAACACTAAACAATGTTGCATTAAAAACACACGTTCAAGTTTTACAAAATAATTACATTTATAAGCAAGCCATCCATCACACTGAGATATACCATATTTTCCCGCATATTTTCAGATTTTACCATCCCCACAGGGGGTGCGGGCTATATCACAATTTTTTTTACACATAATAATATTTCAATATATTTGTTACGTCCCTTAGGACAGTGGTCCCCAACCTTTTTTGTGCCGCGGACTGGTAAACGTGTGATAATTTTGCCGCGGACCGGTGCCTGCTCGAGATTGTTGACGGGGGGGGGGGGGGGGGGGGGGGCGAGTGCGAGTGCAAGCGCAAGCGAGTCGAATGCGCTCCGCGGCCCGGTACCATTTCATCGACGGACCGGTCCGCGAAATCGCTCCGCGGCCCGGTGGCACTTCGTCCGCAGACCGGGGGTTGGGGAACACTGCCTTAGGACATAAGGGTTTTTTGCTGTATTTTCTTTCTTGCAAGGGTTGTTGTCTCTGGCGCTTGTACTATCACTCTGACAGCTGGCGCTGATAGGCTGTCTGACCTGTCAATCATGCAAGAAGATGTGATTGGCTGTGCTGCCATAAGGGCGGCTCTTCTCATCTCATCTGATGATCAACACCTGTAGAATCGCTTCTTAAGGGACGTGCTGCTGCACAGCTGGAGAGACTGCTTTTTCTTTTTTTTCAGATTCTGACTTGTGTTTGTTTTCTTATTGTTTGAATTTCGTGCACAAGCACTGTGTACCGAGCCTGAACAGTTATGGATAATGGACGTCATGCAAGCAATATTCGAAATTCAAAATGTGAACTTACACAAAAAAGTTCATAAATCTATGGGTGCGGGTTATATATGGGTGTGGGTTATACCAAAGATATTTTACACAAACCCCCTAAACACGCGGGCTATATGAAGGTGCGGATTATCTGCAGGGAAAATACGGTAATCAATGTAAAGAACAAATATAATTAGTTCTTAATCCACTTTTTTTCCCCCAACCCCTACTAACAAGAAGGGATGAGCCTTGTGTTTAATTGGTGTAGGTTTCTTCATCCTGTTTGGGCATGTATTGATGTGCAACTACCAATAAGAGCAAATAAGTCTGAATTGTGCAGTTGTGAGTTTTTAAATGAGGCTGGATTGGTAAGTGGAAACTTTTATAGGTGTGAGATTACACCGATGCCTGTATTTTGGCATTAATTCAACATACCCCACAGTTAAAACATTTTAGATCAAGTTACTTGCACGTCGCTGGACAAATACATTACTTGTAGCATTGTCCAAGGCGTTTTCTCGCTTGTTCTGTCTTGAACCATTTAATAAATCAGCTGATATAAGGGTGTTGAGGATCATTGTCATCTTCACTTTCAAATAAGTCTGGTTCTATTTATTGTATTTATGACTAGTGTAATGGGAAGAAATCCCTATTATGGGATTGTCATCTTCTGAACTGTTATATGCCTTTGTATTGAGCGTCCTTCGTCTGACCTTGGAGCAATTCAGTAGCCCTTTACAAGTTGTCTCTTACACACTAAAACTATCAAACTATTCAATCATCTTATAATCCCACTCCTAAATCATAACCAACTCGGTCAATAAAGACAGAAAGCATGCTTTTTCTGTTACGTGTTTAATTAGATCCACTTTATCAATGACATTGACTTTGATAAAGATCAGTTCACATTTTAGGTCAACGCAGAACAACAGATAATAATTCACAAACGTTCTCACCATCTTGCATATGAAGGAAGCTGAAGCTTCTCCCAAATGGTTTGTCAAAAATTCCAAACTGATGCTTGTCCCTTGAGACACAAAAGAGCAAACTGACAATTCTTGAATTAGTGAGGTCTCACATATAGCATTAATATTGCTAGTTTATAAATGAGCAGATTCATTAGACAGTTTAAGTGCATTTCACATGATCAATACAAATGTAGTAAAAAGTTACAATACATCATGTACAATTATGTAAAGCCATCATAGCACCAGAGAGGTATAATTTGGGCTTCTATCTGTGAAATAGTGAGTTTCACAACAGAAACAGTCAATCACTAAACTAAAATTTCTTAAAATTGACATTTCTGAGTGCATGTTTGCTTTACATAGTTGCATTCAATGTGACCAGGTTTACTTGTATGTGATCGCTACAGGAATAGCTAATAAAGATGGCACAAAATCATGAGACAATTGGGGATAAGTTGTTTTTAATGTCTCAAGATTTAAAGGACATTTAAAGCCATTGAGTTAGAAGCTGGTGGGATAATATGCGGATAATTCTAACTTCTAGAAAGCATTGACAGTGAGATTAAATCCTTTAAGTTTAGACATGCCACAATATATTGTAGAAAATACAAAGAGAATTCAATTTCCTTTAAAGTATGCCACGGCCCAAAGCTTGGCTTTTGGAATTGTACGCACTACATGGAACATGTTAAAGATAAATATTCTTGTGCTACACAATAGATGATGAACTCCCATTAAGTGTGTTATAACATTTCTAATATTTATATAAGAGTGTTGCATACACCTGTGTCTCTATCAAACCACACATCAGCCCAACTTTAGGCCGTGTAAAACCCTCCGCAAATGTACGAGCATGCTTGACACCTTTGAACTAAGCCAACCGAAGATTTTACAGAAACAGTGAAGCTTATTGACACATACATTTGTACAATTCATAGACAGAAAGACATTCCCATCGATGTTTGCATAGCTGTTAAAAATCACAGTATTGTTTAAACTTTCGAAATAAAAGACGGTAGCGTCTTTCTCAATCTCTGAGGTCATCTAGTCTATGATTTGTATTTGTGGGGGAAAAAAATTGTCCTTGCAGAATGAAACTTGCTGCATGGCGAAAAGCATGTGAGCAGTGAAGAACATTCAGAGTATTTTTGGTACGTGAATTTATATATGTGAGCTAAAGTGAAGCACCTTGACATTCGTGAGCCATGCTGAAATCAAAAGAAAGAGATTAGCACCCATCTCCATTTCACTCAACATTGCAGTCCTGATGGGTTATATGGCTTTAGTTTCTACAAGAGAAAAGTGACTTTGGCAACCACAAGTATACTCAAAACATCAATGCCAGGATGTACTACGAGATTTTTGAACAAAAAAAACTTTTTACCAAGTAAACGTTTTTCAAAAGCAGCTTTCACTTTTGTCTGCTGAACAAAAACAAAACAGACCTAAAATATGAGGAATGAGAATATTAGTTTTAGTAAACTCCGCTGTACCATGAAGATGGTGAGAGTGCCTTTATCAATAGATACAACAGTGATTTCTGAACAAAGATGGGATGATTCTGAAAAATAAACTCCTTTTCCTTCTCAGGTACTCAAAATCAGGCAGAATCTTTAACTATGAAGTTCCTGCGCATCATGCATACCAAAATAGAGATTTCAGAGACAAGGAAAAAAAAGCATGTAATAGAGATAACAGCATTAGTTTCAACAAAAACAACTTAATAGGTTCGGAGCAACCGCGAAATTCAATAAATCACACAAACACTGGCTATCTTCACAGATGGCACTGCAGTGATGCCATCACTAACCGCTTGTACCCATAAAATGAATACCTGAGTGTAACTAGCGAGACGCATGGAAAGGTAGGTTAGCACATACATAAAGTAGCAATTTCTAAACATATTCAGGTTTGCACAGAATGCTTAACTTAAAATCTAACATACATCCAAAAAAAAGTGAATAATTTAAGGCATTCCCTGCCTCTCAAAAAATAAATTAATTCAGCTGAATTTCCAGATTCTAGTGAAGTGCAGAACTTGTGAAAAGGCTTTGTCCGAAAATTGTTCACATAAATCAAACATTACGACAAAGAGAAAAAAAAAGAGCTTAAGGAGAGGAGATGATATGGATTGAGTGAAGGAGAGCAAAGGATGAATCTCAAGCCTCTGTCAGTTTTCCCAACTGAATCAGTAGATGTCTGGAAGGTCAGAGAACTTCCTGTCAAAGTAACCACCCTTGAAGATCCAGTCTGAAGCCCCAGTGTACGGATTATTGCCTTGCTGGAACCATCTGAAAGATGAGAGGCCAAAATGGTGATGGAAATAAAAATACTTACAAATTCTCCTAAGAAAAGGAACTTTTTAAGACCTACCAAAATGATTTAAGATAATGGTACGTGTTTCTGTAGAAGCCTTATATCAATGCAACGTGATTTCAAAATAATACTCAATTCAAAACGAGTAAATGTGCAAAACAATCCAAGAAACCAAACCATTGTGCTCTTAATCCAAATACTCACCTTGTAGACCATTCTTCCTCGTCTTTAGCACGCTCTCTTCTAGCAGCTCTCTGCTTCTCTTCCAGTCTCTCTTTCTCTTGACTTGCAGTATCTAGATTTTAAGAATAGATTCTAATTCTACTGGTAAAATAGGTAGAGCAACATCCATGCGACAGCTTACAAAACAGATGGTAACAGAACAGGCCAAAAGAGAGATTGTCCATACCTATATCCCCGTTCTCCATAGCTCTGATGTCCGGCCTCAGGCGACAGTCTGTTGGTGCTATGACTCCAATCATGCCAGGTTCCAGCTCATTAAGCGTCATTGCGAAGTTAGTAAAATTATACATCTGAATAGAATCCAGGAAAGAGGACAAAGAGAGAATAAGCACTGCATTGCAAAACTAGCTAAACAAAGTGTCTGCATTTGTAAGAGCGAAAACAAGGATTTACAAGTGGTATTAACATCCGTTTCTGGAGATCCAATATCATTTCATTTTGTCTGACATACCAGTGAATTTTATTCCTTTGTATATAGCCTGCTCAAAATTAAGGGAACACTCAATAAATGACTTAATGAGTTATGTAACAACAGTCAATGGAAAAGGAGGGCTGGATTTAAAATTATACCAAAAATCAATGTAAAAAGCTGAAGTTACAGACTAGTCCAACTTGTATGAAGTTCATCACAGCAACTCAATGTAAGCCAGTAGTGTGGCCCCCACATGCCTGTTTGCACTCACAAAAACGTCTGGACATGCTCCTGATGAGATGGCAGGTGGTGGTGGCCTGGGGGATCCCATTGAGCTCCTGGACAGTCTGTGTTGCTACGATACATAATTGTCCCAGAGGTTCTCAATGGGATTCAGGTCTGGGGAACGTGAGGCCAGTCAAATGAATCAATGCCTTAACCATCTAAAAACTGCCTACAAACGTTCACCAAGCGGAACCCATGGCCGACTGCACCAGCATGAGGTCTGACTATGGCACAGTGGATTTAATCTCAGTGCCTAACAGGAATAAGTAAACCATTGGCTAGCACATGGCGCTCCAAGGATATTCCTTCCTAGATCATTACTGACTCATCGCCAAAACGGTCATGCTGGATGATACTGCAGCATAACGTTCCCAAAGGCATCTCAAGATGTCTCATGTGTCACATGTGCTCAGTGTGAACCTGCTCTCATCCGTGAAGAGATTGGGGTACCAACAGCAGACTTGCCAGTTCTGGTGTTCTCTGACAAATGCCAATCGAGTGGCATGGTTCTGAGTTTTGAACACAGGGTCCACTAGAGCAGTGGTCCCCAACCTTTTTTGCGCCGCGGACCGGGCAAAGTTTGATCATTTTACCACGGACCAGGGAGGGGGTGAGGGGAAGAGATACTGAACTGTTGACGGGGGAGCGATACTCCGCTGAACTATTGACTGGGGGGGGGTTTGAAAATCGGCAAAGCTCAGCTTCTGACGGGGACGCAAAACACACCTCCTCACCGTCAAACTTCGCTACGTAAATTTTAAATAATATAAATTTCCTTGGGCGGGCCGATAACATTTGATCCATGGACCGGTCCGCAGCACGGTACCATTTCACCGGGGGTTGGGGACCACTGCACTAGAGGGCTTCGGGCCCTCATGAAGTCTGTTTCTGACAGTTTGGTCAGAAACAAGCACATTAGTAGCCTGATGGAGGTCATTTTGCAGAGCTCTGGGTATGCTCCTTCTTGCACAAACTTGTAAATATCGGTCCTGCTGCTGGGTTGTTGCCCTTCTACGTACCCGTCCAGCTGTCCTCATGTAATGGCCGTCTCCCGGTCTCATGCTCTTGAAATAGTGCTGGGAGACACACCAATAAAGTCCTTGCAATGGCACCTATGGATGTGCCATCTTAGAGGAGCAGGACTGCTTGTGCAACCTGATTGGGTTGCAGGTACAGCCTCATGCTGTAAACCGTGACAAGGACTCTAACAAAACACAAACCTAAAAAGAAATCAGTCAGGAAGAATAAGGAGAGAACAATTGGCTGTAAAATCAATCCCTTTTTCCCCCTTTCTTGCTGTTGCCTCTCCAGTGCACCTGTTGTCACTTTCAATTGCATCAAAGTAGGGGAAACTGATTCACAATCACTTAAGCTTCTTAATTGGACTAATCTCTCTCAAGTTTAACTGACTTGGTGTTATCCTATAACAATTAAGTGTTCCCTTGATTTTTGTTTTGAGCAGTATAAACCTATTTCGTTCTTATTACCCTGACTGACAACCAATGCTCTTTAACTGATCATTAACGGTTAACCGATAACAATCATTACATTATCAATTTCTTTTGTTCAGTTTTACCAACGCAACAACAGGATTGCTGCGATTCTGTGAATGGAGAAAAACAGAATAGTAATATATATACATATACATAGTTCTGTTTTTCTCCATTCACCAATAAATAAGTGAAATATATTTCACTTAAACACATATTAACATAACGAAATAAAAAACTGTGCGACATGTAGTCGCTTCTACACTGAGTTTCAATCAATTGTGACGCGCTCCACAACTTCATTGAAAGGAAACCGAGACGGCAGAAAGCGGCATCCAGTTTGTTTATATTACAAAAGCACAATGTTTTGTTTTTATTTTGAGTGTACACAAATAAAAACAGACCCTTTACAGTTTCGAACGATGTCTTATTTTTATCTGTATGGTCTTAAATGACAGAGTATTTTAAATTGTTTCCGCTGTTATAATGAGACAAAATCATTTGGCATTGTGCCGATTTGTGTCGTGGAAGTCTCACTACTGTCCAGCGATGAAATATGCATGTCCTGGAAATGGAAAGCCGCAGGAGCTGCTTCACTCGCTGTCTCCTCATGGAAAGGTGAAGTAGGCTCAGATGTAGATGCCCAAGATTTCCTCCTTCTCACTCATCTTTCCGTGATTTCTTGAAAAAGCGTAATATTGAATTTTGTGCATCCGCCATTGTCACCGCATGTTAATGAATTCTCACGCGCAAAGAAAATGACAGCGTAGGCTACGCACACCACACTAATCAAAGTTTAAAAACAGCCGTTGCATTTTACCACGCAGCATTGATCAATCTATCAATTACAGTAATAAATCAACGATTCCTTTTGTTACTTTTTATTTTAAGCAATCAGGAATCTGGGGGGCCGCACATGTAAATGATGGGGCCCAGGCCCCACTAACTACACTACTGCGACATGCTTTAGCAATTGTACTGCAGATGCAATGTGGTCACATGCAATCACTCAATTATGCTTTTAACATTTTCAAAATGTCTTTAGTGTGTAATGTTGCTGTTTGAGCATAAAAAGGGGCTGCAAAATTAAAAAAAGCACAAAGTCCACTTCATAGGGAGTTATTCTCTATATCAGTAAGCGCTGTTTCTGAACTCCTTGAAACGCCTCCATTGTGGTCTTGAGTTTTCTTCTGGTTACATCACAATATTCCTCAATCAAATAACTCCTATCCAAGGCATATCCAAAAAAAAGGGAACGAAGCAGAATGGCTCTGTTGCATTAGTATTAGTAGTGTGTTGAAACTCGTGGTTATGGTAAGGGGAGTGACATTTTCAAACCACACTCAAAGTGGTTGACCAATCGCAACACACTTATCCAGCTGAAAAAGTATCAAAGCATACAGCACATTTTGAAAGGAGGGGCTTCATAGAGACAGGAACTAGACAGAGTGTTACTGACAGACTAGGAAGAGAGGTGCTACAGCAAAATAATGTTTTTGAACATTCCGTCATGAAAACCTATTCTTTTAGGCCCCAAAAACAAAATCAAGACTTTGTAAAAGGGCATAACAAGGTCTCTTTAATACCACGTGAACGTCCGAGGTTGTGGTTACCTGTGTCGAGTGTGGTGGTCGAGGGGCTACTCTCCACAGCAGAGCACTGCCTGGGATCATAGTGACCATCTCCTGGACATCTGGCATTTCATCTGAATCGTCACCCACTGTACCCTGTTCCTAATCACACGCACAGAATTATCATTAAAGCCCCAAAATGCACCATGTTCATAAGACAGCCATTAAAGACAACAGATAAAACAATATCAGGAAGCCACATGGACTAGGATAACTAACTAAACAACAAACTCTACCATGAAGGTGACTGTAGCATCAAAGCTAAAACCCATTGTCTTTACCGTCTTCACTTCTCACTGAAATTGCATGTTTTTTTGGATGATCCTGAAACTTTTTCGGGTTGGCATAGAGGTGGAATGACAGAGGTGAGGATGCGTGAGAGAGCTTTGGGACTTCCATGTGGAAACGAAAGAGAAAAGTACGCCTCTGCAGTCAGAGATGACTAACGCTTTTTACCTGCTTATGTTTCTTGGAATCTCCTCCACTTTTCTTCTCTGCTTTCTTATTGGCTTCGTAGACTTTTGGATCAATGCTATATACGCACTCTGTCCACTTCCCATAGATAACATGATGCTTCTTTTTACTGAAATACACCCAAACACAATGCATTTATACAAGCATCAAATGTAAAAATAAAACAACATATACAATCCGGCTACAAAAGACATTGTTGTAGTCTTTAGTGCTACTATAGACACAGAGTGGATGAGCAGTGTGAACACTACAGGCTAGGAGCCAGATTTACCCACTGACATTTGATACGAATGACTCACCTCTTGTCCTGGACATGTCCCTCAACCCTATGCAGCTCTTTGCCAAACATGCCGCATGGCTTAAAATTCAGCACACACTTGTCCCCAGTACTAAAATGAACAGAGAGGAGGTTTCCTAGTCAAGAATAAGGCACCAACCACTGAGAGAACATTGATCCACAATAATACATGTGGATCAGTAGCCTATGCTGGAGAATGGTATAAAGTGAAAATCCAGGTCGGATATTTAGTGTCAGAAAGGAAAGAGATGAAATACCTGTGGTTGACAATCTCCACTGTCCCGTACTGCTCAATCCACAGTTTACCCAGAATAACATTATGCACACAGCACATAGGGTTCGTCCATGTGTAAGCTTCTCTGTGCCTGAGGAAAGAAAAAAAAATTAACATTAGTTAACGTGAACTACGAGTAATATATTTTTAAAGTATTTATGTTAGTAAATAAAAATACAATTGGTCATTGTTTGTTCAAAATACATTAATGTTAACAGACAACTTCTGATAATTACAGTTTTTGCCGCATATAACCCGCGGGTTATACCAGATTTTACAAACCCTGCAGGGGGTGCGGGTTATATAAGGGTGCGGGCTATATCACAAATTTTTTACACATAATAATATTTAAATATATTTTTTACGTCCCGAAGGACATAAGGGTTTTTGTTTTTTTTGCAGTATTTTCTTTCTGTGTTTTCTTTCAGACAGAGTGCTTTTTCTTTTGATTCTGACTTGTGTTTGTTTTCTTATTGTTTGAATTTCGCGCACAAGCAATGTGTACCAAGCCTGAACAGTTATGGATCATTGACGTCATGCGAGCAAAATTCTTACACAAAAAAGTTCATCAATCTATGGGTGCGGGTTATCTACGTCTGCAGTTATATGCGGGAAAATAGGGTATGCGTCTTGCCCAAGGACCTCAGTGAGCCTAAGGACCAGCTCCAATAAAAAAAACTGATCATACTGTACTTAGTGATGTCAAAACTCACTTTGACAGCTCAAGTGTCATGGTGCCTTTAGGCTCCGCCTCCACACTCTTCCCCCAGAATTTCAGTTTAGGGTAGATGGAACCATGAAACGAGAAGTCCTGATTGAGTGACTCTGCGTAGAAGGCGCTGATTGGTGGATGGTGGCTCACCTGTTCTGAGATCATGCGGTAACCCTCATCCTCCCTGGCCACAGATATGCAAATTATTAATGCAAGCTAATTTTGTAGAAAATGTATGGCGTTTGTCTCCAAATGCTCTGCAGACTCACCTTGTAAGCTCAAAAGTCTCTCCTAATAAAGGGTTAAAAGGTTTTCCAGTTCTGTCCCATTGCGAAGCAACTGCAGAAACGGCGAACGCGGCAACAAGCTGACAAGTGAGAAGCAAAATAATTAGTTTGAGTCTTCCATGCAAGCACACAAGCGAGAGTAAATTATGAAAGGAGGCTCTAACCTGCATACGCTCAATAGAGTCAGAAAGAGTACAAGCTTTATGGATGAGGTATGTATGTTCCATGTACTCTGTAATCCTTTGCAAGAAGCTCAGCGGTTCGTTGAAAACAATAGGCATTGTTATCTTGGACAGCTCCTGCAAAGACAAAGCAATCCCAGATAGAAATGGCTTGGCAGGTGGACAACGACACCGCAATCTAAATAATACGTCTCCTTTACAAGTTCATATTTCATACTTTGTTTGAAATATGAAAATATGAGTATTTGTGACCAAGCTGTTGTTTGGTCAAAGTAACTTGTGCTCACCATTCCAATGCATTTTTTCAGGAAGGCCCATACACTGAAGTCATTTCTGGAGAACATGGGTGCTGGAAGAGTAGTTCTGAGCACAATGACACACACATTAATGCATAATACGGTCCAACAGATAAAGATCTTCACATTCTCTTTCCTGCCGCTGGATATTAATTCCCATTATTAAGACACCTTACCGCCTTTCCCACACTCCATTCTCAGACAGCATTTTGGCATTCGCCGTCTGCTTGCTCTCGTAGACGCAGGCATCTTTAAAGCTGACTTCACACGAGTCATCCGATTCCAAACCTGGGATGGAAGGAGAGGTTTAGCCAAAAGTGAGGAGGAAAACGTGATGTACTGTGCTAAACTTGCGTACCTGTCTCAGCATCATAGAACTCTTCCTCGCTGTTCATGATGGACAGTTGTTGCTGTTGATGTCAATCAGATGGCATCATTTCACAGCTTGAATGTGTTCTGTAGATCACACCAGAGAACAGTAGGTCTGAACATTAAACAATGTAAAGACCTACGGCTGGGCATCTTAATCCAGCTTATGAAAATGAATCATCAATGTACTCTAGACTATTATGCTGTGAACCTGGAACATGCTAGACGCTCATGCTGGCCCACTCTCCATAAATTCCCTTATTGAACACAGAGAACAAATCCAATCACCTCATTGCAGTCTTTAAACAGCTGTGCTTGGCAAAACCATCTAATGAGAGTGTCTGACCAAGCAAATCCTTTAATGGCCAATGTTAGGTCGTAGCAGAGAGAGTCAGCATCCAATTGTCATTACTGCTTCTTCACAGTGTGGGCTTAATTAAATGGGTTATGAAGTGTGACATCGAAATTTCCTTGATCTTTTATTGAAAGCAAGTTGCCAAAACAACTAGTTTCAAATTTGATCTCAATATGATGTCATAATCAGACAAATGACCACATCTGCATAAGATCAACGACTACATCTGTCTCACTGCCTCTTTAGCCCCGCACACAGATTAGCACGTTGTAGGTGAGAGAGCAAGAGACGCAAACACGCATTTACTTGAGCAAGAGAATTTCATGACTTCTTGCAGTCTTTGCATTGCCTTCTTGTGATCCTAGCATTAAGTGTGGATAAACTTTCTTTTTAACAAATCAGCAAGACTCGTTTGTTCGTTTTATTTGACTGCAGATTCATAGTAATCAGTAGTGACGCAACACACAAGTGTAACAATGTTTTCAGTTTTTACCATGTGTCACTATTGCTTTGTCTGTCATTTAATATGTACTCGCTTTAAACACATATTCATATGATTTTGAAAAGCTTTTATGCCATTTTCAATAAAAGTACATAAAATATTTATCAGAGTTAAGTCTCCAAGGCTGCATTTATTTGATAAAATAAACTAAAGAGTAATACTGTGATTTTTTTTTTAAGGATTTCTGGAATGAATAGTTCAATAAATCAATTTATTGACATATATAGAGAATTGCCATGATTTAAAATGACAAATTTAAAAGTCCTTACAAAATATTCTTCTTCTTTTTTTCATGGCATGTTTATTTTACTGCATGATTTTGGTCGCACCATAGAACTTTGATTTTCCAAGAAAAAAATACAAATAATTATGCAGAAACAAGAATTTCATTATTTTAATTAGGGAATGTTGATTTTTTTGTTTTTATTATTATTATTAAAAAAAAAGTGTATTCAAATAAGTGTAAGAATTAGAATGAATTTTTAAATAAAAAAGGAAGGATCACATTTCAAGCTTCTCTTCAATAACTATACTGTACTATACCATAGCTCTGGATCACCAAAATGCAAAGCAGTTTAAAAAACTATTGGCTATATAATGGAGGTGGGACCCATGCAAATTATTTGAAACACAGACAGGCAAAGCAGACACTTAAGCAGGTTGACAGCTATCACATATTCAAACACTCATGTGGTAAACTGCCAACAGAGGAAGTCTTGGCCGGCTGAGCGGCACGTAGCCCTTGGTCGTTTTGCAACCACACAAATTCAAGGTAGCTCAACTGAAATGAATGCAGATTAGAGGTTGCAGAGACTAACCACACACTTTGGATCAGAACAAATAAAAGCTTAGACTCGTAACGTGAAGGATAGGGTGCAACGCAGCCAAACTGTAGAAAGCTGCAGTACATAAGACAGACCACTCGTGAATTTTTTTTGTGAAAATGTTGGCTTTGCAAGATGATTGTTGGTTTTCAAAGCTCAAGTTTTGCCATGGAAAAAAGCAGTGAATAATATAATATTTTAATATTGTTTAAAGTATCAAAAATATAATCTAATCTAATACAAAGCCTTCTACACTGCATACCTTTCAGACGTTAAGAGTATTATTGAATCATATATACATATAATCTCAAGAATCTAATCTCAGAATCATATAATCTCAGAATCTAATATAATCTCAGAATCTCAACTAAAGTGAAAGCTGGATTTGGCTTTCCTTTGTTTTTTCCTTTGTTTTTTGTCCTTTGGCTTCTAACGGAGAGAAGACAAATTCAAATCTAGTCATACATCTGATTGAAAAATGATAGTGATACAGCTACAGCACACAGGTAGCTGGTTCTCAGAAAAGGCTGTGCAGTTCCCGGCATCCACACTTGGAGAAACTAATTTAGATTGCAGCAATTGCAATGGCACATGTCATAGACCCCCTAAATACTACTACTTATTTTCAAGTTTTCAAATTTTCTGTGCAAAAGCACCTTTATGTGCTATGGCCAATGATGACTTGCAGCCAAAACAAGTACCGGTGTATAAACTGTGAGTTGAGTTTAAGTGGCTCTCATTGATCCCAATAGTATTTAGACTTTTCTATTAACATTTGACACGTAAAGTTAGTTTATTAACTGTTGACTCTTTACAGTCGTAACTGACGGAAAGCACTATATGAAATAAACATATTATTAGCAGCAGTAGTAAAATAAAACGGCTTTGCCTATAAGACAAGAGTCACAGGTTTATTTGATAAACTACAGTAAGTAATAGTGTGAAATATTATTAGAATTAAAAACACTATATTTCTATTTTACTTGTCTCATATGATCTTTCGGAAATCCTGCTGATTTGGTGCTCAACTCTTACTTTTCCTCAGTCTTGTGCTGCTTAATATTTGTGTGTTACTTTCTGATATTTTTCAAGTCCCTGTCAACTAACATACGGATGAGTGTAGCATCTCTCCCATCATCTGCCCTGGAAAAATGAGTGTCACTGAATACAGTGGAGCAGATTTAACCCATCAAATCTACAGCTGATCCAGATTTTACTTAAAAAGACATTTACAATGCACTGCTTAGTGCATGATCACATGAACATGGTAAACACCAGATGAGCATAACAAACAATCCTCATTCACCCATCCAAATCATAGCCTAGCTCATGTCTAGCCATCCGCGCATAAGTGCAGGCTGACGTTCAGGTTATGCACTGTTAGATATACAAACATATCTGATACTATGTATAACCTGCCTCGCTCACAGTCTCCAAACTAGATCTACCGCGGGCGGGAGGCACGGAGTGTTTGGCTTGAGCTGTTTTGACCCGCGTTAGCCGCTAGCAATGAGCCTTGACCAATAATAAACGCGCATATTACTCAACAAACCGCTTAATAGAGTGAAAACCTAACAAGTCCAAAACAACACGATGTGTAACGTCTATCTCGCTTAGTAGGCTGTCTACCGTGCGTGTGTCGCGTTACCTTTCAATAATGTAAAGCTGGATCGCTCCTTTCTCCGGTGGGACAGAAAACAAGCGCCCAGTTTGGGAAGACTGACAGTGGGGCGGATACATTTCGCAAAGGACGAGAAAACAAATTGGATTGGAGGGTTAACGAAGGGGTCCAAACGCCGAGGGGCGGGGCGACGGTTGATTGACAGAGGAAGCAGCCTATTGTGAAAGAAGATCCCTGTGCGAAAGCACGAAGCACGATAATAACCTTTCGAAGGGGCGGGGCTATACGGATGTTACATAAAGGGGTCGGGACTAAAAAGGCAGGGATGTGGGTTATTTATAATCCTAACAATAAATATCGCCGTCGGCGCTCCTTGATTGAATATGACTGCTGTGCAGGGACAAATAGATAGATCAGAATTATTGACAACGCATTGATTGTAGGCCGTGAATAAGAAAAGATAAGAAAAGCTAATTAAAATATTTTATGAATTCACAAATGGATTACACTGTAGTAATTTACCACAAACTGTTACATTTAAGCTTTAGATTTATTTCATATTTTGAACTCTTACCTTTTTTTATCTTTTTTTAGAGGGGGGGGGGTATCCATTTTTGTCCTTGTACTCTTTTTTTTGGGGGGGGGGGGGGGGGGGGGGTTACAGGGCTAAGTTTATGTTAGATTACAGATTCCCCATGTTGTTCTTGGAATCACTTTTTTTGTGCAAGCTCAGCAATTAATGCACCGCTTCATTAATATACTGTTCATATTATTGTGCTTTTGATTAATTTATTTTCGTATTTGTGCTATTTCTTTGTTATTTGTCACTACTTCAATTATTCGGTATCTAGTGATTAACCAGTACAGATCTTATATTAAACTTTTAACTTTAGTTTAAGTTTTTTTAAAAATAATCTTGTCTTAGAAGTTAATTTTTGCTACTTTATTATGGACCGTTATGGACCTTATCCAGATAAAACACGTTCGTTTGCAAGAAGTCTGTTAAACAACGCTTCATATGGAAAGCATCTGCTGTGTACAAACATCTGAGAAACGTTGTTAAAATGTCAGATTAACATTTATTTTAAATGATAAACATCAGACGTTTTCTAAATGCCTGAGAGGAAACGTCCTAGAGACGTATCGCTGATGAGCAAACACTCTAAAAATACATCTTACAGATGTAAACACATTATTTGATAATAGACATCTCTGAGATGTACGTGTGTTATATCTGGGTATAATGGGTGTCCCATTTGTCATTTTAGGTGTCAAAAGGAAGCCCCTTTGTGGCTGATATGCACCCTCCATGCACACTTTTGCCCTCCCCGAAAGTGCATTTGGGACCGGGCCCATATAGTTAGTCAAGGGGGGGGGGGAATACGCTATCGTCAGCGCCACCCTAACTTCGGGTCTGAAGCTGCTGTAACGCCTAGTTCTGCGGCCGGATCTTCCCTTTCATTTGAAGCCACTAGATGTCAGCGGAGCAGTGTTTTAATACTTTCAGTTCCATGCCTTTGAGAAGTGTGAGTTGTGATAAACCTTCTGCCTAATGAAAGCAATTATATATATATTGGTTTCAAAAGGGTGAATCTTGAAACAACCCTCAACAATCTGATGGCCCGTGTTTAGGCCTTGTGTCGAACCTCCCTTTACTTCAGAGGAGGGTGACCGCCCAGACAGTGCCCGGAGAAGCTGCACTTTGATCGGGTTGCGCTTCCATCCCGGTGACCCTGGTTCCTGGATAGCTTTGCGTTTTTGGACTTATATATGAGATTTAGTTATGGATCAAGCATTAAATCTTATTAGATTTTATCATTGAATAATACAGACACTGTTATCAGTGTTATCAGTTATGAGTATGTTAATTATAGCCCATCATATGAAACAAATAAAAAAACTAACAGTGCATTTAATTAAGTATAGGTTATTTAACAAATATGCAGGGGTGTCTGGGAAAATCCTATAATTTGACTTCAGTAAAGCAATGGTTTGGCACTACTGTAGCTGTAATCATGCCAGTAAAGCTGAGTTAACTCTGACTCAGATAGAGGGAGAGAAAGAAAGAGAGGGAGAGAGCAAAGCTCCTGTTTGGGGGGCGGAGATTTTGGAGTTTTTAAAGCACATGGCCACACACAGTAGAGATATTCACTCAACCACTAGACTAACGGCTTTACTCGGATTTACCTTAACTTTACCTCATCTCCCACAAATTCTTCGGAGGATTCTACTCTCATCATTCATCTCAATACTGCCTGGAAACATAAACATACAGAGAATTATCTTTCTTTCTTCACATAAGTAATGAAAGGTGAATAAGAGGAGATTCTCTTCGTCTCAACGCCAACAATGACAAAGACAAAAGTTGAGGCCAATCCTGAGACTAATGCACGCTCATCCTATCATGGACGGGACGGGCAGGATAAAGCCTGTGGAGACGCGGGCAACCCGCAGCAGTCGAGACAAATCCACCGGCATCACTCTCAGCACATGACGTCAAAACAACCTCAGGCGAACGCGCAGAACAAAACGAAAGAAATCCACTCCAAGAACCCAAAGCGTGGATCATCTGCCACGCCAAACGTCTATGCTGGGAAAAAGGAGATGAAGCCAGAGTCGAGAAAACGCTCCGATGGCAATCGCAGTAAATCCTCCGGGAGAAGAAAGCTGTCGGATGGAAGCATCACGTCTGATGACCTGAGTAAGGACTCCGGCTGTGCTGCCGGAAAACTGTCTTCCACGGACAGCAGCTCCGAGATCTCGGACGCATCTGAGGAGCATAAGCAGTCCGCTGATGCCCAGCGAGGTGAGGTCTGTCACAGAGGAACCGACCAAGAGATGATGGACGATTTAGCTGAGCAAATATCAGAGCATAGAGATGATGACGGTATGGTCAGTGCCACCCTGTCACCGGGGTTTGGCTTCGGAGAGGGAAGCATCTCTCCTGGAGACCAGAGGTCCTACGTTTCACTGGACAGTCGCTTGAACTTGAGCGCATCTGCATTTTCGGATCTGACTGGAGACTTTGCTGATGGGGTGCATGAGGACCTGCTGAGAGAGATTGACGACCTAAGATCGGAAAATGAATATTTAAAGGTGAGATATACTGAGTGATTATTCAATTAATTCATTTTTTATTTATTTATTTGTTAATTAATAGCAGATACTTATTTTGCATGGTGTAAGTTATACTAGGGGGAGTTCAGGCAAATAAGTGGGATATTTTGGATGAGAAATTGCACTTTAATTAAGAAGGCAATCAAATGTAAGTACATTTATACCATGAGGGTGTTTTGTCATTGTGAAAATTGTATGACATCATCTTAGAAGATGTGGTCAAGCATCTAACAGATCTGATCGTGTGCATAGGAAAAAAAATCAATCTTCTAATCATGCAGTAGTAGTTTTTACAAACATGACTGGATGGCCAGTTGCAAAAACGATGCGTTGTTGCATAAGTGTTAGTTATTTGTGTGGGTCTCTCTGAGGTATCTTTACTGCAGCAGCCTGTTTTGATGGATTATCATTATTAAGCATCATATGTTTATGAGCTAATATGGCTTAAACAATATCATATGATGTGGTAGACTATTGATTTACATTTTGATCAAGCTATTCAGAGCTGGTAGTCTTGGATTTGTACAAACTAGTTACAATGTTAACAATAACAAACAGTTTAAGCTCATGACATTATATTTTTCCAACAGAGAAATAAACCTAATTCAGCAGTGTTTAGGATTTTTATTGTATTTAAAATTATTTGTTATATACATTTACATTTGTGTTCCATTATGAATAAACAAGAAACAAAACCCATAGTTCCCCCTATGTTTTGTATGTACTGTAATTCTTAGTAAAAAATAAAAACATCAAACAAAACTCTGTTATATTTCATAATACGTCATGCATGTGAAAGTGTTCACATTATATGCTACACATACAAATACTTTAACAGGCATATAAACAAAGGAAAAGTAAACTGCACGTGATACGGCTTATACTGTAAGACTGACTTTCTTAGAAGATTACACTTTCGCTAATTGGCTTGTGTCATCCATCATTGTCTCTGATGTGCAGTAGAAAGACAGGTTCACAGAGAGAAAAAGACAAGCTTTACTTTGATTAAGTGCAAGGTGTCTCAGTAGAAATCAAGAAGTCAACAGAAGAGCCCTGAAGCCGACAAGAAGGACAGTGCATCATTCTTGGCACGCGCCTTTGGTTCTGTGGGTTATTGTGCACAACATACTGGCACTGGTAAGGACAATACTGGATTGGATGAATTGGTTGGAGGCCAAAATGAATAGTGATATAAGAAGCACTCTTTTTACTCACAAACACATATGCTTTAAACTGAAGTAGAATGCATATATTTTTCTCATGTTTTCCATCTTGAAATTGAACTTCCAAAAAGTTCAATTTCAAGACATTTATTGTGAGTGCAATATCTACCACAATAATACAAATCTGAAGTTTATTTGGACCATTCTTTTCAGGACGAATTGGAGGAGCTCCGCTCGGAGATGCTGGAGATGAGAGACATGTACATGGAGGAGGATGTATACCAGCTGCAAGAACTCCGACAGCAGCTGGAACAGGCAAATAAGGCCTGTCGCATCTTGCAGTACCGACTCAGGAAAGCGGAGAGACGCAGCCTGCGTGTAGCCCAGACGGGACAGGTGGACGGGGAGCTTATCAGAACACTTGAGCATGATATTAGGGTGAGTATGTGTTTACAGTTGTTATTTGCTGATGTTGAGGGTGTTTGAGTGAGAAAGTGCTTGTGTGAGGACTGACATTCGGGGTATAATTAAATAAATATCTCCCTCATGATGTGGGTGCAATTAAGCTACAGCGGTGTGTGTACAGGAAAACCACTGTTAGGGTATTGGATGGAGTCCATGGCATTCATTGGGACAGGATGTTTATCAAAATTGCTTAACGCTTAGTGCCAATTAAATGTTGAGTAGTACTATATGAGTAAAAACTCACTATATGAGTCAAAACTCTGTTTTTATGAATCAGCATGCACTCAGATGGATTGTGTAATCTTTCCATTGTGGTTTGTGACCCAAATTGTTTTACTAAGAATTTAGCGTGAGTGAAAGTATGGCTTTGTTTTATAGTTTAACATGCGTAGTGAGTGGTTTCATTTTTGGAGTTGGTCCAACTGGTAAAATGAGTAGAAAAACCTTTGGTTTTCTGTTTGGCAGACAATCGTTATAGCTCAGTTTGTGGTGGGCCACTCACAGCATAAGCATTTTTTGGTTTGAACTTCTCAGCCAATCAGCAACAGAGCTTTGTGTAGGAACGTTACAAATTAAAAATCAATCTACACAGAAGGGGGGACCAATATAAAACGTCTGTTTTCTTTTGAAATCTGCCTCCTCCAGACTATGCAAAATAAAGTCCTCAGGTTTCTTCCTCGCCCTTTGTTTGTACTGAATTAAGTGTGAAAATGTTATTTTGTATTTTGTAGAAACACAATGTGAAGTATTACTCAAGAAGCAAGGTTGAATGAAAGAGTGTGTGTATTTGCATGTGTATGGTATATGTGTCAAGGACTATATCCACAGCATTTGAGAGGGGAAGTGTCCAAGCGCAGCTGCTGCTCTGTGTGTGTGTGTGTGTGTGTCCATGACCAGTCTATTTTAAAGGCATGTGAGAGAAATAGATACCCTTATTTCACAAACTGGGCCATACGTGTGTGTGTGTGCCCATCACTGCTCATCGTCCTCACCAGCACTCCGTCAAGTTATCTTCAACAACCCCCACAGGAGTGTCCTGCAAACTGATCTTGCACAGCATCTTTTTCGGTGTATGCTCTACTCCACATTTTTATCAACTTACATTTTCACAGAGAAACCCGAGAGCCACTCCTGAAATTCAATGCTGTTAATAATTACCATGCGCTATAAAAAAGAAAGCACATTCATGCCATGGCACTTTTACATGTATAAAACATGTAAAAAACTAACTCTTTTCCCTCTGCATTATTAGGAACCCTTTGAGCTTCTAATGGTTGCTTTACAAAGGATAACAGGAGAGTCGATGCATATTGAATCAAAACAATTAACTTATCATTTCACTTCCTCACATCCTCAGTGTCACAAACCACAGCTGAAACATGGGAACTTAATCCTCATTTTGAAATGTTCCTTATTAAGTTTCAGATTGTTTATTTAAATATAACTTATGTCTGATAATATTCCCCAAGAGAATGAAGTGGTATGAGATTACTGTCATATTAACATCAATATTTTTGTGGAATGACACATGGTACCTGACACATGGTTTGGTCTGTATTTAATTAACTCCATATGAATATTGTTTTCCCAGGTGGCAAAAAGTGTGTCCCTTCGCCTGCACAGCGAACTTGAGGCCATTCAAAAGAAAAATTCACATCTAGAATGGGAAAATGAGGAGTTGCGTGAACGGATGCAGGATCTGGAGGTGGCCAAGCAGGTCCTGCAAGCTGAGATGGACAAATCACAGGTGCACACACACACACACACACACACACACACACACATAAACATACACACTCATGCTCGATTTCGCTATCTTTGTGAGGACTCTCCATAGATGTAGTGTTTTTTTATACTATACAAGTTGTATATTCTATCCCCTAACCCCTAACCCTAAACCTACCCATCACAGAAAACTTTCTGCATTTCTAAATAAAAAACAAACAAACATAATTTTGTATGTTTGTTAGTCCATTTCCCCTGCTGGCTGGTCCCCACAATGTAGGTGATCTCAGGTTTTACTATCCTTGTAATATGAACCTGTACACACACACACACACACACACACACACACACACACACACACACACACACACACACACACACACACACACACACACACACACACACAGACACCTATGCAAAACCGCTCAAAAGTTTAAGGTCTGTAAACTGTGATATTGTTTTCTATTTTATTATATTTTAAATAAAATGTATTCCTGTGATGGCAAAGGTAAAGTTTGATTATCCTAATATGCTGATTTGGTGTTCCGTGCATTCATTGAACACCAAACATTCAATGCATTCTTACTGAATAAAAGTATTGATTTATTTTATTTCTTTATGTATGTACTGTACGTCCTTTATATGTGTCCCTTATATCATTATATACTGTATGACATATCATTTTATAGCAATTCTTGTTTGTTGCATAGATTTAATTTCATGATGACATTAGTATTACAATCTGACCTTTACTCCAACTGTATGTAGTGGGTGTAACCGACAGCTGACTGCTTGGGTAGGGCATAGAATGATCTAAGGGTCTGAATTCAAACCACAGCTGTCATTCTCACTTGTGGATGCATGAGGGGGAGAAGAGAGCAAAAAAAATAGGGCAATTGAAACACAAGGGAGAAGAGAGAGTGAGAAAGCAACCACTTATAAATACATCCAAAGGGGAGATCCTTGTCGTTGTCCAACCCAATGTGGGTCTTATGATGTGCAGTTATGACATACAAGCTAAAAATATTAGCGAGAAGGCATGTTCTTTACTTTCACTATCTTTTAATAATAAAATAAAGTGTTTGACACTATTCAACCAACGCAATGCACAGAAAAAAGTATTTTCTTTATTGGCAACGAAGGCATGTAGGTCTTTAATAACGGCACGCATTCAGTTTAATCCAGGATTCAGTGCTTAGAAGTGAATCCAAGCAGCTCAGCTCAGACAGCTGCTGCCCACTCCTGATCCTCACCAGCAGAACAAATCAGCTACAACCAGATTATCAAGGCTTCATGTGAGCCTGACACCACCTGAATGATCATGATGATCTGAATATGAACACTTTACTCATACATCCAGTCAATAATCTAGTATTTGCAGGCTTGATCCATATGACAAATTACTGATTTATAATCTCAAAAGCAATAAAACTTTTAAAATATTTATGGTTAAATTATGACAGTTCAGTCTTGAATCAATAAGGTTATTTTTAACATTTAAAGCAGATACTATGGAGACTACATGCTCCTCCTTTTCTCTTTGCACTTTTAAGGTTTGAGCCTCCCAGAACAAAGCAGCAGACAGATAGACTGACTCTAGCCAGCATTCTCCACATACTTAGAGCAGTATGGATGTTTGGTAGAGTAATAGAGTTGGAGTCCTTGCCATCTCACATGAACATGATTAAGTGTGTTTATTATGTGCATACTTTCCTTAGTCACACATTTCATTGGCTATTGGAATGCACTGGACAGTGGTATGATGGAAAATATTATGAATATAACTCAAATGAACGCTTATGCCCATAGGAGGACATTATTTTAGGAGACAGATTGCTATGGCTGTAATTTGCACAGTAAGTTGTTCAAATGTCTTTAGACTTATTATGGATATGGTGCATCCACAGAATTCTCTAAAGAGAAGAAGTTTGAGATCAACATCCTGCAAGAATGAAAAGAAACTCTCTCCACAGGTGAGTTAGAAGTTACATTAGGGTAAATAATTGATTTGTAAAAGTTAGTGCTGGTTTATCCATCCATCCATCCATCCATCCCAGTTCATGTTTGCTTTCTCAGTTCAAATTCAGGAATTTAGTAGACAATTTAAAAATGTCTTAATTTAATTATTAGTGACACACAGCCCTGTTAGTCACGGTGATCATATTGCTGTGTTTATGCATTAGTAAAAGTTAAAAGAATGCCAACCTGTGTTCTCGGCAGGATGACAGTGCTGATTTGAAATGCCAGCTCCACTTTGCCAAAGAGGAGTCTGCGCTCATGTGCAAGAAGCTAACAAAGATGGCCCTGGAGAGTGAGGCAATGCGGGAGGAGCTTGCTAAATACCGTCTGCTTTATGGTGAGGTGGATGAGAACCAGGCTGCAGCGGGCACAACTAACTCCGCCCACACCCGAGAAGCAGAGGTCAAAGTTCACTTGCGGCTCGTGGAAGAGGAAGCCACACTGCTGAGTCGTCGAATTGTGGAGCTAGAAGTGGAGAACCGTGGTTTGCGGGCAGAGATGAGTGAACTGCGTGAAAGAGGCAGAGGAAGCCTGGAAGAAGAGGAGATGGTGAAGGTGGCCGGTGAAGGGTTAGCATTGAATCTTCGCACCGTGGAGCAGGAGGAGGTTCTTAGAGGTGGATGTCTGGATGGTGCAGAGAAAGCAGATGCGTTGGCAATGCACAATAATATGCAGGAGAACCAGACGCATGCAGCGGAAGGACATATGGAGAACCCTTCCATCCAAATGCACAGAGAAGGGCCGATCGGTGGGGAACAGGAGCTTTCTGTAGAGACTAAAGAGGAAGATGGACAAGCTCAATTGAAATCAGACTGCACATTTGGTGTGAAGGATCTAGAAGGTCTTCTTGCCATCCATGACCAGGCGCTGCTTGTTAGATCAACTATCCAGCTTCTGACGGCCCCAGCTAAAAATGGTGTCTCACCTACATATGCCCATAAGACACCTCCCAGTAGCCCTTACTTAAGCAAAACGACAGTAGATCCTCACTGCAAGACACATCAATGGCTTTTGGACCCCATGTTGAGTCCCTTGACCAATGGACTAGAAGTGTTGCAAGCCCAGCTACGCGCTCTTGTAGAGAAATTGGAAGTGATGTCAAACTCCACTTCAGAGCACCCTGGGCCTGTTACAGAAAATAATATATTACATTTTGGTGAAGATTTAAGTGTGATGAAAGAGGATGCAAAGAATCAAGAAAGACAAGAACGTCCATGTGAAGGAAATGTTGGAAATGGGTGTAACCAGGACAGCTTAGTGCTGCTCACTATGCAGCTCCGATGGTTCATCCAGCAGTGGAAGCAAGGAGAAAGACCCACCGGAGACGGAAAGAACCTGTTTGAGGTAAATTGGCCCTCAACATTTTTTACTGTGGTCATGCATTATTGATGGAGAGTTTATTTCATTCAGAAACGCCCAGTTATATGAAATATCTTTCAATTTCAGACATACTGTCAGAATGAAATTCCTTTTCTAAAGGACACAGAGTCAAGAGCATGCAAGTACAATCTTCAAGAGCAATGCAACACTCAGGTATGAAAAAGAATTAGGATTACTGGGATAAAAAAATAAAAGATTCATTTTTTAATAATAATAGAAAACCTTCTGTAGTTATTTCAGTGGCCCTTCCAGTAATTTTTTTAATGGGGTGGCCAGAGGGGGACAGTAAAAATCTTAGGGTGGAAAACTAAAACTTACATGAGAAAAAGGTGTTAATTTGCATTAATTCCAATATCTATTTCTTCTTTATCTAACCCACACACACACACACACACACAAACCTATGAATTAAGTTATTCTTCTTTAATTTCTTTTATGTAATTTGTCAGGTTGATATTCAGATTAAATTACATTTTTAAATTATATTAATGAAACTAGTTAATTTAGATGTTTTTGCGCATAAAGCACATTGTTTAGGAATGAACTGTGAAAAATATATTCATGTTTCCTGCAATTGTAATTCCTGTGTAAAGACAATGCTCCAAAAAATTAAGGGAACACTTAAATCACACGTGAATTATAAAACAACAGTCCATGGAAACCAAAATCATAAACATATAATACAAATGTAAAATATAAAAGTTACAGGTTGATCCAATTTGCAAGAACTCATAATGTAAGTATGTATGGCCCCCCACATGCCTGTGCTCAAAATGTTCCTTTCTAGAGTTATTTTTTCTAGTTAACTAAAAGTTATTATCATTGAATACTTTTCCTCATGTAAATGTAACGTTAACATTGTTTACCAGCTGTTTTACTTTATTACAGCGTTTGAAACACCGCTTGAGAGATTACATGAGTAATGTGGGTAATTTGTCGAGGAAAAGTACCCAAGCGCAAAGCTCATTGTGATTATTGGATGTCAGGCGTTACAAATAATCTTTAATGAAGCTTTGTTTCATTCATCAACTGAAAACAGACCGATTTCCTGTTTGGAGTTACAGACCATTGAACACTTTGGGATGACCTGGTGAGACTAAAGCTACAAAATGCATCTCTGTAGAAGGGAAAAAGCTAAACTATATACCAGGCTTTCTTGTGAGTTTTGTCATATCTTACTTGCTCATGTTTTGCAGCAACAGCAACGTAGAAGATCTATTCCTCCAAGACCAAATATAGCAACATTGTTATAGCCATTACCATGCCAAAATTCCTGTTGCCCAGTGTACATTCAACCCTGTGTGTTCCTCTCTCAGGTGAGCAGTGCCCTGCTGTCAGACCTGAGGACTGCACTGCAGGATCTGTTCTCTGAACTTTGGGAGCAGCATAGAGCATCCCAATTTGTCATCCGGCAGTTTGCAAACGCCAAAGCAACATGGGCCGTAGAGTGTACAGAACTCAAGAGCCTCATAAGCAGGGTGAGATCCGAGAAGATCAGTGTAAATTCCCTTCAGAGAGTATCAATGAACCTGTTACCTGCTTCTTATGTCATCACATCTTCTTTTTTTAAATCTCGGCCTGTATGGAAAAAAGCTTTGGAACTTAAAAAAAGCTTCATGATGCGGAAAAGTCATCTTCATCATTTTATAGTTGTTTGTGTTTGATTATAGCTGGAGGGTCCAGCTGGGAAGGCAGGAAAAAAGGGTCCATCAGACCTGAATGCGGCTTTGCAGAAAGACCACGTTGAGAAGCTTCAACACCTGCTAGCCGAGTCCTATACTGCGGTCATGGACCTGACAAGACAGCTGAAGATCCGTGAGAGCAACTGGAACTCTGAGCGACAGGAACTGCTAGAACACCTGAACCATGTGCATCTAGAGTGCGAAAGGTCAAAGACAGCAAAGCAAAATAGAAAAATGCAGGTCAGAGAAAAGTATTTATGTAATACACTGAAACATCATTTTTCGTTATACATTTGTGCAAGGTCAGCAATCAAAAAAGGTCTTACTACAGGCGTAATTGTTCAACCATTTTCAACATTGATAATAATAACACACTTTTTTTAGCAGCAATCCAAACAAAACCATGAACCATGGTTTTAAAACAAATAAAAACAAAAACAGCTATTTTGAATTGCATTAATATTTCACTGTATTTCTGTTTTTATTTTATTTTTGATCAAATAAATCCAGCCGGGAATTTCCAAAAAGTCTTAGCATCTTACTATCTTAAAATCTTACCAACTCAGAATATTTGAACAGTAGTGTATATACTGTATGCTCATTGCTACCTGAAGTCTGAACTTTTAATCTGAAATTTTAATCATTATTAAAATAATTGAAATACCCTTTTTTATTAATGCAATTTTCAGTAATACTTTACAACAAGGTTTTATTAGAAAACACTAGTTAATGTATTAACTAACATGAACTAAAAATAAACAAAACATTTGCTATAGTCTTTATTAATCTTTGTTAACGTTAGTTAATAAAAATACATTTGTTCATTGTTAGTTCATGCATTAACTGATGTTAACGAATACAGTTTTTTATTTTAATAATGTATTAGTAAATGTTAACATTAATTTATATTAATAAATGCTGTAGAATTATTGTTCATTTTTAATTTTTGTTCCCTAAAGTAGTTAATTATATAAATTAATGAAACCCTATTGTAAATTGTTATTCAATTTTCTAATACTCTATTAGAGACTATTGGGTCTAATTAAGCTTAAAACAGGTGCATGATACTCGCCAAGTGGCTTTGTTTCACAGTCCTTAAGCAACAGAGGTCAGAGATCTGAAACAGTCCCGTGAGCGTGTGTGTGTTAAAGGGCCACATGGCAACAGAATTTAGGCTAATCTCCTTTTGGGACTGTAGGACAGCAGACGGAGCACAGGCATCAGCTTCAATCACAACTTCTCACTCTGAAAAAGGCTCATCCAAACCACAGTGACCACAGAGACAGTTATCAAGGCTCAGCTGAAGTTCAAATAAGGAGTTTACTTTCCTTTACAGTAAACGGGGGGTAACATTATGCTGGGTCGAGGGAAAGGAGAAGAGAGAGGAATGAGGAAGCAGAGGATCAAATGCATGATGGTTTTAGATGTTACTTTCTATTTTTAAACTATTTCTATGATTTTATGTTGTCTTCCTCCAGGATGACAGCATTTTTATTCTTCCCTTTAAACAAACTGTCTGTTCATTATCATAGATGCTAAAAATAAAATTAAAGAATGTAGACAGTGACAGTTTTTGGATGGGGTTAAGTAAAGCCAGGATTGGAGTGCAGTGGAATTTTTCCAATATTTTTTTTCTTGATCAAACCGTTTTCTTGCTGTTTTCTTTTCTGTAATCTCTAACCGTCTCCCTGACACACTTTTCCTAAATAAGACAGTGATTACAGAGCATCTTAAAATGCTCATCCCTAAGTAAAAGTAGAATAATTCCCTGACTCAAAATGATTCACTCTGAGATATTTTTCTTTTGGAAGGTCATTTTGCTGTACAGGTTGTTTTAATATATAATATTTGATACATGCTATATATATATATATATATATATGTGTGTGTGTGTGTGTGTGTGTGTGTGTGTGTGTGTGTGTGTGTGTGTGTGTGTGTGTGTGTGTGTGTGTGTGTGTGTGTGTCGGTGTGTTTCATTCTCAGTGTAATGCATTTTTTCAAAGCATTTATTTTTACATATTTAACATATGATAAACCTACATTAGTCATAAGAGCACAAATAATAACCTTTCTGATCCACTTTCAGTCCCCCAGAAAAAAGATGACAAAAGATGGAAAAATGGAGAGG
The DNA here is from genome assembly GCA_037043235.1 of Rhodeus uyekii. Taxonomy (NCBI): domain Eukaryota; kingdom Metazoa; phylum Chordata; class Actinopteri; order Cypriniformes; family Acheilognathidae; genus Rhodeus; species Rhodeus uyekii. The sequence continues at coordinate 2,342,092 of JAWRVZ010000027.1, forward strand.
TCAGATTTGTTCATTTTCACTCTAGTAATTTAATCTCAAATTTATATAAATTTTTTCGATTTTTTTTTCGATTTATTAATTACTTAATCGAGTTTCCTTTCCCAACAGCATGACTCTGAAAACTGGCATAGCAAAACCCAACAAGAACTGGAAGTACCTCAGTCGTGAAGCTGCCCTTCTGGACAGAGAAGACGCCTGTAAGACTTGGGACTGCCCTATTATGCCTTCCAGTTTCTCTGGTTTGAACCTAGACCAGGAGCTGACCCAGAGAAGCCACACTGCTCCAGAGAGGACCAGCATTCGTATATATTTCAGCCCACCATCGGCAAAAAGGATCCAAATGAGCTCTCTTGTAGCAGGAGAGGAGGAAGATTGTGAGGAGAGCCAGGAACCACATTTCAGTGCCGTTTCCTGTGGTCTTGTAAACCAAGACTGGGTCTCTGCATATGAAAACTGTTCAGGTCTTCAGACCTCCAGTATTGCGTCCCCTTCACGCTTGGCTTTCAATAGCTTGGATGTCTCAGCCAACTTGAGTGATGACATGAAGGAAATTACAGCCAGTGTGCTTCAAACCTCACAATCCAGTCCTCTAGAGAGGAAAAGAGGAAAGGATTTTGTTAGCAATGTGGTGAGTGTTGTGAGTACAGGAACTCAAACTCAATCCCAACCACAGATGACCACAGTCGGGCTACAGACCGATGTCCCTCGAAGTCTTTATGCTGCAAAGCACTGGTCACCTCGGGTGACCTCATTTGTATCCACAAGAACCCAGCAGACGTCCGCATCAGTGGAAAGGGTATCTGGTCCAGCAGAGCGGTTTCAACCACATTCCACCTCGCCGAAAATACACCGCAGACACTCTGCATCCTCTCCATTTTCCTCCAAGTCTTCCTCTTCCACTTCACCATCATCCACTTCCTCCTTCACTACATCATCTTTATCCTCTTCCTCATCTCTGAGCACCTCCTCCAGGATGGATTATGGCGCTAAGGAACGTGGTTTGTGGGCTCTGTCGCAACGTGCTTCAACACCTAGCAGGCCGAGCTCAGTATCAGCGCAGGTCAGCGATAAACCTGCCGGTCGTAAAACTGTTGGAGTCCACAAGTACGGACTGGTCCATGAGTTTCTGCGCAATGTGTGCGGTCGAGGAGAGAAGACCAACCCGGAGATGGAGAAAGCGCCAGTGGCTCGTAGGGAACATATCGGTCTGGTGGGTACGAAGAAAGTGGAGCCACCACCGTCTCGTATTCCAGCGGTGCCACTGGTCAGAAATGACAGCATCACTAAGATTGTGAACCGCAGGTTTATGAAACACAGCCAAAAAGAGGAATCAGTGTGTCAGAGCCAGACCCAAAACCAGCGCCAAATTGAAAGGGGTTCAATCAGCAAGAACAAGGGCTTGGAGGTTAGTAGCAAAATTCAACTTATTCAAAAACATTACAAAAAATCTAAATTGAATGTTTGGCTTTAAGAGAACGATAATCAGGGCTCCAGTGTCAGGGCTCTGTCACTTCGGTATGGGTTTCTTGTGTTTGGTTGACAGAGCTCTGACACTGTCAGCAGTAATATCACCCTGTAGCCTAAGACTGGTTGCCCACTGAAGCTAAGCAGGGTTGAGCCTGGTTAGTACCTGGATGGGAGACCTCCTGGAAAAACTAGGTTGTGGCTGGAAGAGGTTTTAGGAGGCCAGCAGGGTGACCGCAGGGTGCCCCAGTATAGTGCCCCAGTATAGTGATGGAGACACTGTACTGCAACAAGCACTGTCTTTCGGATGAGACGTTAAACCGAGGCCCTGACTCTCTGTGGTCATAAAAAATTCCAGTAACCCTGGCATCCTGGCCAAATATACCCATTGGCCTTGGTCCATCACGGCCTCCTAATCCCCCCACATACTATAATTGGCTTCATCACTCTGTCTCCTCTCCACCAATAAGCTGGTGTGTGGTGAGCGTTCTGGCGCAATATGGCTGCCGTCGCATCATCCAGGTGGATGCTACACATTGGTGGTGGTTGTGGAGATTCCCCTACTATGTAAAGCGTTTTGAGCTCTGGAAAAGTGCTATATAAATGCAATGTATTATTATTACTGCTCCCTCGTCGTGTTTATAGTGTCTGTGTGCCTTCATGTTGCTCGTGTCTTGTTACTGTGTAACCTCGCCCATCTTGTTCCCCTGTTTCCCTTGATTGTTCTCAGTTATTTCTCCTCATTAACCGGTCTTTTCAGTGGCTCTTGGCCTAAGGGATTCAGACTCGCTCAATCAGTGAATCATTCATGGACTCCCTCAGTGATCTTTATTTTTATTCATTTATTTATAGTTTTGTCTAATTCGAAGTTTAGTTTCATGAAACTTGCATCAGTCTGTTTAATGTCTGGTTGTTCAAACGAAAACGTGTAATTTAAAGATACATTCGCTACATATTTTGAACAAATTTCCTTTTTATTCTTTAAGGAATATTTTAAACAATCATTCTTTCAAAACATAATGGCATTTACAGTACATGTAACCATCATAGTGGAACTCATTTTGACTAAATACAACTAGAAAAGCCTCTCTAGTGAAATACTATTGAATGAGTATTAGTAATTAGATAAAATAAGATGAAATTAGGTATTTTCCACAGCTTTTGTCTTAATGTCTCCTGATTTGTCATAATGCTGGGTTGAGAATATCTCCTTACTTTTCCCCCTCTCTTTGCCAGGATGGAGCCTGTGACTGCAGCTCACGCTCTTTGACGTCCTGCTTTGCTCGCCCCTCACAAAAAAACCTCCGGCATGCTCACAGTCAAAACAAGCCCCGTCCACATGAATACCCCACATCTCGGGGTAAAGGTGATCATCTTGGCTAATGAGAAGCAGACACAGCTGACAGGATTCTTCAGGGATTGGACTCTGCATCATTCACAAATTTCTATGTATTCTCCACCCCTTTGTGTGTCTTTATTAAATATTTAGGATAATTTGATTATGTCTTCAGCTCTGTTCTACCATTTAAAATCCATTCCATAGAATTTCCCTCTAAGTAAGTCTGCAGATGCCTTCTTGGTTAGGGAAATGTCTCCAGCATTATTATTTAAAATCTGATTAACTAAATAATGAAACAAATAGGGCTTGTACAGAATTAATAATGCTGTTAAGAGTCCACAAAACCAGCAAGATCCCCTCCAGTTTTTACTTATTTTACCCTTGTTGGACTTGACTTTGTTAGATTTTAAATAAATATAATTAAGCAACATATCAAAATTTTAAAAAAGTATCTGTGACATGATCTTTTTTTATAGTATCTTATGTATAATAGAATGTTTGTAGGAAATGTGTTGTTTAAATGTTATTAGAGGCCTAATAAATGTGACTTGTTACTCATAGCTGTCTTAAGCATGGTCTGTTTAATAGCTGCAGACAACAATTGCGGGGGCCAAACACCTTAATCAGCTTAATTATCTATTTTAAATGTGATACTTTTTATGGCATGTTAAAAAACGTAGATCCATGTTTTTATATCAGTCCCTATTAATTGATTTAAAGACACCCTAATAATGATGTTCCAGGCTTTGCTCTGCCTGTAACCACAAAAGCAAAGAAAAATAAGGACAATGTGTTCAGACAATTTGGAATCCTGCAAGTTTGATTACTTTTATTACTGTGTGTGATTAAAAAACATATGGATTTGTTTTGGATCAGTTTTCATTTTAGGAAGCTATCATTACTGTTTCACAGTTTCATGACTGAAATGCACACAATCCCAGTGTGGCACAAGAACATAGAATGATGGATTTAAGTGTTGTTTATCTACTGGAGCACCAGGTGATAGTCATTAAATGATATATTTGAATAATAGTAGGCTCTGTGTGCCTAAATGCCATATAAATGTACGAGACGTTTATTAGTTTTAATCTACAAACATACTGTATGAGTAGTGTCGTGAGTATGACAGATTTTTATTTTCATTCTTATGTTTGTAGCGACCTCTAGTGGTTAAATTGTGACAAAACACAACAGTGAATATTGAAAAAAAGACAAACGTAAGTGAACCACGTGTCCATATACAATTTATGTATTACGTTTAAGATAAAAACAATTTATTAAAAAGTAATAAATTTAAATGATATGCTTTTAGAGAAATTTAATGGCAAACCTACTCACAGAAATAAAAAAGTGTGACAACAAATCCCGGACCAAACTCACGTGGAATAAAAGAATAATAATTTGAATAAATAAATAATCAGAATAGTACTATAATTTCTTACAATAAAACTCTGTAATAATGTACCTGAATATTGTTTTAGATGAATGATCATATTCATCATAAAATGATCATATTTGAGAGTCCATGGATTCTCACAGGCTCGTTCAGTTTTAAAAGCGACATTTTTTATTACATTTTTTTTAATATTGACGTTACCCATTTATACAATAATTTAACATGCAATCAAGTCAAGCAAAATACAACGGGGTTCATTCTATTTTAAACCACTAGATGGCACAGCACTTTTCGTTTTATTACATTCAGAAATAATACCGATTAAGTAAAATGTTATAATGTACAACAACATAAAATAGCCTTAGCTATAGGCTATTTTAGTTCCCCTTACTCTTCAACAACTCTTTTAAATTTAACGCTATTCAGAACAGAACAAGAATAAATGTAAAAACTAAACAAGACAAATAAATTAATTATAACTAATTATAATTATAACTAGTTTCATAATTGCAGTTACCTTCATGATATGTGTGTATAATATTATACTATAAAAATATACTAACCTATATTATACTCTTTATTATCGCAATTAATGCAAGCCATTGCTACCACACAAAAGAGATCTTACATTTTATATTATTATCTCAGAATATAATATAAAATGTTTTTAAAAGGAAATTAAGGTGTAGGTTATAGCTATTGTTGAACGCATTAGTGCATCAAACACTAATACAAGAACTTCTCAGTCAAAAAAACACCTGCAAGGCATGAAATAGAGAAGGAAAAAGTAACGCAAAAGTATAACGCATTACTTTCCATAAAACGTAACTAAGTAATACAGTTAGTTTTTGGAGGGGGAGTAACTCAATATTGCAATGCATTACTTTTAAAAGTAACTTTCCCCAAAACTCTGCTCGCACTGCACCGCACACGTTACTATTTCAACTCAACAGTGTAAATTTGTATATGTTTGTTTAACTTCTTCATACAGATAAACGTAGGACATCATTCGAAACTGCAAATTGTTTACCTGTATATGTGTACACTCACAATAAAACAGAACATTGCGTTTTTGTAAAAGAAAGAAATGAACTGGATGCCCTTTCTGTCATATTGGTTTCATTTCCATGTTTCACAAAAATGTAGAATTGTTTTACTGTTGCAGGTTTTTGTTTGTTTGTTTTGTTAATTTTTTAATTGTTTAAGTCAAGTATATTTCGCGTATTTATTTATTTTGTATATCGTTTTTTCTTTGGTTTTGTAAATTTCTTAATTATTTAAGTCAAATATATTTCGCGTATTTATTGCTTTTATATGTAGAATTGTGAATTTATGAAAACAGATTTTATTATTTTTTATTTTTAATGTAACAAATTCATTTTATTTTAATCATCCTGGCAACCTTTTTTTAAGTCGCGACCCACCAGAGGGTTTGAAGTCCTGCGTGCTATATATTTTAATGAATGACTGGACTTATTCCACATGGGCTTTTATTATGAAACATCAGACTGGATTGTGGGCGGGGCTTCAAGCGTCACGCCACACACAGCCGCCGCTCACTCGCAGCACTGCGGATACCGAGAGCCGACACGGGTGGAGAATTTCGCCCAGTCTCATACCCGTGCAGCGGTCATTATGGCTCTCTACGACTATGTCACCCAAGAGCAACTCTCAGGTTTTGATAAGTATAAGGTGAGGCCCTTCTCCTCCGCTGTTTTCCGCACACTGTGTAGGAGTTCGGGGTGTCGGCTAGCCGCACCGGGCTGTCAATGCTATCGCGAAAGCATGAGGTCCACCGGCGTGTGCCGCTCGCGTGAAAGGACAACGACAGCTTACTACCTTTAAAAGAGAAACAGTTCGTTTCCCCTCGAATTTATAGGAAGAATTGACACATCATTTAGTTAGTGGCGTTTATACACTCAATGTGAAGGTTCAAAAGATGTAATGTTGGAATGAAGCGGTCGGTTCATTTGGTTGTGCGGTGACTTGAAACCGCCAGTGAAAGTAGATCTTCATTTCTGAACATTAGGCGACTGTGTACCTTCAAAAGCTGGCCGCAGTGTCCAGCTTTCTTTCAGATGACCTACGTACTTTAAGTTAGTTAGTAAGTAACCCGGGTTATATTGTAAAGGGATGGGCTCCTGTTTCCGCCCCTATGGTTAGCACATCATTTGCATGCGAGTCACACACTCAGTGCTTTCACTTTAATTGTTCGTTGTGTTGTTTCAATATGCACGTGTTACTAGTCTGTAGATGGTAATGTGGTGTCTGACATTTGATTTCGTTTACAGTAGAAGTACTTGATTATCCATTGGCTGTGTGTCTACAGGACCTGTGATTGTGTTCATACTCATTATAGTTGACACTATCACAGTAAATCTATCACTATCACAAGACACTATCTCTGTGTGTGTCTTGTGTGGTGATAGACTGGTAATTGGTTTTATCAAATTGTTTTAAATGATACTCACACTTAATCTATAATTTTTAATCTTTATACACTACCCTTCAAAAGTAAGATTTTGTTTAATGAATCTTTTATTCAACAAAGTCAATAAAGATTAATAATTCTATAGTAATAATAACCTTTATTTTCTATAGCGCCTTTAAATACAAATCTCAAAGCGCTTCACAAAGACAAATAAAACATCAATCAAGACTTAAAGAAAATTTCTGTTATTCAGTTAAAAGCTACCCTAAAAAAATTTGTTTTAAGCTTAGACTTAAAAATGCTAAGAGACTTTGCTTGTCGTATCTCAAGCGGTAGCAATTATTAAGATCAATAAAAGTGACAGCAAAGACATGTATTATGTTACAGAAGATGTGTTTTAAAAAAAATGCTGTTTTGAACATCCTATTCATAAAACAATTCAGTGAAGTGTTTCATGCTTTCCATAAAAATGTTAAGTAGCACAACTGTTTTCAACATTGAGGATTTCTTGAGCATGTTCTAGCTTGATTTCTGAAGGATTGTGATACTGAAGACTGGATGGATGATGCTGAAATTCATTTATTACAATTTTTTGCATTTTAAAATTTATTCAAATATAAAATGGTTATTTAAAATAGAAATATGTCAAAAATACTACTGTTTTAACTGTATTTTTGATCAAATAAATGGAGCCTTGGTGAGAATAAGAGACTCCCTTCAGAAAAATAAAAAGTACAGATCCCAGACTTTTAAACGTGAATGTACTATACATTAATGTACCTGCATTTAATGGATCTCTAAATAATAGGCACCAACAATGTCATTGTACCACTGTATGTTCTTGCTAATTTAATGTTTTGTTTGACTTGTTTAAAGCAGGATGCGTTTGAAGATAACCTTTGGCCAAAAATGATGGCAAAAATATATGTCTGCTCATAACTCAAACAACTAGTAATTTAAAAAAAAAAATATATATATATATATTGTTTTTGTTGAAATTCTTATAATGCATATTATGTTTGTATTGTATGGGCAATTATTATTGCTGTGTTCAATACAAGGGATAAACAATTAAGAATCCGTTTTGCATATCAATTTTGCGTATCAGTTATTGGATACTAACATATGATCAGTGTTGGTTGCTGATCACTCATTCTGAACAGAATAGTTTGGTTAAAAGGGTGTGGATCTAGTAGAGGGGTCAGGAATTCCTCGGTGTGACGTGGAGCTTTCTGCTTATCTGAGCGGTTATTTGTGAATGAAAGTGTCTTTGACCCTCTGTGATCCCGGTGTAATGTCCTTTGGTCTGATAAGTAGTATTTATTTACTTTGTGCTGTTAAAGGTACCGGCTGTGACTTGTGAGTTAGTATGTGTTGTTATTGTAGCATTGAACGTGTGCAATATCCCATCTTGCGCAATTTTCTTTGAAGCAATTTTTGCTGTCAGTTTTTTTTTTCCTTCTGTTTTTTTTTTTTTTTTTTAATTAACTAAATATTGTGTAAAATAAGTGTTTATTTTCAGGAAATTTGTGTACATTTATTTTCAGCCATTTATTTGTGTGTAGGCCCATTTCCATTTTCGGACATTAAACTGATTTTTACCAAGCTATGTTTTTACTCAAGCAAATTTAACTGCTAATAATATTTCTCAGATCCAGATGTTTTCGGGGCTTCAATGGCCACCCTGCCCCTAAGCTCCAGGTGTGATCTCACGCAGTGAACACATGCTGGGCGAGCAATTGAGAAGTGAATCATACTACACATTATCATGTGCTTTAGCAAAGAGTTTCATATTTTTATATATATCAAATAGTAGACGTGCCACGTGCAACGCCAAGGTAATGGGTTCGATTCTCAGGGAAAGCAAGAATGTATTAGAATGTCAATGTGTACCTTGAATGCAATAAAAGCATCGCCAAATGCATAAATGTAAATGATTAACTCGGGCCATTTTAAATCATGTGTAGTTTAGATTTTCTGGTTGTGCCAGCCTTTTGGGCAGAAGCTAATTGGAAATTCAGTGATATTATGTTGTTAACATTTTGAATAATCTCATCTGAAGTTAGCAGAAACAGTGTGTCATATTAGTTCCCACAGCAGAAACACTGTCGTTAGCACTTTTCAACATTCACGCTTCTTGACCCGGGTGTTAATTACTCTGCATATCCTGTCATCTTCTTTTGCAGTACAGTGCGGTGGACTCCAACCCCCTCTCTATCTATGTCATGCACCCTTTCTGGAACTCTGTGGTAAAGGTGAGAACGCTAAGTGCCGATTGTCATTTTGTATGTTACCCAGAATGTACAAGGGCGTTATGTCTCTCATTTGAACATCTCTCATAATCGCTTCACCGGACAGATTCATTATTTTGTATTATTTAAATGTTAATTAAATAATAATTTATTATTTACACAAATAATGGATGCATGGCAAATTATGGCAAGCATACACTAATGTATCTTTCAAATATAACAACAAATATTTTATTATACTCTATATTAAATATACAGTGATGAGCCAAAACTATCACCAGTCAGATAAAGTGAATATGGTTGATAATTTTCTAACAAGGTCACATGTTAGGGTCTGGGTAGATTAGATGGTAAACAAACAGTTTTTTCTCGTAATCAATGAGTTGGATTCAGGAGAAAAGGGCAGAAATAAAGAACTGAACGACTTTTACAAGGTCCAGATTGTTATGGCAAGGTGACTGGGTCAGGGTGTCTCTGAAACAGCAAAGCTTGTGAGTTGCTCCTGGCCAGCAGTGGTCAAGAGGAGGGACAAACTGGTGACTGGGGGTTTGCCACCCAAGGCTCATGAATGCTATGCTGTCTGGTCCAAGCAAACCGTGGAGGACCAACAGCATATTAGGCAGGTGGTCATAATGTTTTGGCTCATCTGTATTACAATTAATCTGATGTTTAATATATATTGTATATTTTATAATATATTGCTTTTAAATTGTTGCCTTTTGTTTATGAGGATTTCTTGTCAGTTGTTATAAAAAATATTGCGCTATTTCACATCAAAGAATAAATTTACGCTGTGTTTTGCTTTCATTGAAATGCATTTATGCAACATTAATGAATGTTCCGTCTGGATCTGATTACCTGTGTGTGGGAGCCGACTGTTTGCAACTTGCTAATGAATCCCCCTCTCTCTCTATATCTGTCTCTCACTCACTCACTCAGGTATTGCCTACATGGATTGCCCCAAACCTCATCACGTTTACAGGGTTCATGTTCCTGGTACTAACCTTCACCATGCTGTCCTTCTTCGACTTTGATTTTCATGCCTCAGGTGAGATCAATAAACTGTGGTGTTTTGATGCACTACTCAGTGGTCTTGTTGGATAATGCCCTCTTACTCTTTCTCAAAGCTTGGAGCCACACTTTTACATACACAGCCACACTTTTACTCATACTCAGCTCTCACGTTACAGAGCTTAAACACTAGCCCTTTATTCAGTGTTGTGGAGTAATGAAATGTAGCGATGCTACAAATGTAACTACATCTTTCAGGAATGTGACATTTGTGTAGTTTTTTCAGTAATAAATGTATTTGTCTATTAAGCAGTAATAGTCATCGTGTTTTGGGCTTGGAGGTCAATTTCATAACAATAATCAAACATGGTCTCTCGATATGTAACATTGAAAAGCTACCTCCCCCCCCCCCCCCCCCCCCCCCCCTTTTTTTACTTGTAAAGAGCCATTATATAAAGGATTAATTTTTAATGTAATTTTCTGCATATTATAAAAGTCAGGGCTGTGTAAAAAAAAAAAACCAGAATTTTAATGAATTCTTAATTTCAAGAATTTATATTTTTGTTCATAAATGGACAAAATGCTGAATTGTCTCCCATCCAATCATTCACAGTAATTAAAACGCAATGTTTAGTAGACCATAACTGAATTTGACAAGACAAGAAATATTTAACATTTGTTACATATTAGACATATGAATAAGAATGAATGTGTACATATAAAATTGATTTGCAATTAGTTTACTTTAATAACTACAACAGAATTGAAACTTTGTTTCCTTATCTCAGTGCTTCTCAATTATTTTCTGTCACGCCCCCCCTAGGAAGAGGTAAACATTTTGCGTGCTCCCCCTCCCCCCAATTTGGAACTTTCTCCTTATTGTTTCCATGGCGACGCGTCATGCTTGTCACGTGACATACTGCAGTTACAAAAAGCGTTGTATGATAGACGTATCCCATTTATTTAGTTTTTCCTTTATTCAAAATTGTCACCAACTTGTTGGCTCTGTTATCAACTACCTGACATTCAGATTCTCAGATATGTGGAAGTGAATGTTTTGTCGCTTAATTTTTATAATGATCATGTTCGTTGATCTGTGAAGCGCGACGGGCGCCGCTGCCGCTGTTAGTTTGCGCCGCAGTTCAGAGAATCTGATCTGTCTGATTTACAACACATCAAGTCACTTCTCCTTAAATACATGATAGTAAGTGGTCAGTGAAGTGGGAGAAGAATAGAGTGAAGTTTATAGTTACCAATACAATGTGTTTCTGATGTGAATAAAACACTTTGTCAGTTTATAATTTAATGGATTGCTATTTCCTCTTTTATAGACATCCGTGTAAATATAAATTTATACAAAAAAAAGTATAAATGTATTGTTTTGCCAATACTTATGAGTATTTAAATGTTTGAAACCTTATGTGGTTTTTAAAACAGAGAGGCATGTAATGGAGTCAAGACCCAGCCCTACTAAAATGTCTACTTTAATGTCTTTGTCACTTTAGGTGTAAAACTGTTAATGTAGTTTATTGTAGATTATACCTACTTATTCATATTTTTTTGTTTGTGTGTGGCACAGAGGCAACCCATGTACATGTGCCAAGTTGGGTGTGGATAGCTGCTGGTTTGTTCAACTTTCTGGCCTATACCTTAGGTAAGTGTCTTTTTGTTTTGAAATAGTACTAGTAACACACTGGTTTAACAAAAGATTGATCACTTACTGTCTCGGAATCCATTTGCAAAATAACTTCAGTTTGCTTTATAGGGTTGTCAAAATGTGTTTTAACAAATTCACAGTTCTCGTTAACAAAGCAGAAACTAAAATAATGAAAAAATTAGGTCTATTAGTGTTCATTTGTACTAGGGCATAATGAACAGGTTTGATATTTTGGCACATCATATGGTTTCTCTGGTGTGCTGGACATTTAATATCTCTCTAGATTTTACCATTGTAGAGGCACAAAACACACATTTGAATATATGAACATGCAGCAAATGTGCTGAAGCTTGCTTCTTAGCTCTATATTTTTTTTCCAAGGGGAGAGCTGTGAATATTGTTTTCAGAGAATATCTGAACCATTATGTGGATGTGGTAGCAAAATTGATAGCATGGGAGTGTGTTTGCCTATGTATGTGACTTTGAAATCTATTTTGTTGCGTGTGTACATACAGATGGTGTGGACGGAAAACAGGCTCGAAGAACAAACTCCAGCACGCCGCTGGGTGAACTATTTGACCACGGCCTGGACAGCTGGGCGTGTGTGTTCTTCGTCGCGTCAGTGTACTCTGTTTTTGGACGGGATGAGACAGGTGTGAGCGTGGTGACGCTGTATTATCTCTTATGGGTTGTCCTGTTTTCCTTCATACTGTCTCACTGGGAGAAGTACAACACTGGAATTCTGTTCCTGCCCTGGGGCTACGACATCAGTCAAGTGGTAATTTAATATGACCTAATGATGGCTTTTACAAAATATTCAACTATAAGAATATTTTAATTGATATAGTGCATATATTTAACGTAAGACAATATTAATGTTATAATATTAACGTTACAATTAATATAAATATCTAATATTAATTCAATATTAAAATATCCACTCCCATTCAGAAGTTTGGGGTCTGTAATATTTTTTTGTTTTTAAAGTTGCTTAATCTCACCACAGCTGTAATTATTTGATCAAACATACAGTAAAACACTAATATTGTGAGATAATATTATTACAATATAAACAGTTTTCTATTTGAATTTATTTTAAAATGTCATTTATCCCTATAATAGTAAAGCTGAATGTTCAGCGTCATTATTGCAGTCTTCAGTATCACATAATTCTTCAGTAATTTGGTGCTGAAGAAAATGACTATTAATATGAATATTGAAAACAATGATGGGGATTCTTCAGTGAATAGAAAGTTGCTTTGCATCTCAACATTATAACATGACTGATATTTTTAAGCAATTTAATGCATTCCTGCTGAATAGAAATATTAATTTCATTAAAAACAAAATCTTACTGACCCCAAACTATTGCATGGTAGGTGCATTTTAAAAAGATAAAGGTAAAACTTATGTGCATGTCTCACAATTACCATAAACGGGCATTGCCAGGCAGGTTGTAATGATACTTTTTTGTTTGTTCTTTTCAGACCATCTCTGTCGTGTATTTTGTAACTGCGCTGGTTGGCGTAGAAGCATGGTACAAACCTGTCATTTGGAATCTTCATTACAGAGATTTCTTCACTGTTATGATTGTTGGTGAGTGGACTCTGCCCTTTATTGGCTCTTCTTGCAGTTAAAACGTCATATCAAACCAAACTAACAAATTAAAGTTGTGTTCACACTTCGTAGGTTTGGTTAGATTAAAACAAACCTTAATGCAATTGGTGTTTACCAAGCAAGCAGAACGAGACCACTGATGGACGAATTCTGGTGCCTCCTTTACACATTTTATAAGCCCTTCACAAGTTCTCAGCTCCATCATATACCATCACGTACGCACATTTATCCCAGCACACAGTAGGGATGGCCGCCGTGGCGGTGACCTAAGTATAAAACGTCAAGTGTCATTTTACAGTATTGTTTATTTTGCGGTATGAAAGTATTTCCAATTACAAAGTGCTACTTAAAGTTATATAGAGTGATAGAGAAACGTGCATGAATGAAAAAATATTTTATATTCGGTGTTAAATATGCCTAGCGAAACCGGACAATTTTTTTTTAACATTATTTTTATTTAATTTTTTTAACAGAGGATTTTTAAATAATTGTATTTTTTTTACAGGTTGTTTATTTGTTGTAACGTTGCCAATGAGCCTCTACAATGTCTTAAAGTAAGTTTCATTCCAGACTTCTTTTCCTCTTTTAAAATGCACTGTATTGGACTTCATAGAAAATGTCTTTTTGCACCTCTTTAATGTTCAATTAAATAACGTCTGCTTTGGAACAGGTATATTCATTCTCAATCTTTCTCTCTGTATTATTTTAAGGGCGTACCGGAATAACACACTGAAGCACAGTTCGCTGTATGAGGCCTTGTTGCCGTTTTTCTCTCCTCTTCTCTTGTTTGTGCTGTCTACACTGTGGATCAGTCTTTCTCCTGCAGACATTCTCCAGCAGCAACCCAGAATCTTTTATCTCATGGTGGGAACAGCCTTCTCCAACGTTACTGTGAGTGTACACAGCCCTTTAGCTCTCTGGTGTAGGAAAACAAGTTGTCCGGCCATGACAATGGATGCCTTTGAGCTGAAACATTTAGTCAAATGTCTGCTCCTGACATGCTTTCTCTCTCTCCTCTCTTTCTCAGTGCAAGCTCATTGTATGCCAGATGAGCAATACTCGATGCAAGCCATTGAGTTTGCTGTTGTTGCCGATGACAGCTGTGGTGTTGCTAGTGATATCTGGGACTGTGCAGAAGGGTGAAACGACTGTACTTTACATATGGACTGCTGTAGTCCTCTTTACTCACATACACTATGGAGTATCAGTGGTGAGTACAGACACACTGACTGCTTATTAGTTCGTTAGTCATGAAGAATCCTTTAGTCATTTAAATTATTATAAGAATTACTTCTAAGCAATTTTTTATATTATGTGTTGTGTATATATATGTATACACAAACACACTTATATATACTTTATATATTAAAAAAATATGTATTTTAATATATGATACACGGTCTTGGTCAGAATAATTAGCTCCCTTGGTAAATATGAAAAATCTGCATTATTATTCCTTTTGATCTTTAAAAAAAAAAAAAAATCGTTTCATTATTTCATAATCTCATAACAAATAATGAAAAATATATATTTAGTACACATTGGCCACAATTAAATTGTAGAATTTATTCAACACTTTTTGCATCCTGCCTTTGCTAAAATAACAACTTTTAATCTTCTCCTATAATGCCTATAAAACAAGAGATCAGAGATCATTCTTCCATACAGAATCTCACCAGTTTCCCATCCTTCAGTTTCCCAAGTCTATGTTAACACACTTGCCTCTTCAGTTTTCTACTGGTTTCAGATAAGGGGACTGGGTTGGTCGTGGCAGAACCTTCATTTTGTGCTTAGTGACCCATTTTTGTGTTGATTTTGATGCTTGTTTGCCAAAAACAATGCTGTGTGTGTGTGTGTGTGTGTGTGTGTGTGTGTGTGTGTGTGTGTGTGTGTGTGTGTGTGTTTCGTCTGAACCCAGTACCATTTGAAGTTCCAGTATTGTTTGACAACTGAATATGCTGGAGTTTGTTTTTTGATGAGAGCAGAACATTTTTCTTGAAACCCTCCAAAATAACTTGAAGTGATGTAGGTATTGTTTGATGTATTTTTAGGCTTTGACCCAAAGACTCGAATATTTTCTGCAAATCTCCAGCTGTGATCCTTGTAGAGTCTTTGGCCACTCAAACCTTCTGTGCATTAAGACAATATACACTCACCTAAAGGATTATTAGGAACACCTGTTCAATTTCTCATTAATGCCGTTATCTAATCAACCAGTCACATGGCAGTTGCTTCAATGCATTTAGGGGTTGGTCCTGGTCAAGAAAATTTCCTGAACTTCAAACTGAATGTCAGAATGGGAAAGAAAGGCGATTTAAGCAATTTTGTGCGTGGCATGGTTGTTAGTGCCAGACGGGCCGGTCTGAGTATTTCACAATCTGCTCAGTTACTGGGATTTTCACGTACAACCATTTCTAGGGTTTACAAAGAATGGTGTGAAAAGGGAAAAACATCCAGTATGCGGCAGTCCTGTGGGCGAAAATGCCTTGTTGATGCTAGAGGTCAGAGGAGAATGGGCCGACTGATCCAAGCTGATAGAAGAGCAACTTTGACTGAAATAACCACTTGGTACAACCGAGGTTTGCAGTAAAGCATTTGTGAAGCCACAACACGCACAACCTTGAGGCGGATGGGCTACAAGAGCAGAAGACCCCACCGGGTACCACTCATCTCCACTACAGATAGGAAAAAGAGGCTACAATTTGCACAAGCTCATCAAAATTGGACAGTTGACGAATGGAAAAATGTTGCCTGGTCTGATGAGTCTCGATTTCTGTTGAGACATTCAGATGGGAGAGTCAGAATTTGGCGTAAACAGAATGAAAACATGGATCCATCATGCCTTGTTACCACTGTGCAGGCTGGTGGTGGTGGTGTAATGGTGTGGGGGATGTTTTCTTGGCACACTTTAGGCCCCTTAGTGCCAATTGGGCATCATTTAAATGCCACGTCCTACCTGAGCATTGTTTCTGACCATGTCCATCCCTTTATGACCACCATGTACCCATCCTCTGATGGCTACTTCCAACAGGATAATGCACCATGTCACAAAGCTTGAATCATTTCAAATTGGTTTCTTGAACGTGACAATGAGTTCACGGTACTAAAATGGCCCCCACAGTCACCAGATCTCAACTCGATAGAGTATCAATATGGGCCAACATTTCTAAAGAATGCTTTCAGCCCCTTGTTGAATTAATGCCACGTAGAATTAAGGCAGTTCTGAAGGCGAAAGGGGGTCAAACACAGTATTAGTGTGTGTTCCTAATAATCCTTTAGGTGAGTGTAGATACACGTTCTCTTCTAGACAGATTTGTAGTGCTTCCTCTTACATCCTTTGTCATGGATGGTTTAGGGAATTCCTCATTTTTAATACCAATAATTTTGGCCAACGTGTTTTGAACAACATTCATTTCATAAACATTCGTTAGTTTTACTTCAGTGAATGGTTCGATTTTGGTGAAATTTTGAAATAAAGATCAAAAGGATAAACAATGCAGATATATATATATATATATATATATATATATATATATATATATATATATATTAAATGTATTATTGTTATTAGCTAGAATTATTATACATATTAATTTATTGTCATTTTATAACAAACTAATATTATAACTGGTAAAAACAATTAATAGTAATAAATATTATAAGCAATATCATAATGAACTTTATTAAACATTATATAGTAATATAACGTTGTTAATATCCTTTGTTCGCTGTCAAGTTTTTCTAACTCTCATCATTTCTTTCTGCTTTCCTGTGCAGGTGAAGCAGCTGAGCGATCATTTTAACATATATGCCTTCTCACTGAAGAAACCCAATTTGGACTGACAGGACGAGGAGAAAATCGGCCTGAAGGCTGCTGAGGTCTAAGCGATCTCGGCATGCTCTTCAGCTAGCCGACTATCACCAATCACCAAGGAGACACAGCTAACACCAGGAAACCAAATTGTACTAACCAAATGCGCCTTCTTACTCTGAGGATGCTGCTCAATCAACAAGAAGGTGGAGCTGCACCACAGGACTCACTGATCCCTGAGGCAGAGCTGCATCACGGGGCCCACTGTGCCCAGCGACATAGGACATATTGGGCTCAAACACACAATTACACAATGGGACTCAGTAGCTGAGAAATGCAGCTGTACAACAAGACCCACTGAGCCCAGGACCTACAGTGCCTCGACTTGCAGCTGTGTGACAGGGCTCATTCCTTACAGAAAGAACTGGATTGTGTTGCTCGCTCTGAGCGGAGACCGTTTGGTTGTGTGGTATCCGTGAAGCTGGGGATTTTGCTTGTTTCCTAAGGAAATGTGCTTTTCAGCTGAGATACTAGGAGCCTTGAATGGTTAATCTCACTTATACGCTCTCTGTCAGATGAGTCGCACTCACTCCCAACACGCTCCATCACATGCCGATGGACACACACACATAGGATATGATGAATGTCTTTAGCTAATGCTATTTGAAGATTTTATTTACGTTTAATTTTGGCCTCAATTGCTCAATTTGGGGGATGAATAAGTCCTTAAAATCCTTTCCAGTGTCATTAAAGCAAAAAGAGGCATTATTGAATCACGTTTGTATAATGGACAGTATATGCAGACTGGGAAAAGTCTAATTTTCAGTTAATATGAAGCTTATTTATATGTACGAGGGAACAGGGATGTTTATTGCTTATTTAAAATGATGGTACTTTTGCTGATCTCTACAACTATATCGAATTCTAATAATGACATAAGAAAAATTTACGCCACCTCACTGATGATTTGTTTGAAGACAGGGAACACAAGCGACTAGTTTGTCTCAAACCACCACCTCATCTGACCGTTTGAACTTGTATAACTACTCTGTCTGGGATATTGTTTTGTTTTTGTTTCCTTCGTACATTGGTGATGGTGTGTCTGCCTGCCGATTTTCTGTTGTTTCTCTTTTTTTTTTTGCTCCACTAGTAAGCTTTTATTGAGTTTATTTGTGCTTGAATGAAGAGTGCGCTTCAAACCCTGACCAGGAGAGGGTGCACTTGGAGTGAGCGAGTCAACTCGCTCCGTTCTTTAAACACGATAAAAGCACTAGTCTGTGTGCCACCGACATGTCTATTAAATCTGCATGCTATAGGTGGCACGGCCTGCGTCAAGCTCATTCCAGCATTTCGTTTTTTTTTTTTTCTCTCTCATTTTATTTACTTTGTCTATCTACGTATTTTGTTTGGTGGACTGAGGGCTTATATGATGGTATTAGGATTTTTTTTGAGGGCTTATATGATGGTAATAGGATTTTTTTGAGGACTTGTATGATGGTAATAGGATTTTTTTGAGGGCTTATATGATGGTGATAGGATTTTTTTATTTTTTACTTTCACTGGGCGTGTTAAGTATGCATGAGCTGAATGTATGTGTGTGTATATATGGATGAGTGCCTGTGTGTATGTGCATATGTACTGTATGAATATATCTGTGTATGCGTTTTACACATCTATACACTCTCACTCTGGAAACCTCATGCCTCCGTATGTTCTGTTTCTATGAGATGAGAGCCGATCAATTTGTTTAAACATGTACAGCCTGTCCATGTTATAACATTGTATTGTTGTTCATCTTTTATTTTTTGAATCTCCGTAATACAGTGATGCATATTTCTTATCCTACAAACAACTCCCGTTTCACATGAAACGATGAAATGACATGGATAACGTACATAATTAGTTACATCCCAGGTAAATTCAGAATTTGTTGTAATATCAATATCTAATTACTGTCCAGTACACTTTTGCAATATATTATTTGTTAACAAAATGTTGATGACACTAGTTCCTAAGAGCACACTTGCTGAACTTGAATCAGAAAGCTTTTTTTAGCCGGCAGATGGCGCTTTTTTCGTTGCATGTGGTTGATCTTTGATATACTTTGCATGGAGTCTGATGGTAGTTCCTCTGAGGGTGAAATTTACTTCAGAAATTGGCACATTTACAGATATTAGTGCACATACCGTCAGAGAAGGCTATTGTCAAGAGTGGCTGCTTGAGGCATTCATTTAGTTTGATACTGTTGTTATCATTTTTAAACTGTAAGCATCCATTTTTAAATGTGATCGTTTTCAAGCACTACAGGTGGCAGGAGTGCTCTTATCAAGTGCTGTATAACTGCGTTTGTGTGACGCTTTCGAGAACAAGCAGTTGTATACCTTTCCTTAATCTAAAGTGAGTTAAAAACACTCTAACGTCTGCATATTGTAAAACAAAATCCAGCCATGTTGTAACATTATCTTGCTGTGCTGCCCCATTAAATGTAAGTGTATCCACAGTATCATTTTGTCCTATTGCAGATTTTGACACTCCAGTCTCAGGACAGGCAGGATTTCACTGTCAGTGCTGCATCTGTGTTTCAGGTACTGAATAATGTTTTGTTTCATGGAAGTACAAAAAGTAGTTGCTAAACCACAGTATTATTGCACATCTTTATATTTTTTGTTAGTTTAGGCATATTTTTTTTCTGAATATAAAAAAATCATATCCTAAGCAAAAGTGATTTTTTTTTTTCAAGAATCCAGTTGGCATTGTGCTCTTTAGCCTAATATTTACTTTAACTACTTCCTGAGATTTTGTTAATATTTATTAACACACTTAATGGTCACATGATGTGCAAGAAACTAGATCATATATTTTATGGTTTAGTTTTTTGTTTTTTTTGGCAAGTGTTAATGAAATATGGTGAGCCATTTTAACTGCAGTGTTAAACATTTGACTTTGTAGTGTAACTAAAAAGGTTAGAAACTATTTTAAAATCCAGCTACATTCACACTGATGTTTTCTAGGAACCCAATAAAATAATAATAATTAGCAGTAAACATTAACCCAGTTGTGACATTCAATGTGCACATTTATCTAATTCAAAATTAATTGTTAATTTATCTAATTCATTGTTCACCTAAAAATTTAAGTTGTCAACATTTACTCGCCCTCATGTTTCAATCCTGCAGGATACAAAATAATAGATTTTAAAGAATGTTAGTAACCAAACAGTTGCTGGACTCCATTGACTTTACTAACATTATTTAAAATCTATTATTTTGTATCCTGTTGACAAAACTTTCATTTTTGGGTGAACTGTCCCTTTAAGTCATATTTACTATAAGACAATGCTATATTCTATTTAACATATACGCTTTATCG
Source organism: Rhodeus uyekii (assembly GCA_037043235.1). NCBI lineage: Eukaryota > Metazoa > Chordata > Actinopteri > Cypriniformes > Acheilognathidae > Rhodeus > Rhodeus uyekii. The sequence continues at coordinate 2,362,439 of JAWRVZ010000027.1, forward strand.
TTTGTGTTGGAGGGTCAGGACACTTTCGCGGGATGATCCTGGTCTTAAACTGACAGTTAATCGGAGGTTACATGAATTAAACAGCGCCAGTGTCAGTGTAATGTTCCTGGAGCGCGGTCCGTTTTGTGCGTGTCTGACCCTGTACCTCGAGCGGGACCGCGCACCGTCCTGCCCGGGAGAGCGCGCTCAATAATGCATGCACGTCATTAGAAACCCTAGAGGCCCGGTGTATAGCCCTTATTTCCTGGGAAACGCTAGTCATGGTGCTGACAGTCCAGACTCGCGTCACATGGAAATCTCCGAACCTACGTGGACGTGTGGCAGTTTTCCCGCCTCGCGCACGAATGGTTGTAGTTTTTCCATGCAGTAGCAAGTTTAAGTTTGACCTGGGTTACTATAAGTCTCGAGCGGTGTCAGTTCTGCTTGACCCAGAAGCCCCGGCATTCATCTTTTATTCAGACCGGGATTAACAGCGCGTACATCAGTGACGATAAACTCGAGGTTAAGAACGACTCACACGCAGCGCGACCTTTCAGCTTCCCCGAGCACGCGGGGCTTTGCAATTCTTCTTAACACAGAGCTAGTTTGATATGAAGCAAGCAGCCAATTAGACATTTACTGATGCATTTAAGTATATACACTGACAGAATGAAAATAATATTCGCATATCTTTTTTCCTCTTCACATAATAGTTTAAAAGCATACTAATGGGAATAGTATAGTCAGACTAATATGATTTATACATAATCTTTAGACAAGTTTGGGCTTGTTTAATGCAAGGTTGGGCTTGACCAGTGCCTGGTCACCTAGATAAATTATTAACATTCCTATAGTTTGAACTGTAGAGAATGGCTCTGTGTTAAGCTTTAAAAATCCATTAAGGACACAAAGACACATAATTGTGTATTCTGTCCAAACGCTTTATTCCTGGGCTAAAAGTACTGTAAAAGTTGACGTGATCTTGGTCTAAATGCGTCTCGTGAAGTGCCTCTTTATCACTAGGTTGACGGGTACAGTAAGACACCCCTGTTGAGTCACTCAGGTGGTACATATTTGTTATTTTCCTCTACGGTGTGTTTAATTAAAGCAGAGACAGATGGGATTGTCTTGGAGGTAATGGTAGCACCCTGGTAATGTCCAGACATTCGGTCATTGGTGTAGTTGAGGTCAGACCACTGTTTGGTGATGTATTGCGGGTCATGTTCATATAGTCTTTAAATTTTAAAGAAATTGAGCTTAAACTCTTTTCAATCGAAGGTTGGTATGCTACATCAATAGACTTATTGTTCAAAATGAGTATAATAAATGGACAAATTATGGACAAATTTTAGGAAAGTGTTTTTTTTTAAGCATTGTGTGACTGAAGACTGTAGTAGTAATGATTGCTGAAATTCAGCTTTGCTTCACAAATTTATAAATTAAATTTTTTTTTTAAATGATAGTAGAACACTTTAAATTGTAAACTGCTCGTCCTGCCTTCTTTCAATAACACTTAAAAAAGCATAAATGATAGTGTGTGTACACTAAAAATCACATTCCTGAGAGAAAGAAAAACATTTGTTTGCAGGTCCCACTTGTTTTGTAACTGAAAAAAGTCGGCTTATCTAAGGATGTTTACGTGTCTCAAGTTGAGGAACGATGCGGTTACAAGTCTGAAAAGAGGTGCAGACATGCCACACTCACTTCGGATCAATCTCTCTCCAGCACACATATCTATACGCACACACGCAAAGGCCAAGCCCCCTCAGCACCATATCATGTACCAAAACAAAGTGTTCATAATTCATGAGCTCCTCACCACTTGAAAAGAAGAAAAGATTCCTTTACTTGTCCATTATTCAAAACCCTTCTGGCCATTGGGGAGCATCCACAACACTGTTCCGTATTTAACATGTTACAAAACATTAGCCAAATTAGATGTTTACAATTATACCAGCAGTCCAGAATTGTGTATCCAGTCAATTTATTTGTAACAAGTTACAAGTTAAAAAAAAGATGTAACAAAATTACATTTCCAAATTCCTGAACAATGGTTTTCTACTTCAGCTGAATTCTAAACAACCGATAAAATACTTCAGTTATATTAGCCATTTTCCTCATAAACTGGCTAATGGATCCTTATCCTTTGGCACCGACTGGCATAGTTGAGTGACGCCATTGAGATGCATTCATTCATAAAGCAAGAAACATGATAGGAGCTTAAAATATACAATGGGCGTCAGTCAAATCCCAACCAGACAATTAAGAGTCAAATTGTCCTGGGACCGAGGGATTAGGGTAGAGAAAGGGAGGATGGAGGGGCTAGATGGGAGGTAATGGGAAGAAGAGATGTTTATTATGTAAGGAATAATTGATCATGGGCTATTGAATTATTATAAAAATGATGGACCTACACCTCAGGCGTGCATTATTTTTCTAATAATTCAACAGCCCACGATCAATTAATTCACTTACCACATTTCAAAGCATTATTTAGATGATGCATTTCAAGATGTCCTTAAAACGCTCTTGTGTGTAGGACTAATTTCTTAGGCATCTCATCCCAAACATCCGTTGCTAATTCCAAAAGGTCATTTCAGAGCTTCAGCCACTGATAGCAGAATGCAGTTATAAAGAAAGAGAAAGCATATGTGAATTAAGCCTAGCTGAGGCTCTGTTCTCCAAGAACAGTGTCGCTATAATATCGCTAGTGAGAAATGTTATGTAGTTTTTAAGTTGTTAAACTATTTAACAGAAAATCATCAGAGCACTGCTGACAGAAAACAAGTTGTGTGTGTGTGTGTGTGTGTGTTTGTTTGATTCGAAGAGAGAGTACATGCTTTCCGTTCATAAACGGGAAAAAAACGCAATTTTGTGGCTAAAGCAGAAATAATTTGTCATTTTTATCCTATTGTTTTCTATATTTATATTTTTTTGGTCAGTTTTGTTGTGGATTTTGGTTCTTTTGCTGTTGGCAGCATTAAAGACCTTTGAAATAACTGAAATCCTTTGGCGAGGAGATATAGAACTGTAATGCGGTTAAGATCTGCCTGGAACTACTTTAGTTGTTTTAGTTTACTTAAAAATAATTGCACACCTTAGAAAATTCATCAACCAATCAGATTCAAGCCTTCAACAGCCCTGTAATCTAAAATAAGAAATATTTCTTATTCTGCTTTTTGAAGCAGATAGAATAATGTTGTCGGCAATTGTGGTATATATAAAAAAAAAAAATTAGAGGCACTTGAAATGAATGAATATAGCATAAAAAATTTAACTAAATCACCTTTCTTCTGATTGATTGATCACAGTACATTAAGACAATATTGTTTAATTATGGAAATGGTGTTGTCTATTTAAACTGACACTGATTTATATGCATTTCCAAAACAGAAATCTTAACATTGGATAAAGCCAGATTCAACATGCTTGTTTCATATTGTTAATGTACTAGAGTTAAAGGTTTTTACTGAGGGGATTTTGAATATCTCACATTCTTTATTACTCCATAAATCAAAAAATATATAATTTACGTGAATAAAATGTTATATAAACAAGCTTCTCTGTAAAAACAGAATTTAGATAAATCTGTAAAGTTTGGTGCATGTAATTGCTGAAGTGGAGATTTCTAACTCCTTTTGATAAAACAGCCTTTAAAGACGCAAACAAGATAGAAATGTAATAAAATAAACATATCCAGTGAATGTGAGTATTAGATGTTTTCCTTCCACTAGTCTGAAATAAGACAAAGAATGAATGCTAAATAGCCCAAAATCCCAAAACTGACCAGTGCATAAAAAAAACTTGCCTTAAAGAAAATGAGGGAAGAATGAACGTTTTGATTAGTGATGAGGTAATCAACATTGTCACTGCCGTTGATCAAGCTTAACTTGTATTGAACCCGGAATATTCATTTTAGGAAGGCCTCAAATGTCACCCAAAATCCATTCGCAGTATTTCTGTCTTTTTGTCAGGTTTGTTTTGTAAAGCAGACGGAAGCATTGGTAGGTTGAGGTCCGTGACTCGGCGCTGTATAGCCGTTCGCAACTGAACCGAGTTTCTTTTGGTGGTATTACTGGGGATGCCTGTCCCCCCTACCCCTCCCGTTACCATGTTCCTCTTCTCCTTTCCATGTCTGAGGTTTTTAATGACGAGCGCTTGTTGTCTTTGAGATGGAAACAGTGGTGGTTTGGACCCATTTACCAAGAAAGACGAGGAGCCTGTGCTAGCGGTTGTGTAGCGCGTAAGGCCAACCCAAGGGACTTTTCTAGGTGCGGATTCTTTAAGTGTTGCAGTGTGCCGTAGTCGCGGTAAAGGTGAGGTTTGTATTGTGGTTTCCATGGCGCTGAGGTGGCGAGCATTGTAGGTTTTCTCCTCAATAGCCAGTAATAGATCCTTAAAGCGCTGTCCCGTTTTGGGAGAAGCCCCTTTCTCGGAATAGAACGTCTGCAACTTCTCTAACTTGTCATCGTGCTGATACTCGCAGTCCAGCGCTTGATATTTGTCAGAGTAAGCCGGTTTCAGATCATGTGGTTTGATTGATGTTTTCATTGTCTGGGAGTCTCTAGAGGTGTCTATGGTTACAGTGGCATCACAAGAGGCAGAGTCACAGAATTTGGTGCCGCTCTCCTCTCTGCAGGAACACTTAGGGGGTGAGACACGAATCGTCTCCTTTTCACCAAGCATCGAGACTAAAATACACATATACAATATCTGAATGTCAGTTGAATTTGCATTGTATGAATTACAAAAATAAACCAACTCTAATAATATTATAGAGTTCTGCAGGGATGAACTTTTAGTTCCATTGTCCTAAAGTCAATGGGTTTTTTGTTAAGGTCTATGGTTATCACAAGCTCAAGATATTTTCATGTTTTATTCTATGATATAAAATACATCAATAATGTATTTTTTTATTAAACTTTTATGAAAGCAGTTACTAATCAGTGGCAAAATGGGACTAAAGAGGTTGTCTGGGCAATTAAACGTCATCACACCGAACTAACTCACAGTTGATGTTGACGTCACGCAACCGCTGTGTAGTTTATTTATGGCCTAACTTTAGCTTTTTTTCTGCCGATTGTATTTGGCTTTAAAATTCATAAAATAATTTCGATTAGCGAAATGTGGCTTTTGTCAAGGGTGATTCTAACTTGGCCGGGTTGGTCCGGATCATCACTGCAGCTCTCTATCAAAATGATTGTTCCTATAAATGTGCGTTACCCTTAGGAATCAGTCCATCATACGTCTCCACAAGTATGGCAATCTCATTAGCCGTGTCTGCTGGCAGTGAGGTGGGGGAATCTGCTCTGTCCACCAGGCTTGGTCTAATGGTCTCTGCAGGCCTTTTCATGCCACTCTGGGCATCTCTGTCCTGTGATTGGCTCCTCTGGGTCTTACTGGCCTGCCTTGAGCTCCTCTCATTGGCTGTGCCACTCTGAGGAGACTAGTGAAGGAAGAGTGTGTTAAGTGTCTTGCGTGTCCATGAGTGTTTAAGAAACAAGATGAAATTCTTGGATGTAGAAGGATGAATCACCTGTTGCTGACTCTTTGCACTTGCATTGCTTCTCCCTCTCGACAAGCCTTTATTCAGAAGATTCCATTCGCTGTTCTCTTCTCTCTGAGGATAATAACCGACATGTTAGCTGTGCATAACCTAATAAACATCATAGCATCAAGTATCCTGATGAGTTTGGTCCATCAAGATGGAGGATACATCTGTTTACCTTCATGGTCCTCACAACTTTCTGATGCCTGTTGAGTTTTTTCAGCAGTAGATGGTAGCAAGCTAAGATGGCAGACGGCTTGTTGCTGATGACAGTGTGGATGATGTCAGAAAGACCGTAAGCTAGAGATTCAGTCATGTAGTTTAGCACAGCCGAATTTAGATCCTCAGGACGCAGCCTAATGAAGTAATAAAGAACACACTTCAGGAAATGTTGACTGGATTTTTTTTTCATCTCTCTGTTCCTTTGGTTAGCTTTAGCATTAGATTTCATTTCACTGGTACCTGTTTTTATGAGTTACAGTATGGAGAGGTCTCTTGGCATAACCCTCATTCAACCATTTATCCTCCATTGCTGCTTTTATCGTTGGCCTTTTTGCTGGTTCTGGTTCCAGCAGAGACAAGACAAACTGTACAGCCGCTAGGGAAAAGAAAAAAAAAGTGACACTGACATCTTGACACTGCTAAAGGAGTCTCAAAACTCTGTTTTAACCTTACACAGAAGATCTCAACACTGATTTGTCAGAGGAGGGAGTGAATGTGTGTGAGTGAACCTCTTCTCAAGGTTTCTCTTACAGAAGGGCAGATCAGATTCAAGAAGCACTTTGCTCCCCTGTGCCACCTTCTCAATCTGGGGGGACTCCTCAGATCAGTGTGTGTGTGTGTCAAGGTAGTGTTTGTGTCAGTAGACAGTGACGATCACATTTACTCATTCACTTAGAGTGCCATTACAGGCAGCCTCAGGATGCAAACAAAACACACAAAATGCCATACCATAAGCTTCTATTATAATTCATTTCAACCGTACTTCTTCACCGGCGGTAATAATTAAAACGCTTTCCATTGCTAGCTGACAGAGCTTTTTCTACCTGATTTAACACAAAAAGCTTTTGGTATAAATTCAGCGATGCTAAATAATTATATATTTTAACTAAATAAAACTAATTAATTTCAGATGTTACCATTTTTCGGTGAATGTTTTTCTTTATATTATTATTTTATAACTTTCTAGCATAACATGGGACACACTTTTGAGTTTGAGTTGATTAAAAAAACTGTTATCCATAGTGACACTGACTATTTACTACATATTGTAAATATACACTTGCATCTGTTACTCTGATATTCTTCTTTTTAATAAATATGTGCTGCTTCAGAGAAACGGGGTAATTCACCATACGTAATGATCTAATGTAACCTGCAATGGAATCGGGGAACCCAGCCAGGTTCTGTTCCACTTGCAGACATTCTGCGTCATCATGTTTGTAGTGTCTATTTTTGCGATTGGTGAAAATACTCTTATTAATATTCATGAAGATTAATATTAATGTGCTAGATCAGATGATCACACAATCTGATTGAGAAGGACACTTTGAAATGCACTACTGCACTCAACACGTTTTATCGCTTCTCTCGTTCTCTTTTCTCATTCTGTTTATCTTATCCTTAAATTAATCTAAGTGTATGCACGTGTGATCATATACAGTTCTGTTTACAAATTTGGGGTAAATATTATTACAATTTAAAATTGTTTTTAGATTTTAATATATTTTAAAATGCAATTTGTCCTGTGAATTTTCACCATTTCTCCAGTTTTCAGTGTCACATGATCCTTCAGAAATCATTCTAATAGGCAGATCTGCAGCACATAAAACATTTATGTTGAAAACATTGTTCTGCCTAATATTTTTCTGAAAACTGTGATGCCTTTTCATTTATGACAAATAGAAAAATCAAAAGAACAATTTATTTGAGACCGAAATCTTTTGTAACATAATAATTGTATTTATTGTCACTCGATCAATTTAATGCATCCTTAATGGTGTAGTTTGTTCTACCTTTAGCGTTTTACTTCTAGCAATTGCATTTAGGCTTCAAAATTTATAAAAGTTGTTTATCTATGAAAATGATTTTGACGGACAAAACGTGCAAGTATCATAAACTTTTTGTTGATCACAGAGCTTTTTGTTTTTCTTTTCAATAGTCCAAAAGCAATGGAAAAATCGTATTGGGTTTTTGTCAAGGGAACCAGTGTGATGCTAACTGCCGATTGGCTTACAAAGTCACTCCTCCACCGCTCTATATTTTCAGGTTAAAAGATGATAGAGGATATTTAGTCAATAAAAAGTTCAATAAAACAAAGTCAATGGAGAGTTCTCACCATAATAGAAAAACGTGTGTGTGTGTGTGTGTGTGTGTGTGTGTGTGTGTGTGTGTGTGTGTGTGTGTGTGTGTGTGTGTGTGTGTGTGTGTGTGTGTGTGTGTGTGTGTGTGTGTGTGTGTGTGTGTGTGTGTGTGTGTGTGTGTGTGTGTGTGTGTGTGTGTGTGTGTGTGTGTGTGTGTGTGTGTGTGTGTGTGTGTGTGTGTACATTTTCTGAGTTTTGTTGGCAGAGGCTATTTACACTAATTGTCTGATTGAGCCAGACAAAATTACAAAAGAAAGGAGTCTGGTAACAGAAGCAGTGGATGGTGTGCTAGATTTTGGGACAAACAACCTGAGTTTAGATCCACCTTTTTCATTTTTCTCCTTTTTTGCATTGCATATCAGTTCGGAGAGCCATTTATTTTAAGAAAAAATTAATAGCGCCTAAAGATGATTTATTAGTGGGAATAAAGTGTAGGGTTATAGGGGGAATAAAGTGGGAATAAAGGGTAGGGTTATAGGGGTGTAGGGGAAGACTTTAGGGATAAGGACAAGGATTAAAATCATTAAATCTATTAATGATTTTAATAAATCTATTCAAAAGCACTAAATATGTTGTTATTATTAAATGCTCTTTTATAATATAAAGTATCTACCACTATTATAAGTAGCATCTAAAAACTATTAACACTAAGTGCAAAGAAAAAACTGCTATTTTCACTTAGTGTTAGCATTTAACACATTAAGTGCATAGAAAATATTTTCTGTTGCTTTTTCCACACTTAATGCAAAAGCTGCTGCCATTTTACCTTTGCTGACGTCTGACGGTATAGCACTGATTTCTCCATTCACCATTTTCTGGTGAAGTTGCTTGATGTTGAAGGGCTCCACCGTAAATGGTAAAGTGCCAGTCAACATGGCAAACATACTCACACCCCTATGCACAAATACAGAAACGTGCAGAGCCGCATAAAAAAACCATCTATCTTCAAACCAGTTGACATTTTATGCGATTTCTTGAAGACATATGCATACACTTAATGTACTCACACAGACCACACATCCACTTTAGGGCCGTACTTCCTGTGGGCCAGCAGTTCAGGAGCAGCGTAAGCAGGACTGCCACACTGCGTGTTCAGCAGCTCCAGAGAGAGAGATTCTGCCTTCAGGGTGTTACTCAGACCAAAGTCTACACACAAACACACTCGTATGAACATACAGCTGTCCACTCTTTCTGATACAGATACTGTCAATAGCAGACTGTATAACAGAGAATTAGTACATTTGCTTTTTTTCCTAGATGTTTTTGTAATTAGGCATTCAAGAATAAATCATATGGATTTCAGAAGCATAAAATTAAATGCATAAATTAAATAATAAAGACGACATTGGTTGATGCTATTATTTATGATATCCCTCATTGTAACGAGTCATTCTCACGAGATATCAATGTATTACAGTGAGAAAGCTTTGACAAAGCTTTCCTCATATTACATTATATACAGTACACACTATTTAAAAAAAGTTCACACTCACCAACTATCTTAATGTTGTTGTGCTCATCCAGTAGGAAGTTTTCAATCTTCAAGTCCCTAGTTAAAAAAAACACAATATTCAGAAATGAAGGAGGTTAAGTCACAAAATACATCCTACAATAGATGGGCCCAAAATTCTGATACCACACTTAAAACTCTGGTTGTGTGATTTTCCTTTCTTTCTTTTTTCAGATTTAAATAGGATTGTGAACACTTACCAATCTTGAAATAAAAAAGGTAAGATTTTTTTAGTCACCACTCAAGAAAACTGAGCAAAATAATGTTCTCACTTTCAGTGTTATTTTAGTATTATTTATATACAGTATTGAATTAGCTTTCATTTTTATATTTTCATTTATTTTAAATTTTTTTATTTTAGGTTTTAGTCTTTTTTTTAATTTGCTTTTGTCTTTTTTATTAGTTTTAGTTTTTTCCCATATGTTTCTAATATTTATATTTTATTTTATTTCAGCTTTATTTTAATGACTTTAATAGTTTTAGTAAATAATAACAACACAGGATCTATAGATGCACGATATTTTCACTCAGACTTTTAACTATGATAATATAATGTAATCCATTGGGGATGCAAAATAGATGCATTTTTACTAGTGGTCTCAGACTTTGGAACCCATATATACACATTCATACAAACACGCATTTGGATTCAACTGATAGGGACCTCAGATCATCTTCCTCCATGTGCAGGAATACACGACCAGCCAAGAACCTCTCGCAGAACACATGTAATGAAGAATGTGAATTAAAAGGGATTTGTACTTAAGAACTGACCCACAAGAGTTATTATTGGTGATATCACAGCTTGGTGGTCCTGGAAGTTCAGTCGTTCTGCCAAGTTTTACTTTTACCCTCTCCCCTCTTTTTTCCTTTTATCTCTCTCCCTCTTTCTCTCTTTCTTTCCACTTCATAATAAACACTCACACTCACTTTGACGACCACACGCTCCTCACATGTAATATGAAATTATATGAAAAGCCTATAAAAATATCACAGCCCTCAAAGATATTTTCATTTCCCTCCATTTTTACTGACATGGCTGACATCACAAAGCTCAATGGGCGGCCTAACGTTCCTTTACACACACACACACACAAAGACGCTGTCCCTAAAATGTCCAAAAAAGAAAAGGCTGAAAGACTACTCTGAAAATCTGCCAATATTAAAGCTCTCTGACAGACATGACGTGTATTAGGGGAAAACTGGACCACTGTCCAGCAGTTTGGCGGAGCTTTTGGGGGTATTATTAGTGTGTACAGAGAGATCAGCAGAGACAGGGAGTGTTTGTGGAGCCAGTTGATAAAATAGTGTGATTTGGGTTGATTAATGTAATTTGAAGTGAGTGAACTTTTGAACTGAAATGGACATGAACCCACACGCTCCTTTCGTTACCATAGGGACTGTATATGTTGACTAATGCTGCGGGTAGTCAAGTGTGTGTGTGTGTGGGTTGTAGGTTGATGTACATCCTTTGATCCTTGACATACTCTAAAAAAGGCTCATTACTGAGTGGATTGTGTGTGACAGAGACCTCAGCATTATAAAGCTTCATCCTGGGACTCCATTAGTAAGGAAGTCCGTGAATGATGTGTTAACCATAGTGGCTCTGGCTGATGATGTCATGAGAAGCTAATGACTTTCCCACTCTTGCCTCAATTAGGCTTCACTGGCAGACCAAAGAACTGCACGCACACACATATACACATTTATTTGTTTAAATGAGGATGTGCTTTAGACTTCCACTGTTTTTATTTTATTTTTGTATTAATTTGTTAAAATTTTTATTTGATCATTTTAGACATTTTATATTGGAATAGTAATTTTACAAATAAATTATACTAAATTCTAAAGAAATGTTAACAGATGAATTACATTTTGAACTGAGATTTTTGAACATTATTAGTATTAATAATAATTTATTGTATTAGTAATCTAATATAATTGATTAAATCCAGAATGTATCCCCAAACATTATCCAAGTAAACCAACACACATACACTGGCTCTTTGATTTCACCTATTTTCAAACACACATCTCTCAATGTGTTTTAAGTTTCATATATATAGGTTTTATTTTATTCTAAAACGTATTTACATATCATTGCATTAATAAACACTACAGACTACCTCGAACCCTGCACCTAAAAGAAAACAGGGGGTAAACGAAAAAATATTAGCACATTTTATTCTTTTCTTTTTCCGTACTTTTTTAAATTTTATAAAAAAAAAAATTAACTTTCATAAAAATATTTAATTAACATTATTTATTTGTCTATTGGGAAACCCTTTCAATTGCTTTTTTAAAAAATTCTGACTATAGACAAGTACACTTACACACATACACTTGCTCTTTGATTTCATCCATTTTCACACACACTTCTCTTATCTATGACACACAGCACTTTATTTCAAGACTCTGATAATGAGAGTCTACTACACATTACAGCATCCACTCAGTGTTTCCCTTTATTTTTCTTTCTCATTCCACCACACTATCCATAACACTCCACATGATCTCTAAACTTAATTTCTGTGGATCTCATTAAACATGTCCTGTGTGTGTCCATTGATTACCTGTGAACTATCCCGTGTCGGTGCAGGTGTTCCACCGCAGACAGGATCTGACGGGTGAACCTGCGAACCTCTCTCTCCTCCAGCCGCTTTCGTTCGCAGATTCGATCCATAAGGTCTCCTCCTCCGCACAGCTCCATGGCCATGTAGTAGCAGTTCTCCGTCTCTAACGTCTCCAGCAGCAAGACGATGTTGGGGTGGCGGATCAGCTGGTGAATCCGGGGTTCACGCTTCATGTTTTTTAAAACATATGTATCCTGACGAGCCTTCTTCTTATCTATCACCTTGATCGCCACCTGACAGAAACAGAGAGCAATTATGATTCATTTTCTCAGGTGTTTCTCATACAAATTATTAGAAGAAATAAAGATGTAAGAGACTTCTTAGAAGTATTTGATAATAATATTTAATTGAACTGTTTCTCCTTAAATCTCTGGAGGGGGGAGGGGGTCTTATTTTCTATGTTATTCTAATATTGTGCAAAGAAAGTTTCTATACTGTGATTTTGCCGTCTTTAATGGCATAGCCACAGCACAGCACACCCTGCGGCTCAAAGTCCCTCGTTTTAGGACACTCCATGATAATAATTTACATTCTAAAATTCTAGGATCGTTCTGTGGGGGTGATGTGTGCTTGCGTATCACCACAGCAACCTGTTCAAGTAAACGGAGCGGTCAGGAAAGGCTCAGTGATGTGTATAAGAGCAGGTAACATTCACACGCACACGGGCCACAATTACTGACCCACGAAAGCTCAGGTCACCACAGTGAGGAGAGGAAGACACACCGCTCTCTCTCCCTCTCTCTCAACCCAGACATTTTCAGATTTCCAAGAACTTCTCGTTATTCATATATTTAGTATTTGTTTATAAATAAATGATGTAATGTATTTGTTAACAATATATTTAAACAACATATTACATTAATTCAGCACCAAAAACATGTACACCTAATTTCTGCAGGCCCAAACAACAAATCACTGAAACAGTGATGATCTAATGTACCACTAAATATCATTACCATCCATTATAAGTCTGCACACAAAAGACAAAAGGTAACATCTTAACCAACCCTAACCCTAATTTCAACATTTACTTAGACATTATTAACATCAAAAGTTGTGTCTGATAAATATTTTTAATGGACCTGAGTTAACATGAACTAACAACTAATAACTAACATTATTATTCATTCATGTTAATGAAAATTAATAAATACTATTACAAACGTATTGCTCATTGTTAGTGAATGTAGTGGGACCTTACTATAAAGTGTTACCAAACTACACACTAGTTAGCATGTATTAAAATCCATCAGCATAAATACTGAAACACAACTAGCCAACAAACTTCATAGTTCATAGTCCAATTCATACTCATCCCACTAAACATTAGTTTGTGTGGATGGATTATTATTGCGGTGCGTGTCAGAGATTAGGCAAGACGTAGTCGCTATGAAAGCTGAGACGGCAAGACAGCATGAAAAATGGATGACAACCCTTCAGCGCACTGATGACTGACACCCTTAGTGTGTGACACTGTGCCTTTGATTGACAGGCGTCTACGTGTAAGAGACTGGGTGTGTGCCGCTTACCTTCTCTCCTGTGCTGATGTGCATACCCAGCATGACTTTAGCGAACGAGCCCTTGTTGATCATTTTGCCCACCAGGTAGCTGCCCACACGCTTAGTGTGAGGAAAGTTTTGGAGCAGGTCGCGGGGCACTTTTCCAAGACAGGGAGGTGCCGCCTGCTCCAGCTCCCCTGAATCTGTCATGCTCCCATCCAGAGATGACTTGAACGCAGCCGGCATGATGCCAGTAATGCCCGTCCGCTAGCAGATCCACAGGATGACACCGAGCGGACACATAGAGGATGGAGGAAGACAGGTTGGCAAGGGAGGAAGGGCATGTGTGGCAGAGGCTTATCTCATTGGTTCTTCTTTAGCTTTTGGTGTTGGTCTGTCCTGTCAAGAAGGAGAATATCCACTCTTCGCTCTAGTCCTGATGCTGATCCACAATCACTTGTTCTGTGTTGGGACCGAGTACCTGTGTTTTACTCGTCTCTAGCCTCAGATCTACCTCTCTTTATCTGTCCTTTTCATCTAGACTGTCTATTTTCGGTCCAACGGAAGGTTCTTCTGTCAGTCTGGTTAGTTCATGCACCCTTGTGTCTTGTGTGTGTGTGTGCGCCTGGTAGATAATTAACTGTATCTGGTCTCAGGTTGATGCTGTGAGCCTAGCGAAGTGAGAGGACACACTACACCGTAATGACCCCCCACCTACACACACACACACACACACACACGTATGCACAAGATTGCAGACTGAAAAACACAGCTCCCAAAAATTGTTACTGAGTTGTAACGTATATTATAAGTGCAAAATGGGATTGAAACATTGAGTTATATTTTGTGAAACAGTTTGTGAAATCCATAAATAAATATATGTAAAAATGGGTCTGTTTTGAGTAATGTTTTAAAGTCTCATATTCATATTACTATTAATATATAAATATAAAAAACAAGTTCAAACAAAAAGACATGAAGTACATATTTTAAGATATCTGACAAAACATTTCTGCAGTGTAGTAATGCATTTCTCCTTCTTCAGCCAACATCTTTTCTAATTTAATATCATCTCCAATCATTTTCATATATTGCGCCACATAATTTTCTTTTGCATGTGTCTGCCTCTCTAAGGTCCAGTATTATATTTCTTGGATAAACATACATTCAGTATCAACAACTGAGATTAATAAAGGAAAAGCAACATCTTCCAATAAACAAGCTTCTAAAACCTCTAGAGTGAGGGGACAGATGACAATGGCTAATAATAACATGAAGGCCAAGTCAATGTGATTATCATCTGAGATATTATTATGATGACGAGGAAGAAACAGCCACATTGATATTAATACCATTAAATTATTTTAGAAAGGGAAGTGCACATCTGGTTTTGGCTTTGGACCAGAGTGTGTTAGTAGGGGTCTGTGTGCTTGAATGAGAGGCCATTGTTGGATAAGTGTGTGGTTGGGGTCAGGTTTCTTTATTTATTAATCGCTTACTCAATTCATCCACCGGAGAGGGATGAACTGAGCAGCAAGGGGCTGGAATCTGAGACCACCATATGCACAGTCATATACACACAGCAGTACGGTAAATATCTATCATTCATATCTACCGTATCCACTTCTAGAAAACAAAGAGAGACCCTATATGACAAAGCTGTGTGTGTGCGCCTCAAAAGTTTTACATCAATGGTTCAAAGCAGGCCGTGACAGAGAGAGCCAGAATGTGCAAACACAGACGCACAGAACAGAACGTTTTGCGTTCACCCCCAAAGAATGTGTTCCAGCCTCGAGGCTTTGGCAAAACAGTGCGCGGTCAAATTAATAGTGCTGAAAACCTCCGTCCATTTCCTGCTCTGTAAGAAACCAATCCCCAGCAATCCTTTAAAGCATATTTTAACACTAGATAACTTTTTAAAACCCTTCTGGAGCATCTCTGTGCCTATGTGCTAGCATGCTAATCTTCACAAAGAAGTCTCATAACAGCATATTAGCAGAAGCATCACCTTCAAAATGTACAATCATGAAAACCAATAGTCGGAGGTTCAAATAAAGGAGATACACGTGAAATTAAATGTATTAAATTGATCAAATTAAATCTATGTCATCGTTTACTCATCCCTATGTCACTCTAAACCTGTAGATCTTTCTTCTTTTTAACTCAGTTATTCAGTTTAGGAACAACATGAGGAGGATGAGTAAATGATGACAAAACTTTGGAATGGACTATCCCTTTAAGCTTGCATGAGTCATACAGCATGTGCTCTCAACAACAGTTTACACAGTCTGTCAGCTTTGATCAGAAGTACTAACCATTGTAAAGGTTGCCCTCTTATGGCTGAATTCCACAAGAAAATATTTTATTTAACCTTTTTCGGTTTATATATCACTACATCCCTGTCATATTAGAGCATACAGCTAATTGTCACACATCTTTACTCTCATTAATATTGTATTATTTATTTTTGCATTATTTATTGTATTATTTACTATAATCATACATATATGGGGTTGTCACTATGAATGCATGCCATTAATATGCCTAAATTAAGATATCCCAATTCACCTGTAAAGTTTAAAATGATTGATTTTGTTTATATTTATATTTAATTTATTTAGAAGATATAGTGGTGGATAATGATACATTCTTTATTGGTTAAATTATATACAACATAATATTATATATTGTAATATATAAAATACTGTTTATTATTATAAATCTCTCTATATAAATGATAAAGTCTTGGAAAGTGATCTTGGAAAACTCTATGTTGTCCCTAAAAAGATAGTAATACCAGTAATATTTGGCCTTGTGGTCATTTTTTTGCTCCCCATGAGGACTTCTAAATCATACTAAATTATATCAAACTAAATACATTTTCTGTGAAGGTTGTGGTTTAGGGTTAGGGGATAGAATACACAGTTTGTGCAGTATAACAATCATTATGTCTATGGAAAGTACACATAAAACATGCAAACACAACATACGTGTGTGTGTTCATTTCAATGGTATTTGGCGGACACTGTCAGCAAATGTGTTTTATATATTTAATTTTGCCTGACTGAAACACGCAGTACTAATCATACAACATCCTGACGCAGCCTTAAGTCAAACAAACACCTTCATTGACTGCCAGCATCACAGCTTGTTTAGAGGCCTTGTGCTGTCAACAGAACACTCTGCAAGAAAGACAAGCAAAGCAAATAAAACTGAGGAACAGAGACAGAGAGAGATTGTCCTGTCTGTAAGCTTGTAGTTGGGATCGGGTTTAAACCATAATTGCATTGAAAATGCTTCAACACAGCTAATGAAGACCTGCTGCACGCACGCACCCATTCACACACACACACACACACAGAAGGAGAGAGAGAGTAACATGGGGCAGGGTGATGACAGCAGTGAAGTGAAGCAGTCATTTCCTGAGCACCATGGCCAGATGTCTCACACACTACATCTCAGAAATCTCACTCATACACACATACACGCACACGGGTGTGTAATAAGTCAGACATTTAGTTCTCATTAGTACCAACGCTCAGACGTAGCTGCTCAGCAAAACTTCACTGCGACGTCCTGCTTAAGGGCGAACCACACTATTTTGGGACAGAGGTGGATAAAATAACAGTGATGTTTTAGTGAGTGTTCTGAGTAGTGCGTGTGTGTTTGCATGCATGTGTGTGTGATGCAGCTTGTGGCTTAATTACTGTGTGCTAATGAAAAGCTGTGTGTGAGTTTGTGAGCAACTCAGATGGTGGAACTGCCATGCTGCGCTCACAGCTCGTAAATTGCACACCTTCTAAAGGATGTGGGCTGTTGCTTGTGTGTGTGTGTGTGTGTGTGTGTGTGTGTGTGTGTGTGTGTGTGTGTGTGTGTGTAAAAGCTAAAAGCACAGATTTTAGGGCCCAAATCAACAGAGTGCAACTGCAGTAAAAATCTCCTCCGAGAATAGTTGGTGTATACTGGATATTATTCTGAATTGTTAGACTGAATGATGTGCTAATGTAGATGTGCTGTACCAGACCAATTAAATTGTTAAACTTAGATAAATGTATCATTAATCATGTAAGAATGCATATGGATGTGAGAAACAGAGACTCTTCCACTGAATATGGGAAAGCATGCGTAAATCCCAGATGTTTTCCAGAGTAGTCTGTTTTGAGCCATTAGAATGTTTCTCTGAAATTGCCAGAAGAGGGCATTAGAGGGTCACTTCTTTATTTTCGTTCTTAACTTTACTTTTTAGGTCAAAACAGTACAGTAGAAAGTATACAGCACACCTTTCTTTTCTTTTAATTATAAACATGAATGCTAGCTTACTCATAAACACTTGTTTGAGTAAAAAAAAAAAAAAAAAAAGTTAACAATCTTTCTGTGTGTGTGTGTGTATATATATATATATAGTAACATTCTTCATTCGGTTTCACTGAAAAAAAGCATTTTTATCCCCAGGTAATATTTGGCCTGAACACCAAAATCATTTGAATCATCAAAAATATATTACTCTTGTTATACATATGAATTTAGCCGATTCCGTTTTCTAGAGAATATGAAGGCATTCTAACCTAACATAACATTATAAGATGAGTAGGCTCTTTCATGGTTTTTAACCTTTATACAGGTCAAAAATGCATCAATCAGCCCTAAAAAAAAGTTTATAAAAAGACCAACTAACTTACAAATTCAAAGTTGTTTGGATTGGAACTCCACTATAGTCCTATAATAATAAATCATTTGACAATTCATTTTGTGGTCAGTGTAAAACTCACACTAAAACAAGCCATTGCTGAATTAGCTTTTTCTTTAATGATTCGCAATCTGAACAACACATAAAAATGTAGCTTTTAAGTTTCTCTAGGAAATAGTTTTAAACGGGCAAGCATTGAAAAAGAAAGGGGCTTTTGTTCTGTGCATTTCATTAATTGCACATGCAAAAAAAAAAAGTGTTTATACCCCTTGTGCATTTGCGAGTCTTATTTCCTGGCCGTTCTGTCACTGATTAGCAACAAGCTGTGACAAAAGCATTTTTTATGCAAAAAAAAAAATTCTTCTCAAAAAATGACTTCCATGACATCCATCTCTCCATAAACGTACCGACTATAAATTCACAATTATTTGACTCTCTCTGCCTCATTTTGAACACACAGATTTTTTATTTTTACCACAATACCAGTGATTTCCTGCTCATATGGTCATCCATGCACCCAAAGTCAACAGCACAGAGACCATACAGCATAATGGATGTGTTTTATGGAAAGGGTGTTATATTAAGTTTAATAGCAGTGTGCGGTGAGCTAATGGCTGCCTTTGGCTTTTCTCCTGAAAATAGAACTGAGGGTGGGTTTGGAGGGATTCCTCCGTATGTGTGTCCGAGCGAGAGAGAGAGATGTATATGGACAGTTCTAGATATAAAATATGGAGATAGATTGAAAAACTGTGACATGACAATTGAATGAAAAAATAAAAAGTAACGGAAAAAGACCACGTCTGCTGAGGCAGGGCTGAGTAAGGACATGCAAGAGTATAAAAACATTTTAAAATATACATAAACAGCCTTACTGTTCTAAAGTTTGGGGTCAGTAAGTTTTTCCTCATCAAGGTTGCTCATTAAAGTGACCAAAAGTGAAAGAAAGGGGTTTTATAAAGTTATGGTACAGATTTATATTTCAAATAAATGCTGTTCTTTTGAAGTTTCTAATCAACAAAGAATGCTGAAAAATACTAATGTATTATGGTTTCCACAAAAATATAAAGCAGCACAATTGTTTTCAACATTGATAATAATAAGAAATGGTTTTTGAGGATGATTTCTGAAGGATCATGTGACACTGAATAAATTACATTTTAATATACATCACAATAGAAGAGCAAAAAAGATAACATTTTACAATATTACTGTTTTTGCTGTATTTTTTTGTCATGAAAATGCAGCCTTGGTGACTTCTTAAGAAAAAGAAAATCTTATAACCAATACTTTTGAACAGTGTGTGTGCATGTGTGCGTGCGTGCGTGCGAGCGTGCGTGCGCGAGAGAGATTTTATATCCATCTTGTAACCTTTGATCCAATGTTTATGCGATTTGGGCTTTGGGGTTTGTATGTGTGAATAGTCGATAATGGGCTATAATATATTGTAGCCCACTATTAATTTAGAGGTGGTTTTAAAGGTGCATGAAAATTACAGCAGTAAAATATTCCCCTTGTGCTGTGCTGAACACGCCTCTAACACCCTCCATTTAGAGAGGCTTACTTATCTTAAGAAAAAAACATCTGAAATGCTCCGCTGAATCACTGACTTTTCTATCTTTCTTCATCGGCCCATTTCTCTTTCTTTGACTAGCTCCCTTTGTTTTCTTTCTTTAACTAACCTGTATCATTTTATCAGAAGTGGTCTGAAATGAAGTGCTAAGTGTCGGGTTTTATTGAAAGGAAACAGACTGGAACAACACGTGTGTTTTCTCAGGCCTGTAAAGGCTTCTCTGCTCCTCAGGGCAAATATGAATTACAACCTGCGTACTGATGAGTCCTTACTACAGACTCATACCTGCTGAGACAGAGTACAAGAGCAAGAGAGATGAGAGATGGTTTGAAATGTGCTGCTAATGAGTGTGCGTGCAATGCACGTGTGGTTGTGGGTTGCTGAAATCATTAATGCATCATAGTGTTAACAAAAATCTGCTCTTAATTTGCCAAGATTTTAAATGTACATATTAAATGTGTTGCCAAACTTAACAGCAGTCATGCAAGCGTCTGTCTGCACCACTGAACAAAAGATTTCTGCTAATCTGTCGTTAACTGTAAATGAGTGTATGAAACCTTGTGAGAATGCCTTTCACTACAGACACAAACAGAAAACTGTCTATAAAGATGTTTAGATTTCACATGCAAGCATGTAGGTTTTAAGTTTATTATAAAATTATTTGATTTAATAATGCGCTTTCCTGTTGCTCAAACAGTGGAGCGTGGTGCTTGCAACATCAAGGTTATAGGTTCGATTCTCAGGGAAAGCAAGAACTGAATGTGTACCTTGAACGCAATGTAAGTCGCTTTGGATAATCAATGTAATGTAAATGTGAGTAAGGGATTGATGAGTGATATGACATTCTGGACATTATACACATTTTGTTTTATAATTTAAAATACATTTCAATAAGTACATTTTCAATAGCACTTAAAATGTGCTTTTGCTATTGTCTATTAAAACACATTTTGTAATATAATGCATTCCATATACATTTTTGTCTAAATATGTTTTAAAACCACTGTATGCAATATGTAAAATTTAACAAATATGCAGTTGGTGAATAAATATATAAATGTTACTTATAATATATAGATAAAACAACTAAATAATATTATTCAATATATAACAATGATAATAACTTGTTGCAAAATGTTTTCAGTGTAAAAGTATCTGCGGTGCCTGATAAACTCCTCTGTTCCTACTCTTTCCTCTTATTTGGGCACATGGTTACAAGATACTGTGGCTATGCCACATCAAACCCAAACTCAGCAGCTGGCCCTGTGGTTAAAAGAGTGTGTGTGTATATGTGTGTGTGTTGGAGGGTGATGGTTGCCAAGGAACCGGTATTTAATAAAGTCATCGGGTCTAAGATGGGAAAGAAACCGCAGCTCAACTCAGGAGAAATGAGAAATCGACAAATGCCAGCCCCACATCCGTATTGGCTTTTCTCTCACTTTCACTTGGTGATCTACAAGAGATACTGTACTGCCAACTTCTGCCACTAATTCAGGATGAGAAATGCTTCATTTAGAGAGAAATAGCTTGAGAGATGTATTCATTTAGCTCTGCTTTAGACTTTAGCTCTCTAATATTTCTGTGTTATGTTGTTAATGGCACACCTTGTTTGCCAGGCAGAAACAGCCAATTAAAAGCAACTCGTGTTAAACTGGGTCCATTTTCAGTGGTATGCCTCCAGGACCCACAAAAACAATCTTCAATGTGTGAGTGCGTGTCTGTGTGGGATGGGGATTTACACCTCACTAATGATGTGTGAGTTTAATACTCTTAGCTGTTTTCAGCTTCACGTGCAACAGGTTAACACCTTCAGTGCCACGGCTCGAATGAACACCAACAGAAAGTACTCTCTGAATCGAGTTTTTACACTAGAACAAAGGGGTTTGGGGCTGGCTTTGAGCGGCAAACCCATTATTATGGATCAAAAAAACTAAACCGTCATTATCTATCATTTTCAACCTGTAACTTTGACAGTAATAAATAGTTTTGAGGTCACATTTTGAAGGTCAAAGCTTCTTATGTGCTCTAGCAAAGCTTATTATGTGACGAGTCTTGAAACAGGTGCATGAAAGGATACAGTTTATGGTAAAACAATAAGCAAGTAATAAACATAAGAATAAGTAATAAACATCTAACTCATTGATCTACTTTATTTTTTTGCTAAAGATGTCACCATCTTTCTGATATACTGTAGTTGGATACATCTATCCCTGCCTGTTTCTTCCTGAGAACTCCCTGTTTAAGTTAAATATATGCAAAGAAATAAGGGCTATTTGGAAAGTAATAAATCAGATAATTATTTATGTACACCTAACACTTGAGCTGTTTATAAACAATTTTCAAGTTCTGTGTGAGGAAATCCAGCCATAAAGAGAAGCAAGAGGTAAATTCTGTTATTGGAATTAGATTAAATACAGCAAGGTTAAATGGAGTAAGACTGGCTGCAAGGAACATCGTTAGCACATTGGCATGACGGGTTGCAGTAATTAGGGGGTGTGGCCTCACATCACCAATCACCCTGCTGTGTTTGGTGCTTCCTGCTGATTTATAGTGTGCAGACTAAGATGTGGCTGTTTTAGCAGGTCCTAACTCGCTAAACACACATACACAAACACATTTTGTAAATGAGTGCCAAGTACACACACACACACACACAAACTCCCCACACCTGACTGTTTTTTTGTTCTCTCACACTTTTCCTTCCCCTGAGTGAAAACAGAGGCCAGTGTACCAAGATGTCATGAATATCTGGACAGTGACCCAGGTTGTGGAGACCTGAAGACAAAAAGGACAAGAAGAACAATAAGGCTACAGAACAATGTATTACGGTTTCCCAAAAAAAATTTAAGCAGTACAACTGTTTTCAGCAATGATAATAACAAGAAATATATCTCGAGCAACAAATCAGCATATTAGAATTGTTTCTGAAGGATTATGTGACATTGATGACTGGAGTAATGATGCTAAAAATTCAGCTTTACCATCACAGAGATAAATACAAATACAGTATACAGTGATCCCTTGTTTATTGCGGTTAATGTGGACCGGTAGATTTCTCCCTTTGTCTGGCATCCTGGGAAACCGTTTCTCTCGCGCATTACGTTAAAACAACGCTGCTTTCCTCAATTTGGCTGCCGATGTGGCCGTATTTTTGAACTTTTATTTTTCAAAGTTGGCCGCAAAACTTGAACCGCAAAGTGGCAAGGGATTACTGTATATTAAAATAGAAAACAACTATTTTAGATTGTAATAATATTTCAATGTGCTAATGATAACTATCTGTATTTACTGTATTTTCAATTACTTAAAAGCCTTAGGGAGTATTAGAGACTCTTGAAAATTAAATCATACTGACCCCAAACTTCTAAACGGTATACACACAAACACCATCAGGGAAATACTCAAACAGTTACTTCCAAGCAAACAAGAAAACAGTGTAATTAAAGTAAAATAAAATGTCCTTTAAAAGACATCCAAGACCATTAAACCATTTTACCAGGAAAACCCCACTGATGTCAAACAGTCATTCTAGTGCCTATTTCTTCTGTGTAAAATCTTCTTTCATTTCTAAAGACTGATTTTAATTTAGAACTTCATCCTTTGGGAAACACATGATGGGAGGATTGCTCTTTAAGCATCAGTGTGTGTCTCTGTGTCCGTGTAAGTTCTCATCTAAATAAACCCCAGGCAACACTGCAGGTGCAAGGCTAAGGATCACAGACCACACACACAGAAAAACATACCATGATCAGACATACTTTGCTCATTTGCACAAACGTTTCTTCTTAACAATCTAAGCGCAGTCCATGAGCATAACGTGCAAAAAGGTGGATCATTATCGCATTGAGATTGCTTATTCTTTAGCTTAAGCACAAGCTTCTATGCACACATGGTTGGCACACACACATACACACACACACACACGCACGCACGCAGCAGAACAGTCCCACACATCTCCATCTCTCTGTGAAGTTCAGACTATCATGCTTGAGTGCTCAGAACAAGTTCAGGTCAAGTCAAGGAGAATCAACAGGGCCCAGGGACCTTGAAATCCCACTGGAGAGCAAATTAAAAACGACTGCTTCAAGAGCTGGTTAAAATTCTTATGTTTTATTACTCCTTTCTCTCACAGAGCTGTTGACAAAAAAGAGAAGAAAGCAGGGTGAAGTGCGATGTTGAAAGCCAGAAGTAATTCCGCATAGACATTTTACGATGGAAACTTCAGCGAAATGTAATTTCAACGCTCATTCACTCCAGAAAGAAAAATCCCATATTATATGAGAGAGAGAGAAAGTGTGTCTGTGTGTGTGTCTGAGAGAGAGGGGGAGAGAGAGAGAGGGTTTTACCAGCAATGATCAGCTTGGTCACCTCATTTTTTGCGTCATCTGCTACATGAACTGGTGAGGCCCTGAGAAGATTAACAGTTGAGGGTGTAAGCTTGCCATAAAGGACAGTCAGGATCAGCTGAACTTCACTTACTAGAGGCCAGAGACAAAGTGTCTGACATGATTTATTACTGCTGTATTCCCAAGATAATCTAACATGATTTCATGGCATTTCAGGGCTTTCTATCATTTTAGATCTCAACATTTTATAAATTTTTTTTAGGTTTTCATAGTAATGTTTCTATAGATAACATTATTTATAATAATTTATTAACATGATAATAATGTATTTTAGGTAACACTTTACAAATAGGTGTATTGTACATTAACATTAGTTAACATGAACTAAGAATTATATATTAAGTTCAACATTTACCAATACATTATTAAAATCAAAAGTTGTATTTGATAACATTAGTTAATACTCCATGGACAAACAATGAAAAACTGTATTTTATTAACATAAAGAAAAGATAAATACTGTAACAAATGTATTGCTCGTTGTTTGTTAATACAGTAATATTAACAAATTAGACATTTTAAAGTGTTACTACTTTTAATATAATAATATGTATGCATATATTATCACATTTAGGTCTTTATAATAATTTTTCTAAATGCGTGCATGTTTATTAACAGTTATTTTTATGTTGTATTTGTAAATTCACATTAAAAAGATATTAAAATGTATATATTATCATAGTATATAATATTTAATTATGAAATAGTAAATTAATCATTATTGTTATTAATATTTAGCAATAATATTAATTGTTATTTATTTATAATGAGGTAAAAAAAAGACTATATATATATATATAACTATTTTAACAAAAGTAAATAGATTTTCTTGAACCATTTAGAACGAAGGAAAAAATATTTTAAATTATTAAAAAGAAAATTAAGAAATATTTATGATTCTGCATGTTTCTCATGAAAACAGGGGGAAAAATTCTCTAGCATTTCAGAAGTTTGGAGCTCACTGTACATTAAAATTATTTTAAGAATAAAAAAAAACAGATGAAACATGACTTCTTTTTGCAAACAGGTTGTTTTGACTGCGTGCTGACATTCCACTTAATGTCTGATGATGGCGCCATGCAGCCAGCATGAGGTGATCTGGGAAAGCAGCCATTCTCTTTCTTCAAACATGTCATTAATGTTCTCTTGCTCTTACTCTCTCAACAACTTCAGAAAGGAGTGCAAGAGTCTTAGTGTTTGACATTAAAATAAGTATTTCCTTTTGCTGGCTCAATCCAGACACAAACAAATGTCAGTGCAGTATACCCACCTAACAGGCATCAGATGTGAAGACAAGGGCCAAAAAACACGTGGAGGTAAACAACAACGCTTTTAACACAGACAGCAAAATGGGCATTATGAGTAACAAACGAATCATCAGCACTATGGAACGCCAATGTGCAAACCAAACCCAAGCTGTCTGGCAACTTATTCCCATTCATCCATCAAATAAAAGCCACCGTACCGCCGTCTCCTCAGCCCTTGGTTATCAACACAACATTACCTTTCAATGCAAATTAATTTTGTCCCCAAAGGGCCACCATAGACTTCCTGTAGCCTGTTAAGTTAGCCCTCAGTGTGATATGAATAGAACCACAGCTTTTTCTATCATATTTCAGCACAGATCCCGAATCCTCACCACAGGGCCACGTGACAGAAAGGATTGCTTTGTTTTTACAATGCGGCTTCGTTCTTCCAGTCATTTGATTTATGAGATGATCAGGGGGAATAAAATAATCCAGCTCCCCACCGAGAGTCTGTCCACAGGTTCAGCATGAGATGAATTATGCCCAGACCACAGCAGCACAATAGTGTGGTACAGAACAACTACAAGACATTATTATCAGTGAATCCACCACATGAAATCATACACTTCAACGTAAAACATGGTGTCTTTCAAGCAAATAAGAACTAAACGTGAGAAACATTAAACACTCGTAAGACTATAATTACTCTGTCTCATTCGGAACCTGTTCAGTCCAACTACTGTGCTTGTGTGAGTCTCAAATCGCTGCCAGGCAGTGCCAGACGTCTAAATATGGTAGTCTGCAAAATAGTTAGATATTGGCAGCAGAAGCTTAAAGCCAAGCAAGGACCAAAACAAAATGCTGATTGACCCTGACACATCCAAATGGATCATTTAAACATGACTAAAGTTTGTTCCTGATTTAAAATGACTTTCTGCTGCCATATTATTATATATTTAAATAAGCATGTCAGGGTTGGTTATATGTATACAACAGTTCAAAGGCTGGGGGTCTGTAAGATTTTTTTTTATAAAGAAGTCTAAAAGTACAATAAAAACAGCAATATTGTGAAATATTATTAAAATTTGAGATACCGTAACTGGTTTCTATTTTAATATATAATAAGATATCATTTATTCCTGCAATGACAGCTGAATTTTCAGCATCATCACTCCAGTCTTCAGTGTCACATGATCCTTCAGAAATCAGATTTTTTTTAATGTTTATTATTTTTATGGAAACTGTGATAATTTTTTTCAGAATTCATTGATTCTTTAAATAGAAAAAAAATGCATTTATTTGAAACAGAAATCTTTTGTAGCATTACAGATGTCTTTACTATCAATTTTGATCAACTTACTGAATCCTTGCTGAATAAAACATTCCATCAAAAAAATAAAAAAATTAGGCATATATACATATACATACACACATATATCATCATCGTCTTGTTTACATGAGGGTTCCTGTTACAATGTCTAAACTATTACTACTCCAAGTTTGTCTTGTTTTTGATGGATATTTTCCCCTTGTAAGAGATTGTGCTGAGGCGTATATAGATTTGGCAGGAATCAAGAGCTGGAAAAAGCCTGCTTTGTGTTTTTTAACGCAGCAGATTAAATTGGTTTAGACAAGCAGCATGCCAGTGGTTCTTAGTGTAATGATAGGGATTTTATTTGGTCAAAACTCTGTCATCAATTTGTTGACATAAATATGTATTTAGATGGCCAGTTTTTCAATTATAAACAGACGTTTTGGGGTTTCAGCACGTCCTGATGATGTTCGAACAGTCTGAATTGTAAATGGTGAGCTAAATGGCTGTTTACGAATTGAGTGCAATTATGCTATTACACATGATAGTCTTGTGATTACATCCACAAGTGAAATGTGTTGGACAAGCACAGATGTGCAAATAGTTATGTGGTTGTTTGTCAGAACTTCAAGAGCAACGTTTTAAGATAATTAGTGAGCTTTCACCACTGGTAATTAGAGGCGAATAACAATCTGAACAAGGACACCTACACAAACTCAAGCACTGACAAACAGGTTTACACACAATACATTCACTTACCATTCATTTAATCACCTTCGCCACAAGCTAATATGTAAAATGTTTTTATGCGCATCATAAAAACACAAACACACATACACAAGGTCTTGTTTTGTCTCATTATGTCCAGCTGTGTTTTTGATAAACACTGCAGCGTTAGCCCGTAAAGATTGATCACCTCATTTCACCTACGCATTGTCTGGCTTTATCTTTCACAGTCTTTTACTCTCATGCACTCTAACATGACACACACTTCATCACCCCTCTCTCTCTCTCTCTCTCTCTCTCTCTCTAATTAGATTAAAAACCAACTGCAGTTGCTAATAACAGCACTGAATACGAATAATGACATCCACCTGTTTCAACTTTTGTCCACTTGATATTTTCTTACTTTATTTTTTGGACTTATTTACAATGTTTCTATTCTTTCCTTTCACTTTAAAAATCGATTAAATCAAAACTAAATGTAACACCAACAGAGACGGATGCTTGCTTTTGTTTTGGAGTCTCATTGCTTAAAAAATTTGATTTGACCACATGTTGAGATTAATGCTTTTGAACTGGTGAGTTCTGGCTGATTAAGTGATGGCATCATTGAGAAGAGAAGGTTTATAGGAGTGACCATATGGAGTAAAGTGTGTTCCTTTATAAATGTTTCTTGAGCGGCAAATCAGCATATTGGAATGATTTCTGAAAGATCATTCGACACCGAGATGTCACATGCACATTGTAATTATACTGAAAATTCAACTTTGGCAACACAGGAACAAATTACATTTACAAAACAAATAAATAAAACTATTCAAATAGAAAACAGTTATTTTAAATTGTAATAATATTTCACAATATTACTGTTTCACTGTATTTTGGATCAAACACTTGCAGTCTTGGTGAACATACTTCTTTTAAAAGGATTAAATATTCTTCCAATCCCAAACTTTTAAATGGTAGTGTATATGCATGCGTTTTCTGAAGGACGGGGATTTTGTGACCACATGTTACTCTGAAACAGCACAACTAGACTCTTAACTAGTCTCTTAAAATGACCCTGCAGAAATGTCATCTCATGCTAATGACCTCATTCTTACAAAACGTCCAAGTCATGCCAGTCCAGCTGGTCTTTACGACGCCATTCCATCCGCGAATGTTCCAAACATTCTGTGCACAGCGCAATAAAGAACAACTCTAAAAATATGCCGGTTTAAAAAACAAAAACTGGTCTTGGATTAGCATGAATCAGGAACTGAGATTTGGGTTTATGGGATCTCTTAAAGGTTGTCTGTGATGACAGCTGAAGAACGAAAAATGATGAAACATGACTGACACTGATAAGGAGTAGAGTGGCATGATCGGGGTGGCTATGCCAGTGTAATGCCAGTGTAGGGCCAGCCATAGCCAGTTAAAGGCTCTAATGTGGCAGTGGTTTCATGGTGGTTGGCTTTGAGCAGCAAGAAAGGGAATAAAGGGGCATATAAAACAGGAAGAGAGAGAGAACGAGAGAGAGAAATGGGACAGAGCTACATCTACTTTTCCTTTATATACATATATATATATATTAAAAAAATGTGTGCTAAATGTGATTATATATGATCACATTTAGCACATAAACATGCAGAGGAAAGTTTAGCAGTTTAGTTGTATCCCCCCCATCTATTTTCTCTCCACATACTCTAGAGAGAGGAAAGAAAAACTGAAAAATCTAAAGAAATAAATAATAAGTACATTTTCTTATTTAAACCTGTCTTTATATGAATTTCCTAGGCCTCTTCAAATGTGTCTGTGTAAGAGAGATAGTGGACCTATACTGTTCTTTTATAAGCCTACATTGGTTAGAATATGGAGAAAAGAAAGAAGCTTCATTTCTCTTGCCACGTGTTAATCTTTTGTCATGCGTTTCTTTCTTTCTTTGGCACACACACAAATATAATGACTCACAATACAACAAATCTCATACTCACTCACTTAATCACTTCAGTATTCTTTCAGTCTCTGAAGCCAATCATAAAAGAAGACTTTACAACATACATCGGAGTCCAAAAGTCTGAGACTACTATTGAAAATGTTTCTATTATACATTTTGGGGATTTTTTTGTGACTCTTTTCAAAGGTTACATAGTTACACCAGTAGGTGGAGAAGAGGCGTTCAAAAACACTGAAACATTACTAATATAGAAATGCTAGTTGGAGATTAAAGAGAAAATCAACATACAAACAATTTGAAAATGTCATTTGTTTGATACTTGTTTTGATTTATTCAAAACAAAACAATTGGATGGACTGAACTTGAAATATCAGTTTAAATCCCAAATAGCAAGAGTAGTATATTATTTCATAATTCTGTCATTCACCGATTTGTTCATCGGTTCATTAAGGGGTGAAATAAGTGATTGATAAGTGACTAATTAACAGTAATTAGCTCAGAAACACTGATTCAAATACATAATTTTCTCAAAAGCCTAAAACTAAATTAGATTCTGAATGCCAGGTTATAAAACCTCTGTGGAATCCAGACCTCATCGCAGTCTCTCTCTCTCACTGCATTGAGTCAGATTCCTCAAAGTGTTCCATATGTGTGCTGTGTGTGAGAGCCCTTCTGATGACAACCTGAAGGAAGAGAAAACAACCTTTGTGTGTATATAAGCACACGTGTGATCTCTCTCTTTCTTTCTTTACTCCCCAGTATCCTCTCCTCCATTCTCTCCTCTCCTCCCATTCATAAAATATCAAACAGCCCAGGTCCCGGAATAGGGCTGCCCTGCGGCTGCCTGACAGTGTGGATATTTTCAGTAGGTCCTTGCGGTGTTATTGCAGGTGTCCAGGCAGGATGCCCGTGTGAATTCGGAGAACACATCAGACACAGCATAATTCTATTAGTCCTATACACAGATATGTATATTAAAACCATACTCGGCCAGAGGATACCGCAGCGCTTAAGGAGCATGAGACAGAGCAACCCATCCTTAAACATTAAACAACAGACTGTGTGTGCGTGTGGATGTGTTAATGAACTGTTAAAGAAAGATTAATGGAGAAAACAGACAGCTGGAGGGAGCAATGCTTTGTGTGTCTACACTAGTTCAGTAATTCTTAACTCTTTGGTCTATTTTGCTAGTCCAGCAGTATAGCATTACACTCAATTATACACTCTAAAATGTCTAAAATAAACTTGCTGTGCGTTGGTATGCTTATGCATTTGTGTGAGAGAGCATGACACACATTAAATACTTAACATAAAGTATAGTGCTGTATATGCTCCAAAAATACGACTTCTGTCTGGTTTGGTTTAATTACTACATTTTCGAAGGAACATGTTTTCCAGATCCTTCCATATTTTATATATATATATATATATATATATATATAATAAGACAATTAATAAGAATCAATGCAGATGGAAGAGCTGTTTCGCATCCCGTCAGCCAGTTTATATTGGTATTTATTTGATCTTTAAATTTAATTGATTATAAAAGGACTACCTTTGGCAGACGTTCTTCTGATCTTGGTTTGCATACAGAATAAAGCCTGCAAATCGTTTTTTTCCCCCTTCAAATAACGAGACCCACACACAGTAACAATATAAAAAAATCCTTCCTCCAACTTCAGTAAAGCACATTCAGCATATCCTAAGAAAAAGTGTTTTTTGTATTTTGCTCCTTATTTATTCCTCCCTCTTCTTTTACTTTCCCAAGTCATTTCCTCGGAGCGGCTCACTCATTCATGATTTTATTGCTTTTGGATTTAAATCGTTTTCACTATCTTTTCTCAAGAGAGTAAAGCTCATAAAAAACACCTGCTTGCTCTCTACTTTTTTCTTAACTTTTCATCTCATTCAACCCCCTCCCCCCTCTGACCTACGATCCCTTTCCTATTCTCTATTCAACACTTCCTCTTTCTCACTTCCTTTCTTCCTTGTGCTCTATGAGAGTGAGTAGTTCACTGGTACTTCATCCGTCCAGTGCTAATGTTGTCCCAAGAGGCTTGGAGACCCACTGAGTGATGCTCATGCTCCTTTCTGTGAGTGAAATCATTTCATCACCCTCTAGAGGCTAAAATGAGAAACTACCATCATTTTCTCCAGTCTCAGCTAAAATACATAGACGCCAACACCTCTCAAACACTGTCACCAACAAAACCAGTGGAGCTTTACTGATTGGCAGCAGAATTGACAGATTCTACACATCAGAGTCTTAACAAACCAAATAATAATAATAATAAGTTAAAATAAGGAAAGCTATTACATTCCATAAAGACAGAAATCATTTGCTTTTTGAAAAGTATGTTCTCACTCGCCAATCAAACTACACGAATAACCAAAACATACATGAAATAATGGCACATCCTCGAAATTCCAGAGAGCCTAATGATTACTTCCATCCTTTCTTCTATTTAATGGATTAATTCATCATCTTAACATAGACCTACTGAATGAAACCTTTTACCAAGTACAGTAGCTAATAAGAATGTATCACAAAACCAAAAGAGTTGCTTAACTATATGCCTATAATATTTTAATGAAAATTATTCACCTGGCTTGTAAGTCTTAGTCTGGTCAGATCAGTCTGTTAGTTGGTTTTTGAGGGGTTTCTGGTCAGACTGGGAGACCATCTTAAACTAAGGCCAGCATATTTTTTTAACAGGGGCGACCTCTTAAACAGTCTAATGTTAAAGTCTTGTGTGACAATATTATTCCCCATAAAGTTTTCAAGATTTTTGGGGGGTGGGCAACAATATGCCAGCTCAGCTTCCTTAACCTTAATAACTTTCTCACTCAAACAAAGTTGACCTCTCCCTCGCTACCCTCCCGCGTGACAGGTCGTAACGCGGGTGCGGAAATCCAATGTCAATACCGGCAGAGTCGCTGGGGGTCCCTGTCCGCGCCGCCCCATAAATACTGTCATAAATACGGTAAATACATCAGTGTATATGGTGCACGTTAGGAAACACCGCATTTTCACGGGGAGATTAACTTTATGAATGGGTTTGTGGGTCACGGATGGTTTGGCGTGTCGTTTCATTTGAGGCGGATTGAGGATGCTTCAGTGCCCTCAGACATTTATCCGCCGGTTACCGGTTCTGTGCTAGGTCTTTCCCTCTTGTGCTCACACATGACGGTGGCAGCAGTGGGTCGCAAAGGGGTCTCTCTCGTCATTCTTTCAAAGGGATTTTTTTCTTAATAGTTTTTTCTTCCTCCCATATACCCGCGTTCCTCGCGCTGCCACTTCCGCTATAAAGCCCTTGGCTGGCTGCCACGCGGCCATTAGCACTAGCAAAATAACTGTTAACAATATGGTGCCCAGACACAGCAATTCCGACTCTAAAGTTTAACCAGCCGACATGGTTTAGGTCCAGAGATGCCAGAGGTTAGAGAGCGAGGATTAGTAAACAAGAGCGCAGTCTCATCTGTGCAATAAGTGCACAGATCATTGATGCTTCACAAGAGACGAAAAGGAATACAGTAATTTATTGTGAACATGTTTGTAAAAAAAAAATTAAAAAAAAAAATTAATAGAAAAATAAGTCAATCTGTTAAATGCAATTATAAATAAACCTACATTTAGCTGTGCAATGCCAAGTTAATGTTTTAATTGCGAGCTGTGAGATAACAAAAAAGCGCATGCAGTGTTTAAAGCCCGTTATTTTTACTATACATGTGCATTAAATGTGCAAATAAAACAAACGAAAGTATGCTCAAAAAATTAAAAAAAGGAAAGGATATATTGGTTTGCCGATATTAAATACACATATTCAAACTAAAGAGCAAAAATAGCCTAAATTGGTTTTGCATCAGATTATCATTCTAGAAAAATTAAAAAGCATTTAAATTCAATTGTCATTGTATATTAATTTGAAATATAAAAAGCATAAAGGCACTGAATTTAAAAATATAGAAATGCTAGTTGCAGGTTAAAGGTTTTCAATTGAATTAATTAGATAATCGTTTCATTCGTTTGCTTCAGGTTAAGACGTCCAAATGCATATAATAATAATTATTATTATACGAGAATATTAAATTATATTATTATGACTTACAGCCGTCATAAAGCCACATTAATAATATAAATTTTTTAATAATTCTTACATGTCTATAGAACTCGAAATAATTTAGTTAGGCATAATCAATTAAATGTTTTGAACAATGCACTGTAAAATAATTAAAAAAAAAGGTTGTTGCAAAGAAAAACTTGTATCTGGTTTTGTTTTTCCATATGTAAACAGTTTTCCATATTGAATGGCCAGTTGCAGTGTTTATTTAAAAATTAAATTCTTATCAGGTGCAACTCTCCACTCGAACTCTTAGCCAATTAATAAAAATACTTTTTAGGTAATATTAATAACCTAACATGTTACTGGAAATAAACAATGTTTAAAACATTAAATGGACTCAATTTCCATCGAGTAACACATTTAGGCTGCATGAGCAGCCATATACTATTTTCAAACATAAATTATTTAGAAATTTAGTAAGGCTGAATATTGTG
Source organism: Rhodeus uyekii (assembly GCA_037043235.1). Classification (NCBI taxonomy): domain Eukaryota; kingdom Metazoa; phylum Chordata; class Actinopteri; order Cypriniformes; family Acheilognathidae; genus Rhodeus; species Rhodeus uyekii. Next base: position 2,396,410 of record JAWRVZ010000027.1, read on the forward strand.
TAATTTATTCAAAATAAATCATTATCCCCTATTAACTACACCAAAAGTGATTTATTTTTGTCTAAACCTAATAATAATAATAATAATAAACAATTATTATTATTAATATAGCATAAAACTCTGAGTCTAGACTCTGTCCCGCCACATTTAGACGACTATAATAATAATAATTGTTCCTTACATACTTTTTTACACATTATATTCAGGTATATATATAATCAAAAAAAGGTTGAAAAGAGATGCTCAACAAACTGAAGAGGAGGTGCAACAAAAAAATCTAAAGTTCATCTCAATTGAAGAAAAGGTGCTAGAAGAAAAAAGTTCTGACTTTACTAATTTAAAACTTTTCGACCATCTTCAAGGCCTTAATCAGACATAGCCTGTCCTGCGATTTGAAAATAATCGGGCTAATATCCATAATGGCATTAATTGTAAATGAAGAGTGAGTTAAATGCTGCTGGCATTCAATGAAGTGTATGTTAATCTGAAAATACTCAACTGTCCGTATATTAAAACTGTATGGCGGGTATATTTATCTTTAAAAGTTCCATATTGATCTAATATTGACTATGTCTTACATATGTGTGCCAAAATTCAAAAGATGAACGTTAAGCCTTAGATAAAAGTTAATCCTTTTATAAAATGACGACTGTCATTTGTATTAATATTGTATTATTTAAGAATGCACGCATCTCTTTTTTTCAACCATATTTGTTGTTCTTTTTTTCTACTGGTTGACAGGCACAGAAAGTCACCCCGCACTGTGTGCTCTCAGTGTCTTCACATGCTCGTGCCACACGAATTCTCCAAATGGCAGTGCGGTCATTTACACGTTTCAAACGGCGAGAATAAAGGCATGGGGCTCTGAATATAAAACCCACGAGATGATTTGATAGATCGAATCATTGATCATTATACGCGAATTATCTGTTGGGAGAAAAAAAAATATCGAAAAAAAACAGCTTCTTTGAAATAATTTGAAATATTTTCTCCTCTCGAATTCGGTATTGTCTAAGTAAATAACAATAGTAAAGCAAAGAAATAAATAATGCTCAGGCTTATGTTTACAGCCTAAAGAAAAAAATGTCCTATTTAAAGCTAAAGGGTATTTATAATTACCTTGTACAATGTCTAATTTATGTTTTAGAATGTATGCACTTGCTGTATAAAAACGTTATCTCTCTTTAAAAAAAATGTATATTGCATTCAGTCGTTTTTTTTCCCAATTATGTATACAATTAACAATCACAGTTCTCTTTCTTTTCTTTTTTTTTTGGGGGGGGGGGGGGGGGGGGGGGGGCTGGTTTATATTTATAGTCCCTGGAAACTGAGTCTTGTAAAAATGTGTGCTTCTTGGGGACTTGTATTTAGAAACTGTAGACTGCAAGTCTCAAGTCAGATTAGTTTGACACGTCTTATTACTGGGCCTCACGCAGATACAGGCGTAGATTTGGTAATAATTCTACAGGATTGGCTCATAATGGCTAGTGAGGAGGTAATGCGGAAGCATGTGGAGCATGTGCAGCCGCAGTGTGAAAATGATCGCAATGCCGCGAGCATGACTGGAGCTCAGTGAGTGAGAGATGATTCATTCAGCCAGGCCGCTTTACCACATATGGGCGTGGTAAAATACAAGGGCCGAAACCAACCGCGCCTATTGGCTGAGAGCGCCAGTGATTGACGTGAGACGGCCCCGCCCCTCTTCTGCCCTGGTTATTGGCACTTTAACGAATCCCGGCCACTGCCTCGGTGTCTGTGCGCGTTGACAGACCGATGAGACTGTTTTAAATAGACTGTCGCTTCGTTTTCAGCGTCTTTGTCACATCGCCCGAGTTAATTAGCTACTGAAGTGGACTATTCTGACTCAAGGAATGCGAGATTAAGTGCTGTTGCAAATGCACTTCTCGTGAACTTCTCTTTCTCGGCCAATCTGTCTTCTCGGTTTGTATCCATGGCTGAGAAACGACGGTCCCCGTGTACTATGAGCCTCAAAGCGCACGCGTTCTCGGTAGAAGCGCTTATTGGCACGGAGAAAAAAAGAAAGCTGGAGGAGGACAACGAAAACTCTTTTGAGGAGGTAAACGAGGAGTCGAGGCTGACAGAAAGTCCGCAAACCCAGGCTAGGAGAACTTGTCCCAGCACCAGGAGTTGCGAGATAGACTGCGCAAGCGACCAATCTCGTAAGTAGACTGCTCGAGTAACTAAAATAGTTGCACGCGATACTAATACAAATAAATACTTAATAAATACGGCAGAAACATAACACGGTACGATGAAAACATACACAGTGTTGTTCTTTATTTCTAGCACGTTTTGTAAATAATAGGCTGATAATTCAATAATTAACATTAAAGAAGACTGGCAAAATCCTGTAAAATATCCAAAAATTCTTAAGGAAAAAAAAAATCTGTAATTTAGATCGATTAATCGAGTGAAGTCAGGGTGACAAAGACGGAAAATATAGTAAAGAAACACAAAATAACACAGTTATGAGCCCCATAAATATGGGCACTAAGAGAGTGACTAATCTATTGTGTGTTTATGAGTTTGGCCACAATCATAAACACCCAAATTAACTTGCCATCAAAAAAGCCTAAATACCCCTACTTGCAAAAAACAACAACAAACAAATGAAAAAATATGATATAGAGCAGAAATAAAATCTAAAATTCGATCATTTTTTATGCAAATATTTTTTTTATTTTAAAGTAAACGAATGCAGTTCTTCTAAGAATCTGTCACCTTGATAATGCATCAAAAGACTTAAATTCTAAATATCATAACTGATCAGGTAAAACAAAAACAAAGAAAAAAAGCAGGCTATTTATAATTGCACTGTTATACATGTACAAATACAGAAAATTAATGGAAATCACGTTTGCGTGCCTCTTCAGCACTAGTTATTGCAATAACAATAGTTTCAATAAACAGTCTGTTACTATATGCAATAATCAAGAGCAACTGTTTCTGTGTTTGTCAGCGGAGTCTGAGGACGTGTTGTTGGATAGCCCACAGCCTGCACCCCTCGCGCAATCGGGCACGAGCTCCGGAGAGGAGATGCGCGTGGATCTGCAGGGATCGGATTTATGGAAGCGATTCCACGAGATAGGAACTGAAATGATCATCACCAAAGCCGGCAGGTGCATCACACAAAACACGCTCTTCGATGTCAAAGCACTTCATTATCACCGACTAAAAGCACCATATTCAATATTTACATTTGAATAAAGTGCTAACACAAAGACGCAATTTTCATTTATAGTAAAACTAAATATGACATTTCTTTAAAATTCTTTAGGATATGTTATGCAACCAAACATGAATTCTTAATCCAAAACGCATTTATAAAAATCTGAATTAAATTGCTGAAATACAGTCTCTTTTCACAGATGGTAAATGTGGTTACTTTCAGATATGAAATTTGGGGATAAAATAGCCTACTGAACCAAACTAGGGATTGGGACAGACATGCTTCAGATATTTTGCTCATAGTGATAAATATATAAATAATCACTATGAGCAATATATATAAACTTTTTTTATTTTTTACCTTTGATAGCTTTATATTATATTAGGCCTGGTCTTCTGCATTACAGTTATTCACTCTACAAAATGCTGAGTTGTTCATTGGGCAAATATGGATAAACAATATATTAATATGTGTTAAAAAAAATAATAATAAAAAATTTAAACCAATGGTTGGGTTTGTTCATATTTGAGCCAAACCCAGCCTTTTTCTTAGAGAGTTTTATGTTGATTTTTCTGGAGTTGTATTTGACTGACAATTTGTTTAATGAGCTGAATTAATTACTGGGTTAATGCGTATCAGGTGCAGCTCTCCACGCGAGAAAAAGTAAGCTATTTGTTTGGGGGAAGAAAAAAAATCTTCTCAATAATATTTAGTCCTAATGAAAATAATCCAAAATGTAATTTTATCCCAGGCGAATGTTTCCCGCGATGAGGGTTAAGATTGCGGGACTGGATCCTCATCAACAGTATTATATTGCCATGGATATTGTTCCTGTCGACAACAAACGGTACAGGTGAGAAATTTACGAATTTTGTCTTCCAAACTCGCTACAGGACAGTCTGTTGTATCCGAGTGGTGCGGGCTATTAATTCTGACCCGTCTGACAAATTATCGAAACAGTCTAAAATGTGCAAACATAATATTGAGCATTTTGAACTGACCGTCTCCACAAACGGCACTCCGGGACTTTGTTGACATGTTCAGTCCGGCCTTTTGCGATGCCCTTTTGGGAGCTTGACCTCGTGAACCTGAAGGTCATGAGACAACGGCAGTCAAAACAATAAGTACATATTTTTGAGCAGCTTTTTCAAACAATGTTTTATGAACCACGAACGCTTAAAAACACAAGTCAAAGCCCGCAAACAGAAACGAGGAAGTAACCATAGCACCAGTACATCTACAAAACAATAGACACTGTCATTATTTTATTATTTACACAGCACAAATATGTATAATAATAGAAACATTTAGCGACAAAAAAACATGTAGTCTTTAAAGTCGGAGACGATAAACGGCTAAAATCACCACAAGAAATTTGCGTGGCGCGCGACGGAACTCAAATACTTTGCGTCCAAAAATGTACTGATAGATATGGCTCTAAAAAGTAGAGAGGTCTAAAATTCACGTTATGTAAAGGCACTGACTCTTTTCCCCATTCTAAGGTACGTGTACCACAGTTCGAAGTGGATGGTAGCGGGTAACGCCGACTCTCCGGTCCCCCCGCGCGTCTACATCCATCCTGACTCGCCAGCTTCCGGTGAGACGTGGATGCGCCAAGTTATAAGCTTCGACAAACTCAAACTGACCAATAACGAGCTCGACGACCAAGGCCATGTGAGAGAATCTTTTATTAAGTATCCAAGAGTTATTGACTGAACATAAATGTGTTGTTGTTGCTGTTTTAGGGTTGTACATTTGAATGAGGAAAACTCCACAATCCTTGTTTATGTTAGGCTCATAAGGAAAACCTGTAAATACATGAACATTTACATTTATCCATTTGCATTCAAGGAACACATTGACATTCTAATTCTTTATCAGCTCTTCATTAAGGCTTCATAAGTTAGTTAGTAAAGCAGACCTTCATATGTGATCCTGAAATCAATTAAATGTTACAATTGGGCAACCCTTTTCATGCACCCCATACACACATGCTAGCCATTGTCGCCCGGTGTGCATTTTGTTTTGCTGTATTATTTTAAAGGTCTGAACATGTTGTAATGTGGAGGGTTGTAAACAAACTCAATTGAAAGCATCCCCAGGGCGAGGCAGTTAAAGGCCCGTTTGGCCTTTGAAAATGGAGGCATGTGTGTTTTTATTGAGGTAGAAAACTGCTTTGGTAATTCCTCCGTTTCCCACTCTAAACACTGATGCGCGATGTAATGTTTTCCAGATCATTCTGCACTCCATGCACAAGTATCAGCCCCGTGTCCACGTCATCCGCAAGGAGTGCGGTGAAGAACTCTCGCCCGTTAAGGCGGTTCCCACTGGGGACGGTGTCAAAGCATTCTCTTTCCCTGAAACTGTCTTCACAACGGTGACTGCATACCAAAACCAACAGGTAATTCCCAACACATCCTGCCATAACTGTCCTATGCACAATTTGATAGCAAAAATGAATCACAAAAGCTGCAACTAAGGGTCAGGTTGCTTCTTGAAATTAAATGAAGTGGAATTTTTCCTGACTCAGTGCCTTTTCTTTTTATTGGATTGCATTACTACAGCTAGGTTTTTAGAAAACAAGTGAACATGCACAAAAGGAAAGCCATTTCTTTCACAACAAAACTTGCCTATTTAGTTTTCCAAACAAGACAAAATGTTAATTTGCATGGGCTTTATCGCTGCTTTAGAAATAAAACAGATTTAAAAAGCAAACACAACATAAGCAAGTCATATAGTAAACTATATGAATAATATTATTAGGATACAATATGTGCGAAATAAAGAGCTATTTGGACTCAATACCAGCCTTTATGAAAACTTATAAAGCAGAGCTGTTCTTTTGTCACAGTAATAGTTGTTTTTCTTCATTGTGTTTCTTTTATTAATTTCTTTATTCTTTTTTTTGTTTGTTTTTTAATAATAAAAGGTGACATATCAGAGCACTTATTTAGGTCACCCTGGTATTACAAATCACTTAATTTCTAAGATATATTATTATACAAATCTCCTAAAGTTGGGATTTGAAGGGCTCACGAGAATCTTGTCTCTAAATCCATAGATCAAAGCCTCTATGAGACTGAAAGAGTGCGCAGCACCCCATAAAAGGCCATTTATTTATAAAGAGCAGTTACATATGTGTTTATTTAGGCATGTGTTGACTTTCCTTTTGCAACAGTTCAGAAACAAAGTATTAATAAATTGCACCACAGAAATAAAGTGCTTTAGAAATTGTAATTTTGTGATGAAATGTACGTGTTTTTGTTTGCTATAACAGATTAATACAGAACACGTTTTAGATAAGTTAGAGCTTGAAATCTTATCATCATTTTCATGTTAACTGCCAAGTTTTACAAATTATGTCATCCATTTGTCTGAGCTTATAAAAACACAACACACATGTTCTCTCACACACATACGGAAGAAAAAAGCTTATAAAATAAACCCACACACATTGCATTGTGGGATAAGGGTCAGTGGTGCTAGGTCAGGGAATTTGACATTACAGGCTTTGGGTCAGTAAAGAGAATGTGTTTTGTGTGTGGATCATTTACAGATAACAAGATTGAAGATCGACAGGAATCCGTTTGCAAAAGGATTCAGAGACTCAGGAAGAAATAGGTAAATATATTTAATTACTGTATATCTTTGCTGCTAATGCTTAGCTCTTAGCTCTAGATTTTGAGGCCATTGTACAGTTTTAACTGCACCAATACTAGGACTGGAAAATGGGGCTTCCAAGGTTTTTCATTAAATTTTATTGATCACAGTTGCGTCAAGCCCATCTGTCACAGAATAATCTAAGAGCCCCAATAACTCAATTTTGACAAAATGTGTAGGTTCTGCTTTCACCTTTTTTGTTTCAAAAATGACACTTTTTTTTTCCCCTCTAGCTTTTTGTTCAACTTCTCATTCTCTTCTGACATCATTGTAAAGTTATTTCTGAACTATCAAACCATATTAAAGGATTATCAGATCCAAAGGGAAAAATACTCTTTTAGCCAAACTGAACGTATCACAAGATTCCAGCGAGGCCCAGACAAAATAAACATAAAACAGAGTCACATTAAAAGCTATTATTCCATGTACAAAAATAAATGTATAAATGAAAATATGCAACACAATAAAAATAATCAAGAGAAATAAATAATTAACGTAACAGGAAATGGAGGCTGTGCAGAAAAACGGCTTGCACGATGCTGACTCAAAAGCCCAGTGGGGAAGTTTAACTCTGCTCATTATTTTTAAACGAGAGCGAGTTTAACACCCCTCTGAATCGCAGCAGACCACATACATCCACTTTTCCTCCGTCCCTCTGCGAGGTCTCGCAGAGCACTTAGATCGAGCCCCGTGGCTCAATGTTACAGGAAAAGTTAAGCAGTTTGCTAAACAAACTCGGCCACTTGATAGCTCAAGTGGTGTGGCTGATAAAACCGAGGCCGAAACAAGTTGAGGCATCTTGTGTGAATTATCGCCTGAGTGGTACGGCGGAGGGGGTGGGGTAACGTCCACGCTAACAAGGCGCACCGAGCACCACCATTACTTCCAGAAAAAGCAAGAAAATACCCCCCACCCCTCTCTTTTTCTTTCTCTCTCCTCGTAAAGCTTTAACTGTGGCTTCCTGCACTCTATGTCTGATCCCACCGATAAAGCTATGTGAAAATAATTATAGCCTAGCCGTCGCACACACACTTTATGTTCTTCATTACCTGCTCGGCTTTACTGCCCAAATACATACTGATAAGGAAAGGTTCTAGGACTAAGATGGCTGGCAGGATTGAAAACATTGTTGGAAAGGTTAGCCAGATGCAGAGCTTTTCTATTAAGTGGACCGAGAGCTTTAGTGAACTAATTTTGCCTTTGTATTTTTAGGCATATTGTGTGTTCTTGTGTCTTTAGATAAACATTCTGATCAATGAACGTACTGTTTGTTGTAGGATGGGACTAGAGGCTCTGGTTGAGTCATATGCGTTCTGGCGGCCCTCGCTGAGAACTCTGACATTTGAGGACATCCCTGGAATCACTAAACAAGGTAGCACATGTGTGTGTATGTGTGTTTTCTCTGTCAAGTTTATCATTATACAATGGGTTGTCGTTTATTAGTAGTGTAAATTACATCAGACTTTTTTTTTTACGTTTAACTTCATGAAATTTCAAATATGTATGACTTTTTCTTCTGTGGAACAAAAAAAGTTAATATTTAGAAAAATGTCTCAAAGTTTTGATAATGCAATGAAAGTCAAATGTTGGTAAATAAATAGAATTTTCTTTTCTTTTTTTCATTTTCAATTCCCGAATTTGAATTAAATTTGAATCAAGCTAGCAAACAGGATGCAGAATTGTAACTTTAATTTGAATGCATGAAAGTAAAATTAAAGAATTAAAAGAAATGAATATACTGTAACAAAAATATTACCAGAAGTCAGCTTGATTTAAAGATGAGCCAAATATGATTTTTGCACAACTGTGGTACGTATGAAGACCAGAAAGATGTATTAAGAAATAAAATCAAATAAATTAAGATGTTTACACATGTTTACTTTAAATCTCTAATGTGAATTTGCACACCATGAGATTGTATATTTTAGTTTGTTTTGTGTGTACATATTATATTAATGACGCGTTATCACGACTGCACTCAGGTCCAGCTGGTTCTCACGGTGTTGTTGGGTCTTCAGCGCACACACATCTGCTGTCCTCATCCTCATGCTCTTCTCCTACATTCCACCTGGGTTCCGGGGCGGGGCCAATGTGCGATTACTCCACCTGCAGTCGAACAAGCCACCCTCTCCACCGCTACGGCCCTCCCCTCTCCGCAGACTCCTACAGTCGACTGGCCAGCCCTGGAGCAGATGCGTTTGCAGCTACTCGGAGCTCCACGTATGTGAGCGGGACCGAAGGTGAAGCGTTCTCCTGCACACAGACTGGCCTGCCGATCCAGATCCACAGCATGCCAAGCACAACCTCCCAGCTGCAATACCTAATGCCCAGCCATAACCATAATGCGTTTTCCACCAACCAGAGCACACAGGGATCCTATAATGGGTTCCGCCTGCACAGCCCTTATGGTCTCTATGGTTACAACTTCTCCACTTCTCCCCGCTTGGCCACCAGCCCTGAAAAGGCAGCCGCCACGCAAAGTTCATTCCTCGGCTCCTCCCCTAGCGGGACACTGACGGACAGGCAGGTTCTATCCACTGTGGACGGTCTACACATGCTCAGTAGTAATCAACAGAATCTTTTTGACTCACGGACTTTGGGGCTGACAAGCTCCACCTCCCAGGTGACGGCCCACATGGCTTGACCCGCAACCCAAAAACTTTGACAGACTTCAAATCTCATCCAAGAATGTTTTCTTTGAGTATAAACTCGTTTTTGTGGGACTAGTCAATAGCATAATTTATAATCCGTCGGACATTCATCACTCTCGCAAGAGTTGAGAGAGGAACGTATAGCTATGACAAGCAAAAGAAACAGATGGATGCACACAATGTAAAGAACTGAGAGAAATCTGTAATATCATTTATGTTTTGTGAAAATGACAGCTGAAGATTACATTGAGGATATTTTTTAATAGACTATATCTTTAAAATCATTCTGATGAAGCAGCACAGACTTTGTTGTACACCAGGGTATGGAAATGCCTGAAGATTCACGCGGGAAACCTAGACAATACTTTACAGACACACTTGCGCACAATCCTGCTCAGCTTCATGGCATGAAAGGACATCAGCCATCGGATCTCATCAAGGTTCAATGAGACCCCTGAACTGCTGGTAGGAGTGTGAGGACTTTAACAGATGACTTTTGTGAGGCTGGACTCAGCATCTTATGGACAATAAAACAGAGTTTGGCACTTAAGAGTGAGCAGACTGAAAAAAAAACACAGGAAGTGACGTCACAAGGAAGTATGAAACATGCTTCAAAGACTTGAATTTAACTACACTATTTGCTCAGTGACAATCATCAGGTAACTACTGGTTGTTTGTGCTGAGGTTTTGAGCACATCCGATCAGCATCTACGGCAGATAATGTGGTTTAATCTGAAACTGGACGAGGAAAAAACGAAATGTGGGCTAGTGTTTACAAATTCTCTCCAAAGTCGAAGGGATTTTGTCTGGATCAGCACTGCTGTCTGAGTCTTGAAACAGACAGGGCTGAATGAAACCTGATCCAAGATGATAATTCTCACACTTTATAAATACAACCATTGGCATTCTTCAGAAGGATTATAGTCCTGCCATGAGATACACGCTGATTCCAGGTCAGCTGTCTCACTCTGAATCCAAGACTGAAAAAAAGAAAGCTTTTCCTGTGCAGACATGTTAGCTTTTGCTAATTTACTTATTAAATGTAATTTTTTTCACAAATACAGAGAATATGAATATTATTGAAACGGTGTAAAGATTTCACTTGCACTTACGGCCATTTTAAATACTTGCATTTTAATATTCAGATGCCACCGTTTTGACACTTTTGTTTGAATCTTGTTTGCCAGATCATTAAAAAACCCTTTGAGCCAAATAAAATATACCCATGAGGCAAAGAATAATCAAGGAGTTTATGCATGTGTTTCAGCATCAGATGCTTCTCTTGGGGTCAGGCAAAGGTTCTGAATGCCTAACAAATGAAAAATACCACCAGGAGCTCCTAGAAAGGTACATACAAACACTGACACAAACACAAACAGAATAAATTCATGCACAAGACAGACATAAAGTTTGAACTTGCAACCTTACGGTTTAAACAATTAAATATGAAATGAGAAAAAAAAAGTGTTTGCCCCTTTGTCCCTGAGAAATATTGCTGTGTATGTGAATCGGTAAATGAGTGCGACATTACGCACATTATCTTCATGTATTTGCAATGTGGTCATCTTAAGAGTGTGAGTGTGTGTGTGCCAAAATGAGTTTATGCAAGACCTTCTGACTACTTCTAACTTTTAAAGACCCATTGAACTGTAAAACAAATAAATAATAATAATTAGGGGACTTAAAACAGGTAGAGTGTGAACTTTGAGTATCTTCCAAGTTTTGAAAATTAGGCAAAGAGCACTAGGAATTTGTTCAAGCAGTCTAACATTGGGTCTGTCTTCAGAACCAGAACCAGTGAGACACCTGTTGTGGTCTGAAGATGACAGACAAACAGCACATGCAGCAAGAGAGAAGGTTGTTGGGTGCTTTTTTATTTTAGAACAGAGGAATGGTTGGCTTGCTGTATCTCACTAACAGGTGACAGCACCCCACCCCCCCGTGGTTGGCAAACTTTACATACACCAATATCCTTATGCACACACACTCACATCACTGGCTCATTATCAGTGAACCTGAAGATATTAACACTCTGAGGCCAGTAAGGAGCGGTAAAAGGCGCATGGGTGTAAAATGTATACTTAAATTAGAAGTACATGTACACACACACACATATATTCTTTATATTATATTATAAACATACATATCCTTTAATAACATAAAAAGCCTTAAATATTTTTACATTTATATGTGGGTTTGTGTGGGTACACAAACATTATTTTACACATATAATATTCCTTTCATCCATTATCAGTCAACTTGAACGGAAATTATAAATTACAAAAGCCTGTTTATTTTTGCCCGTAATGATTTTCCTATCCAGCAATAAAGTGTAATATAACTCAACTACAGATGCTTTTTAGATTCACTGGCTAACATGCCTCGTGGTGCTGGTCATCACCACTATTCTGCCAGGGCTCTCTTTTCATGTCAGTGTGTTGGCATACGGGATCATCTTTCGGTCCCTCAGTGCTTGGCAACATCGTCTCTCCACGCGGCCAATACGGTTTTACATTTTCACACTGCAGAGTTTGTGAAACTCACATATATTACAGCCATCAGTTATGCACTTCTCCACCATTTTTACTGAATGTGCAATATTTTCACATTTACATCTCTTTAACATTCTAAGTGCAAAAAGTTACAGAAAATAGGACCTTAATTCATTAAGACCCTAAAACAACTTAGAAAGGGCAAAACATTACGTTCAACCATTCGCACAAATCATGCATAATTCATTCTTGTTTAAGAGCTCCTCGTACGCCCATTATGGTTTGGGAAGAAAGAAAGCCTTATTACCATGTAGTGCAACCTGGGCCACATTACATAACCATGCACTGTTACATATATTCATCTGTGTGTCTCCTGGACCATTACCAAACAGTCTGACATTCAACTTCAATGCCCACTAATGGCATGCTTACAGTTCATTTTAGTGAAAAGCCTTGTGTTCTGCATTGCATATGACTAATACAAACGCTGGATCCTAGATGATATTTTAGAAATCCATGTCATTCGCTCTATTTTGTGGTCAAGCACTCGTGACTAATCATAAAACCAACACAATCTCATGGCAATTCATAACTATTTTACATTTTCCAAGTAATCAGTTTTTGAGCGATTCGCATCTTATGAATTAATACGAAATCCTAACCTCATAACATAACCTCTATTCCTGGAGCTCAAACAGCAGAGTGTGGCACTTGCAACGGCAAGGTCGTGGGTTCGATACCCAGGGAAAGCAAGAACTGATTACAATGTTAATGAGTGTCTTTATTGCAATGTAAGACGCTTTGGATAAAAGCGTCTTCCAAATGTAAAATATAAATGTCTTCCCATGAACACAAGTGTCCATTAACCTACATAAAATAATATTTTAAACAATAAAGAGGAAACAGATCAAATTAAGTTTAAAATTATGATTTCTTGGTTACCTCTGTCTCATTGTCTAACAACTAGTGGTTAACATTGAGACATCTATAATACATTTTGTTAGTCTCAACACCAGTGGTCATTGAACTTCATTGTAATTGCATTTATTAATAATGCGTTTATGGTGATAATATTGGCTATTTAAGGTCACATTTTACACAACATAAGCCTATTTTAAGTAAATCCTAATTTTGTGAACGCATCGTTTATTTAATTAATTAATTTATTATTTATATTATTCATATAATATATTAATATATTTATTGTAAGCTATGAACAATCATTTCACCAGTATTTTTACTGTTCTCAAGGTTCACAAACATAAACGATACTCTCTTTTGTCAGCCTTTAGATGAGGCGGTCACAGGGAGCATGTCGAGCTCTTCGCTGTGCAGGAAATTTCACTTACATGAAAAAGAATTTCCAGCAAGTGTAAAAGGACAAGTGGACAGTGTGTGTGTGTTTGTGTGTGTTTGTCTGCTGGGTGTTCCAGGAAGAGCACCTGTGGTGTGCAGGGTCGAGCTGTGCTGGTGGTGCTGATATGTGTGAGTGTGTGGGGGGGAGAGGGTCTGCGTGACCCGTTAATGGCCTGGGGGGTATTTGATGACAGTTGCAGTAATCTGAAGCTGACTGGTGTCTCTTACACTCATTTAATCTTTGTCATCAAATCCCACCATCCATCTGATTAATGTCTATGGTTCAACTCTGTTTTCAGAGCCTTATATTTTGCCATGATGAATGTCGATCTATGGCCATATTCTCCTCTAATATAACCATGAAAATATATAATGAAAGACTTCCTCATTCCGTGAAACTCGAATTATGTACAGTATGTGTGTGTCTGAGAAACTGATCTCTTCTATAAACATCTTCTCTGTATCTTGCCAGGCGTCTAAACGATCTGTGACTTGGATAAATCAAAACTGAAATGCAAATCATAGCTAAGGTCAGCTCAACCCTCTCCGGAGTGATGCTCCAGTCAGCTCTCATCACACACTCATAAACGAAAAGCAAACAAAAGGTATGAAAGTGATATGCTTTTATTATTTTACACTTTTGAGAAAATGATGAGGTTCTATTGTAATATTATGACTTACAATAGACTTAAATACATCTGCATTTTATTCATAGCCTAATAATAATGTTTGTGCTATATAACTTTATTTTATTTTTCATACCTGTGCAGACTAGTTTTCATTCATTTTTGTACAGTCGAAAGTCCCAGGCCGTTAAAAAATGAATATCCAAAAATATCCAAAATCTACACATACATACAAAAAAAAATAAAAAATCAACAACAATATAATATCAACTATTTCAGCCAATAGCCTGGTATATTGTGCATTCATAATTTAGTTAATTATATAATTACACTGCAAAGAGTCCACTCGTAAAGGTACTAGGATCATAAAACAGAAAAACTAATCACAAATTTTACAGGTCAATGACATACTTAAAAAAAAGACATTAGTTTACTTTGAAGCACTTAGTAGCAAGTAGATTTATTAGATATGTATTAGATTTATTAGATATTACAACTAAATTAGATATATGCTTTGAATTTCCCTTGGTGTATAGAAATTATGATTATAAAATTGACATCTGATGTTTTCTGTACAGCCATTTGCAGACAGACACTGATTTGCAATAATTTGCTTTGAGTTTATCCATGTCCAATTATTGTCATATCGCATATGCTAATAGAAGAATTTGACATGCCTTTTAACAGATAAAAGGAAATTAAACTATGGCCAAGATTATAGTATTTGTGCATGTCTAAAATAGATACAAGACAGAAGAGAAAAATCAGAATTGGATATGCAAATATATGTAAAACAGAACATCAACTACATAATTCAGTATGCAAATATGATGGTGATATAATTGCTGTCTTTTACCTCCGTTAATAACAAAACAATGTCCTAATTCAAATCACAGTTAAATCCAATAAGGAACGTAAAAGCAAGTTTGTGTTAAAATGGTGATTAGATTAACTGCAAAGGCCATTTGTCTTTTACACGCAGCATATGTAGTGACACCCACATGTGCGCACACACACATACACACATAACCTAACTTCTCTCGTCCCATTAGCAGTAGAATGCGGAGAGCCGGCACCCCCCTTCCCTGTTCAGTCCCCCTCCTTAATGCTATGGCCAGACTTAGCACTGTCATTTATAGCACAGCACACCATCAATCTTAATAGAAGTGAGAAGTGCAAAGAGCTGATGAAACAGCAGCCATGATCACTATTTCAGCCTGGGACAGGAAGGGAGGAGTAGGACAGGAGAGAAAGATGAGTGTCCAAGCCAGTAAAAGACAGAAGGGGAAGGGAGCGAGAGAGACAAGAAGCGAAAGGCTTGGCAGGTTTTCATGTTTTAGGAAGAAAAAAAAATGAAAATCAGATCATTAGGTTTACGTGACTCATCTGATGATAAGAATGTGTTTTGGGACAAAGTGTGTTCTCATTTATGAATGTATTTTTGAATGCAAGATCAGAGGATCCTAAAATTATATTTGGCACATGATGACTTTTAATTATGCTCTGGTTTAACGGATGGGATTAGCAACAGCAAGGTCATAGATTTGATTCCCAATGAACACACACAAAAAACAATGTTGTATACTGTAAATTCACTGTAAAAAAAAAAAAAAAAAAAAAAAGAAGAAGAAAATGTATCTTCCAAATACATAAATGTCTATGTTTGCCAAATACAACATTAAGGGATGTGTATGAATGAACAAAAAATTCCAGAAGGAAATATAATGAAATGAAATGCTGTGAATTTTATTAAGCATGAATAATATAATTACTTTTTATAGTTTGTTTTAAGTATCGATCAACATTGGATAACAAAGGACAGAGCAGAATAAAATGAGTGATGCTGAGAGGCTGAGATGAGTGGAATAGAAGAAATTGTATCTCTACAAGGTGCAACAATTTTAAACTCCCCACAGCTAAATGAGTGTGCATCATGATGCAAAGCATTCTGGATATATGGACTGTGACCTTTGAGTCCTGCATTCCTCAACAGACCAAGGACACAGCGATATGAAGACAGACTCTCTCACACACACAGATGAGTGACTGACTTTGCTAAACCTTCATGGTTAAAACAAGCTCAAGGTCACTCATGCCATCTATAGTGCCCTTACACATGCACACACACTAACAAGGGAAGCATGTCATCTTCAGCTGTGAAATATGACAACCTTGTTAAATCTGCACCACATATATGCACCCACCCACACACACACACACACACATATATATATATATATATTATTCATAATGTATTTATTCAATGGTTGTCCTTTATTTTATTTATTTATATATATATATAAATAAGTTATATATGTTTGTTAAGTAGCATAGATAGGCAGTTATTACACACGAAAGAGACTGCAGTAATAGCATTTTGGCAGACTACATGGGCTATATATAAAGGCTCGCAAAAATGTACGTTTCTCTCTGGTGGGCAGTGAGGAAATGTTGGTTTATTTAGGTTTTTGAGAAGAGCTCAGAGTCTCCCCGGTTCCATCCGGAGGGTTCCTGGACTAGAGTCCACTCTCCCATGACAGCTACATCAACTAGCCGTGGCTCCAAACACACACTCTCATATGCATACAATATACACACACATGCTCTCTCTCTTAAACACACACACACACACACACACACACACACACACACACACTCAGACTTTCAGTATTTTTACTTATAATTTTATATATAATTCAATGTTACCTGCTGTGCAATTTCGAGTGAATATCATTTCAAAGTGAATTGTACACCATTTCTCTCTCTCTCTCTCTCTCTCTCTCTCTCTCTCTCTCTCTCTATAGAGGTAGATAAATAGATATGCAAAGTATTCTAAATAGAGAGATAGTGTGTTTTATATGCCAAGGAGATTTGTTGGCGCTCAGAGGCTTTGCTTTGCATTACCCAGAGTCCCTGGAGTGTCTTCTGATTGGCTATAGATGTGTTTACATCTGAAAAGGAAGGATCAACATGGCCACCCAGGCAGCCAGAAGCTCTCAGAGCTGTCAATCAATCAGCACCAATATTGACAACTTTGTAACTACAACAGCCAATCACAAAGCAGAGAAGTGACAGTAACCTACTAGCAGCTTCCAGTGCTAAGACTGAAAACCAATCTAAAAAAAAAGATGATAAGATACACAACTTTAAAGAAATGGTATATATATATTTTTTTTTAAATTCTGTTGATAATTACTTATCCTTGTGATGTTCCAAACTTGTATGCTGTTGTTTATCTGTGGACCATAAAAGAATAATCCTGAAGAGCTTTCCATTTATCAGCAGTTCATAGAGTTGTCAAACTCCACAAAGAACCACAACACAATGTAAAGAAAACACTATAAAAGTGCAGTGTAAATGACTACATTTTGTGTTCTTTTCTGAAGCCATGCAATAACTGTGACAAACAAGCCAAAATGAAGTTATTTACTGGTAAATAATGATCTTTACCTCCTCTGCAGCTCAAAGATCAAATATGGCACTAAATATATGGTAAAAAAAATTATATGTAAAATAATAGCATAGTAGGGTTTGAAAAACCTCTGACAGTTATTGTGATTGATGTTGTTGACATCGAGAGACATGACAAGAGATGGGTTTGCTTTACAACATGCCAAAATTTGAAACTACAGAGGCTAAAGTTTGTGAACAAACTTTAATGAAAAGCCTTGAGAAGCCTGAACCTCGAGCCAAGACTCTAACTCGGGGTCGTGCACAGCTGCGATATATGTCACAAGGCTATTGCTCCAACATAACAGCTTATATTTATCAGTTATTTTGTCAACGACTCGTTATATTTCTAACAGATATATTTCCGCTCTAAATCAGATCAAAAAAGTAGCACAGTAAGATTACGGTTATTTGAATGTATTATTGAGAGAGCAATTGCGTGTGTGAATTAATCCTACCTGTCTGCGCAGCGTCGCTCTACTAATAGAGAAGCTGTGGGTTTTAGTGATTTAAAAAAAAAGAAAAATAGGAGGTAAATGCTAGAATATTTGAGTTTTTAAGCTATTTTATTGATAAATCATAAGACTGCATTGACAATATGCATGTGATGTGCACACTACTGTCTGTATACGTGTGTGTGTGCGCATGTTACAATATAGAGGCACATTAGTTTATAACACCAATTAACATATCTGTACAATAAACTGTTTAAGCATGCATTCACCCGATCAATATTGGGTGTCAACATAAACAAATAATGTGTGGAGTGCTCTCGAAATATGCATTTATTTGTCATTTTAATTAATGGAAATAGAGAGTAAAAGAGATCTTCAAAGATTTATTATCATGTGTCTCTAGAACAGCATTAGCATTACAGACAATGTACATCTTTACATTATTTTGGAGTTGTGATAATAATCTATCCGAAAACCGTACGTCTGATCAGTTTGAAAAGTATAGCACACTAAGTCAGAACACTATGAAAGTCTTTTTTGCCTTGTTAGTGTAAAAATCCCAATCTCAGCAACTAATTAGTAGACTAGTCTGGGCAACCCCTACAGCATGAGGTGAACAAACACACACAGAATTTTCATTTTTGAGTGAACTTTCCCATTGACTAGAGACTATTAAAAAAAAACACACAAAAAAAACAAGAAGTTATTTATGGTGACTGAGTATGTATATAGAATTTATTAAATAGAATATAGTTTATTATTGAAGAGACCACTGCTGAGAGTAACTGATTTTACTGAAAGACACAGAGAGTCTGGTATGACAACATACAGGAATAGACACATACATTTCAAAATACATGCAGAGGCTAAAGGATTGTTCGGTGTGTTTTAAAGTGTAAACATCTGTGTTGTGCATGTGTGAGTTGAGCTGTTTATATTTAAATCAGCCATAATCTGAGAAGTACCAAGGAGGCACACGCTCAGGAGTAAAAGAGAATGAAGTGTCCCATAGGACTACAGTAGCCACTTCTGACATGCACAGACTCTCTTCTACACCACCCCCTCCAACACACACACACACACACACAGAATGTGTACAGTACCAACCCAATCCACTGTAACAATAATCAATATTAGGATTAGAAAAATCAATAATATTCTCTTGTCCCATCTGTTGCTGTTAAATCTAGTTAAACAAACCAAAATTACAGTGAGGTGAATACAAGCACAAACGGGGCTTGGTATTGTATATGATCTTAACACATTTGAATCCATCTGTAATTATATATGATGTGAAATGAATGTAATATAAAGTATATATATATAAAGAAATAACTTTTTTTTTATCAGAAAAAAAAGTATCATAGCATCAAATCATAACATCTGAAGGATCATGTGACACTGAAAAATGACAATGAAAATTCAGCTTTGCATCACAGGAATGAATGAAATGTATATTAAATATATTTTAAAATAGAATTAAGATATTAAAATAGAAAAGTGTTTTTTTATTAATATTGTATTGATCAAATAAATGCAACCTTGGTGAGCATACGAGACTTCTTTCCAAAACATTAAAAAAATATTACTTAAAAGGTAGTGTGTATGTTATATATATATATATATATATATATATATATATATATATATATATATATATATAGTGTCTTGTTTTTGTGTAAACAAATTTAGTAAAGATTATACTAGAATATTTCAATATTTTTATTAAAAGAATACGTTTTTGGTGTGTATATGTGGAGGACTGAGGTTAGTGTTTTTTTTTTTGAGAAACAGGCGATCACATCATTATTGCTGGTAGCCGGATGTGTTGGTGACCCCAGAGGTCAGACACAAGGACGGATTATTCCCTAATCCCTGTTTGTGTGAGCGCCGTTGTTAAAACATATGGGAGTATATTGTGACTGCAGGTAGAGGAAGCTCGGCTTTGAGTTCCACATTTTGTTTACATCTGACAAGATGGAAAACTGACATATGCAGACCAGCCAGACATTCAAAAGCAATATAATACAACATTCAAAAGGGATATCTAATCCCAGCAATTCTACATTTTGTGTTAGTGATATTTATCTATATAAAATGTATTGAACTTAGTATTACTAACCTTATATAATGCTGTACAGTGTCACATAATAGAATGCTTATATTATGCTGTAGAATAATATACTTGTCTATTTATTCCTTGTACCTTCTTATTTAATCATCATCATTTGAGGTTTAAACCACCCAGATATAACAATATGACATTTATATTTATAATACTTTGTATATTATTTATTAACTTATGGAAATGTATGTATGTGTTTACACATATATATATATATATATATATACACATACATACACACACAGACACACACATACATACATACACACAGTGTGTAATTTATTGTTTAAAATGTATATTTTTTTTGTTTAATTTCTGGAGCTCATGAACTGCACTACAAATCTACTTAGATGAATCAAGAGATTTCAATGTGTAAAAGAGACACCAGCATTTAAGGAATGTATCAACTTTGTGGATCATAAGATCTGTGAGAAGAGCAAACCGCATGGTTGTAACGGATGACAGATTTACCCGCACACAGTCTCCACCGCTCACTGTACAGCTTATCAGCTCTGCGGTCAGATGGGCAGCCTCTGCAAGCTCCAACAGGACTCAGGATCACACACACAAAAACTGGGATCAGACACAAACATATTTACACACAAGCCTTCTTAATTAAATACTAAACTGTTCATATTAGCCTACTATGAAGCAAAACAAACACGCACACGCTTCTCAATTCGTAATGTTGCAAAACATACCTGAGCACCAAATCAAGAAAGAGAATGAAAAGACACCATGACAAAAATGTTTTGGTGGTTGCTGAGCAACTGTGCTATAATTGTGTTTATTGCATGTAGTAAATATTTTGTGTTATTTTGTTTACATGCACTTCATCAAGGACATTTTGTAACTTTCAGCCAAACAGAGCAAAGGAGACTTTCTGCTTTGTTTTTGAGAATAGATATGATCAATATATGATTCACAAATACACATACACACATGAACAGAGACAGTCACATACATATTCTCTGACATTCAGAAGTACTTCTTATCTGTACACAGGCATGTCTGAATAGCAGGGAGTATCCGCTGCAGCTGTAAGGTTTTCCGGAGTGTATCGCATTTGTGATAGCTCTCTGCACATACACCATATTCATACACACATACACAAGTAGTTATTGTGCTACTCTTCACTCGTACCATGAACAAAAACGTTTACTTGGCTAATAAACATAAATGATTTTAACAATTACAGAAGAGAAAAAAAAGTGTCTTAAAAGTGTCATATATTAATATGAATTAATGGGGTTATCTTTCCTATAGCTCAACCAGTAGAGCATTGGTGGTTACAACACCAAGGTCATGGGTTCGATCCCAAGGAAAGCAAGAACTGATTCAATGCGTTTCTTGAATGCAATGTAAGTCGCTTTGGATAAAAGCATCTGCCAAATGCATAAATGTAAAAATATTTTATTAACTTATTTAATCAAATTGTGTTGAGTGTTACTAAATATATATATATATATATATACACACACATACATACATACACACACACACACACACACACACACGCATATATATACACATCTATATATTTATATAAATGCAAATTGTATTCATCTTAATCATCATTAATATTCCAAATTATGTAACTATAATATGTATAAATCAATAAAAAAAATATATATATAACTAATTACACTTAGCACCACAATATACATATTAATTAGATTAAAGTTGAATTAAAAATGTTGAGTAGTATACAAATAATAAAATACATTTTAATTATAATATGCTGAAGAATAAATAAATCATTATATAGACTAATAGAAACATAAATGGGCAGATAGACAGGCAAAGTGCTTCACCATTCATTCAACTGCTCTGGACTTTCGTCTGGGTGAGCAGGTTATTGAATCTGGAGTGTTCTGAATTGACAGATGATTTGTGTAAATGTTAAAGGCCAGTGGGAGCAGACTGGGGTTGTAGAGAGCAGGTTAGTGGTTTTACTGGAAGGTTTTACTGGTTTGATCATTACTGGCACCTAGAGAATCAGACAGATGTTGAGAAACTATTAAAGAGACACCACAAAACCATGTGTGAGTATGTGAAAAGAGAGAAAAATGAATGAGTAAATGAAAGACGAGGACAAAGAGAAAGATGTGTGTGAAGACTTGTTTTTTAATATCAAGGTAACAAAGTCAGACTGCATGAAGCGAAAACACACAAACAGACGCACGCAGGCACTTGCACAGACAAACACATCCTTCTCTTGCTTGTCAACACCCCTTATCCCGGCTTTGAACTGCAGGGATCCGGAATGACAAACAGTGGCGCCTTCATCTAATTCTAATCAGAAGATATCTCATTCACACCCCTACAAACCCTCATTTACACACACTCACTCACTCACTTCTCACCCTTATCCAGATCTTGTTCTGTTGTCATCCAGCATTTCTACACTTACTGATGTGAGCAGTGGGGCATATCAATAAAAAAAACAACCTGTTCTGATTGGATGACTCTATCGGTAAGAGGAGGGGCTACAACTGGTTCCATTACTATTCCTGAGAAAGCTTATCAACTTTCATCTGAGGTTGTCAACAAAATCTGTTTTCGTAGTCTGTGTAATGTTTTATGTAGGATTTACTTTGAAACAGTTTTCACTCAAGAAAAACGAGTAAACTCCACAAAAAAAGACTAGAAAGACTGAAATAGCATTTAGAAATCATTTTCAAATAATGTTATTGCAAAAATAACCAAAATCCCTCCATATTTGTAATAAATGGAGATTAAAAAAAGTGTCACAAATGTATTATTAATAACAATAGATAATTGTATTGGGGGGTTTTACATGATCCGTTTTGTGTCAAATTTTTTCCTTTTCTATTTTTTTTTCCTTTTCCAAATGTCCGAAAATCAAAATTGATTGTTTGATTAATTAGATTTTTTTCTGTGCCATAAAAAATGTGTCTTGGCTTTTTTATATTCAATAACTGATCAAAACAACAGAAACATTAAAATTTTGATTTTATCGGCTGAAACGTTAAAGCTGTTGTGTGTGTTTTCCGCTGAATTTGTCAACCTGGATGTGTTTGAACAGGTTGACTGACAGGTTGAGTCCTACAGGCTTCTTCTGCGCAAAGAACAGCATGATAAATGGCTCTGATGACACTAACCAACCATGATAAAGTGGGCCTCCTCACAGAACTACTATAAAGTTCGTCCCTCTGGTGCAGCTGGAATGCATGTCCTCACCATTACTGTTAGTGGTCATGCTGGTAGATGAGAGACTCAGAGTTCACTGGCATGACTGTGACATCAGACACTGCGGGATGGGAAATCAATACACCAGGGCTTCTAATTCAAGACCAGCAAGCTGTAAGCACTAGTAAATACAATAAATTTGACAGATTATACAAATTTCTATAACCTACTTTGATATTAGAGGCTTAATGTTAATTAGCTTATGTTTAAATGCTTTCTCCTATTTGTTTAATGTAATTATATAACTTTCACAGTTACAGTATTACCTAAAATGATGTAATGCTGATATACGCCCAAATTCAAGCATTTAATAAAACGAGCTTAAAACAATTCACCCTTTAACAGCATATTTAGTTGACAAACAACTTCCAGTCAAGTATAATCTAAATATGAATTTAATTTCCAATAAATACTTAAAAAATTAAGCATTATTAACCTTTCACGCCATCTGTCTGACCGACTCTGACTGGATCATTGAAACGTTATTGACTTCAATGAAATCTGTGAATCAGTTCATCAAAAAAGAATCAAAAAGACATAATTATTTTATTTTTTTACAGGAATGAAAGCGAAGCTGTGAAAGACAGAAGTGAAGTGCGTTCAATAAGATGAAACGTTTTTTCAAGAAAAAAAAAAAATCAGTAGACAAAAACACTTCAGCCTCATTTTCATCATGTTAAATTCAATATGGTGTGAAACTAGACTAATACAAATACTTAGTTATTATCCACTTGAGTTGCACGATTAATTTTACATTTTTCATTTACATTTTACGCTTTTATCAAAAGCAACAAATTGCATTCAAGATAGACATTGACATTCTAATCAGTTCTTGCTTTTCCTGGGAATCGAACCCATGACCTTTGGCGTTGCAAACGCCACACTCTACTGTTTGAACTACCGGAGAGTCGGTCAACAAATTTGACAATGATTCTGAATGAATAGTGATGATTCTCCCCTCATTCTGGCAACTAAAAAAATAGTTTTGAATGAATGATTCAATGACTAATATACTTCACGTGTTTAATTTCTAGATGAATCCGCTTTTTTAACAAATCTCTTAAATGAATTATTCAATGACTACCGTAATACTTTTTTTGACGGTCACTTTTTGCCACCTACTGGTGTAGCAATGTAATTGATAGAATAAGGTTATTTTAGTCGCTTCTGTAGACATCGTTTATACCCGAACACAGATTTTAATTTTCTGGTATGATTTTGTCAAAGGTTCAATAGATGGAGGTGAACGAAGAAATGAGAAATGTAGAAATGAGATCGTGTGAGTGTTTGACTCGAGATTGCGATCTTTTAACAAATAATCGTGCAGCTCTACAATCCACCACTGATTATTACGAGCAGTTAGCTAGACAAAAGATTTAGAGGGTATTTTCAATTCTGGGTCCCTTCTGTGTATCCTCTTGAGCCCTCCCTGCCCCTGTCTTGACTTCACTTACATCATTAGTTCTCCTGGGTGTTTGACATTCCCTTGTGTATAAAAACCTCTTGTATTTCCGTTGTCTTTGTCGGTTGTTAATGTTTTTCATTGTGACGTTGCTATGTCTTTGTTACGTTGTGTGGATGCAGTTATCCTTCAGTGGTTCTCGTTCTGAGTTAATGAGAGTTTTTCGCACTACTTGTGCCATTTTGTTTGGTATGTAAAGTCTTTTGTTTTGTTCGCCTTTTGTAATAATAAAGCGATTTCACAGTTGGAACCTGCACTCCTCGTCTATCACCGCATCGCACACGTTCACTGTTCGCAACACTGACACCTTCACGTGTCCTCTAATGCAGATTTCACTGCCATTTTGCTACTTTTAGTACAGTTTGCCTACTCTGTATTTTGAATTAGAAGTTCTAGTAAAGTCGCCATTTTCAAATGTTCCACTGGAAACAAAAATATTAGAGTTGCACAGGATTGGTCAAACCTCAAACTTTCCTGTTAATTTATCAAACACAAACAAAATATCCACAGCTGACACTTAGATGTTAGCGTTGGACCTTAGCGCGTGCGTATTTGCCCAAATAAACGTATTCTTTTAAGGGCAGGAGCTAAACTCAACAACAACCAGAGAATCTCATCAAAATCCCATTACAGGACTGCAAAACATGTTAGGTGTTGAAAATTGGACTGGGTCTACAAAAAAGAGGTTATGCTCTTGTCTGTGCCAAAGGTGGTAGCTGTTAGCATTAGCAGGAAGCTGCCTATGGGTTTATAAATTTACTGGGTTATAGAGACCAGTGAGGAAATCTCAGTCAGCAGTCTGGTCCAACTGAGCGTGCTTGGTTCCCATGACGACCTCCTTCCCCTCTTGCTGGCTCCAAGCATTGCAAATGTAGCATGGAGCTCTGCAACGCCCAATAACCCATCACCGGGGGCAACGGCCAATATACCATTGCCATGGGTAACTAGTGATGCCTAGAGAAGCAGGACTGCATTAGGGGAATTGGAGGGAATACTGTAGGGGAATTCTGAGAGTGTAATTGAAATAAAATGGAACATGTGTCTTAAAGGTTGAGACCTGCTGATGCAAGTGGAGTGGAAATATGGTAGAGAGAGTTAACACTGAGACTGTTTGTACAGGGACACACAATTACAGACTCAGCCACAAAACTCTGAACTAACACACTCACACACATTCACCTATGAACAACCACTCATATAAATGCATGTACATTTGCATCAAAGATATTTTTCCATTCCATTTCCATAAATATACAGATGTCTTTGTGGTCTCATGTGGCTTCAAAAGGAAAATGCATTTACAAAGTATGAAGAAAACATTAAAGAAGGAAAAAGCAGTGAAAAATAGAATAACATCTAATCTGCAAAATACATTGTTAAGCATGTAGAAAAACTGTCACTGAGCGAGACATTGCCAATACCTCAAATTTTTTTCTCAATTTCACTCATGCGGCTTTTTATAATACTGCCTCTTTTCTTTCCTGCCCTCTGTTTCCTTTTCTTGTTCCCCATTTCTTTCTTTCTCTTTCTTTTATCCTTTATTGTGTGTGTTTGTGTGAGTTAGAGAGAGAGAGAGAGAGAAAGAGAAAGAGAGAGAGCGTGTGTGTATACTATGTGCTAAGTTTATTTTCTCTTGGTGCTAATGTAAATTCCTCATGAACACCTTCCATCACACACTCAATGATCCACAACGCAAGTCTCCACAAGAGACCGCTTCATCACACATCTTACACACACACAAAATACATACTTCTTACACCATTTCACCTCAGGGAAAACACACATGCACATACACACTGATATAAACGCTCTCAAATCGGAGTCACATTTGTTTGAACGCTGTTTCTTAATCAGTATTTTGTCTTGTTTTTCCAGTACAAATATCTAAACATCCTTGCAACAAGATAAATGTACTTGAGAAGTAATAATAAGACATAAACATATTAATAAGATATAAATTTTATTTTAATACTTAATATTGGTTTTATTTCTGGTTTTATCCTAAAACCTCAAAAGATTCTATTGAATTTTAGCTGAATACAAAAAGAGAAAACTATTTGACAATGGGGAAAAACCTTTATTCAAGATATTTTATCCGAAAATATGTATTAATATCTTATGCAATTTAGCTTGCATGGCTATTTTTAGGATGTGTAGTTATTTTACTGGAAAAAAATCTTAGTTGGTTTTGGAAATGTTAAAAAGCATAAATTGCACAAACATTTTTGAGAGACATTCGAGTTTTCATCTGCTGGAGTGAAGGTTTGCTGTGTGTGTTTATTTGTACACCTTTAACACCACATCTCCACAGAGAGACGCGTTAACAAGGAGCTTGTGCGTCGTGTGTGGCCTGTGTGTGACCTCTGTCAGTGTGTGTATCTGCCTGTGCATGACCCAAATTTGAATTACACCTGATACAAACGCTTCAATTTTACCTGTAGTAATCCTGCTCTGTTTTTAAAGACACAAATTTGATTCAGTGCATTAAAGATAAAGTGTGAGTTGTGCATTCCTTAGTGGGAGTTTGACCAGCTCTGCTCTATCACACAAAAACAACAGACCACATACAACACCTTTATTACTAGCCACAAATCACACAGCCCACTCTCTCATTTGCCTTGCCCCTTTGCCCCTTCTTATCACCATGTCTCACTCACTCTCCCACTCTTTCACAGTTCTCTAGAACCCTGGTAATATCTATCTAACAATCCAGAATTTTCTCCCATAACACTCCCAAGATAATAACCCAGAGCCCTTTGGGGGCTTTGTTGAGCAGCCGACAAATTAATAAGACAACAAATTGCTTTAACGTTAACAAACTTCTATATTAAACACTGCATAAAAGGTAATATTCGATAAAGCATTATACTGCAGTTTAATATCTTCATGTCTTATAGTCTCATTCAGCTGGATGATAATATAATTTACATTTTGTGACAATACAAGCAATCAAACTGTTGAGATATGCTATGTAGAATATATTCCCCTACAACAGTGTACTATATGTATGCAGATGAAGCTGCAACTTTATAAAGAGCTGGGTGATAATATAGTTACATTTTGCGACAAATTAAAAGTAACCCAGTTGAGATTTGCTATACAGTATAAAATGTATATATTTACACATACATATGTTTGTCTAAGTGTCCAGTGTCAACAGGAGGGGACGTTTGATGGACTCTGAGGTTTGTCCATAAAGAGCCACATGTTCGGGTCCATATGTTCATAAAGTATAATGACAGATTGGGAGGCTTGCGCTACATTGTTACCACATACATCGTGTCATTACAGCAGATCTGAGCACTGTGGTGGAAGATATTTACAATCAAGCAGTTTTTAGATGCCCTCAACCAAACTTAGAGCTTTAACTACCCAGACCCTGCATGGCTAGAGTAGCTAATTTAATCTACAGAGGAGAGGAATGCTTATAATACACACATACGAAACACACATCAGAGAAACATAACACAGTTTTCAGTTCCTCAAGCTGTTTGAAACAGCAGTGTCAGCAATGTTACCTGAAAGCTTAAGAACAAACGTGTTAAAAACACGAAACATGGCTCTTTTTGGAGTGTGTGTGTTCATGCAGGTGGGTGTTCAACGCAGCCCACTATGTTCAAGTGAAGAAATAAGCAAGACAGTGCTGACACCACATGGTGAGCTCTGAGGTCAAAGGTTGAAGGTCAGGGCATGAGCAGTGGGTTGCTCTGTTAGGAACATGTATTTACATCAAGGAGGAACCTGCCAGACTTTCCTCAGAATAAAATAAAATACAACAACAGTCAAGGTCGGTCTATTTTTCTCTCTCTATAAAAAGGATTTATAATTAGACAAAAAACTGAGACTGAAAAATGTTTATTTGTGGATTTTGATCTTTTACAATTGCTGAAAGTACTGGTTTACAGTCTCCTCCTTATTCTTATCTGATTATACTTAAAATTATGTAACTCATTGGCCTGACAAGATAATTTTTTTCAGAATTATCTTTGTAAACAAAGATTTGTTTATACAAGACTAATGAGTGAATTTTGATGTTTACAGGACATCCGGTTTCAGTGAGCAGCATTGATCATCACTGTGTTTATATTCCACACATACTGTGTTAGTATATTTACAATATGAATTAATAATAACAGTTTAAGTGTATGCCACTCAAGACACTTTTTTCACTTTTTAATTTAATTGTTAAAAGAAATCGTCTTGGTCACAACTGTAACCTTGGTTCCCTGAAGAGGGAACAAGACGCTGTGTCAAAGACGCTTTGGGAAAACTTAGCTTGACTACATCGTGAAGCATATGTGAAATCTAACCAATGGTGTGAATGTACGTCAGAGGCAGGTGACATGAACCATAATCTGCTATTCATAAACCTGAATAATAAATAAACAACACACAGATCGCTATTTAACGAAGGCATGGATGTAACCTGAATTGCTCGTGTGCCTTTTCTTTTCTTTTTTCTTTCTCTTGAGGTTTTTTACTAACTTTTTTAACTAGCAAGCCAAGGACAGAAAACACCAAATAGACAGGTGTTTCACATATAGAGCTTACTGAAGACATAAGCTGCCGTTGCCAGCGTTTGGTATGCTTTTATAGTTTCCTGGTTCATAAACGACCTATTGTGTTTCCAAAGCGTCTTTGATGCAGCACAAGTTCCATTGAAAGAGAGCAATACTTGAATTCAGCAAGGATGCATTAAATCGATCAAAAGTATCTTTTAAGATATTTATAATGTTACATAAGATGTTATAAATAAATGCTGTTCTTTTTAAGTGTCTATCCATTATAGAATCCTGAAAAAATGTATCATGTTATCCACAAAAATATTAATCCCCACAACGGTTTTCAACAAAATATTAGAATGTTATGCGTTTTATTTAAATCTCTATACACTGTACATTAAATATTATATACGTTTCCCTATACACGTCTCTCTTATTCACAAACTTATTTCAGACTCAAATTCTCATTGTTCACTTTTTTCTCTTTCTTGATCTCCATACACTCTGTTTGCTCTATCTGTCATCAGGCCCACCTCCTATCACATGTTCACAGAAAGGAAAACAGAGTCTCCCTCCATCCCTTCATATGTCTCTCCTACCATTCCTTCATCCATCTCAGAAACTCTGGACTAGTCAAAATAATGCTATCGCTAAGGAAAACACTGCCATGAGGTGCCGCCACGGCTATGGGCGATGACAGCGTCTGCTCGCACATTCCACCCGGGAACTATCAAGGGGGACCATCTTCACACACACACACACACACACACACACACACACACACACACACACACACACACACACACATCACTAAGACTGAAGTACACAAACAGCACCACTCCAGTAATTCCCTTCACAGGCTCAAATCTAATAAAATGACATCATTCAAAAAGATAAGCAGTTTCAAATATTATCATCATAACCAAATTGTATGTGAGAAAAGGCATTCTGTGTTTGAATTGTTAATGTTTATAAGTGGGTATGGAAGATCAGTGATCAGGAATGTTGTCATCAGAAAAAAAGATAAATCATAATAGTGTTCAGCAAGACAAGGTTTCATCTTACTACCACATTTAACACTTTATTTAATAATAAAATTATACTCAAGCATATACTCAATACGCTACACAACCATTGCTTTGTGTGCAAAAGTCACAAAACTAAAAGATATGCATGGCTTCTAAAGTTTCTTGATTATATAAATCTATAATTAACTCTTCACTGTGACAGAAGCTGCATCCCCAATTCCATTAATGCATTATTATTGTTATTAATTGAACATGCACTTGTGTTCAAACGCTCGCTTGCACAATAGATACCACTGACATTTTTGAGATCTCTCAACATAAACTCTTTGTACTGACATCAACAATTTCTCCAGCACTTTCAGCCTCTTTCAGAAAACCACTTCAAAGAACGGCCAATATTAAGTCACGCCTGGAGTTTGTTAGAAGCTAATTGACAAAACCTGAAAAGATTTAGAAGAAAACTTTGCGGTCTGATGAGTCTAAAGTTCAACTCTATATCCTGAAAGCGTAGCACCATGTTTGACATACACAAAAGTCAGATAACAGGAAACACCATTGCTACTGTCAGACATGATGCTCTGGAGTTGCTCTTCAGCAGGAGAAACTAGAAAGCTTGTTCTCTCCAAGAACAACACTACTGAAGGTAGAAAAAGAAATCTGTGTTTTAAATAGGATTCAAATCACATGCGGTGGCCTTTATAAAACACTTATTTTATGTTCCTAGAAACTATTTTTGTGATATAATCTTGTTGAAAGGTCCAAACTGGGGCCAAGTCTGAACCTCCTGGCAGAGTCAATCCGGTTTTGGGGAGTTGTGGTAAAACATACCAAAAAAAAGAAAAAAAAGGCATTATGGGATGTCATTTCAGACGCTGTATGTTTTATAGGACATAACCATATAATATGTAAAATTATTATAACATACTTAAATCTACTTTGTACTGTAAAATATACTAATAGTGATAACCACTTATAATTAAAGTGGTAAAACAGAAAGCCACATGATGACTTAAAATTCATCAATTTTTAGGGCCTTTCTGTGAACAGAGGCATAGAAAAGAGCAGATATAGCAAAGACCTAATATGGTAAGGCAAATTATATTAAACTAATATTTTTACTCTCTCATTTTTATTCTAATTTTCCGTTAAATGCATTTGTTCTTAACCGTGCAGTACTGTTGTAGTTGTATTCTCTTCAGATCACTAGCAGCAAAAAAGGGCCCAAAGCACCAAAGATCCACCTCAATGCTTCATTGCGTGTGAGGTGCTTGTCCTTGCATGCATTTTCTTTGAAAACAAAAAATTATGAAACTACACATCGGCAAAAAGGTCAGTTTTGGTCTCATTTGATCACAAGACAAAATTCTAATTGCAATATAAAGTTAAAAACACCAGACGCTGCAGTTTGTGGTTTATACTCAGTAATGGCTTCATTTGTGCATCCTTTCCTAAGCACTTGTTGACATTGATTTCTCATCTAACAGCTGATTTTAAAGTGTGTGACCCCTGGATTCCTTCCATCCTCTCCCTAACTCAGTGTGGGGCAAAATTCCCATACATAACTATCTGGCAAAACTGCAGTTGTTTCAAACTTCTGAAAGGTTTTGATTTTAGCCTTTGTGCTTAGCGGCATTTTCAACTGTTTATGTGTTCTTTTATATCTGTTACCTGATCTGAGCTTTTCAACAATCATCTGTCACTTTTCTGCTGAAAGCTGTGCGGTTTAACCCGTGGTGATGGACAAAGGTATTTTACATGCGTGCAAAATCATATTTATACCCCAGGGAAACGACTATTGGAGAAAGGCAGCAATACAGTTCTTGGAAACTGAGACCAACTGTAAAGCATAGGATTTCATAACAGCCACCACTTTGTTTAGCTTTAAATATTCTTTGAGAGTGCCAAAAGAAACCCATATTTTGGAGAAATAAAAACATACAATGCAGTAAAATACACTGCAAAAAATGGTTTTTCGAAGTTGTAAACAAAATAATGATACAAATATATTCTTTTTTGACAATGTGTTACTTTGTCATGTGCCATTTCCTCGTAATTATTTAAAAAAAATTACTATCAATTTAAGTGAGAATCCTAAACCAACTATCTTTCAGTGTACTTTAAATATATAGTGTTCAAGTAAAGTCACAACCTTCTTTCCACCTAAAATGTGCTGCTTAGTTACATTTACCGACACCTGAATGAATGATTTTATTCCATGTCCACAGGGCACCTGAACTCTTGAAATGCAAAGAGACTTGCAGTTTTCCTCTCCTCCCCTTTGTATGGGTCAGGTTTTGGAGACGGCACAGTTCTCCCTGTCATTCCGTCCTCCATCAGCGGAGGTTGTGGCTTTGCACTTCTCCCTCTCTCCTCATCACTCTCTCAGCATAAAGAGGTCCAGATGGAGCAGTCCAGCAGCAGCTGCTAATTGAATGGCACATAAAACAATTTTGCCATTGTCTCAGGAAGTAACCAAATCAACAGCACATTTATGACCACTGATGACCAGTTAAACATACAGGGAGAAAGAGAGAGAGAGAGTGAGAGAGAGAGAGGGAGAGAGACTAATTAGCTGGGCTTACAAAAACACTCATGATATCCTGGAGAGAGAGCGAGGTCGGTATTTTGTCTGTGGTTGTGGTAGGTAGGAGGTATTTTTCTAGATTTAATGAGGCTGAGATAGGGAGGTCAAGACTGGAGAGAGAGATGTAATGACTGCCTGTTTGGAAGCACCTGGATTAACACTACATTAATGTCCTTAGGTTTATAAGCTGAAGCATAACACATAAGAGTCAAGGATATTCAAGAGTACAGCGCACGTGCATATAAAACACACGCACCCGACAATAAACACATAAACATTTATATTATGCTCAACTCCCACAAATACAAGCAAAGGTCAGACATATTGCTTTAATATTAGATCAAAGAAAACTATTTCACATTTTTTAAAGTTTAAAAATATACTTAAACTGAAAGCCATATTTATACGGTCAATTACATGTGCTCGCTCTTGCCCCTTGGCATTGGGATTTAGAGTGGCGTGTGTGTATAATGATTGTCGTTGCCTGACCATCTACCAACTCAATTAAATAACCATTGGTAGAGAAACTGATTAAAGGGAGTAACAATCTGTTTCTGATTGGGAGCTGTAGCAATATAATTAAAATCGAGCGAGGTTAAGATGTGATTAACAGATAGAGGTATAAAAATATTCTGAGATGCCTTAAAGTCAGTATAAAATAATCGATTTTGTAAATGCAGGTCATGGATCTGATTGTGAACAATTCATTTAATATATATATATATATATATATATATATATATATATATATATATATATATATATATATATATATATATATATATATATATATATATATATATATATATATATATATATATATATATACACACATACACACATATACACACACACACGTTTCACTTTTAAAAATTGACAATGTTTAACCAAACAGTAAAAAGTTACCAGTACTCTGATCACTCAGCCCACTTAAGCCCCACGCCTTTCTTACAGTCATATGCAAGCTCACATTTAGTTTTGAGTGCAACAAAACTAAATGTAACAAAACTCCTTTTTCTTTTCTCGATAATTTGTTACACTTGGATGTGTCACAAGATGAAAAATCTGTTGTAATTTATAATTTATTCTTCATGTCACAGGCCTGCAAGCTTCAAAAAGTAGCCAAAGCACCATAAAAGTGGTCCATATTTCAAGTCTTCTGAAGTCCTATGATAGCTTTATGTGACAAAGAAGACAGAAGTTTAAAGTCAACATGAAACGGCAGTTTTTTCTCCCTTATTGTGACGTATAAATGAATGAAACGCCTTCTCGAACAAAGACAAATGTAGATTTCACAATTCTGATAAATAGAGGCTACAAAATACTGTACCTTTTCCCATCTAGACTACTGTTCAAAGATTGTTTTACAAAAATGTATATTCTAATTCAACAAAGACATAGGAGATAGGAAAGATAGGAAAGAGTTAAACTGCTACAAAATATTTCTATTTTAAATAAAATAAGCATTAAGCATTGATAATAATAAGAAACGATGCTTTCAACATTGCTAATAATAAGAAATGCTTATTGAGCAGAAAATCAGCCTATTAGAATGATCATGTGACTCTGAAGACTGAAATTCAGTTACAAGAATAAATTATATTTTAAAATATAGTAGCAGAAAACAGTTGTTTTTTTACATTTTATTTTATTTTTCACATCTGAGGAGGAAGTGTGTTCAAGGCCAAAGTGTATCAGTCGCCTCACACAGCACGGCTCAGGAGAGGTTTTTTAAACTATATACTCATTTATTACACACAAAAAATCCACAGCTCGCTATCACAGATCATACACACACCAGATCATGTACTCCCATCCTTTCTTTCCGTCTCTTTCTAAGTTTTTCTCATAAACATCATCTTCCCTTTTTCCTCCCCTCCCCATCTGTCTGCAGGGTGAGACATCTCTATCTTCCTCTGATAAGTGGAGAGGGAAGCGGTGGTGATAATTTATGACATCATGAGACAGCTGTCCCCATGGCAACATGCCAAATGTGGGCGGGGCCTCAGGGAATACTACAGGAACTCTGAGCAAAACACATGCAAAAGATAATTGGGATCAACCGAAAAAACAAAGTACGGGGAAAAAAAAGAAGAGAACATGAGCCGGTGATAAAGTGACGCCTTCATTCATCCATGAATCACATTTATGGCATTTCATTTGCTGATAGCAGCGGTCCCTCCTACCTCTTCAGACATCGTTACGCTGAAAATATGGGATGGCAAACCTTTGTAGTGTGAGCGTTATGTCCGCAGCCAGGCCGGAGGTTATTTATTGGCCAGAGGAGGAGAGGAAAGGGGGAGAGAGCGAGAGCAAGGGATGGAGAAAGAGAAATGAGAGAGTGTGTGATCGGCTGCGGCCTTATTAGTGTGATTTACAACAGAGCAGCATTAGTTCAGCTTCATAAGAGTTCAACCTACAAGCCCGCAAACACACACACACACACACACACACACAATTACATACATGAAAAACATCATTACCACTGTAAGTCTGAGTCCAATATGATGGAATTCATTATTTTACCATTTTAAGGCAAAATAAATTAAGCATGAAGATGTCACACACACACACACTTTCAGAGGAAAGCAAATCTTGAAATGTTTCTCATGAATCTTAATGACACAGCATGTTTTAATCTGAATCTGCGGAGGGGGAAACATGGCACAGTATTGACTACATTATTCATACACACAGTCACTGTCTCTGAATCTACTTCAGGCAGAGTAAATATGGCCATTTGTGGGTTTGTGTGAAAGAAAAAGCCAAACGATGAATGGAGAGACAGTGACAGAAAAAGAGAGAGGGGAAAAGTGTGTGTGAACTGTTTTCATGCTCGTGTTCTAAAAGGCATCAGGCGCTAATAAAGAGCTCAGAGCGAGCGGTTGGTGTTTAACATCTGTGAAAGCCATCAAGAAACAAAGAGGTGGTCTTTGACTTTCACTCACTCTCTCGCTCTGTTATTTAATTTTTCGGCTCATATTGGGCTCTCACTTGCCAAAGCATTTACAGACTGTGAAAAGAAAGAAAAAAATGAACAAAAGCAAGAAAAATGAAATGACCTCTGCAAACCACTCAGTTAGGTCATAGCTGTTATGAAGCACATTTTTATATCTCCATCATATATGGTCTAGTACTGGGGTTTTCGCACTTTTTGATGATATTGGCTCCTAAATATGACCATCCCCTTGCAAGGCATATATAAACGGTCCAGTAATCAAACCTTTGAATATGAGTCAGTCATATATATACACACATACATACATATATACACACACATACATTATATATATATATATATATATATATATATATATATATGTATATATATATACACACACACACACACACACACACACACACACACACAGTGAAGAGCCCGCCCTCATGGCAGCACAGCCAATCACGTCTTCTTGCATGATTGACAGGTCAGATCAGCGCAGCTGTCAGAGTGATAGTGGAAGCGCCAAAGATAAAAACCCTCGCAAGAACGAAAAATGAACATTTATTGATGTACATGATGTGAGTTATTAAATGAGAATGTACATGCTCGAGTTTTTGGTGTCTTTTTACACAACAGTGTTGCCGCGATTTGTTTGATGAAGCGATCGGCATTCATCAAAAAAAAAAAAAAAGACATACACTGTACTGTGTATATGTTTTACAAAAAAATGTAAATTGTATAATACTACTACTAATAATTGTTAATAACAACACTCTTTTGGCTTGAGCATTTGTCAATTTTATCCTACGCGTTAACTGATAAATAAATATTATGGCTTTTTATAAAGAAATAACAGTTTTTTTTCTCATCTCTTCACCACCACCAAAGGCCATATCTACATTTAAAAAAAACACATTATTGGCGTCATTCTTCACCAAAATGAGAGTAAATAAAGACAAAATATTCATGTTTGGGCAAACTTTTGTCTTGTCTGTCCCTGTACAACACAGACAACTCCTCATTCACTCTGAACCCTCTTGAGTCTTTCAGCAGGAATCTCATACGTCACACACACTCATGAGTCTGACATTAAGGGTCAACAACCACATTAACACGCACCAATGCAAGTGTCTCAGTGACGTCAGACAAAAAGAGTAGCGTACAGTACCGTATTCGCTCTACAAAGCTGCCCTCACTCTGTGCTATCAGCTCTGTGACTCTGACTCGTCTATGTGTGATAACTCTGCGCTTGAACGTCTCCAGACAGCCTCGAATCACAAGCATGTCACCCCTTTTTATCTTTATGTGATGGGAAGCCCAGAGATGTCTCCCATTATCACATACATACAAAACAAGACTGCATCCATATCATTGCATTGCTGGTTTCTGTCACAAACACATGCTCAGAAGAACACAACAAATATTATGAACGTGCTACATAGATGATCACTTTCTATACATTAATGTTAACTGGTTCTTCTTGGTTTGGGTATATGAAGTAACTAATACAGTTTCTTTGGTTGAGTTGTGTTCTTGCTAAGGTTTTAGTGGACTATTTCTAGCTCAGTTACTTCATATTGTTCCCACATAGGATTCTAGTGGAAAACCACATCGTTTGTATATTCATATCCGACATGGTCTCCTATAGACAAGCAGAGAGGTTTCATTGAATCGGAGACAGAGGGGAATGAATAAGT
Source organism: Rhodeus uyekii (assembly GCA_037043235.1). NCBI lineage: Eukaryota > Metazoa > Chordata > Actinopteri > Cypriniformes > Acheilognathidae > Rhodeus > Rhodeus uyekii. The sequence goes on from JAWRVZ010000027.1 coordinate 2,433,845, forward strand.
GATTATATGGGGAGCCTGAGAAGCTCAAAACTGTACATTTTTGTGCAGGATAAGTTATCTTTATCATTAGTGAGGAAAACCGTATACCTCCTGCTCTAAACGCACATACACACACAGAAAAGTAATGCACGTGAAGGTCAATACACTAACAGTATTTCACTGTATAATAAAATAATGAGAGCAGAGCTTTGAAGACAAGTAACCAGGTGGAATTTGTCAAGTAAACTGAAACTCCTACATCTGAAGGTCATGAACAGCTTCTGAGTAATCTTTCATACTTATATTGATGTTCTAGAGTGAATCAAATGATCTAGAACCATTAAGGAAATTCTAAAACGCTTGATATTTTCTAGAGCTTTTGTTCCTCCATAAAGGTGAAATCTAACAATCCTCTGAGCCTTGATGTCCTTTTGACTTGATGTGTATTAGATTTAAAGGGATACAGTAGTTACACATCCTCATGACTTTCTTTTTTTTAAGGAGGTCTTAAACAAATGTCAACACTCTTTTTCATACCAACAAATACAACCATAAAAGTAGTCAATATAACTCTTGAGTGAATCTTCTAAGCCATAAGTGTGGGTTGAAGAACAGGCAGTAATATTCACTGAAAACCCACAGTAGCTCTCAAATCTCATTTGTGCCTAAAACATTCAAACACAATCCAGGCTCACTGGAAAAATGTGCCTGTGGCAACATTGTTGCAAAATTATATTACGTTGCTTCTTGAATATTTCGCAATAAATTCAAAGTGAAAGTTCAAAGTCCAGTGAGTAAAAACAAGGCTTTAATCTGAAACTGATGAACGTGAATCTTTCAATATTCATTATGTTGGTTGTTATATGTATTGTGGTAGTTTAGAACGATATTTGAAATGTCCGGTGAGGAAAACTAAAATGAATTTGAAAATAATGTACCAACACTAAACTCTATTTATTCTTGTGATTTGTGTATAACGAGACTCATACAGAACGCTCCGCATCATAAGTGCAATAGTGTACCAGGTGAACTACAGAGCAAGTTTACTACATCAGATAATCCATACATTTGGAGCTGGTGAAGTCATACAAATATCAGAATGTGTTAGTTTACAAATCATGCACTATAATAAATGTATGTTGAGGTCATAATACGGTATTGTCAAAGAACCGCATGAAAAAAGACTGTTAAATAATAATCTGCACTCATTTGTGCTGAAATATAATTTGAATAAATATTGTTCTGAATTTTATGTATAGGCATGTTTTTTTAAGTTTGGCAGAAATATAGATGGACACGTTCTTCTAGCGAGCCTAGGTTGTTCAAATATGTTGCATTTTGAAGTCGATACTAAACTCTATTGATACTTATTGATACTCTATTGATAATTTGGATTACTTGGAAGTGTAAATAAGATTTGAGAGCTATAGCCATAGCCGGAGGGTGAACCAAGACTAAAATTAGCCAATTAGTTACACACACATGATAAACCTGTCTTTTTAGACAAGTAGACAACCAGATATAGGTATCATGTCATAAAATATTATAACACTGTATTTAATGTCATCACAACTTAATACAAAAACTGTATGTTACAAATTATAATGCTTTAATTCACACAGTTAACAGTAACAGTGAATTATGTAAAGAGATTATCAAAGAACATTATCACTGTCAAACACAAGATTAAAAATGCAAAAAAAAAAAACTTGAAAATCAATCAAGCTGTTCATAAGCTCAACAGAATCGTGTGTGATTGGTTATAATGCACAACAGTTTAAAACGTGTAAAAATAAATATGATGCACGTGCTCAGATCTAAATTGAATTCTGCAATCAAAATGTTTTATTTAATTTTCACTTTGTTACAAAATTTTGTTTCATTGTACAAGGGGGTATTTTTGTTTATTTCCAACCCATGGCCAGAGGAAAGATAAGACTTTTCTCTGCCTGTGGTAACTAACTGTATAACTAAAAAACATCATTAAAATCGCATCAGCATGAATAAAGGTGGATGGAAATTTGATTGTGTAGCCGTTTCATTGAATCTTTGTTCTCTGCAAACTACTAATTTCAAGACACTTTGTTTTGAAGTATTACAATGGAAACAAGTCTGATTAGATTACTTATAAAACAGTGGAAAGGATTTTTATATGCAAACATTCTCCATCAACACACACACTGAAAAGAAAGAAAGAGAGAGAGAGGCACACATTCCTGTTTTGAAACTGTGCAAAGCCAGCATTTCCCTTTTTAAGATTTTAATTGCATCCGCAGGGAAAAGACTTCTTTTGACACGTTAGCGTTTCTATTCTAAACCAGAGAGAGAGAGGGAGAGAGGTGGCATTTGTTAATGGCACAATGCCTGTGTTACCAAGTTTATACTTCAAAATAACCAGGCAGATTATAAAGTGAAACAGTGACCACATAAAGACACCAAAAATGTGCAGTAAAGAGAGGCCTATGATGGATTTCATTAGTTAAAAAATAAAGTTAAAAAAAGCACCCACTTACTCGTATACACAGAGTAAAAAGAGAAGGGCATGATTAGTTGGGCAAGTGATAATGTCAATATATAATGGAAAGCTTTTGAGTTAAATGATTTCCTTTTGTACAACAGCCATGTCAATTTAATCACTGCTGTTTTCAAGTCACTTATTTGTACAGTATGGTACAAAATTGAGTTAAAACGATTAAGATTTTGGAAACTCTATAACAAAACTGAATTAGCTTATGCTGTTACGCATGTATACATTTATGCATTTGCTAAAGTTGAGTAGCAAACTAAGTAGAAAAGCATCATGAATTCTTTGAAGCATCAAGCCATTTAAGCAAAGATGGTGATGCATTCGGTGCAAAGACTGAAGCTTGATGATCAATGGACGTTCCTGCAGGACAGTCATCCCAAAGTATACGTCCTCATCTACTTGAACCTGGTTCAGGGATCAGTCGTAGAAAGTTCTTGAGTGGCTTGTACAGTCTTCAGCTTTAAGTCTCACTGAAAATATTTGATGGAATTTGAAGTAGTGATGACATGAAGACCAGAGATTATCAGTGATCTGTAAGCTTTCGCAAGCGAGGAATTGGCCAAGATGCAGTAAAGAGTGACGGAAGCTTCTAAGCGCTTATAGGAGGTTATAAAGAATAAAAGATTCTCACAATCTTTGACTTTTGGGGGGGTTGAGTAGTTTTGTACATGATTTTTTAGATGTTCTCAAAATCACTCAGATGTGTATTGATAAACTTTCTATAGTAGTTTACTGATGCCTTTGATCAATTTCGGCAGCAAAATGTCTTGCAGGACAAAGGGGTTGAATAATTTTGACTGCAACTGTATCGGCCACAGATGGCCTTCACAAAAGTGTTTCTATGAGCCTGTGATAGACACACTTCTTCTGAGAAGATGCTTAGAAGTTTTGGAGTTTAAACATAGATTATAGCCCTGATGATCAATGTCACAATTGTACTGCCAAAGCTGGATCTGGTAATACAATACAGAAAAGTGCAAATTGAATGAACTAATACATATATGCATACTTATAAACATACAATGGAGTCCAAAAGTCGGTAACTACAAATCTGTTTGTCCCCTTTTAAATTTGAAAATAATAATAATAATAATAATAATATATTATAATATTTCAAATTTTATGATATACAGTAGTACCTCAAGATACGAAAGGCTCAACTTACGAAAAATCCAAGTTACGAAAGTAAAGACGAAAAATTTTACTGCTCCACATACGAAAAGTTTTCAAGATACGAAAGGTTTCTGAAAGTCAGAGATTCGCCGCACGCCGCCATCTTAGTTATAGTAGACTCGCCACCATCCTCCTGCTCTCCCATTGGTTCCTGATGCTAGCCAAGCCATGAGATCCTTCTCTCTAATTGGACAGCATCCCTCCCATCATGCATCTTCTATACGTACGTGCTGGCGTGCTTTAGCTCAGCCACTCCGCACCCGAAACTTTACATTTTTTATGTGTTTTCGTAAAGTTAAGTGTACGTACGTACGTACGTTATCTGCCGTTTGTCCTCCTCCTCCTCTGCCACCACTTTCGGAGATAGCCTCACTCGAAAGGTAAGCTTCGTCATTTTACGTTATTTCATTGTTTATAGGTCAATTTAGCTTTTTTATGAAATTTAATGGGGTGTTTTTGGAGGGCTTGGAACGGATTAGCCATTTTACATGTAAAATGTGTTCCAAGATACGAAAAACTCATTATACGAAGGCCGCCTCGGAACAGATTAATTTCGTATCTCGAGGTACCACTGTATTATAATTAATAAATACTCAACTATGCCAATATAGTCTATAGGAAAACAGCATTTTTAACTAAAGATGTTTGGACTCGACTGTATATAAGAAAATTACCATACAATAAGCAACTGTAGAAAAAAATAAATAATGTTTTGTTTATAATTTGTTAATAATGTAATGTTTTTGCAAGATTATTTGTGTATTTTTTTACAGGAAAATTACTAGATTTAGTTCAGTGTGTTCTTGCCATTTCGTTGTAATTATTTATAGAACTCAGTAGTAATTTTTAAGTAAAGCCTAAACCATTATTTTAAGTGTAGTATGGTATGTGTGGATGCAGGAGAGTGTGAAACCCATTAAGCGGCTAATTACGGCTTGTCTTGTATCCCCACCCCCCCCCCCCCCCCCCCCCCCCCCCCGCAGAGTGTCACCCACTGTCACTCCTCTCTGATGGCTTTACCATCTCAGTCATGCCAGAAAAGACCACACACACATTTAAACTAAATGCACACATTCACAACTACATTCCATAATCTTTATCACTTCATTTTAAAAGGAAATGAGTGTTTGGTCCAGGCCCGATTAAGTTCAAAAGCAGTCAGATCTTCCAGAGAACTCACCCTTCTACAACAAAACCAGATTAAAGCCCAAAAATGACATCATTTGGCATGTACTGGTTTCAACCTTATTTTTTTCTTCTTTCTTTTTGTCATCTGCAAATCATCTACAATTACCCTCAATACACCCACCAGATTACCATTATCACTATTACAACATTCCCCTCTGCTGCCTGGAGACAGAAACAATCCTTTAACATGCAGTCTGCTCCAGTTCATTGGGCACAGGGGGGAGCTGATGATATTAGCTGCTCTTACATACACATTTCAGAGAAAGAGTTTACAAACTCTACAGCTAATTCTGTTCTTGAGGGAGCCTTTCATATCATATTTTTCCCCGAACCGACCTGATCTAAGTTTCATGCGTAGTTGATGTAGTTATAAAGCTAAACAAGATAAGGAGGAAAAGACTTGATGTAGTATCTTATTACCAACTCCTGAAAAGGTATTAAAATGCATGTTTCTATATTTATTAATTTTATTCTATTTATATAGAAATACTTATTACTGAAAATATTTTGAAACATGAATTGAAATGCAATTAATAAAACTTTGACAGATTAAGCAAAATGGAGCCATTGTTTTTTCTTTTCAGCCATTTTCAAAGAATATAAAGAAAAAGGGTACAAAAGCTGTCACTGGGACGATACACTTTCAAAAAATATTCATATGCACACTTCAGAAAATAATATGTACCTTTAGGTGTAAATAAGTTACAAAGGTGTTGACCTAACTTAAAAAAGTGAGGAAACCCCTTGCCTTAAAATGATTAAGTAAATAACCTTCATGCTTAATTGAAAGAAATTATGTCATGTAGAATTGTCAGGTTCACATCCGGTAAGTTAATTTTTTAAGTACATTTTTTCCAATTATACATTGAGTGTATTACATAATAATTTTAAGGCCAAGTGTTTCCTCACTTTGAAGGCAACTGAAAAATTCAAGAATAAAAGTATCATAAAATTGGTCCATAAACTTGTGCGGTATTACAAATGTTTTGAAGTCATGTACAGTTATAGATTTCTGTGTCAAGGTTGTGATTCACTGAAAATCTTCCCTAGTTCATGAGAGAAGAACAAATTATTATTTTCAATGAATCGATTGATCCAGTTCAAATTGATTTGAATGATTCATTCCCAATCAGACCGATTTGTTCAACTCACTGATTCAATGTTCCTGTTACAGCATTTAACAGTGAATAATCACTTAAAGATGCTCAAACAAGGAAAGCAAGAACTGATTAAATTGTCAATGTGTATCTTGAATGCAATGTAAATCGTTTTGGATAAAAGCGTCTGCAAAATGCATAAATGTAAATATAAAGTATGAATAGACTAGAGCAGGGGTGGCCAACTCACGGCTTGCGAGCCGCATGCAGCTCTTTGACTGCTCTTTTGCAGCTCTTCAGTCTCCACATGTTCTATGTGTACAATCGCAATTTATTTTTAACAGAACCTCTCGCGCGATTTAACGAGGCTTTCTGACCGACCGGGAAAAAGCATTGGGTTAGGGTCAACAATCGCGATCAGGTCTCTCTAGCCTATTTTAAGTCATTCAGAGACCAGTGTGAGTGTGTGTGTGTACGCATGGGTTCACCCTGTCTCTCCAATCCGGTCTGTCCAATATTTGTTATTTAGTCTGTGGCTTTGACAAATCTGCACACCTACACACTCTCTCTTCCTCTCTCATGGACACGCACACACACAATATGTCCAAACAGCCCTGCAGAGCTTTGTGGGCCAATGCATACCCGGCTCTGTCCAGATAAAGGACAGAGAGAGGCCTGACTGAGGGGAAAGGACATTAGATTCCTTGGCAGGATAATTTACAACGTATTTACAATGTTACAACTATTTTCATGAATGATGACCAAAAATGTACACACATTTCATATATGACTGCCCAAAACAAAATTAAAGTGACTGTCTGGAGAATTGATTTGAGATTGAACTCTCTCTCTCTTCATAAAATCCTATTTAAATCTTAAAAAGATGAATCAACAAAATAACAGTGGGCAAAAGTGGGGAGGGACAGGAGGTCTGGATGACCATTCTGCAAATAGTCTGTTTATTTTTAAAGAAAATGTGGCAAAACTCTAATTACTCATTATCCAAAAACAGCTAATTACCAAAAAACAACCCTTCCAATTACTAGATGAAATGAACTGTTTTTAGAGCAGAGCTTTAAAAAGAATTGATTGACATTTTGGTCCCGATTTTATGATTAGCATGATTATGTTTCCATGTTTTTTGCAAATGTTTGATTTCTCTACGGGTCGAAAGCTTTCCATAGAATGTGGCTTTTGGTTCAGGGTATTTTTGAATCCAACGCAGTGAAAAATATCCCAAACATTTTAACAGTCTTTCTTCAAACGCGACCTCATGTTCCTTTTAGTCTTTTTTTAAACCGCCAACATTTAATGAAGTTTCAGATGAAGGAGATCCCTTTTGTGCTTGTTGGATTGTACAAATGTGTTTCCTGGTTCAAAAGAAGCAGGCAAAGGAAATGTTGTATATTCATTACATCTCAAAGCAAACGGTGAATCTCAGAAGTTTATTAGCTCTGTGGTAATTGAAGACAGTAATAAGATAAGACATCCTCAAACTTACAAAATATATAGTAATAAAACTAATAATGAATCAATTACAGCTTAATACTGTAAATAACTCAATTCTTTCTAATATGGTCACACAGAAAGGTTTAATACATGTAAATGAAGGCAATGCTGCCAATCCACAGGGTATCTCATTACAGGACCAAGTCTATTTGTGAATAAGAGAAAAAGAGAGACAATGGTGCTTGGCTCCCCCTAGTGTTTCGATATGAAGTTGATGGACGCATTATTGATAACATGCAAACCTGTTCCCAAAACTATCAGAAATTATTAATTCACAACACTCCTAAGCTACTGTCTTCATATAGACTACATGGCCAAAACTATGTGTATTTATTTACTAAAGCAGCTTACAACAATTTGTTCATTCGTCATTTGCAACAATGACTTTGCTTCCTGAACTTTTTCCATTTTTTTCTCACCATCAACTAATTTGACCGTTTTGAAAAACAAAAAGAGGAAATCATAAGACAGTGCTGGTCTTTCTTTTCAGTGCAATTCTAATGAACGTTTTCAAGCTCCATAAATGATTCACCATCAAAACTCAAGTATCAGTTACAGTGTGTAAAGTCATACAATAATATACCGAATAACTGAATATACATTAAAAAAAGTCAGCAGTTCACATGCTTTCGTTACTAATAATATTAATAATGCTAAATTGATGGAGCTATTGCATCCTTTTTGAATCTTGAATGACCTTGTTCACTATAATTTATGCGTGTGTGAAAATTTTCTAATGATGAAGTCATATGGGTTTGAAATCAAATGAAGGTGAGCAAATTATGACAGAATTATCATTATCAAATAACTGAAATGAAGGATCTAAACTAGATCTCTTTCAGCAGGCAACTATAAAAGCCAACTACAGTAATACCTCGGTTTACGAGTTTACTTCGTTCCAAGAGCGAGCTCCTAAACCAAAATGCTCGTACACCAAAACAATTTTCCCCATTAGAATGCACTAAAAATCTATTGATTCGTTCCGCACGACCATAAATGCCCATTTTAAATATTTTTTTGGTTTTACCCTATTAATTGCAGTTAAAATTATAACCATTAAGATCTCATGTAAATACTAATTATCAATTGACAATTAAACTCTAAATATATTTGACAATTTACTGTTATGCACTTCAGCTTTGAGCAGCATGCGTGGAGACGAGAGGGGGGAAAGCAAGGGAAAACATAAAACCCGGATTCAAGTGCAAATGAGTGAATTTATTATAATAGTGCAGAAAACAAATGAAGTGATAATCCAGAGTGAAGGTCGTGGAACATGGGAGACGGAGAGCCGCGAACGAACGACTCGACAACACAAGAGTGGAGAGAAGTGAACTAAATAGGCAGATGATATGAGAATTAGGTGTGTCAGTGCTCAGTGACCACGGCCCCTTTCACACACACACAGGCAGAATAGCGATGACAATTAATGTTAACAACAGGAGGTAAAACCGCTCTAAATCACTTATAAAAGTATCACTGTGGTGAATGATGCAGCCAAACCGAGCGACTCTGAGAAAATGAATTGAGTTAAGGGCTAATAGAGGGGTTGGAACCACGTGACAGTTTTATGAGAGCTTGTCATTAGGATATTTCCAGTAAAAATGCGCACGAAGATGCTGAGAGTTAGGATTTTTTCCACACAAAAATGGGTGAGGGAAAAATTCTCACACACCGATACAATGCTCGTACACTGATTTGACCCTCCGTGCTCGTACACCAATTTGCTCGTATACTAAGTCGCTCGTAAACAGAGGTATTACTGTATATAAAAGTTACATATTAAAATTCAACTCAACACAATTGCAAACACTACATAATTTCATCAAACTTAAACCTTTTGAAAGTGTGTGACTGTATTGGCATTCAAAGGTGTGTGTGTTAGCTGACCAGTTCTCCCTGATTACTGCTCCACTGGGCTTGGTCACACACACATGATATCTCCATCATATTTATATTAAATCCCTTCTGTCTCTCTTACTGTTCCTCTTCAGGATTGAGACGGAGAGAGAAAAGCGACCACTCCTATAAACTTTCCTCCCAGAGGGGAAAGCTGATCTGGTAAATTTGGACTCCATACATGTCAATGTCACTGACTGTAGCAGTTAACCGTGTGTGTTTGAGCGTGAAAGAATGGTCCGCACATCACAGGATCTGATCGACGGCACAGGAACAACAGCTTTTCAGCACTGCACCCTTGAATGCAAAGTCACATCACCCATTACGGCAGTGAAAGTTACATGAGGTCTCGTATATTGTAAATGGATTTAAGGGAAGAGGAACTCTGAAGCGTATAAATGGCTTAACAGGCAGGCAGGTATCAAGATGTAAACAAACCACGCAAAACTTCACAGAAACACTCAAATCATAAACATGCAATTACAATTAGGAGAAGTTTGTTTATATATATATATATATATATATATATATATATATATATATATATATATACAGTGGAATCCACTTATCTCGACTCACGGTTAACTCGCCAATCCTATTATGTCGACGTTTTTGAAGTGGAACCGCCAAACTCCCTATTTGTCTTAGCATTTTCTTTTCGGTAATGTCGATTCCTTATTGTCGCCGAACACTAATATCTAGAGCACAAAAGAGGGACAAATTTGTACAGTCTAGTACAGCGTTATGACCGTTTTCGCTGTGAGCGAAATTGTGTTTGCAATGTTGGAGAATATAATTAAAGGTTTGTATTGAGAATCGAAGGTGTTTTTTATTGTATTCTGGTGAATATCTGTTGTTAGTTGGTGCACAAAATGCCTTTTGTTGTTAGCAAACATATACAGTGTGTGTACATTTTTATAGCATGCCGATCGCTTCAAATAAATCGCCATATTGAATTGCAACCCCCGAGGCCGTCGACATAACCAATCTCCACTTTATATATCTATATAAATATATTAAATAGTATATTAGATGCTATTATCATCCGATTTTATTACTGATTTATTAATAAAACTAATAAACATTTTTTTTGAATATTTATCAATTAAATTTAACCTAGATTAATTTATTCGGTAAAAGTGTAGTTAATAGTTAATCATACCTAATCCATTAAGTAACCAAATAATGATAACAGAACATCTATCCATGCATCCATAACATATGGACTACACATATTCACATCTCTCATGGACTGTCTAAAATAACTATGGTGTGACTGGTTCTTCTTAGTGAAAGGGGTGGGTTTTTTAAACCACCATACTGAGCATTACAAGTTCTCCCAATCATTTTTCAACAAGTACATTGTCCCATCCTCCTTAGACTGTCTTTGAGCAGCACAACTTTAGAACTCATCAATCAGTATCAATCAATGCTGAGTAGCGTAACAGTGGCAATGATCTCTCCTCAGCAGCTGGAATGAGTGTGTGTGTAGATTCCATCCAAAGATCAAAGGTCAAATGTCAGGCTCTTACACATATGTCTTCTCAACAGGAGCCTCTCAACTCCTCTCAGACGATCACACACATACGCACAAACACCGTTTCTGAGAGTGATTTGCTGACAAGTCCAATTTTAACTTGAAAACAAAAGCTTTTTTGAAGCAGTCACGTATCTCTTTGTTCACATATAAGAGAGTTTTGAATGCATGTTTGGGAGGTCAAGTGGAGCATGAGTGTCAAGCCCTCAAATCCGTTTGTCCACCTGCAACATTAATTGGTTGGATGCTCACTGACTCAAGCGGACATTCATACAAACTTTCCTTTCGTGATCTTTCCAGCCCCTGCAGACAGAGATGCAAGAAGCATGTGTGTGTGAGTGTGTATGTAGGTAGTTATGCGGGTGGTTAGCGGCAAATTGAAATTCCATTCATCCCCTTTACCCCCAGCCCAGTCCAGCACAGCTGAAAGTCAAAGTGTGCCCTTTTCTCTCTCTCCTTCCTCGCTCTCTTTAAAGCGTTTCTTATCCAAACAGGAAGTTGCCTCCTGACCTGCAGGATGTAAGAGAACACCAGTGGAAATTTCATTAGACTGCACTGATCGCTCGTGGACGAATTAACACACCAATTACCCGCCTCACTGCACCTGTAAAACTTTACTATGTGTCACTCTGACCAAGCCTGGCCACACCGGTTCTGTGTGTGCGTTTGTGTCTGTGTGTGAGGGACTGGGAGAGTGCTCATGTCTGGATGATCTGTTTCAGGATATTTTAGATGGGTTTGTTTGTTTAAGTGTGCATACTTTTTTACCTAATTAATTCATACATAGTACCTTTCTAAAGCATGGAGTGCTCTAAAATAGCAATGGGAATCATGAAGAACTGAACGACTCTAGTTCCTTAATGGTTCCATTAACGATTATTTTCATACTGTTAAGAATTACACAGACCTTTTTTTTTTTTCATTAAGCAATATAGTAAAAATTATATATATATATATATATATATATATATATATGGTATATTTCACTCATTTATGTTAATTCAATTATTCATATATATAAAATACTACTGAAAAACGCATAATGTAATATATAGTTAGTTACAGTAACATCAGTTAGCTGTCTGTGTTTCTGATTCATTAAAAGGAACTGACTTACTAAAAATCATTAGTTTGGGAAACGGACTACACTGTTTGTGCTGCTTGTTTCCGATTCACTCAAAAGAACCGGCTCATAAGAGTAATTCGTTCTGTAATCACACATTAAAAAAACAAAGGTACACAAGCATCTGATTGATAAATGGTGTGACAAAATTAAAACAGTTACCAATAGATATTTTACACAGTAAATAAATAATAACATATAACGCATATCTTCCAACCCATTTACAAATCCATGGTTTGGGCCTCAGGTAATGTAATGTAATAATAAATGTTCAGAGATCAGAGCAGAATACAGCAGGAATGAAGTGAGGAGCACCAAGTCAGAGGTGAAGTATAGTGTTGTTCTGTTTGACACTGCTGGGTCAGCGTTCTCTCTCTCTCTCACACTCTCTCTCTATGCTTCTATTCATCTGTACTGTGCCTTTGAAGCAGACTCACTTTACCCAGTTGAAAAGGGCTGATGTGCAAATGAAGAATGATCAGAGAGTCTTAAAAAGCTTTAAAAAGACATAATATTATTATTATAGGAGCCCAATGAGGTTTGTAGAATCTCTCACCATTTCAGTCTCATTCTCTTCCTGTCTCCACGGAACACACAATCTCAAACACATGCTGTGCTATTTTTCTCCTAATCTTTTCACTCGGTGCTGATTGTACGTAAAAATTTGGGGGTTTGTGCGTGTGTTTGTGCATGTGTGTTCAGCGTTCTGGGAGTGTGAATTTGTAATGTATTTGAGCTAGAGTTGTGCAGCAATGTTGGGAAATGACTATAAATACACTCATGCCTTTAAAACCTGCCGCTCACCACCGGCCTGGGGCCCGCAGCCTGTTGGCCAAACAGAAGTGTTGCCCAGGGAGTGAAATCCAAGTCAGAGCAGCGGGATTCGCTTATGCTTTTATCCCACCAACGCTCGGAAGTCCAGCAGGAATGTCCCGGAATCCTGCAGTGATAAAATAATCTCTGCATCCTGCTGAGAAACCGCAGATTGCCTGTCTGTGTGTGTGTGTGTGTGTGTGTGTAAAACCGAGAGAGAGCGAACATGGCCTAACCCCTCACACTCGCATCACCCACCTGTAGATGTGAGAGCTGCTGTTAGCTTCTCATTTCTCTTATCTACCAGCATGTAGAAATATAATCTCACCCTTAAAGATGCCAAATGCTAATGTGTCAGGATGGTCTAGTGATCTAACAATCCAAAAAACTAGTTGGTAAGGTCAGCTAAGTGAGAGACATTTTCAGTGAAGACGTATGAATTTAGAGATCATAATATTTTTGTGTTAACAGCTTCAATCCAAGGCTGAATTTAAACTCATCTTTCTAAACTAAACTCGGCGCTTTTACTTAATGTCTTGAAGGGATAGTACACCCCCATAAAATGATTTTATTAACTACTCACCGCTAGACTTTTAACTGTAGTTCCCCGCTAGACTTTCGTTCAAGATCTTTTTCATGAAATCGGAGAGCTTTCTGCCACTCCATTCCACTTTGACGCTTTAAATAGTTCATAGAAATCTTAGAGCTAACCCATATGAATAGAGCGGTTTAGTCCAAATTTTCTGAACCAATTAACCAATTCATTCTCGCATGTTACACAGAACATTTGAGTACCGTGTAAGGCTTCCACATTTCATGCGGAACACGCTTCCGCTTTCGCACCAATTGCTTCCGCAATGAGGTTTGTTCTCGAATGTCTTGCAGGTTCGGTTGAGCTTCGGTTTATGTTCGCTGATCAATGTTTATATCGAAATTAAATCCGTTATATAAATATATAAATATAAAGCAATTGAGTCTCTAAGGATTGTTTTACCTAACTGGTTTAGTTTTAAATCTCTTTCTGAACTTTTAGAAGCATCAAAGTGGCTCTCAGATTTGTGGTCCGAAGAAGAACAAAAGTCTTACGGGTTTAGAATGGCATGAGGGTGAATAATTAATAACACCCAATTTTTGGGTGAATTATCCCTTTAAAGAATAATAATGGAAGATTATTGCCGGGTCTCAAATTACTAGCTATGAGTCGTAAAAAAAAAAATTTAAAAACAAAAAAAACAAATCACAGACTAAATCAAAAGGTTTTCCACGCAGATTTCAATCAGGTTTAAGATGGCCACGTCAATTCGCCATGCTGACCAACAGAAAGTTGTTTGGTTTGACAGTGACGTGTGAGTGAGCTGTAGTTCATACACTTCTATGCTATTGACAATTGACCTGTTTTTGTAAACAAACTTTCACTGACCTTTACGTCATTCCCACAAAAACCATCCTGCTAGTTTAAACCAATAAAAGTGAATCAGGGTAAGACAAAAAGAAAACATTTTGAAACAACAATCAATGAGGTAGACTCATTTAAATGTTTTTATTTCTGAACCAAAAAGCTACAGTATACCATTCAATTTACTAAAATTAAAATGACTGAAAACCATTTTTAATTGTTTAGGTTTTAGTAAACAATAACAACACTGGAACATGCATGAACCTCTTTTACATGATAAAATAGATGCATGCATTTTATCATTGGTATTGCGACAAACACGTCAAAGTATCTGACATTTCTCTGCTGCACTTTAAACCAATTCTTGTGCCGTTGTTAAAGAGGTTTTTTTGTGATCTGAGAGCCACCAGAGGTCTACTCTGCCCTGAGGAGAGGGTTCCACTCACAAGTTTTATTTCACATTTTTCCTTTTATTTTCAACTTCCCTCAATTTTCTCCATATGTCTAACAGCCGCAACTGCCGCTGGAGGGGTATATGCAGGGAGGAAGGAAAGAAAAGAGGACAAAATGAGTGTTAGAGAGACGGAGAACGCAAGGCCTGTCTGAGCCAAATATGACCCATCAACACCTCGGTCATCTGGATCTGTGGAAAACTGGAGACTGCGTGAAATGTAATTGAGATATTTGATAATCTGAAACTCATTGGATTTAATGCTGAGATACAGATAAAAGGTTAAACCAAAGGATCGGAAAGAAATGGCACATTTGTGTTAAGACATTAGCATACTTTAGATCAGGGGTGCTCAATACGTCGATCGCGATCTACCAGTCGATCTCCAAGGTACTATTGGTAGATCGCATGACAAGGTGAGGTGACATTGTCATGAACTGACGCTATACAAATAAAGTTGAGTTGTTTTGAATAAAAACTAGATGTCAGCGTATCAGCCATCCCGTCACTTGATTGATACACAGGAAAATACTCAGATTTTTTTCCGTACAATTAGGTCACTGTGCTCAAACAAACAACGCCCCTGAGCGCTGCAAAGCTAACAAGCTAGTCGTTAGTTACATCCTAATTTTTTGCTCTGTTTTTTCCTCTTAAACGTAAGATAGGGTATAAAAATTTGTGGGGGAGCTGGACCAAGTAAGAAGAAAAAAACGTATCACTTTCATACGGAATGGGAGGAGGACTTTTTTTTCATGATGACATTTTCAAAGTGCGTTTGTCTCGTCTGCCAGTCTACCGTCGCAATACCACAGAAAGGGAAATGTGGAGCGGCATTTTCGGACTAATATATATATATATATATATATATATATATATATATATATATATATATATATATATATATATATATATATATATATATATATATATATATATATATATATATATATATATATATATATATATATATATATATATATATATATTTATATTTCTCAATAAATATAATGGGTAGATCATTTTGACTTGGTCATTTCAAAAGTAGCTCCCATGCTGAAAAAGTGTGAGCACCCCTGCTTTAGATGGAACTGAATTACATTACTGCAGTTTGCAAACAGAGAAAGTTTGGATAAAAATTTTGAATAATACTTAAAGGTTTATAACACAAAAGTAGGGTTGGGAAAAAAGTTCAGTTCTCAGAGGTGTAAAGAGTACCTGAAAACCATACTAAAATAAAAGTACAGATACCTTACAACATGACTTGAGTAAAAGTATCTGTGTTTAATGGTACTCAAGTACTTGTACTGAATTTAGGCTCAAAGATGCACTAGTCATCAACACCTAAGATACAAGCCAGTGAAAAACAATAAACTGCTGATATGTGAGAAGAGCAATCACATTTATTTTCTAAAATCAAAATACCTTTAAAACTGCACACCTCAATATTGCAATAAATCGAGGTCGACACAACAGCTGTTTAAACGTCTACAAACACTCAATTCTCCACTGCTCAAAAAGAGCTCAAACCAAAATCCCTCAAAAAGGTCTCTTTAATTTAACATAAAAAATGTTGAAAGTCTACTTGCGATGGATGTCCTCATCTTGTATATGAAACACCTGTGATTCAGTAACTATGTGCTAATGCACTCACATTTGTGTAAAGTAGCCTTTTTCTTGACCAGATTGGCGGGTAAGGGCAAAATGCACAAGATAGAATACCTTCAATATCCTGCAGTCCTGTATTACTTCTTTTGTAGCAGAAATAAACTGCTGTAGAAAAATATAAATGTCATTGCATTACCAAAGCCACTTGAAGACAAGCCAGCAACCTCAACTGAAAAAAGCACAATGCCTGACAATGCTGTGGAACACAGTAAAATTGTTGCTATGCTGAAAAACAAAATGTTTTTGGGGCTTATCATTTAATGAATCGACAGCCTAATGTAGAGAGTAAAAGTTGCTAATATCTATGATGGTAAAACTAGCCAAAAAGATACTTAAGTACAGTAATTAACTACATTTACTCAAATAAATTACCCCACTGTCAGTTGTTACTCAGGATCAGTTCAATTTAAAAAAAGAAATTGAATCAAATCTCACATTAATAATTCTCAAATGCATTCGACTAAAATCCTCTGAAAGCGTTTCCTGCCATACTTATTCAGTGGCACTGCAAAAATCGCTAGTAAATCTACAGTGTGAAACAGACCTAATTCTGGAACAAATAACTCTCACAAGTCTAGAGTCACTAGAGGGTGCATGCTGACAGGCCCTTAACTCGATCTGCTTACAATCAAATCATTCTGTATCGGACACAGCTGATTGGTTCACAGCTGAGTTGCTCAACCTTCAAATACTTGGTCATCATTTGCTGTATCAGTTGCACTGTGCTTTCAGAAACCCTCCACCTTCCCCAACTCCACCTGTATAAATCTGCTAAAGGTATAATGTACAGCAGCAGCATGTCTTACTTGCTTATTGCAGAATGTTGTGTGTGTATTGGCAGTAGCAAGTCCCGTACTTGATCTGCAGCAGCAGCAACGTAGCAGATCTATTCCGCCAAAACCAAACGTCAACATTTTTATATCCATTTCCACGCTAAAAACTCTCTTATAACAGAATTGAAATTGTGGTCATTTTATTTACAGATTTACAGCCTCTGGTCACTGTCAATCTATGCAACCAGGACATTCTCTCAATTTGCATTTCTATCTCTGTATTAATCATACAGGTTTGGAATGGCATTAATGTTAACTATTGCTTTCAACTGACTTGCTCTTTTTCAGCTTTTATTTCCCCATAGCCCTCCTACTCTGTGTACTTTCCTCCATTTGGTCTGCCGTTCCCACACTCTGTACAGTGAAGCTGTCAGTAAGTCCCTCTCTCATAAACTCTTTGGGTATAGGGTGAGTATGTGTGGATTTTGTATGTTCAGTGGACCGTGGCAAACCCTGCACCAGCCATGCTTAATCATCAGGGTGTGCCCTACATTTCTCCCAGGCTCCCTCGCTCTCCCTCTCCAGGTGTTTTAATGGCATTTGATTTTATATCTGTAGCAGCGGTAGAGCCATATAACAGAACCCGTTCTGTATCCATGGCAATCACATGCACACACTGAGGCCATATGTAAAGTTGAAAGAGTGTGCGAGTGTGCACGTGTGTGTGCACGTATGTGCATGTGCCCCGCTGTTCTCCATCTCCGTGAAGACAGCGAGGCCCTCTTCTGGCGGCGCGTCAAAGCCTGCTATCACCACAGGAGCCGTGGGTATGTTTACAAGGAAGTGAGTGTAAGCTCTAAAAACATCCAACAGAATCAGATCAGAGCCGGAGCACGAGTGTGTGTGTGTGTGTGTGTGTGTGTGTGTGTGTGTTTGTGAACACTGAGCTTGACTTTACCTCCCTCTGATTTCCCTAGTATAATATATCAAAGCTTCCCTTTATGTGCATGTCTGTATGTTCGTCTTTCTCTTCAGATCACCATTCGCTCTAACACACCTGCCACCGTACTCGCCAAAACATAACCACGCAAACTCATCATAGTGGACACACAAATCCACACTTGGTCAACTTTGCTAGAAATGAAAATGAAATCCATTTAATATCTTAATTGTTTATACAATGAAGTCTAAACAGAAAGTATTTCAATGATTTTTCTAAAAAAAATAATAATAATTTGTTGTGTATATATATATACATACATACACACACACTCACCTCACATTTTTAGAAGACATCTCAGTTGTGCTCAGATTTGCCAAAGTCCACTAAAAGATCTCTATGAACTTTAGTGGCTCTTCACATTAGTTTTTATAGCTCTATATTATGGCACTTTGAGACTGCATGATTAATCGGAATAAAACACAATGATCAAATAGTTAAACACGCAGTGTGTTTCAGAGTGAAAGTTTGATGGTTTAACACTGAGACAAATTAAGAGTCGCAGACAATAGATAATTTTACAGTTGTATTGCTAAATTAAAAATATTATTACATTTCTTTATTTTACAGTGAATTACAATATGATTATTTGTTAAATGTATTTATTGAGCAATTATTATTATTACTGTGTTAGGCCAAATGATTCAGCTCTACAAATAAACACAGCAAATCTGGAGTATTTCTTTATTGCATTTTACAATGCAATTACAATTTTTAATGAGAAAAATCTCATTTGATGACTCGTTTGATCCCCCCCCCCTCCCCCCCCCCCCCCCCCCCCTCAAATTCCCCTCATTTGTGTCTATTTTTATTTCTTGAAAGGAATTATAAGAGAAACATCTTAGTCAATGTTGAAACTTATAAGTAACTAATAATTCCATCATTGGAATTTCATGGCTGCAAGCTATGAAAAAAAACTTCTGGGGCATTACAAATTTGATTACCAATGTCTTGTGTCAAAAGTATTACTTCTTTAAAATATTTTCATGAGTCTGTGTGTGTCCAAGCATTGAGACCTCCAGTACACCAACACCAAATGGCGTGGATAGCTAAGGTCACAGGTCATCCAGGAGAACCTAAAGGGCACAAAGAAACAAATGGCAGCTCTACTGGCACAGTAAGAATTTGCTTGTAATGAGACCTTTCTCTTCAGATGCTGGATGCTTGTTAAATCTGAAATCTTTCAGCATAGTTTCTTCTAAGTATTTAAAGCAACTTTTGCTGAAGCGGGAAGAGAAGGATAACTGTAATGCTCAATAAATGTTAAAAACTTAAAACACAGTGGACATACAAGCCATCTTCAAAAATCCCAGAATAACAGATCATTTCAGTTTCAGATAAAAAATAAAAAAAAGTATTATTCAAATTAAATCTATACTTCAAAATGTACATGGTTTTTGCATGTTGTTTCTGGGCCTGATGAACAACAACATAATCTAGTCTCACTATTAAACTCATTGATAATAATAGAGGTCTATAGTTTGAATATATGATGTGTACAAACTAATTAATAAAAATACATATTGATACAAATTGTTCCCATTAAATCACCATTACAATTATAAGGCATGGATGTTATGAAACATCATCCTTCGATTAATTCTAGTTTGACTGTATCCAAATTGAATTAAGTTATACACTTTGTTAAAATTGGTAATGACTGTAAATATGTTAAATGTGTTTGAGAAACTTTAACAGATGTTGAACCTTTTCTGAATAAAAGAGCAAAAGCTAAAAAGTGTTACAATTATCTCTCCTTATTTATATTTTCTTGTCTGGTTCTGCATTATTACCAAAGTTCTTTCAGCTGTCCATAAAAAAAAGGATTTCTGCTATGTGCTGATTCTCATCGGATATGTGTGTGTAAAAGCTCATTGATGTGCATGTTTGAGTAGTGTTCATTCTGAAGAGGTGTTGTGTGGTCAGAATCAAGAATGACAGAACAAGAGGAAACAGGGGGCGAGTCAACTTCCTACACAGAATGACAGAACCAATCACTATCTCAGACCACACACACACACACACACACACACACACATACATATTCACAGAATCCCAATAGAGATGAGAATTTCTTCTTGAAAGAGAGAAAAACACAAATAACTTAGTTTGACTTAGTGTTTATAAATAAAACCGGTTATAAATTAGTCAACAAAAAAAGTCTCCTATTTTTCATTCTACCGTTCTCCATCATTTATTAAATACAGTTGGAGACTCAATGTCCTCATTTCTTTCAGTTGACCAGTCTCACCGAGACAAACTGAAGGAAACAGATGATTTGAAGCTCAATGTTGAAAACTTGAGCGAGGTGGACCGTAACGAAAAACAGATGCTCGAATCGCACTCGTTTCTCTTTCTTTCTTACTCAACTCTCTGTCTCTAGCTGTGCTACAGATTCAATTTTATTTGAATGTCTTATTTAACATTCATTTAGATAAAAATATAAATGTATGGACATGTGCTTCAGACATATTTTATACACATATTTTCATCTAAAATGTTAAATAAGACACATGTATATACAGAATGGTAAAAAAATATATATATCCCCATTGACACACACACACACACATACAAACTGTTGTTAGGAATGGTATTTCCACATTGAAGTTTTGCAAAAATACTCAAACAAAAATCTATATTTTGTGTACAATTATTTAATTATATCATCTGGGTATCGCAGACTCGCCCTTTTGTTTCATACAAACACAGCTGCTGCCATTTTGCAACGATTGTTTTGTACACAGAAATGGATTATAGGATTACAAACAGGTAAGTTTTAAAACAGTTTCATCTCATGTCAATATTTCTTGTCCTCATAATTATTTATGTGGCGAGTAATAAGTGGTGACTGTACCATATCCTATAAATCTCCATCTAGTTTGAAGTTTTTTTTCTTCATGGAAGTTTTGCCTAATAAAAGACCTAATAAAAATTTTCAACTTAAGACAATATTTTGTGTCTACCTAAGTAGCTGTGTAATAAGCAGGATAGTAGAGAGATAGAGATAGAGATAGAGAGAGAGAGAGAACTGGCAGTGGTACAAGAGGATTACCAAATCGCTGTTTTAAGTGTGAATTCCTGTTACTTTTGCTGTATTTTCAAAGGAAATGGACTTGTGACAAGACCCTTAAAATATCAGGCCTTCATTTTAAGCTTTCATTTGGTGATGAGTGATTTTTTTTTCTAGACAAAGAGCAGAAGAAATACAAAGCAAGTGTCTCAGAGCCAGCACAAGCTATGAAAAGAGTGACTGTTCATCTGGCCTGCAGAACGGTGGTTGTCCACACTGGACCCACCTACTGTAACATTAAGTCCATTAGACTTTTCCAAGGCCCATATTTACAAAATATAGATTTCTAGGATTCCAAACACTGGTCTCATGATCTAACAGCATCCCAAATGTCATGGTGTTTCTAGAGGAGGAGCGCAGTGAGAAGTGCCTGGTTCTCACAGTAAAATTCAGAGGTAGTAAAGCTCTTATATAGGGATGTATGAGTTGGTTTGATTGTTTTTATAATGAGTATTTTTATATATATATATATAAACGTGGGCGGGCGAGACTCGAACTGAAACCCTTTTCAATTGTGCGCAGGACCCACTGATGACCCACTGATAGGAAGTCAGTCTCTTCTGGTGTGGAGATCAGGAAAAACGGGAGGCCCCGACTAGGAGGCTATGCTCATGAGAGCAGGAAATGCTTGGCTAGTTTACTCTTGGGACGACTGTCCTGCCACTCTGCTGACCAGTCAATGTTTAATTTGGCGACAGTTCCTCATAGACTGTTGAATGAGGTGACGAATCCTCATCTCCAGCCTCAACGCTAACAACATCCAGCTCCTCAAAACAGGATAGCTACAGCATTGGTGCCTTTCTGAGAAGAAAACGATGGACCCAGTGGGTGAGGGCAGAGACTGCTGCTGGTTATTCGCCATTCTCACTTTTTCTATTTTTGTTGACAAATCATCACACACAGAAGCTGCTGCTGCTTTGTTTGGCATGTCTTTTATAGCTGGTTTACTGGTTCATGACGTCAACCGTGAAGGAATAAATGTATACATATCCAGCTTTGCATTAATTAGAAATTACTGATTGCTTTTATGACTGAGGGATTTAAAGGTTTAATGATGCATGAATGAATGAATGAATGAATTGCTTTAGAAAACACAAACTGCATTAGGTGGAATGTGTGGGGGGCTTGGTGATTGAAGAGATTGGGACAAGGGAGTTAACCACAAACAATGTATGTGTGCATTTAACATACCATAGATGGGTATCTGATCAGTGTGTTTTGAGTGCTTTGCTTTATGTTAATCTATGTGTGCAGGGGGAAAGAAACAGAATCGGGATTGGTGAAGATCTCAATTGGAGCAACATGTATCAGCTGCCAACTTTCAAGAAAGAACAACCCACTTGTGTGTTAAAATGTATAAATATATGGGTCAGGGAAAGGCGAGGTTGTGGCAGAGCACCTGGGCATGAGACTTGCATAGTATTGTGTAATCAGGGAAAGCTATGACCCAGAGCTCTGTATACTTTATTCATATGAGTTAAAAAAATTAAATTAAATTCTCTTTTCTCCCTCTATTCCCCATGCTTGTACTACTTGTGTATATAATGTTCGAAACTTTGTATTGTAAGCACTCTTATGTACAGTAGAACCCCAACTTACGAAAATAATCCATTCCGAGGTTGGCTTCGTAAGTCGATCTTTTCGTAAGTCGGTCAGGCTTTTACATGTAAATTGCCTGATCCGTTCCAAGCCCTACGAAAACACCACATTTAGCATGGGATGAAGCGCATCCCAGCTTCATACTTCTCAATTATCTCCCTTTTCGTCTCCATGGAGAGCATCCTCTTCTTCCCTTTCACTTCAGATCTTACTGTCAACTGTGGTGCGGAGAGATCTTGTCATCGGGGGAGGGGATTCACAGCAGCACTCGCTGTGAAGAGAGCAATATGTGCATTCAGAAAGTCTCCAAAAGTCGCCAATAACTCCAGATAAAGTCACTAGATTTGTCTTTAGTCGCTTTTGGGAAAAAATTGTCGCTGGAGTGGTCTGAAGACTCGCTAAATAAAGCGACAAATACGCCAAGTTGGCAACACTGAACGCCGCTACGCAGAGGCTGGTGGGAGCGATGTTGACCAATAGGAGAGCAGGATGCTGTAGCAAAAGCTAGCATCCGAGCCGGGAGACAGCCAATGGGAGAGCGGGACGATTGGTGTGAGTTTATGGGTCACTGGCGCACGAATTTCAAAAAACTCTGAAATCATCGCCTCGGCGGAGATTTCGCTTTTCGCATCTCGATCATTTTGTCGTTACTCGGGCGAAAAAAAACCTCGAAATCTTTTATCGTACGTCGAACTTTTCGTACGTAGAGCGTTTCGTACGTCGGGGTTCTACTGTACTTTTGTATCCTCAGGACAAATCGCTTTCTGTAACTCCTCAAATTGGAAGTCGCTTTGGATAAAAGCGTCTGCTAAATGAATAAATGTAAACGTAAATATGATTTAATTGATAATTAAATAGTTAAAGGAAAAGCCGTCTCTGCTCCCCTCATTAAAACAGTGTTTCCAAACCCTGTTCCTGGAGGCACACCAACACAACAGATTTTCCAATTCTTCCTAATTAAACACACCTGATTCAACTCATTAGCTTGTTAGTAGAGACTCCCAAGCCCAGGAATATATGGGACAGATAAGGGACACATGCAAAATGTGTACTGTTGGTGTGCCTCCAGGAACAGGGTTGGGAAACACTGCATTAAAAGAACACGCAGACTTGAGGAACTTATGAAAAGTCCAACAGCCGCCTCTGATGTCTCTTCACACCATTTGTTCGAGTTCACGTGTGATGGGGACATGTTCTCACAGCATCTTCGATGCAGAACAGGTTCCCTTGAAAGGAAAACACATTCTAAAAAAAACAATATCATAGTCATTTTCAAGTAAAAACATTCATAATACAAGATAAATTTATTTGAAAGCTAAGAAATGATTTTTTATAGTGTACAACTGTAGATGTTGTCGGCCGTTTCAGGCAAGGCAACGTGCAAAATACCTGGTGCGCATTCCCTACGATTCAACCAAAATATACAGGGCAAACACAGCTGGTCTAACTAAGCTCGGACAAATCTACCAAACGTTTATCAAATTAAACCAAATTAGTGAGATAACAGCACCCCACAATACATATATACTTTCAAACTGACTTGAGAAGCCTGCAAAGGCTCTTCAAATAAACCCGTGACAAACCAAAACACACAAGTCTGTCTGAGAGGGGATGTGTGCCGTCGTTGAGGAGTTATGAGGAGCACTGCGTTAAAAGAACAGAAGAGGAAAACTGACACATTATTGTTGTGAGAGAGGGGGGAAAACGCAGAGAAACAGAGAGAGCAAGAAGGAGACAGACCCCAGGTCTAATCGATTCCATCCTTGCTTGTTAAGATACGCTGCTTTTCTTCTGCTGACACATAAAATAAAGAGAGCTGGTAATGCTATCTCTGAAAAGTCTACTCCACCAAGATCTCGCTAAAACAGGCACAGCTGTTAAATGAATTCTCTTAATGTAAAGCCAAAGTAAGACATCACTGTAAAGAGAGAGAGAGTGAAGCAGATGATATCATCCATCTTTCACCCCCTCCTCCTCCTCCGATCCCTCGTTCGGCTAATTTAATTGTCAAGGTGAAAACGGGAAGTTCTGTCGTTTCGCTTCATAAACTTCGACCAGTCATCGGCTAGTGTGCATTACCAGAGGCTTATCTCCGGCTTGTTGCGGATGTTGATGAATGCGTGTCTCCCTGAGGTCCTATAGAGAATATGTGTGAGCGAGAGAGTGTGTGTGCTTTTTGTGTATGACGGATGGTGTAACGAGTGTTTATGGTGCATGTCGTGTGGTCTTCGGTAATAGGAAAAGAGTTTGCAGGAGGTAGGGTCATCTCCAGGGGGCGATCGCGGCAAACAGTGCCTGTTTCGGCCACAGAAACTCATGTAGGAAGGTTCACTGGAAAACCTGAGGAGTCTAGAATATGACTTCACTGCTTTAGAAGAGAGACGAATCATTTCAAAGTAACGCACAAGTAATTAGAAACAACCGTGAGCCATAGCAAATGACGCCAAAGGCATGAGCGTGTAGGAAAGTAATTCATTCTCACATTTTTTTTTTTTTTTTACGAACGCAAGGACCAATTAGAGCATTGTAAAGATGTGAGGTCTTTAATGTGCCGAACGCAGGTGCATTTGCACATAGTGAAAATATTAAGATAAAACACACAGGTTTTCTGCACTCACTTTGCAAAATGGGAACACATGGAGTGTGACGGTGGGATCAGTAAGGTGCATGGTTTCAAGCCGTATGATCGTCTGAATTGACCAGAGGCATATGCTTCACTAAGTGTTGCAACTATGCTTGAAAAATATTTTTTTGGTTCGAGATAAATTAAAGTTAACTTATAGTACTTGTGGCCTTATGTTGATCACCACAAAAAAAAACATTTCCAACTGTCCTTAAAAAAGAAGCAAAAAAATCGGAGACACTTAAAATGGAGATAAAACACCAGTCTGAAAACATTAATATACTCACGGCTTTACCTCTTACATTTTAAAATCTCTTACTAACCTCTGTGAAATGTCACTACAGTGATCCCTCATTTATTGCGGTTAATGTGGACTGGAACCCCCGCGATAGGTGAAAATCTGCGAAGTAGGATCAGCCAATCAGCTCACAGGATACATCCACTCGTGCTCCCATTCGTCGATCTTACGCCAGGAACCAATCACGTGTCTTGTCCGAGTGTCCGTGGGTGTGTACAAAGCCTCTGAGAGAGTTTCTCTCTTTGTCTGGCATCCTGGGAAACCGTTTCTCTCGCGCATCACGATAAAATAACGCTGCTTTCCGCAATACGGCTGCCAATATGGCGGTTTCAATTTTTTTAAAAATCCACGATGCACTGAGGCCGCGAAACTTGAACCGCGAAGTGGCGAGGGATTACTGTATTTGTATTACTATGTATTACTGTATTACTATAAATTGTACAATTTTACAACTTTGTTGCCATGACAACAATGTGCCTAAATGTCAACATCTTTACAGCTTGAATAATACATATTTATGTGTCTTAACAGAATAAATCAATGTTAGTGCTTTATAAAATTATAATCACCACATTTCTGCTAACCCTACTCTAAAATTCATAAGTGCTTCTGCATAACCTTGATTTTTTTTTTTAAATAAGACAGACAGACCTTCTTCTATCCTAGATTGTAAACCCCAAAAAGTGCAAACATTGAGACTCTCTTTGGCCCCAACACATTAAATCGACCACCCTAATACATCAACACCGACTCAACCAATGGAATGAGTTTGGAGGTGGGACTAACTGTTAATTTGACGAATGGCAAAAAGGGTGTGATCAGGAAAACCTGTTTGAAACTATTTTTTCCAGTTTGGGTTGACGATGCTAGTGGCACAGAAATTAACATTTAAAAAGTATATAAAGTCACATCAATAAACTCTTTTACAGTCCACAACTCGGGATTATTCCTCCATTAGGGTTAGGCCCATTTCTTCTTAAAACAGAGATCAAGAGACTCGTGTTTGTACCTTTCATCTGCGTTAGTTCCTTTACTGTCAATAATGAGGTCTTAAACCACTTGGTCTGCGGCGAAAACAAAACAAAGAGCAAAAGTTTCCGCTCTTTTGTCTTTTTATGCTTGCATTTTTCAACTGCATTCGTTGAGCGTGTTCCCCCGCCCCCCCCCCCCCCCTCTTCTCTTCCATCCCTTCTTATTGTTGCTGTAAATCCGAAGGGCCCTTTTGCAGTTTTACTAGAACAGAGAGTCATTAAATGGTTGATTTCAGATGGCAGAGTGTGAATGTTTTAAATTAACTTTATTGATCTGCTAGTCCGCCAGGCAGCCGAGGAAAAATTGACACCCGCTTGGCGCATGGGCAGTAGATTTGCACCTCGGCAGTTTAAAACGCCTTCTTAGCAAGGCTGGCCCCTACTCCGCGCACTCGCAGTCGGTAGGTTTTGGTGAATACAACCACACAAATTTGTAGGACATTTGAGGACCCGAGATCAAAAGGCAATGGCATCAAATAAAAAGTGAATAGGTATAGATGCAGTTCCTTCAAAGTAATAATAATTTTTCTCGGTTCAAAATGGATGTCTTGATAGCACCACACAGCCACAGTGTATACAATTGGGGATGGGGATGTCAACCTGCAAATGTCTTTAGAGTTGTCTTTGCACATATAGAAGAAAGTATGTTAATCCCCCAAAAAGTAGCCTAAATATACACCTCTATACCCCTTGTATTCTTCTCGTTTTCTTATCCTGGACCCAACTGCTTTTAATTCAGCCCCAGCATCTAACTGCCAATCCTTCTTTTGAGGGGCGGCTTCAGTTGGGGGTCAACTGACACTTAAGGGTTCAAAGACCAGAGAGAGGAGAACTCATTTTGATGGGTAGACTACTAGGTGTATATTGGGGGAGAAGGCATTTCTGTCAACACCTGATTGGTCTTCTAATAGGAGAATATTCTTACCACATACACGCAACACTCTCTTAGTCAGAACCAGTTCCAATTTCTTAAATGACAGAATGAGGTTCAGTTCCATTAACGTTTCTTATACATGCATTTTCATGCACTATTTATTAAGTGGCACCACAAAATACTCAAACTACAGCATGAAACAGAAAGGGTTCTATCAGTGGTTGATGGATGGAGGCAAATCTGAATGAGCATGCAGTCATTTGTAAGAAAGGTGTGGGGTTTAAGTAGAGTAAACGACTGACGTAGTACAGAAGATCGAGTTATGACAATATGATTTAGATTTACAAGTTCCCAAAAAAAAAAAAATGCAAGATTTTCCTTTCATGCCAACTTTAAAAGTACTAAAAGAACCATTAAATAGAAGAATTAAGGACCTGGAAACATTAAAATGAACCTGAATCATTTAATTCCCTGCGATTCCCATCATTAAACGCTATAATATTCCCACTAACTCTCTCCTTGACATTCAGAAACACTACTGTACACAAACGGCACAGATACATTTTAGCAGCAATTCTTAGGTACACTTTTATCCAAAAACCAATCCAAACATCTCAGTCAAAATATGTCACTCATTCACTGCAACCTCACCAGTCACAAAGTACAAACACACACACACACACACAAGGCCATTTTCCTGTCTACTCGGTCTCCTGTGTGTCCTGGATGTGAATAGGTACTTCATTAATTTCATCTGTTCGAAGCTGAAGCCCAGAGAGCTGACTCCATCATTACACCAATAACTCCACACATTAATCTCCCTCCCAGACTGCCACAACTTACCCAAACACACACACTCCCATTCCTCTCTCCTCAATCTGTGGGCAGAAATATCACGACTCATCCTCTAAGTTTCCCCCCCGATCCATTACAAAATACCAGGGCTGTTTAAATGAGACCCCAGTAGAGGCTCAGCTCTACTGCAGGGGCGCCATCTTGGCTTGGGAAGCCTGGGCTAAAGACTCACCGTGTCCCACATTAGTGCCGTGTTGGCTCGACTCTGCTGCGGCAGTTTCCTGTAGCTCACGGAGGTCTGGGTTTTAGAATAGGCATGTGCTGCCCTGTAGAGCCAATTGCTCAATCAGGCTAAACCCAAAGCGTTTAAATGAGAGTGAGATGAGAGGAACTGGACGTTTTTGGCCGAGACCGGGTCAGGATATGCGGTTGAAAAATGAACATTAGCTAGTGAATGAGCACTCAGGGCAGCAATGATCATTTAACATGTATGTTTATAGAGCCGGGAATCACTGCAAGTGTTACTTTTTGAAAGTTATCATGTCGAAGACAAGCAACACAATCTCAAAAAAGGTACAAAAAACAAAAATGAATATGAAAATATAAAAGTATATGGTAATATTATTAATACTACTACTACTAATAATAATAATAATAATAATAATAATAATAATGAACAAAAAAAAGAAAAGAAGATTGAAACCTGCCAAATAATGTAGAAAACAATGTTTTGAATTTAGAAACCGGTTTGAAAAACATTTACAAATAAATAAAACAATTAAATATATACAACAATAAAATATGATATATATTTAAAAAAAAAACTCTCTCTCTCTCTCTCTAATATATATATATATATATATATATATATATATATATAATATATATTAGAGAGAGAGAGAGAGAGAGAGAGAGAGAGTTTTGTTTTTTATAAAAAAATATATCAAATATAAGAATAATCAATATAAAAATAAAAATAGACCTGCCAAAATAATGCTGAAAACAACCCCAGAATTTTTTTTTCTTTTTCAAATGACCAAAACATTCCCAACAACAAGAAAAAAATAAACCTAAAAACAAGGAGATTAGGGCATTGTATCACCCTACAAGTGTTATTTTGCCATAATGATCAGCTAATTGCTCATTGTCCACCTTATTACTCGGTTACTTACCAAATAATATATAAATTAACATTAAATATTGTTTCAAGTTAAAAAGAGACAAGAAACTAGCACAATGCCAGAAATTAGTTGCCAGGGTCATTGATTACCATATACAAAAACTTTTGAACACAGAATGCAACGAATTACCAATCCAGAATAAAGTATTCAAGTACTCAGAATAACGCACAAAACTGTTTGCTAGAGAGTGAAAGTGCAAATGTACCAAACTCTCCTTAGTTGGTCAAATAAATTCTAGTACTGTATTAAAAATAGCACAATCTTAAAGAGAAGTCCAGAAGACCATTCCTCTCAGTCCAGATGGCCTCACACGTGAATTTTCCTCTCTAACATTTTATTTTTATATTTAATCATCACATTAAAAAGCATAGTGTGGTGAACAAGTCTTATGAGGTTACGGGGCCGGAGAATCTCAAAACGGCCTCTTTAATTCCATTCCTCACTCAGCGGGTCACGCTCAATTTTTCCCAATAGAATCACGGCCCGCCAGATCACACGGTTCTCATCTTATCATCCTCCAAAACTCCTGCCAAATAATCACAAGACCCCTTTAAAAGTGTTTATTTATTTGTTTTTTGTCGTTCTGGACTGCATAAGAACAATAATTAACTCGTTACAGATGGGTACTGGAATAATATACCGTTAAACTATTAATTAATCTCCAACCCCAACACACACACACACAGAATCCTTTCTGTGGTTGAAATGTATCAAAAAGACAGAGGGAGTCCTGCAAAAGTGTTCCATTATCAAAAAGATTTACAACTTCAGTCTATCAGCAGAACAGAAGAGAGACAGAGTCAGATGGGGCCCATGGTGAAAGAACTAAAGATTGACGGATCATCAAGTTAAAGAAAAAAAATGATTACGATCTATAAAACGGTTCCTTAATCCACACAATACTGCATCAAAACACATTCATATATGGGTGCCACAAGCCACAGGGTGGGAGGTGGGGGGTGCAGCTGGCTCGCTCTCATTAGCCGAGTGTTTGGATCAGGAGTAGCTCTTGTTACAGCAGTAAACTACAGCTTTGAACTTTTAATAGAGCTCTGAAATCCAAGCAGCCTTTAAAATACACATTTCTACATAACAGAGAGAGATTGAAAGAAAGGCTGAGAAAACGAGGGCAGAGATGGAGAACGCACAAGGGAGGACTAAACGTACGAGGGACAGAAAGCTGAGAGCTAACTAAGAGATTTCATAGATCTTAAAGCAATAGTCCGAAGTCTCACAAGCACATCATTTCGCATCAGCAGTCCGTCCCAGATGTGACTCAGCAGTGGCCCTCGATCCAGAGCCCTGTGGGTCAGAACCTGAGGTGAGGCCGTAACAAACCAGTTCTAATGAGGCAGAACTGGATAAACAATCGCTTTTATCATGATTGACAGGTTGACATGATTGACAAGATACTGCAAAAAATTACATTACTTTTGCTTACCAGCAAAACTTTATGGGTTAATTATTTAAAATTTACACCATGGTTAAATATTTATGCACAAAATAATATACAAAAAGCAATTTCCAAGCTTTAGCATGAATTGGGTCACACAAGTTGGCTAGAATGAATGAAAAGCTCCTGTTATGCTGCTTTATATTGCAAACTGATGTTTGTTATATCATTTGAATTTAATATCATAATCATAAACACGCTGGTTTGTAGCGCAAACACTTTTACCGTTTACGGCACTTTTTACCGCAAAGTTTTTCTTCTAAGTTTATAGCGGTTAATGAATCAGAAGTCTTGCATGTTTAAAGAAAACAGCTTACTTTCGCAAAATAGGAAAGATAATGTGGTGTATAAACCAACAATACTTTAATAACTTCAACATGTACCCTTGTAGCTCTTCGTAAAAAAAAAAAAGAATTATGTAAAACAATATAGGACTTGAATTGAATTTGACAGAAAATGGGCAATAATTGAGTGTATATAAAGCTTGAGCAAATTAATGACATGCACAACTGAAGAGTGTGCAAGTTTGTTTATTTGTGCTAATATGCATTTACAGGCCATAGAGAAAAACAGTTAAAAGCTGAGAAGAACTAGCATTTTCTAGCATATATCACCTCTAAACACAAGTTAAAGGTGTTTTTCTTCTAGGTTTCTTGTTGAAGCAAATCCGAGCAAGACCTAGGTAATCTTACAAATTCAGTTAAGATACTTCAGCTTAATTTGAAACTATCCAAACAACTAGGATTTTAGAGCCTCGCAATGTCACTGACATATGCGAGTTAAACTGGAGCGCCACGGGGCTAACACATGGGAAAAGACACACAAATACATACACATTCATGCCCTCGGGCAGACTCAGCACCCCCTCTCCCCTGCTGAAGTCTCTAATCATGTCCAGGAGCACCAAAGACAAGTCAAAACGCATTTTCCCAGGGTTCACAGCAAACGAGACCAACCACTGCAAATCAATAAGAGAGGGGTCAGGTGGACGGAGGTGTCACATGACATTACAGACAGGTGGACTATGCAGGTGATCTCTGATGAAAATTAAATGAAAAACAATTTATACAGCTCAGTAGTATTATAAATGTAGAGTGTATCAACTATAACAGCAAAACCAATGAAATGCAGTGCAATAAAATACAATTTGAAGCCCTTAAATAGAACATATTCACTATGACTGACACTGAGGTCATTCGTTTTAACTCCATGAAGGCCACTGAGAGAGAGGGATAAAGAGTTTATGTTATTTTTCATTTCCTGGGAATTGGCCTTGTTTCCACAGCTCGACTGCTGTGCTTCCGTACGCAACTTATCGGATCGCTTATCAGTCCGTTTGAAGTGCTCAGTGTCTCCAAACCCCATGCCTGCACCCACGATCCCAGCTTGAACATTAAATATTCCTTCCTTCAACACAATGGCGGAGTTCCAGAGTCAAAGCCTACATGGCTGAGCAAATAAAAGAAGCCATTGCATGTATCTTGGCAAAGACACATCATCAGATAAACAGTTTCAAAAAGCCAACATAGAACTATGCGCAACCCGAGACAATATCAACAAATACGTCCTGCACATTTTCAGAGTGGGATTAGACAGAGGGCTTCACGGTTTAATACAAACAAACAGAGTGGCCATGCATGAATTGTAGTCTGCCTTTAATATCTATAATAATAAGCAGAATATATATTTATGTATGTGTGTGTATGTGTACTTGGTCACAATAAAATCTTTATTTTTACTATGTGCATAACAATACAAAAATGTATGAAATATCTTTTACATTTGTGTGAATTTGGGATGATATTTTTGCATTTGCATGTTGAATTGGGTAAACTATTATAGACAAGCTGTTAGAAGCCGTTTATGGTTAACTTGACTTTTAAAAATCATCAGGATGATTACAAAAATGTGTTTAGAGATGCAGTGTTACTGCTATTAATCACAGGTGTTTTCAACATTACTATTACTGAAATGACTAACACTTAAGAAATATTTCTAACACTAAACAGGTCAAACTAAAAATGTATTGACTTTTTTTAGTTGACTACAACTACTACAACTAATAATATTAATAATAATAATTAACTGGTTATATTATTATTACCGATTAATATTATTGTTATCATGCACACATTTTTCTATGGTGATATTACATACTAAGTGTAAATACAATTTGCTATGTAATTTACTAAATTTTTACATGTTTTATGTAACAAAATGAGGTCTATCTACTGTGTCCGTCCGTGTACAACGTTAAGCTTGTGCTGCCCTCTGCTGGTCACCTCTTAATAAATAACTTGATTTCAAAATCTATGAGAGTAAAATGAAGCATCTTTTAAACTATTCGAATGATTCTAACTATGTTGGAAATAAACAGATTGAAATAAGTTGGCGCCAACAAAAAAGCTGGCGACATTTCCGATTTAGCTAATTGTGACGTATAAAAAGCGACTAAAACAACATTTCCCGACATGCACTGCACAAGTTGCCATAGCGCCACGGAGGTTTAACAACAAACATGGCGCACAGCCCGTCTCGTGTCTTCGCTGCGGTTTCAGCGGCTGCTGGTGATGTTTACCGAGACGAAAACGAATCGGTGTTCAATCAGGGCCGCAAGCAAACACCTTTACACGTTCAAAGCAACGTAAGAGTGGTGCAGGTGACGGGCTGTGCGGAGTTATCGTGTCCTCCGGACCGCGCGACCGTTACCATCAGCGTCAAAAACAGTAAAGAAAATGTTAACGACGTGACTAACAGCGTCACGCGAAGACTTGAATACATACTACAGACTGCGAGACAGCATGATGCCAAGGTGATAACTGATTCACATTTCTGTATCTGTTAAACAAATCTAAAAAGAACACACAACTCAAGTGTGTCGTTTCCAAACAGGAGGAAAACATCACTGTGGCCAAGCATTTACAAAGAGAGGAGGATCTCTTCCACATGCAAGCCGAAGTAAGATGGACAGAGCTGTCCGGTTTTATCAGGCTATGATACGTTTACTCTTTATCTATTTTGTCTTTGCAGGTGGTTGTTGTGTTTTCAAACTTTGAGAAGATGCAGAATGCCCGCTCAGTTTTGATTGAAAAGCTAGATAAAAGCGTGTGTGTTGGTGACCCTTGCTACAGTCACAGTGCCGAAAGCCTCAATCTGTTAAGGTGAACAACGTCAGTCTTCAAGTAAAGTTCAACTGCAAGTCTGAACATTTAAAAAGAATCAATTTGTAATGATTTGACTGCAGACGGAGAGTATGTTTGGAAGCTGTGGACAACGCCCGACGAAAAGCCAGCGAGGCGTGTGGGATTCTGGGACAGGCTCTGGGACGCCCGCTCCTTGTACGCGAGGAGGAATCACGAGAGTGGACCAGCGGCCAGCATGAAGCCACTGGCTCTTCTCTAACGCTACACCAGAGGACCGGGGTCACACTCGTCTCTGCCTCTTCACGTGTGTTTGTGACCTTTGAATTGCGACCAAAGAACAGCAACAGGAGGAAATGTTAAAGTTTTTGTTTAGCAATAATAAAATACATTTATATTTAGCAGACGCTTCTATCCACAGCGACTTACAACCAAGGAATACAGAAAGCTCTTTGTTGTGAAGACAAAAGACATGCTCATAATACAAAGTTTCATAATTTTTTACTCAAGTAGATTTTTTTCCCAAGTATCTGCTACCACACATTCCTATGAAGTGACAACCAAGATTAATAAAAGGGCCTAAAATAAAGATACATGTTCCTGCTGATTTTCTAACTAAATAAATTCTCCAGTCAGAGTATATTGATAAACACTGTGTGCAACTCAAAACATAAAATGAATGAAGCATTTATGGCACAAGGCACACCACCAACCGAAAATGTAAAAAAATAAAATAAAACTCTATATAGCCTATATTAACAATATACAGTCATTCTAACCAAATTATCTTGAATGGAAATCAAATAAACAAAGGAGGGAAAAAAGTTTTTTTATAATTAATTAGTTTAAAAGGTGAAGTTGAATAATTTTACAAGGCACACTATTGATCTCTCAAGGCACACTAGTGTAGTGATTGAAAAACACTGATGTATGGCACAGGGGCATAGCCAGACTTTCTTTTTTGAGGGGGCCCAGCTTAAAATGAGGGGGCCATACTGTGCGCGATTGTTGAGGGGGGGTGCGTGCAGCGCGCAATTGTTGACTTTGGGGGTGCGTTGCGATCGTCTTGTGCGGTGGGCGATATGTGCTTTCACTTTCGTTTTCACAGTCGCCATTTTAACCAATTGAAAATTTGAGGGGGCCGGACATGTAAATGAGGGGGCCCAGGCCCCCCCCTTTGGCTATGCCACTGGTATGGCATATTTGGTTTCTAATAACTGTTCTAAAAACAAATATTAGGGGTCTTTATCAAACTGTTAGTTCCCTTCTTTGATTGTGATTGGTCAATAGCGGTGACTTATTCATGACAAAACATCAATACACAACACGCTTAGCAACAAAAGGTGTTTGTTCTAATATTATTCTTCATTCATTGAAGTGTTACTGTTTTACGTAGAGTATTGTGTGAGAAAGAGATTGAGTGAGGAAGTTTATTACCAGTATTCAGATACAGTACTTTCCTTCATGTTACTATGTTCATAAAAAAAAAACATTTTGAACGTCCTCTGCAATATAAGCAGCATTTGTTCTTTGTTCACAACAACTTTCAGTCCTTTCAATCTAAAAGTCTTCACCACTGACTGACTCACTCACTCACTCATAAAGACGGTTTTTTCAGCATCTTATAGCGTGATGATGAAACTTGAAGGACTATTTTTTCCAGCGGAAGGAAGGCTTTTAGTTATTTTATCTCGGGAAAGTTGCATTGAAACATATTCTTTGGCTTTAATACTTGTTTGGTGTGTATATAAAAACAATAAGGTACTCGAGGCTAGTTCTGTGTCGTGAATAAGTCACGACTGTTAGGCACAACGAGAAGCGTCACCAACTGAACAAAGTTGTCCTCGTGTTTATGCTAATACCTTTTGAACTGAGACAGATGGACATCTGAGACGGATCACCTGTAGTTGCTGTCCATCCGAGAAATACTGGCAGGTTATCAAATTTGGCACCCCTCACCCTTAAGCAGCGCTGGGAGCGGCTGTCATCCAGGCGCAGGTCCTGCGAGAGCCGGTGTGTGCGCCTGTGGATGGTGCGGTGAGCACAAACACATTGGCTTTGGGGTTTCCGGAGCATTTGGGACTTCTACAACAGTAGTTATCTTTAACATGGTTGATAACGAGAAATCAAAATGGAAGAAAGAAATGTTGTGTGTAAAGACACTCCTCATCGCGTTATGTTTTTATTCGCGAGTGACGTGAGTAATGCGATGCGAATATTCGCACACACCTGCAATTAAGTCTTGGTACACGTCATCAACAGCCTGTGTTGCCAGATTGGATTGACGATTTCCAGCCCAACTACAGCAAAAAACCCGCCCATTTACAAAAATACCCGCCCAAGACCGGTTGCGGAGACCTACACGCGATTGTTTTAGTGGAATTTATATGCATTTTTAGGCTTGTTTTAATGGAATTTATATGCATTTATATATGAAATTTGGGCGGGTTTGTCATCAAAAACAAGCCCAATTTTTATCGACCAGCCCAATGCATTTTTTTCCGGTCGGACGTGACCAAAGGACCAAATATCTTATAGCATCTGAACGTTTTGCTCAAAACTCATAGCGGTTTCGTTTGATTTGGTGCGACACGCTAAGTCGAATGATATCTCATTTTTCCATATTGGCCGATTTTGTTGTCGCTCACATTGAATTTTATAGTAACATTTTTTCTGAAGGCTTCATTAGTCTATCAATATAGGTCATCCACACAATGACCTGGAGCCTGAAAGTTTTGTCCAAAAATATTTGCATGTTTATAATATTGGATGGGGTAGACGGATTTTCACGGGAGTCATCTCCTTAGATTCCTGAATCCTTTCCAAGTCCAACAATACAAAACATGCTTTGTTTTGCCTTGTGGTTTGTCCGATCTTGTGGGTTAGTGAAACACACCGGGTTGACTATATGTTAATGGCCAAATGGCACAATTTTGATTGTAAGTGGCAAAAAAAAAAAAATGTGTGGGTCATTTTTATGAGCTGAAAAATGTCTAGAACTCCTAAACAAAATTATATATTTTTCACCAAAATTGATTCGCTTTTGTTTGAGGACATTCTGAGGATACACAAAAAAAGTGGTGTGACTGGTGTCACTTGGTGCTGCGATAATTGAACAAAACATGAAATTGCCTCAAACTACAGTTCCATTGGTCTGATTGACTTCAGAATTGGTATGCAGTGTATTTATCTCAATTGCTATCATAGTCCATTATGACATTGGTGTACCCTGATCAACATGGCTGTCATTTTAATTGCAGAATGACAAAAAAAAGATCAAACGAACACTGGCAATAGCACATCGATTTGACTACACGCCACCTTTTGGTCTAACGTGACAAGCAATTAAATCATTTAAAATTTCATTGCATTAGTTTTTTCAATCATATTTCCTAAAACTATTTTTTTTAAATGTATAAAATGGATCATTTTACAGTTAGTAAAATGCTCCATGCATGTTTGTTTTGCTCCTCATTTCGCTTCTGTTGTGGTTCACCCCGATAATTGTTGCTTGCAGCTATATTTATTATTATTAATAATATATTGAGTTATAGAGGAGCTAAACATATTCTACTCAGGGGCTCCCAAGGTTTTATATGACACATAGACTGATGAAGACAACATTTCAAGGCGGCATAATTTCAATAACTTAAGCTTTAATAAAATATATTTGTATTTATGGCTTTACACTCTTTATCACATTCTCAATACTGTTTTACACTTCAAATCCTTCTATTTTGTTAATCTAAATAAACAGGCTATGTCATCTTGACATCTAAATTTATTCATATCCCGGGACCCATTTGAGTCAGATCAACATGCCTGCAGTTTGATCCAATGTCATATTATAAAAAAAAAAATTAATAGCCTATGATTTTGCTATAACATCACAAACATGTCTTCCGTTTAGTAACTGAAATTGCTCAATGTATATGCTTATGGGGTATGTAAACAAGATCTTTCAAATTTACTCGCCTTCATTTTTCATTGCTTTAAAAGATTCAATACTGTCAATGAAGAATAGCAGGGAGGCATGATGTCTGTGAATCCAGGTGTTTTTAAAACCCCTCGGTTGTTTTACTCCTTCAGTCGTGAGGGTAGATTTCTTGCAACCATTCCTGCATAACAAACGTTTCCCCATCGAAATGTGAAAAATAGTGCTCTAGAGTAGGAATGTCCAGCTGTGGCACAAGACAGACACAAGATTCAGATTCAGACTGATTAAATCCAAATAACCTAGAAGATAAGGTGAACACAAAAGTTAAAAAAATGTGTGTGTGGGGGGGGGGGACAAAGGATTTCTCTGCACCTCTAAGCCTTGAAAGAGCTTCATGTTGTACTGCGGAATGTATCCAATCAGTATTGATAAGGAATCCGGCCCACTGAACAGAATTCTGTAATGAGGCGTGTCCTTGGCTCTCTCCAGCTACACACAAATACACATTTTTAATTGTCTAATGTTATATTTCTGTGGTTTTGGGTGATGACATTGATGACTAACAGTGTTTATCTGTTATACAAACCTCTGATTCTGAGAATTTCTTTCTCTTGATCCACTCTGGGGGTGCTCGGAGTCCTGCATCCCAGCCCACTATCACTCCAACCATTTTATTCTGGGTCTCAATAATAACTTGACCAACACGGTGCAGCACAAAGGCCGGCCTGGGGCTTCGTACTTCTTTTGAGACTGATTACATATAAACAAATCTGTCATGTTCTGTTCCTTCTATTTTTCCCACAGTCAGACAAACTTTAAATACCAGATTATATGAGATTACTCAGAGGCACTGTACCTCCAAAGTACCCTTGCTCATTATCATGCATCAACATCTCGATTGCGAGTGCTTCTTCCAGTGAAGGGTACTGCTCCTCTTCTTCTCCGAAAGACCTGTAAAGACACAACGTCCCACCTCAGCGTTTGAGTGCATTCAAAATGACTTTAAAAAAAGAAGGTGCATACACTTACGGTAGTTTAGGAATCCAGGTATTTAGCCAGTCAGCCCAAGCAGTCGGGTTCAAGTAGGATCTAATGGAGTCCCATGTGTCAAGGATACTGAATATGAAATATGGAATGGAATATTTCAAAGAGTGACAACAGCAGCCTGCAATGTGACATGTGATATTCTATACTAATGAACATCCTGTCTCTTTAATTAAGAGTCTGTGAAGTACAGTACCAGTCACAAATTTGGACATGCTGTTATTTTAGCTTAAGCTTTAATGCTTGAAATTTATTTTGTAGATAAATGTGCATTTGTAAGAATTTATTTTTAAAACTCTGACTAGTAATGCATTTGTAGTTCAAATTAATTAGTCATTTCACATAACTATTTAGGTCAACTGGAAAAGAAGCTAAAAGTTAATAATAATAAAAAAAATAGCTAAAAAAAGTAAACTTTAAAGAATTAGTGTCCAGGCAGCTAACAATGCCCATATATTAGAATTTAGGTTAATGTACACTAATATTTAAAAGTGTGGGGTGGTTGGTAAGATGTTTTTTTAATGTTTTTGACAGAATATCTTATGCTCATCAAAGCATCAAAAATACTATAAAAACAGTACGGTAATATTGTGAAATATTATTACAATTTAAAATAACCATTTTCTATTTTAGTATATTTTAAAATGTAATTTATTCTAGCAATTTTCAGCATCATTACTAATGTCTTTGGTCTCCCATGTTCCTTCAGAAATCATTCTAACATAATTTGCTGCTCAAGAAACAAGTCTAATTATTGTCAATGTTAGAAAAATGTTTATATATTTTCCTTTCAGGATTCTTTGATGAATAGAAAGTTCTTTCATTTTTCATTTCAGTTATTTTAAATGACTTTTTGGTAACAATGTAAAAGTATTTACTGTTACTTATGATCAGTTATTTTAATCATTGCTAAACGCTATTAATTAAAAACTAATAATCACATATACACATACATATATGTACACTTGCTAAAGGCTATTAATTAAAAAAAATCATGTATTATATATATTATAAATACTGGTGTCCGAGTGTGCCATGTGCTGTGTGAGGTGTGTTCACCTCTGAGTAGCGATGTGTCGTTGTAACGCGGTGCCGCTGGTCCATCTGGAGATGAGATACTGCGCAGGTAAAGCTGACAGCAGCAGCGTCAACTGTACGATCACACCTGCCGTGATCTGAGGCATCGCTGCCTGCACGTTTTCACGAGCACACTATGTTACTGTTGTACTTTTTAAAGTATAAAATAGGTCTATATATACACTATACTTATTGTCACAACACACTGCACAGTTAAAAGTGCCTTACCTTATGCAAGAACTATAAGCACTGAAGCGAATAAGCACTGAATTCACAATTGTCAGAAATATTATTTTTAACTTGAAAACAGGAAGAGCTCGCCGAAACTCTCAGCTTGTTGTGTGTTGTGAAAGCATTGGCTTGAAAAACAGAATATGAAATTTACATGCGGGCAGTTTCGGTTTGTCACCTGCGCCTTCAAATTGAACATTAGTAGTGCACGGTGAGCGGCCAATAGCGGCTGCCCACGAGAGGCGGTGAACGCGAGTCTCGCGCCGCCACGTCAGGAATGTTTGAGTTCTGAACGTCATATCAAAAAACAAACACACTTTTTTCTTTTCTTTTTTTTTTTTTTTTTAACTGTAAACACCGTTTGTATTAGACATTCAGAAGTCTGTTTTGTAGCATTGCTTAAATAATTTTTCCTTTTTGTGTTCATAGTTCTGAACAATGTGTAATGTTGAGTCGTTTTTTTCTTAAGATTTTTTATAACTGTATATAATATTCTTATTATTCTCATATTTATAAGAATATATGTTCTTGTATTTAATTAAAACACCAGGAATAGTCAACTATGTCTATCAATTACTTCACTTTAAAAAAATTTTTATGAAGACAGCCGGTCATTAAGTGAGCCTGTTTTTCAATACATTTTATAAGTATGAAAATATTTATTACAGTTATATTACTATACGTATCTTAAATATAGTTTCAAATATACATTTATATCATTAGCCTTTCCTTATATAATGTTCCTAGCAATAAAAAAATTAGTGTTTTATTTCACGCGCAGTCAATAACGCACGATAGAGGGCGCTGCTCTCCACGAAATGGTTTATCAACAACCATTCAGTAAATGACATCTTATCCTTCATAAAGCTACATTTTGTTTGTTTTTAGTTCTCACAATTTAGTAATGGTTATATAATATCAATCTGACGCATGTAAGGTACCAATCCTATTAATACATTATATTTCTTTCCACACAATAGAGTACATAGCTGAAGAAATATTGTAGACTTTACATTTACATTCATGCATTTCACAGAGGTAAGTGACTTACATTGCAAAGTTACACACTGACATTCCAATCAGTGCTTGCATTCCCTGGGATTCGAACGCATGACCTTGGCGTTGCAAGCATCACGCTCTACTGTTTGAGCATCAGGCCAGGAATTCTACCTTAACCTTACCTTTATACATAGCCTGATATTTCCAGGTTTCCCATGACCAACACTAAAGCAAAAATATGACAGAATGAAAGAACAAGAGAGTTTGTGGAAACACAAATATTTATTTCCTTAAAATATCAGTATGAACTAATGTGACAGCAGTACACCCTACACATACATCCTATTTAACGTCTTTATTTACACTTTTTCCGTTATATAAAAGTATACAAACTAACATAGAAAGACCTCTCAGTCTGAAGATATAAGACCGGAGAGGGGAAAAAAAGACCCTGACCCCACAAACATGACTGTACTTTCAAATTTAAAAGACCGGAGAATATACTAACATGCATCCATCTTTGATCTCCCCTCTAAAGCCTGTCAATCAGTCTGTACGGCGTCACTTCCTGTGCAGATTGGTGGTAATAGAGGGGTCGTGAGTCAGATATAATACAGTTTTCATGTAGCAACAGATTATAAACACCAGCTCAAAACATGGGGCTTGTACATAAACACAAATACAGAAATGAACTTAGACGTGTGTCAACTGCATATAAAACAGCCACATACATTCCCATCAAACAGTCTCGTACATAAAGTTACACAACCAAACACATTCAAAGGCTTTGGTTCATCAAACCAGTTTTAAAGCTATGGGCTGGATTAGCTCTGTCGTGATGGATGACCCAGACCACAACTTCTGAGAGTACACAAGAACCTACAAAAATCACATGGCAATAAACCAGACTGAATGCCTCCCTTACGAAGGAGACAACGCTGCATATGTGAGTCCAGACTTTAACGAGGGATACGATACCTTAATTCTTCAGTTGTACGTCACACAGACACATACATACAAATAGTCAAGGCACATTCAAAGCACAGAATACGACATGCACACTGCCTCTTGTGTGATTCGCTGCCCTGTGGTGTCTACGCATCAGAATGGGAAATATCAAACACAGTGTTTCAATGTGATCAGGCTAATGAAATGAGCAGTAATTCTACAGTAATTCAATGAGTTTGCCTAATACAGAAAAAGAGGCCTGCTCTCCGGGCTAGATGAAACTACAGGTAGAGTGAGAAAATGAACGACGCTACACGCATATTAATAACTCTGTCATTAGTGGTTTGTAAGAGTATGTACAGTGCTGTATTTGGACACTTAAGAAACATCTAAAAATGTATTCATGTCATTGCGTTAAATATCAAACCAAGAGGCATCTGTTTTAAAGAAGGCAAATGTTGAAGCTAAATATTTGGACACTTTCTGGTTGTTTGGTAATGTTGGTAGTTAATGACTGTGGTTGCTCTAAGACGCATGAACTTGAGGGGAACAGCCACTAAACATCAGTTCAAAGTAGGGCTGTCATTTGGATTAAAGATGAATTGTAATTTTATTCAAATTCATTTTCAAATTCATTTTCTAATGAATTATCTAAAGTAGTCACAATTATTGTGCACTTCTGTTCAAAGGTTTGGGTCAGTAAAACAAATTTCTAATTCTGGTCTTTTTAACCTTTTAAACTAATAAA
This sequence comes from Rhodeus uyekii, assembly GCA_037043235.1. Taxonomy (NCBI): domain Eukaryota; kingdom Metazoa; phylum Chordata; class Actinopteri; order Cypriniformes; family Acheilognathidae; genus Rhodeus; species Rhodeus uyekii. The sequence continues at coordinate 2,477,026 of JAWRVZ010000027.1, forward strand.
ATAAAATAATATTAATTAAGAACAATATATATATATATATATATATATATATGCCAACTTTACAATAATAAATAATATACTAGTAGTATACTAGTTACTAGTTATACTAGTTACTAATAGTTATTTATAGTAATCCAATTATATATAAAATTCTAATATGTTGATTTGCTACTCAAGAAAAACTTTGTGTGAGTGTATATATATATATATATATATATATATATATATATATATATATATATACACATACATACATACATACATACACATTTTCTTGAGTAGTAAATCAGCATATTAGAATAATAATTTCTGAAGGAACATGAATAGTCGAGTAATGGTGCTGAAAATTCAGCTTTACCATCACAGGAAAAAATACATCTTAATATATATCATAATAGAATAGTTATTGAAATTATAATAATAATATTATTTCACAACATTACTGATTTAACTGCATTTATGGTCAAATAAATGAAGTCTTGGTCAGCATAAAAGATTTTTCAAAAACATGAAAAAAATAGTACTGCATTTTAATCTTTGTTGAGAAAGTTTCCAAATGAAGGTGATTTTTAAAATGTTTTTTTTAATGTTTTAAATTATTCATTCTTAATATAATTAATCATTCCAAATTTGCATATTAGCCATAGTTTCAAGGACTGCTAAAAAAAACTACAGTTAGTTCTGAGAAGCTCTACCATCATTTGTTTGATTCTCTAATGAAATGACATTCAGACATTTTAAAACTGTGACTGAAGTGCCTGAACACTTTTTGTGGTCACTGTGTTTATAAGCCGTGGTTCTAGTTAGGGATCACAGTGCATTCTGGGAGCCTGATAAAAGGTTTGATGATGATGTCACTGTATAACACACCTCAACTGCATGAACGCAACACATACACACACACACACACAGTGGTCAAGTGGAGATATGCTGCTCACTAATCTCTATCCCAACAGAAGATCAATAACACACGTTTGTACTGAATAATTCAATACGTCAAAGCATCAAACACTCTCACACACACACACACAAATTGGGGAGTACAAAGGAGCCATAATGTATTGAAAGTATGAAAAGGCACAAGGTATTGCTAATTATATAAAAACATGCGCGAATTACAACTGCCACTGATCTTGACTTGCAGAGAAAGACGTTAAAAAGACAACACAGGAAATTTATGAGGTCCTTCTCTGCACTCCACTACAGCTTTACAGCCACTTACACAATGATCTGTTAAAAATAGATTTTTTTTAACGTGTTTGATTTGTTGCCCTTAGCAACGGCTGTGTAAAAACAATGCATAAAATTAACAGTTTGAAGAAACGAGACAGAGTAAAAGCTCAAGTTATTTCACACACTCTCTCTCACACAAACACGCACTCTATCCTCACAAGCACTTTCTTGAGAGATGAAATCAGGTATTTGGATTCATAAGACTGTTTAAGTACCTTTCTTCACTGGCATTCAAATATAGTGCATATGAAAATCAGTATTTAACTGCATTTTTGATTTTTCTCTGGAAGAAAATGTATACGTTGGGGGATTTCAAGGGATGGTGACTCTTGAAGTCACCAAAAGAGTCAAAGATTCAAAACGTGATAATCAATTTAGAGAGTCAGAATGAAAGATTCAGATAATCATGACAGTCTGATAGCAGCAGGAATGGTTCCCCCTCCCCAGCAGGGCAAGGATAAGGGGTTGTGTCGCATAGGACATGCAAAGTTGGCATTGTTACCAGCCAATAAGGTTGGCTTTGGCCTTCTCGGTGAGCTTACGGACTCTCCCCTTGCTTGACGTGCCGAAAGTAATGGACGCGTCCTCAAACAAAAGCTGTCTTTGCTCTTCCTCAGAGTCTTCTTCATTATAGAAAGCTGTCCTTCGGCCCTGGTTACGTGTTCTCATCTGCCCTTTCGAGCTCCCGTCCTCTCCCATATACATCTCAGGCTCCTCCCTTAGGGCGGGACCTGGTGTAGGGGGCGTGGTCTCTTCGTTGCCCCGCCGACTGCTCCTTCTGAGAGTTTTGGGGCTTGCGGGAGGTGGAGTTTCTGTCGTTCTGGTGACTCGTGGTCTGCCCCGTGGTTTCGGACACTCTGGAGTCACTACCCCTGAATCTGAAAGGCTACTGTCCTGGGCTGTAGAAGAAGCCCCGCCCTCGTCACCAGTAGACAGAAGAACCTCCTCCTCATGGTCCGAGTCTCTTTGTAGGGACAGGTCTTTCTTGCTTTTCCTCCCTCTCTTTTTTCCAGAGGACTGGGGCAATGGGGATGGCGGTACCACTGCTGGCGTCTGTATTTGTGCGTCTAATCTGGGTCTGCCCCGGCCTCTTCGTACCACTCCCACAGTCACTTGACTATGACCGTTCAAATGCAAACTGTTCTGAGGAGGAGAGTTGTGATCGACTGGACCTAAGAGAGAACGAACATGTAAGTATAGATCAAATATGTACATATATTCATTTCATATATGCACCTTGGGAATCAATCCCGATCCACAGATTTCCACCAACTTTCCACTTCATGGCTGGCAAGTTTGTTTGTAAACTTAAATCGACACATTTTATTATATTTAGCTTTAATTAAAGAGTATAATACTCTTCACACAGCAGTGGCTGAAAACCGGCCCGGTGACGATGTTCAGTATAGTTCAGATTAGTTACAATATAGCTTTCCTGTAGCTCAATCATTGGAGGGTGGCATTTGCAGTGCCAAAGGTCATGGGTTCGATTCCCAGGGAAAACAAGAACTGATTAAAATGGCAATGTGTTCCTTGAATGCAATGTAAGTAGCTATGGACAAAAGCGTTTGCCAAATGCATAAATGTAAATGTTGTTATATAAAATATAGTATCATGTAGTTTCACAAAGTGACGGCACTCGATTTTAGACCAGCGAAACATTAAATGCGGCAAAAAATTGAAGAAAACAGCACACATTTTCTGCATTTCTATCTGCCGTAAAGACAAACGCAGAGTAAGCTATGGACAAACACGCTTACTCGTTGACCGTCTGTCATGCGACCACTAAACACCGCTGTAAGAACAAACGCACGTCTCAGTAATTTAAACTAGATTAAAGCCAGTTAAAACAACTCTGACGCGGAAATTAGGAGAAACATTGAGCCAAAACGATCCAGTTAGAATACTTTTCAGCCCACAATTTACCATGGATTTACTGTGGTAACACTAACTGTAACCATGGTATTGTGCCAGAAATGTGGGATATTGATATTGAAATGTATTATATTATTAATATAGACAGACTAAATGTAAATGAGTAACGTAATAGAGGCCCAGACTAAATACCATAAATCCTAGATACCATAGAAACAAACTTGTTACCATGGTAGTTCGGTGCCATGTTTTTATCTGTGTTGAACTAAACGTGTGATACCATGAAAGACTATTACTTCATTTAAATAAGAGCAGAGTTCCAACTCAATAAGAACATTTAAATATTACTCTTTACAATAATTGTTTGTGTGTATTAAATTTACATATGCATCCCAACTAATTCAACTGTCAAATCAAGCTTCTGTCAAAAATGTAATTCACACACTCTCCCTCTCACACCCACACACATATATATACAAAGTAATTTAAGGAAAAAAAAAAAATAGAAATTAGAAAAACAAACCAATTTTTGTACAAATCATTGCAGAAAATGAAAAAATAAAAAATCAGTGCAGAAGAAACAAACAAAAAATTCCATTTAGAAACAAGTTTTAAATCTAAAAAAAATATATATATATATCACAGATTACTTTGGACCTGCAATAGAGCTACAGCAACTTCAGTGTTTGTACACTGAAAGTTAATTTCCAGAGATCATTCAAAATCCGCTTCCATGAAATAACATCAGACAGTTTTGACAACAAACAAAAGCTGTTTTCTGACCTGGTGTGAGTTTAACAGGTGTCCGAAGCTTCCTACGGGACTCTCTGGCCCCACCCTCATTGCTGTGGGTGACCGCCGAGCGCTCGCTTTCCCTGGAGACACCAACTGAGTGAGAGTTCTGAGTGCGCAGGACTCTGGAGGAAGGCTCTGCCACCTTACTGTGGGCGGCAGGAGGGGGAGGAGCTGACTGTGCAGAGGGTGCTTCTGTAGGTTGGTTTCCAAAGCGGGCCGAGCTGCGGGTCCGACCAGGGACAACAGGAGGCTCAGCCTTGCCGTTGATTTGTGGATGGGCTTGCCGTAAAGAAGGAGCCCGGGAAGGTCCAGCGGGAGTGGGCAGAGCTGCATTGTCCGATCGAGGAGCAGAGCGAGAGGACACCCGCCGCTTCCTTTCTGGACTACAAATCAGAAAATATAGAAAAAGTTTTAGTTTTACTGTAATCAAGTCAAATGTTTTACATGTATGGAAAGTTTAGAAACAGTGACCAATTCTAGAGGATAACACTTTTCAATGACCAATCAGATGCTGACTGTACCTGGAGGCGGAGCTTGAAGGTGAAGAGCTCCTTCTCCTCTTCACAGACTGTCTGGTCAAGCGCTCCGTGTGCAGCCGCTGACGGGTGAAACGCTCACTGTGCAGACTTTGAGCAGCTTTAAAATCGGTCAGGATCGAACTGATATGTTCTTCAAACAGAGCAGACAATCGCAGACTCATGCTGTAGATCTGCATACAAGCACAAAAAAAGCAATAAAAAAAAGTACATACATAAACTAGACGAACTGATTTGACTATTGAGATTACAATGTTTTTACAATGAAATGATAATAATTGGAAATGATCCCGTACCCTGGACTTTTTGCTGGGTGTGTAGGCTTTAGAGTTGCTGAAGATGAGACGAACATCTTTACAAAGATCCATGGGAGTGTCATACTCTCCTGCTAACAGGCGGTTTAGGACAGTCCCAAAATCCATAGGAGTGTCCACAATGTCCAAGTAGTCCTGAGAGAGGTATTTTTGATGAACAGGGCATATAAGCAGACAGTGCACTGCAAAAAATCATTTCTTAATCAGTATTTCTGTCTTGTTTTCCAGTACAAATGACTAAACATTGTTAAAATTAGATGTTTATTTTACACTTTTTTAAGTCTCTTATGCTCAACAAGGCTACATTTATTTGATCAAAAATACAGTGTGAAATATGAATATAATTTAAAATAATGGTTTTCTATTTTAATATTTTTAACATGTAATTTATTCCTGTGATGTAAAGCTGAATTTTCAGCATCATTACATCATCCGGTCTTCAGTGTCCACATTATCGTTTTTTTTTTTTTTTAAATAGAAAGCATTGTAAATGTTTTTACAGTCACTTTTGATCAATTGGTGCCTCAAAAGCATTCTTTTATTTCTTACCCCAAACTTCTGAGCGATCATGTATATAAAATTAAAATAAAGGTGTTTTTTCTTGTTTAGGAAAAAAAATTGATTTGCCAAATATTATATTGTTATTCATTTAATTTGTTGTACAGATGCTTAAATATTTGTACTGGACAACAAGACAAAAATACTGACTAAAAATATATTTTGGTTGTGTGTGTGTGTAAATACATTATGTACGTGTAGTTGACATTGCTACAGTATTGCAGAAATCCCTGAAAAAATAGAAAATGTATACTTTTTCATGAGAATTCTGGTTTGACTAAAAGTAATAAATTTCTATACGTCAAAAATAACAATATACAATGTACAGTTTTTTGTAACATGCATCAGCCCAGTCATAATTCCCACCCACAGCTATAGTTCTATATGTATTTTCTCCTTGTGTGTGTGTGTTACCGGATATTCCTCCAGATCCACAGGTTGTCTGAAGGGCTCTGAATCTTCACATTGAAAGACGAGCTCCAGCAGCTCTTTGCAGCGCCCCTTCCAAGCCTGAGGGTCTGATGACGGTTTACTGCGTAGGCTCCTCAGGATGGGCTGCTGCCGTTGCCTCTGAAACAGAAACACAGTTTCGATAAGCCATGATGTTCATGTATAGTATTGCCAGATGTAAACAGCTCTTCCATACATAATCAATTCTCTTTTGAAAATGTGAAAATGATCACTTAAATGTATACCTTCTTATTGCGGCTAGATGTACAAGGTGCTTCATGCTCTTCATCCTCATCCTCATCCTGAGTTGGGGGAAAAAAGGTGTCAAAGCATGTTATGCAATACGCACTGACATAAATATACACATTTACATTTCCTGAATACCAAGTGCAGCTACAGAACAGTTGTTAAAGGTGCTGAAATAAATCTTGTTGAGTGGTTAAGAGTGTATGCGTTTCAACGACACTTACGTCACTCGAATCTGAGAAAGCGGTTTTCTTCATACTGTTATATAGTGGAATAATATCTGTACAACTTTGGTCCCTGAAGAACACAGACATAGAAACAGGAAATCAAAAAGCATGTACGACTTTAAAGTAAATGCTAGGGATGCAACACTACTCAAAGTTTGTGTAACTAATATATGGGCAATATTAAAATGTATACTATTTTGTATAAATACATAAAACAACACTATAATAATATTAATAATAATAATAGGGAAAAAAATATTGATTTAAATGTTACAAGTAAATTTAAGCTTGTAATACAATGTATATAATGCATTTTAATTGTGAACTTTCTAAATAATACATTTAACAGCATTAAAATAAAATGTAGAATTAGATGATGGCAAAAGCGATATAAATATCCAATATCAGATGATACAGTTAAAATTCTGCAGTCAATATGCTTACAATATATTGTGCATCTCAATGCAATACTGCCGATTGAGTTTTACTTGCGCCTCACTTACTTGATAAACTGTAGCATGAGGTCTGATACGAATTTGGCAGTTCTGACAATGAACGCGCCTGGTTCATTGAAGGTTTGAGCATTGTGTTCGATGTAGCGTACCTCCCACATCAACGATGACATTCGCCTGACAAAAGATCCCCAGCAAACAATAAATACACATATAAACTCCATATCATCTACATTACTACACACTAATATTTTGGAATAAATCAAGTGTTTGCCCCGTCCATTCAGAGTTCATGCTAACCTATAGAAACGGTTCTCTAGTCTGTGTCGGATGGTGCTCAGATCTGTGACGTAAGCAACCACGGTGCAGTAGGTTGGATATGCCTGCAAGTCCACCGGCAATTCAAATGGTGCAGCCACGTCTGGAGGAGAAAAAGAGCCAGTTATATCTAGGGGTGTGATGAGATTTCTAGTCGAGGAAAACGCGGTCTCGTGATATCAGCATGATGAAGCTGAGTTTGTGGCAAAACCTTGAACAGTGCTTGCATTGTGTTGTTCTGTCTTTTAATGTGGTTTGAGGCTTTATTAAACCAACCAAACGCAAATATAGTGTTGCGTCTATTCATCAAGACTGAACTGGCACATTATTAGACCATTTTCTAAGGCTGCATGATATATTAAAACCATTTAAAAAGCATAACATAGCACAGTGCTATTGTGAAACCCCAAAGATTCAATGAAATGAATGTATGCACTGTATATGAATCAATATATTTACAATAAATGCTGCTCCACATGAACTCGTGTGCTTGTGTTGTTTGTTTGGATTTCCAATAACGTGCATTTTGGGAACGCACATAAAATCTGACGTGCTTTGTGTATCATGTACATGCGTGGAGCAGCTAGGTTTACAAATCTGCATATGCTGTGAACCTGGGTTGATTTGTGATCCTATAAATGAATAAACCTAGGCCAACACAGGAGAATACACAGCCAATATATCAAAACATTTATAAATCTGCAAATTGTTGATCATAGCGCTTTCAAAATAAAACTCTCAATATGAGTTTGATTCTTGCCCACATGTTCTTGTTCAAGAAATTACAGTGGCTGTGGCATTTTTATTGTAAAGTAGTGGCCAAATATTAAAGATTAAGTGGACATTTGAATTAAATGTTGCTTGGCCAATATTAAACAAAGGATTTAATCTGATGTTAACTGTAACAACAGTCACCAGGCTGTTGGCATCCTCTGCCAGCATTTGCTAGAATACAAAATGTTATTTAAATTATATATATTATATATTTGAACAGTGTTGTTCAATAAAGCCATATAATTACTTACTTTTGATACTTAATTTGAATTATTATTGCCTCATTGTAATTATACACGTATTTTAAGTCATTCAATAGACTATTGCTCATTGTAATTGTAGATCTCTGAAAAATAGTGTTCAAATATTGCCTCACCCCTAGTTATATCCCTTCACTTTCGGACACAGCCATCATAAGCCTTCTCCGTTATAATGTAATGCTAAATGCTAATGTCATACCCAAAGTGCAGAGTTGGTCAATGCCCCTGATGATGCGTTCACAGTCTTCATCACGTGTGCGTGAGCCCCACTCTCCTTCTAGGGGTTTGTACAACAAGGCCTTCTGCTCCTCCTCAGTTAGAGGCACACTCAGGCCTAACTCGTCAGGAAATACTGCTGCAGACAGACGGAGAAAATGAGACGGAGGAAAAGGAGAGACAGACAATCACAGCTCAGTTTGTGTTGGTTATTAAAACAATGCCAGCTGGACGTCAGAACAGTTGATACTCTCCATCCGGTGGTTTCCATGGCGACTAACACGTTTGAGCGTGTGGGCCAGATTTTGGCCTACATTCAGGGGACCAAATTTCACCACAAGGACAGTAAGAAAACAGAAACTTCCAATATTGGGGGGACCAGTCAACAGTTCCCAATTTGAACAATATGCTCAATAAACATACTCAAATTTGTTTTAATGAAAATGTAACAATTATAAACAAGCATTCAAAAGTCACAAAACCTATTACATAAGGAACTGCACTCAAGGTCTTTAATCAGAGCTAAAAATACCTTAAGATGAGAGTGTGGAACCCTGTATGAAATCAGTCGTTTTATATTATTCAACGTCTACTTGCTTTTATTAGTGCTGTAAAAATATGTGCTATGAGATTAATTAAATGTTTAACATCATTAGATTATCTTTTAACATTGAAATGCATTTACCTAATATGATTTTAAAGCATTTTCATTGTTCATTGTGTTTCAATACAAAGCCAAAACAATGTTTTACTTGTAAACAATGGAAAAAGAAATGACAAATTATTCGGTTGAAATATACATGACAGTTCAAAAGTTTGTGCTCAGTAAACGTTTTTCAATTGTTTTTGAAAGAAGTCTATGATGCTCACCAAGGCTGCATTTATTTGATCAAAAATACTATGAAAACAGTAATATAGAGAAATTTGATTACAATTTTAATTATCTATTCTATTGTGATGAGTATTTGAAATGTAATTTATTCCTGAATTTTCAGCATCATTACTCGAGTGTCACATGATCCTCCGGATATTATTAGAATATGATGATTTGCTGCGAATATGAAATATTTCTTATTATCAATGTTGAAAACCGTGGAAACCGTGATAAAGGACTCTTTACTGTGGATATACAATACAATGTATGTATTTGAAACAGAAACTATTCAAAACCATTTAAAAGTCTGTCACTTTTGATCAATTTAATGCACCCCCCCCCCCAAAAAAAAAACATATTCTAGGCTAATTAAAGCAAGTTTAAATTAATTTTATTGTACTGACAGCCTTAGTTTTTGAAAAACACATCATACCTTCATTGGGAATCTCTTCCATGTCCCATGGGCTCATCTTTTCTGTATCTCCATTATCCCAGCTGCATCACACAATAACACAAAGCTGTCAACATTATGTCATCTACTATTACCCCCCAAAAACCCACACTCAGCTCACAAAAGATTCATTACTAAGCCCCCATATAAACCATGTTTAGTCTTTAACTTAAAAATCAAAGAACGAGTGAAGTTATAGAGCAATTAAAGCAACTCAGAAAGATTTGCGGGTTTTAAATTCCCTATTTGTTATTGTAGTTAAAGAAGCATACAAGAAAACAACACATTAACGTAGAACCAACAGAGCGTACTGCTTGTGGCTTCATGGGGTTTACGACTGGTTAAGGCATGATGTAACAATAATTGAATTACTCTATCATGTGTAAAGTGTGTAGATGGGCACAGAGAACTGACCAGACGTTGTAGCACTGGAACAGAGAATCCGGATATTCGGCCTGGTAAGGCTCCTGACTCTCAATCGTACCAAACCACCAGGCGTCATCTATCACTGCCCGGAAACGATCACCTGACAGAATAATTGTGTGAGTAAAATAAAGACACAGTTACACAAGCACATCAACTCTGTATCAGGAAGAAGCAGTCATTAACAGAAAGCAACAAATTACCGTATTTTCCCGCATATAACCCATGGGTTATACCAGATTTTACAAACCCTGCAGGGGGGTGCGGGCTATATCACAAGTTTTTTACATGTAATAATATTTCAATATATTTGTTACGTCCCTAAGGACGTAAGGGTTTTTTGCAGTATTTTATTTCTTGCAAGGGTTGTTGTCTCTGGCGCTTGTACTATCACTCTGACAGCTGGTGCTGATAGGCTGTCTGACCTGTCAATCATGCAAGAAGACGTGATTGGCTGTGCTGCCATGAGGGCGGGCTCTTCTCATCTCATCCGATGATCAACACCTGTAGAAAACGCTCCTTAAAGGGGCGAGCTGCTACTGCACAGCTGGAGAGACTGCTTTTTCTTTTTCTTCTGATTCTGACTTGTGTTTGTTTTCTTATTGTTTGAATTGAGCACAAGCACTGTGTACCGAGCCTGAACAGTTATGGATAATTGTCATGCGAGCAACATTCAAAATTCAAAATGTGAACTTACACAAAAAGTTCATAAACCTTTGGGTGTGGATTATACCAATGATTTTTTACACAAAACCCCAAAACCCGCGGGCAGTATGAGGGTGCGGATTATTGGTGTCTGCAGGTTATATTCAGGAAAATACGGTAGTTATTTAAAAAATAAAAAAAATCCTTTAGACAATTACTTAAATACACATTCTCAATTAAAATTGTGTAAGTGAAAAGAAAAAAAAATTCAATGAACCCTCCCCAAATACATAAGAAATATCTAAATAAAAAATAAGCTTTAATGCATAGGTGTCAAACTCAAGGCCCGCGGGCCACATCCGGCCCGGCGTGTAATTATGTCCGGCCCGCGAGAGCATTTTATTAATGGCCCGCGAGATGTCCCGCGCTCCAGCTGACTCGCCGAACACTTCCTGTATTAAACAGGAAGTGGCTAATGATGCTTCGCGCTCGCGCTAGTACCGCGCGATTGTTATTGTCAATTATCCATAACTGTTCAGGCTCGGTACACAGGGCTTGTGCGCGAAATTCAGGTGTTGATCATCGGATGAGAAGAGCCCGTCCTCATGGCAGCACGTCTTCTTGCATGATTGACAGGTCAGACAGCATATCAGCGCCAGCTGTCAGAATGATAGCACAAGCGCCAGAAAGAAAATACAGCGCAAAAAAACAAACATTACGTCCTTAGGGACGTAACAAATATATTGAAATATTATTACGTGTAAAAAAAATTGTGATATAGTTTGTAAAATCTGCTATAACCCATGGGTTATATGCGGGAAAAGCAAAAAAGCGGGAAGAGCAAAATCTTTTATATATAAATCTTTTTAAGTTTTATATAAAATGACATAAGAGTAAATAAATTTGAATGTTTGTTCTTTTAACTTTTACTTTACTTACTTGTTTACTTTATTTCTAACTTGTATAATTTAGACAGAATATATTAAAAAAAAAATAAGTATTTTTTAAATATATTTATATAAATTTAAATTATTTAAGGTATAAGTTGATTTATTCCAGAATAATATTTCTGTCTGTTTTTATTCACATCTAATTTAAAAAAAGGTAAGTTTTAAAAGTTTACTTTTAGTGTTTTCAATAAATGTTTATCCTGTTCGGCCCGCGACCTAATGTTTTTTGGGATTTTGGCCCCCTGTGCAATTGAGTTTGACACCCCTGCTTTAATGTAACAAAAAAGCCATTCAATAGAAAATATCACAGAAATGACCCAACTGATCCCTTTTGACTGTGGCGAGGTCAGTAAGCTTTTTTTATGAAAGAGCAAGGCTAAATCAAGTCAAATGTTTAAGGTCATGAAAGAAAAATATTTGAATACTTTGACATTTGTGACGCGCACAAAACCACAAACATGACATTTCTACGTATTTATCACTTGCCTTTTCATCATCTCAATCATCCCTGTGTGTCACTGGCCCATTTAAACCCATACAAATATCCATCTGTGCAGAAATGCACTCAATTTACACACTAACCTATCATCCAGTTCCTCTGTCGCGCATTATCGAACTGCTGCCTAAGTACAAGGAAGTCGATGACATCAGGCATGTCGTGGTATCTAAGACAACAATAGAAATGCGAATCACAGGTTAAAATCCACTCAGCGAAGATCATCATGAATAAGTCACCATGACTCAGTCTGACTGCACTCACTTCATAGAGAACGAGCCCCCCGTCAGTTTGCCAGAGTCTGGGTCCAGGAAGGCCAGCTTCAGACAGCACAGAGTTGGCAAACCGACCTCATACTTGATGCCCACTACCTTCAACAACTCCTGCTCCTGTTGGCACACAATCACACATTTTTTTCATTATGTTTCATGTGCATGAAAAACACTGTGAGGGTAAAGTTCAATTCATTGAAGACTTACCCTAAGCTCTAACTTGTGCCAAGGCTGTTTTTTAGGATTTATACTGAAGATCTTGTTTTTTTTTGCCATCTCCACATAAGCTTCATGGCCTTGACGGAAATAATATACCTTTTCACAAACACAAGCAGGTTCACATTATTAGCATGTTTCTACACACCACAAACTAAAATATTTTTTAGCAGATTGTTGCACTGAGAAATATGTGAAGCTTTTTGTTGTTTTTTACCTCATCGCCCATCTGTGGGGTGAAGGGGCATCTCCGTGGCATGGTGTCAGTGATCCAGGGTGAGGGCAGCCATTCCTCTAATGTCAAACCCTGGTTCTGCAGTTCAGGTATCCTCTGAATGTATAAATACACATTGAAGTTTAGAGTAGCTTATGAAGTATATGATCTCTGTCTGTCTGAGTCTGTACAACGCCACTGAACGGGTGCCAATCAGTTGACGTTTGAAAAACCACACACAGCGATCATGCCTGTAATAAATCCATGTCTTCTGAAGTGAAACAATAGGCGTGTGTGTAAGAAAGATTCTAATATTTAGCTATACATCACTGATTCCGGTCTACTGTCATACGAGCGTTCATGAGAGGGACGCTGAGACGCCATGATATAATTGCGTTGTGAAGCTCATCCGAGAAGTGGCGGTCCTCTGTGCTTCTGCATTTATGTCAAGCTGAACTTATGAACACACTTATGACAGTTGGCCCGGAAGGTTTAGGAAGAAATAAAAATATTAGTACAGTAATATCTTTTACGAGTGACTCTGTATACGAGCAAATTGGTTTACGAGCATTGTATCGGAGCGCGAGAAAATTTTTCCCTCACCCACACGCATTTTTTTGTGGAAAAGTCCTAACATTCAGCATCTTCGCACACATTTTTACTGGAAATATCGTAATGACAGCCTCTCACAAAGCCTATCACTAGAGACCAACCAAATTCACGATTTCACGGCCGTGACATTTTCCGTGAAATCGGCCACTTTCCGTGAAAACACCCAACAAGCGTGAAAGAGTGTTAATTTTTATTGAAGGGGGAGTTCACAAGTACCGTGATAACTTTTTATGCTAATTGTTTCATTTAAATTAATTTTCTTTGCACGTTTTGCTGAACGTACATAGGGCAATTCATTTACTTCTTTATTTATTTGCTCAAGTTTGTTCAATTTATTTGCATCTCATTTCCGTTTCCGAAATAATCTAGAAAAAAAAATTTTTTTTTAGCCAGTGTCATTATATCAGCTATCTCGATATACAGTAGGTTTCCTCTGCTGAGCTGGCTAGTATTACGCTACCTTTCTGTACCAACGAACAGCGTTGACGCGGAGAGAAGTGTCAGCCAGTACACAAACGTCAATGCAGAATATGTAACGAGCTCTTGGAAAGAATTAAACTCGTAAACCGAGGTATTACTGTATTTCCCTAATACCTATTGTTTCACTTCAGAAGACATTGATGCATCCACTAAAGTTATATTGATTAATGTTTTGATCGCTGTGTGTGATTTTAAGCGTTAAACAAGTGGTACCCATTCAATGCCATTATATAAGCTCAGAGATTTGTGTCTGAAGAAAGAGTCATCATGGATGGTAAGAGGGTGAGTAAATGATGAGAGAATGATATCTATCCTTTTAATAAAGTTTGTGCACTTGCATAGAGACAAAAGTGTCAGTGAAGAGCTTAAAATTAAATGAAACTGGTGAAGAATACAAGATGTTTTCAGTTATATCAAAATGTAATTGTGATGTAAATGTAATATAATTAATAATTCTTACATGTAAATGTAGAAAATATTATTAAATTGTGTGCACTTTGGATACATTAAATACTAGCTATATGAAATTAACCTTGGCAAGAGAAAGGAGTTTAAAAATCAATAGTGATATGGTGGAAACGGTTCATGGGTTGGACTGACAGAACTCACATTCAATAAACTAATGAGATTGATAAGTGTTTTAAGGGAGTTTACTTTATAAAAGTGTCCGTATTAAAAAACCTCAAAGAACCTCTGACCTTCCGATTCTCCTTTGGCTTCTTCTTCTTTGGTAGGGCTTCATCTTTGTCCTGCTTTTCTTTTCTCCTCTCTTTCTTGGAGTCTTTTTTCTTCTCTCCATCTTCTTCCGAGCTGCTGGCATTCTTCTTCTTTTTCTTCACGCTGGTCTTCTTGGGCGGTTCGAGGTTTATTCCAGCATCTGCTGTCCAGTCTGAGTAATCGCTAGAGTAATCACTGCAAATATAAACAGACCCGCCATATATGTGAGGATTTGGCTGAAGTGAGTGTATAAGGACCATGTGAGATATACGGTACTGAGGGTAATGAACATTTACCTGGAGCTACTGTTATCATCAGGCCAGGGTTCTTTTTCCTCTCTCTCTTCATCTGATGATTCTCTGCTTGGAGGTCTTGCTTCTGTCTCTCCCTAAAAAGGATTATCACATTCTTTTTATGCCATTCCCAGAACACACCAATGGATGTATAAAAAAGTACACATTTTGTGTTTGAATTCAACAGTAAGTCTGAAGTCACTACTCTGCAAAAAGCATTTTATAAATTAGTATTTTTATCTTGCTAAATTACTGATTGAGCAAAAAAAAATATTTTTGCAGTTTAAACAACTGTAAAATATAATTTTACTAAAGGCAGGACAACATTTAAATGTTTCACTTTTTCCCCCCTTTCTGACACACAGACTTAAATTCTCACTAATCTTAAACTCTCTCTAATCTAAACTCCAAGTTAAAAAAACAATGGATCTTCAGAGTACAATCATTCTGTTGCAGTGTGAAGGAGTTCATTTCATTTGAATGGTGAAAATGATGATTTTAGTGTTAGTTGGCACTTACACTGCAGCTGACGGTACGAATCTAGAATACTTGTGCTATAGATTGAGAAATGCTACACTGACACTACAAATGGACCACTCACACATTTTAACACTACAGACGGAACAATAACACTTCAGACACAATGGTAATAAAAAAAGACATCCCCCACAATAAATTAAACAATTTTAAATTGAAATATTCAAGTCAATATGAACGCAAAATTGACCCAAGGTACTAGCGTAACACACATTCCTGTATAGTGAATGTGTGTTATGTGTGTTGGCAGTCTTAACAAAAGGTAATAACTTGCACAGCTTCTGAAATGACATTCCTTCTCGTTCGGTATCACCAGGCACTTTTATTTTTCAATCACCTGTCATACAGAAACTACTTTTCAAATCCTGATTAAAGTCAAATACTGTACTCCCCCCTATATTCACCACCCCCTTTGAATATTATATTTCTCTCTTGAATTGTCCTAATGTACAGCACCTTTCAAAAGATCGGGGCCAGTAAGACTTTCTTTTCACATTCTATTCATCAAGGAATCCTGGTTTTTACAAAATATTAAGCAGCTCAAGTGTTTTCAACAAGATTATGTGACAATGATGACTGTAGTAATGGCTTGTGAAAATTATTCACAGGAATAATTAAAATATGAAAGAAAAAAAAAAACATTTAAAACTTTACAATTTTAAACTTGACAGTATTTATGGAAGCCTGTTTCCACCACAGTTGAGAAAAAAAATAAGATTATTTAAGTCGAAATGATGACTTAGTATCTCAAAAAAACGAGAAACTTTCTCGAAATAATAACGAGAAACTTTCTCGAAATAATAACGAGAAACTTTCTCGAAATAATAACGAGAAACTTTCTCGAAATAATGACCTAACTTCTCATGTTTCTCTGCATGGTCAAAGCGTGTACATGCGAGATCACAGCAAAAGTGACACTTTTTGTAAAAACAGCTGTCTTCGTTAAAGTCAGTGTAATATATAAAATGCAATCTACAGTAACATCAATTATAAATTATCAGTATATTTTCCATGCGCACAGGAAAGTATGGAAGTGGAACAGAAGCAGGGCGGTTACCGTGGAAACAGCATTTCTTGTTATTTACTAAGTCATTAGTTCGAGAAACTTTCTCGTTATTTCGACATACTAAGTCATTATTTCGAGAAAGTTTCTCATTATTTCTAGAAAGTTTCTCGTTATTTCGAGAAGGTTTCTCGTTATTTCGAGATACTAAGTCATTATTTTGAGATACTAAGTCGTTATTTCGAGAAAGTTTCTCGTTATTTCGAGATACTAAGTCATTATTTTGAGATACTAAGTCGTTATTTCGAGAAAGTTTCTCGTTATTTCGAGATACTAAGTCAATATTTCAACTTTATTTTTCAATTTCAATTTCAATTTTTTTCTTCCTCAACTGTAGCGGAAATGGGCTTCCATAAGTATTAAATGTTTTTACTATTTTCGATAAAAGCAGTGAAAAAGTGCCTTGGAAGTGCCATAGGAAACTTCCTTTAAAAACATTGATTTTACTATTCCTTAAAGAGACACTAAATGTTTTGACAGTACCTCAGAGGCACTGTGTTCTTCCTCGTTGGGTTCACTCTGACGACTCGTTTCCTCCACAGCCAATCGTGTATGATAGTTGTGCTGGTTACCCTGGTAACGGCGCACCTCCTCCACAGCATTTTCAATAGCATGCTGGTATGAGAAATACAAACTTCAGTACACATACTGCATTTAATTAGCACGTTAAACAGCAACGATGGCATCAAAATACATTTAGATGGATATAAATGTATGGCGGTTTATGATGCTGAACACATACAGTATATTTCATTCAACCTGTTTTGATGATATGATGTTTATCTACATTTTGTTAAAAGATTTTGAAATTGATGACCAGAGATGCCGATTTACCCGGTTTTCTCTGTGGTACTGGCTGTGTAAGCTGCGTCTCCTCCTCTCTGATCTGTAGGTGTTGATCTCCTCTTCCCCTTTAGCTGTACGCCAGATCTCCTGCTTACTACATTCGCAAACAGACACAGAAGTTTCACATGTACCTCATACGTCTAACTCGAACAAGGAACAAAAGAAAGTAAGACATTAGAAGGTCTCGTTTGAGTAGCAGGTGTCTCTCAAAAAATCTCTCAAAAGAGATATATGAATGTTTCAACTTCACTGTACATCCTAACGTTTTTTTTTTTTTTCCAGATTTAAATTAGGTTTTAAAAGCTAGATTTGCAGTTTGATCTCCACAGTATTTGTGCATGTTTTACCAAGCTATGGCTGGTGATAGTTCAGGAACGAGGACCCGTCGACTCCACGCCACCAGGTCTCTCTCGGTAGCGATCTCACTGCGCGGGGCATTACTGTGCATCTGCCGAACACCTTCGATCTGTCCGCTCCGTCTCAGACCCACGTTAGGTGGAGAAGAGACTTCTGTGGAAGAACCTACAGATCCTACACACACAAACCAGACATGCAACCTGCATCAGCATTACAATCACCACCCACTGGTTTATAGAGATCATCTGATGACATTTTTATACTTTACAGTTGCGATAACATTCTCTTGCTCACTGGGGGTTTGTAAGGCACTATTCATTGTAAAAAATAAGGCTTTCTGTGGTTTTAACTGTTGAATGCATATGTCAATGTCTTTTAAATTCAGATTTTTATTGGTTTTAGTATTTTTTTAAAGGGGTCATATGATACTTTTTAATGTTTTCCTTTAGTATGTATCAGTTATCTGCGGTTAGTGTAGTGATTTATTCTAGCAGAGCACACAGATCCAAGCCTACCTAAAATGTCTCGATCAAAGTCCTGATATTACTTCTGCAAACATCTACGGCACAATATGACATATTAGCATATTGTCCGCCCAAAGGCTTAAACAAAAATAAAAGACTTCAGTGAACTATAGTGTTGTCTTCATGTTGTGGAGATGCTGTGTGTTTGGGATGCGAATGTAAAACCGCTTTCTTTGGGTTTCCGAAAAATGATGAAATTAAGAATCAGGGGTTGAGATTCATTCATAAAGCTGTTCTTGAGCAGTATAACCCAAATGATTGCCAGTGCACAGCACATTTTACAGAGGACAGCTTCCTGAATCTAGGAGACTACAACGCATGCAAACGTATATATACAAATGCTACTTACCACTGTAAAACGTTCTGGTTCTGACTGATCATATTCAGTGTTGTTATTGTTAACTAAAACTGTTAAAAATAGTTTTCTACAACTGAAATAAAGCTAAAATAAAATATAAACATTAAATTAAAAACATTATATATTATACTTAAAGTGTGTTCAATAGCACATTAGTGTTTACTGTGGTATCAAGAATGAAGCTAAAAATCTGAGATTTTGCATTACCTCTATTGGCTCTGGTGTCAGATCCCAGTCTCTGGTCCTGCTCTTGCTGTAGTCTCTGGATCATACTATCAAGAGGACTCGAGCCTTCTGCAGCCTGCTGACTAACCACCTGATTCAGCCCTGAGTGAGGAAATTAGAAACAAATACAGACACATTTGAGCACTTTATTAGTGTTCAGTCACAGAAAGTAGGTGTATGTTTGTGAAAGCTGTGAGTATAAACAAGTGGCACAAAATTACACTTCACAGTAAAACTGCCTGTTTGTGTTTTTTACCCGATGACGTGAGTCCCATCTGAGGTATGAGCTGTTCCTCTCTGCAGTTCTCTCTGCCAGGAACCAGTCTCTGGTAGCGTGGAGGGTGAGGGTTCCCATCCACGTCCACCAGGAACGGTGGAGGCATGAGGTGGGGTGCTTGCTGGGTCTGTTCATCCAGCACAAAGTTATGGGCATCACGGATCAGCGGCCGATAATCAGTGTGGAAGAACATCTGATCTGCTATCTGAAGAACGGATCAATAGATACATTCAGAGTAAATACACAGACTGAAACTAAATAAAGACAAATATGGCTTCAGACAAACAAACAGAAGCTATATATTAACATCCTCTCAGTTACTGACCGATAATACAGGTTTTAAAAAATATCGCTACTGAACAATTTTAGATATTTAATTGTCCATGCACATTTCCCCCATTTGTACCATTTCTGTCATCTAACACTCACTTAAATTAATAAGTGTTAAATATAATCTGTATTAAATCTCACAATGAATATCCATTTTCATACTTAACATTATAATGTTGTATGTAAAATTACTTGTAGCATTTAAAAATTTCGTTTTCAGTGTTTTTTTTTTATTTAGACAAAATATTGGCCTGAATCTTAATATACCAATTAAGATATTTTGTGTAAATAAAAAAAAAAATTATTTTGATTTTTTTAAACTTTGTACATTTAAAAAAAAAAAAAAAAGCTTTCCGTATTGTTATTGATTATTAAAAAAAAATATTTAAACTTTATTTTGGTATTTGAAATAAAGCTAAAATAAATTATGGACAAAAAATAAACTTGATTAAAATCAGAAATTTTGCCTTGGAAACTAACCTAAATTAATAGGTTTAAGTACTAAAATTACTAAAACAAATGAAAGAAAGATAGACTTTATTTTTTTAAATAGCAAAAGCTCATAACAAAATTACTGAAACTAGAATTAAAATGAAATCACAGACTGAATTAAACAAGAAACATGATATGGTCATGTGACAATGTAGCATACTATTCACTCCATATTTATTTTATTCCGACCATAGTGTCAAAGACACACGTAGGCTTTCAGTACCTTGTCGTATCTGCTGCTAGAGCCAAATCCAAAGATGAGCAGATGACCGTGAGAGTCAGTGCAAGCAAAGTGCTGCCCATCTGGAGAACACTTACAATCAAAGACCGCACCGTGGCCCTGACCCTCGATCTACACACAAACACACACAACAGAGAAACAATAAACATCAATAAACCAACAGATTTACTTATTTAGGTCAAACATGTGGCTGGTAGGTTTACCATGTTGAAGTAAGAGCGTATTTTGACTCCTCTCGCCAGATCCCAGACGATGGCATTCCCGTCATGGCCAGCAGAGAAAAGCACTCTTGAATCAAATGGATGTGGCTCCAACACAAACACCTCATCCTCATGGCCCTGTGGGTGAAGGCCCATGATGACTACATGATTCATCACATAATGTCTCCTTACAATCATTCTGGAGAGATCTTCACACTCTTACCATCAATACATGAATGAGGTTCCCCGTGTAAGAGTTCCACACTTTCAATGTCAAGTTGTTCGCAGCAGTGATGACTGTGTTGTCATTGCAATCCCAGGCCACCATAGTCACCTTCAGTTTGGTAACTTTGTCCTCTAAAGGTGGAGGGTTGTACTTGCTAAAAAAAAAACCCAGACAGAAAATAAGAAAGGTTTTTAAAAGTTCAAATAGGAATGTCATTTCTAACTTTGCATTGCAGCTGGCCTACTTTTGAAGAGCAAGGCAATGAGAGACAAACTAATATACAGAAAGACAAAAAGTAAATGTCCTAATTTCTAAAAATACTTACAAATGATTTCAACAATTTGAGTAAAAGGTGGAATATGAAAATCACTTAATTGACATTGAGATTCAAAAAGATTACATGAAATTCTGGGATTCCAAATGTAATTTAAAGCTGGAATATGTGTGTGTATATATATTATATATTACAAATTACTCAAAGACTTTTAATTTGACCAAAGCTGCCAAAGTTAACATTAACATGCAAATTATTAAATATGTTCATGCTACTACAGACTGATTGGACCTATATTATCATATCTTAAAAATATATATGAATAAACAAATAGATAATAATAAAAATCGCAATCAAATGGCCCTTGTTTGACTTTTGTTTTATATTATTTTAAGTTAAAAAGATAATCGGCCGTCCAGATTGAATAGGAATCCATTGGTGGAGTTGGATGGTGAATTTCTTGTTGGCTTTACAATGTTGCATCTCAATCGTTGCTGTGTGGTCAGAATCAATTGACCTCGCGGGACTCCAAAGTAATTATGGTGCTAACGATCAATTGTTTAGCAACAAAATGTAACATTAATGCACAATTAATGGAGCCATACTTTTAAACAGTGATTAATGTTTATCATACCCAGGTAATTTAGTGGCCATGTCCAGAAGAATGCTCCGCCAGTCTTGCTGCTGAAGCTGCCATATCCGTGCTGTGCCGTCTCTGCTGCCACTCACAAACCTGCATACAATTTATGGATTTAGGTTTTATGTCCGAAAATCTCATCCAACAGAATACATACTCTGAAGCTTCAGGAAAGTGAATGAATAAGGCGTACTGTACTGTAATACTGTAACTTTTAATCTACTAAAATACTTAAAGTGATGAGTAAAATCTAAATAATTAGATTCTAAATAATTAATAAACTTGCAATAATTAATGAATTATAATTTATCTAACACTGAATTTGAAAAATGAATGGGTTACTTGGAGTGGTCTATGTGACAGTAAGTATAGTTAATATACTCCCAGTGATTTTCAAAACGCAAAACATTTTCTTCCAACCACAGGATAAAATTTGTAAAATGTATTTCAATTACACTGATCTTATTTGGCTTGCCGTTCCTTGAGCATATATGGGTTTATAAATTGAGATTTATAAAGGTTTTAATTGAGTATATTAGTTTTTATGTGCACTGAATATGGCTATTGTATGTATTACTCTAAAATCAGTTATGTGTAAAGAACCTGATTTGTACATTTACATAAATTTTTGGTAACACTACAATAAGCTTTCATTAGTTAACTAATGAACCAACAACGATTAATACATGCTGTAGAAGTCATATTAATTTCAACATTTACTAATATATTATTATATAGTATTTGTTAACAGTAAAGGAACATGAAAAAACAACGAACAGCTGGATTTGTATTAAAAAATTAACATCAACAAAGATAATAAATACTATAACGAATGTATCGTTCACTGTTAATTCATTCAACTAATTAGACCTTATTGTAAAGCGTTACCCATTTTGTGTATGCATATGAGATTTATTGGCATGTGTTGAATGCGAAAAACACAGCAATTACACTTGTTTTCCTAAACATCTTTAAAAACAATGAAAAGAAAAATTACCTTATATAAAATGTTTGTTTTCAGAGAATATTTACTGAATTATACCGTGGTCTGTCTGAATACTTGATTCTGATTGGCTTGAAGGTTTACAATATAACCGTTTAATGCGCTGGTAGTTCCAAGTCAGTTTAATCACAGTTCAATATTAATGCTCTGCTTTCATTGAAGCACACACACACACATAAGTCACTCTCACAGAGATCCGAGATCATGCTGCGTGCACACAGAAACTTGTCAACGCTGCCCTGTGACTTCAATTAATAAATTACCTTTGCTACATTATATTACACAGCAAAAACGTCACTGTCTTAATTAAACTCACAGCTTCACTGATAGTGGAGACGCTGCACAGACGCAGGTAATTCACATGCATCTCTCTGTCTTTCTCAATAAGCTAAATCATTCAAATAAATAGTATAATTCCGATCAAATAAATGTAACCTTCCCACACAATATCGGTGTCTGATTTAAAGCGGACAGAATGCTAGATCTAACAAGACAAAACCGATGACAAAAACTAACTAACTTTGTCAAATTTAGAACTGCAAACATCAATGAGACCTTTAACTTGTCAAAGTTGGCAAATGACCATCGTATAAGCGGGATAATACACTGCTAGCTTTGCATTAAACTATTTACTTCAGGTCGGGCGACACGTTGTGCATTATTAATAATAAATAATTTAATGCACACCTAGCCATGAATTATATCTTTAAATCTCAAAATATTAATTTAATTTCTCTTACCACTCTGGCATTTCTGATATATTTTATGCTATTTTGATTCTCAAGTAAATGTTGGGATTTTTAAATAAGTGTGCTGGAAAACAAGACAAAAATAATGACTAAGAATGTTATTTTTGCTCTCTAAAAAGCAGTGGCATAGCATTAATGTGAAATAAAGACAAAAATTGCATTACATTGCCAGGTAGGGAGGTTGTGTGTGACATGAGCTGATAACTTAGCATAAACGGAAGAATGCAGTTTTTTATGAGCTCTATAAATGAGTCAGTGTTACTCCATTAAATAAGACTGCACATAGTAACACACAATACACACAGTCTACTCATCTGTGACATAGACATCTTCTTTTTGACAGTATACTCTTCTGCAGTTCTATTGATTGGTGAGATTTCTTCCCTTCTCACACATGCAACACTGGATGCTGTCTCCTCCAGTAAAAAAAGGAACCTGTTCATGTGAACATCCATCTTTTTAATTCCTTAGGGACCTGTTACAGACCTCTCCATCCTTCTCTCTCTCTCCTTCTTTTCGCCCTCTTCTCCTGTCATACTCTACCTTCCCCCCTCCCCCAATGCAAGAACATTTGCTCATTAAAGTAGAGCGAGTGAGGAACATAAAAGAGCTTGCAGAGACTGAATAAAGAACTGGTGTGTGTGGGTAACTGTCACATGCCTGTTGTTTAAGTAGAAAGACATTTCATGCACCTGAATTCTGGTACGATGTGTTTTACAGGCATCTGACACGCATGTTCGTGTGATGGGAACAAGGGTATTTTTTTTCAGCTGACAACAACAGCTCATAATGATTATAAGAACCCCCACATCCCATTAATCAGACACAACTGACATGCAAACACACACTCTCTTAAATGTGCACATGTACACAGATAAATAGCGCTAGTATTGCTCACCTATCTCCACTATGGGAGAACTGGATGCTGTCGACTTTATCCTGAGGAAAAAGATGAAGTCATTAAAAAACATGAGGGGAACCTCAAAACAGTAATGTATTCCTGCAACAGTAAAGCGAATGAAAATTAGGTGCTTTAAAACTAATAATTGATAATATATTAATATCAAGATTTTCTTTTAAGTGGTCACTATCATACATACATTCAAATAGCACACTTTTATTGTTAAATGGTATTACATATATAGTTGTAACATGATAAAATGTGTTATTTTATATTACGCAAATATTACATTAGACCATTATGAAAAAAATATATATATATATGGATCTTATGTGTTGTATAATTATATATCATATTACATAATGCACAAAATAGTATAATATTAATTATTTTGTCATTAATGAGCATTTTACCTATGGTAGCAGTGACACTGGGCAGAGTGTTAGAAAAGGTCACAAACCAGATTCAAACATCTAAATTACATTTTTGTTTATCAAGGTAAAAATAGTCACAAAATGCAAACAAACACATTACATACAGTGTGAGATTCCAGCTCAGATATCTTCTCTGGTTGTCCACCTCCAAAGTAATAAACCCTAATGATGTGATCGGTGCTGCCTGTCGCGAGGAACATCCCACCTGAATTATCATCAAAAATCATTTAGCATTACGTAAACCACATCATAATCAATAACAAAGCATTAATGTGTGTACAAACTAGAAAGAATGCTTCATTAATTAAAGCTTTGCCATCATTTTTATGCAGGAGCAATCTCGCAAACATAAGCAATAACCGCAATATGGTGTTAATGAACACGAAACAGCTAGAATAAATTTAGACGGCGTAATACCAAAGAAAGGAAAGAACTAGAACTAGAGTGTGTCTATCTGGCTGAATGCCAGTAATGTTTCTTTTCTTCAGTAATGTGTATTTGAAGAGCTCCTGCAGCGATGAACACTCTTTTTAAAAAGTCTGTGATATCTGTCTGACAACAGGATATTTATAGCTTCACTTTGCAGAAAAATGTTTAAGCTCTATAATCTGCTTATCAGCTTTCAGAACAATGAAAACATGGGAATAGTCATTTAATATCACATTTCTATGTAAGCACACACATTCATAGAATCATGGGCATCAGTCTAAAATATTATGGCTGTCAATTGACTACAGTTTGTTGTTGAATTACATGAATGCAGGTGAAATAATCAAATTAATTAGAATTAATCATATATATATATATATATAAAATTTTATTAGAAAAGCTAGGTAATAAAGGTAATAATGGCCAACAAAAGCATTGAAAAAGCAGATTAGAATTTAATCTTGTTCGTTTTATTTCCATATTATTGAGTTTAATCCTAGCACTAGCCTACTAACCCACAGCAATACATGTGATCGAATTTTTCAATCTGTCCAATAAAGATTTAGGTGACTTTCACACAAGACTGCGCATTTCAATAAAAGCCCTAATCAATATTTTCTCAATTTATACATTTATAACTTATAAATTTATAGGTTTTATTCAATTTTATATCTTATACAATATAAAAGATTACATCTGTATCATGTCAAACAGTTAAGCAAACTGGCAGATACCAGTGATCAGTGTCTATAAACTCCAAAAAGACTCTCAGAAAATGATGTGTCCCAAGTGTCCCATTTCTGAACACATCACGTTTTACTACAAGCCCAGAGTTGGAACAAAAGCATTTAGTCACATGGGTTCACGGTGGGAGAGGCAGAGTTTTGGCACTTCTGGCCTACCTGCACTAAAAGAGGAACAGATCATCTGCACGCCTGGTCTGGGCCGCTCTATGAATTTGCTGGGTCGCTGCCTGCACACACATGCAAAACACACAGAAGCATGATGAGCACCAAAATATAGGGTCTTAGTGGTCTTTCATGACCCCTGTTAAAGGTTAAGGCTGTACTTTTTGTAGCAAACGGATTTGCAAAAGCAATGATTGAAATATTAAAAGTCTCGGCACATTATGTTGGGATGAGAGAAAAATATGACATTTCAGCTCAGTTCAAAAGAAAATTACATATTTCTCCTTTACATAAATTCAACTAAACAAAAAGAGCTTCAAATGCTTGCCTTAAACAGCAAAGAAAACACTTCCAAATCTTAAAATCCCACAGATGTGTGCAAGAGAAAAAGGAAACTCACCCAAATTTGAGCGTGCATGCGTCCCACTGCCAGAAACAGATGGTGCCATCGGCTCCAGTGGAGGACAGGAACCTCTTATTGCCACTGCACAGAGGGGAAAACTACACACACACACAAACAGCTGAAACAGATTTGCAACACATTAAACATTGTTTTTATAAGTGCATGACTGACTATACCATCCATTTTAAATTTGTCAATTTAATGTATACTATTACAATGTTTGGGGAAGTGGTTCTTATTTTGTTGTTAAGAACTAATTCTTAAGAATTCAAAAATGAATACCGTATTTGCCCGCATATAACCCGTGGGTTATACCAGATTTTACAAACCCCGCAGGGGGTGCGTGTTATATACGGGTGCGGGCTATATCACACATTTTTTACATATTTTACACACATTTGTTACGTCCCTAAGGACGTAAGTTTTTTTTTTTTGCTGTATTTTCTTTCTTGCGAGGGTTGTTGGCTCTGGCGCTTGTACTGTCACTCTGACAGCTGGCGCTGATAGGCTGTCTGACCTGTCAATCATGCAAGAAGACGTGATTGGTTGTGCTCTTCTCATCTCATCCGAGTTCACAAGCACCGTGCACAGAGTCTGAACAGTTATGGATAATTGACGTCATGCGAGCAACATCCGAAATGTGAACTTACACAAACAAAGTTCATAAATCTATGGGTGCGGGTTATATAAGGGTTTGGGTTGTGTCCACAATTTTTTACACAGACCCCGCGGGCTATATGGGGGTGCGGATTATCTGCGTCTGCGGGTTATATGCGGGGAAATACGTTACCTCAATTTTCACACCAGTATACAAGGCGGGGGTGGGGGGTGGGTATCGTTTCGAATGCGCTCGCTTTTCACTTTGCTACAGAGTTTGCTATCTCACATATAGGCCTATAACTTGCGGACATCAGGGATCTACTTTCTGAGTATCAAAATCGCTTTCACAGTCAAATTCGCATTCACCAGTAGGCATCTCTATAGTAGGCAATACTATAGGGTACAGTCGACACATTTTACAAGATGAGATATTTGTCAATGATGCTCAGAATCTGTTGCACCAAATTCTCTGCCATCATCCTGTCATCTCATCTCTCCTTACTCTCATCACGTCTGACTCCTGCAGCACTGTGCTGTATATGGAGCGGAGCAGATGCTTTGTTTATAATTGGAGCGATCATTGTCCAACTGAGGTAAATAGTTTTTATCTCTATAAAAAAGCAAAACGACAATTGAGGGATGCTGTTGTGGTGGCCAAGTAATGCAATCTGTGTACGGTGAACACTGTGTAACACAAACCACACAGAAAACCTATTCAAAGAATCCTGAAAAAACGTATCCGAGTTTCCACATAATAAGCAGCAAAACTGTTTTTAACAGAATAAAAAAAGAAATACTTCTTAAGCACCAAATCAGCGTATTAGAATGATTTCTGAAGGATCCTTTGACACTGAATACTAGAGTAATGGCTGCTGAAAATTATTATGTTTCTCAATAATACTGCTTTTACTGATCAAATAAATACAGCCTTCAGAAGCATAAAGAAACCCCTTTCCAAAACATTTCAAATTCTAACCAACCCAAAACCTTTGAATGGTAGTGTATATTACAGGCTCCTATGTTTCAGTCATTTTCACAGTATAGTACTGCAGTTACTTACAATTAAGGAAATGACTGTGGCACAGCAGCGTTGTGCTGTACTCATAATAATTAGCTGTGTCTGCAGTACAATAATCCCTGTATATTTATACACTGCTCAAAACAAATAAGGGAACACTTAAATCAAACACTGCATCTCAATGAATTAAATATTTTATAACATATTTGATTGAGAAAAGAGTTATGTGACACCAGTCAAAGGAAGAAAAATCATCGACACACTGAAGAGTGGACTTAAAATCATATCAAAAATCAATGCAAGTCTAACTGAAGACACAGGTTGATCCAACTTGCATGAAGTTCATCACAGCAACTGATAATGTAAGTCAGTTTGTGGCCCCCACATGCTGTATAATGTCCTGGGGATCTCCTCCCAGACCTGGATCGAGGCATCTGTGAGTTCCTGAACAGTCTGTGGTGCTATTTGGCAGCTTTGGATTCCCCAACACATAATGTCCCAGAGATTCTCATTTGGACTGAGGTCTGGGGAATGTGAGGGCCAGTCACCTCCACCATCTAAAGACTGCCTAACACTCTAACCATATGAAGCCGGGATTATCATGCAGGAAGAACCCAGGCCCCATTGCACCATAAGGTCTGACAATGACATGGTAATGGAACCATAGGCTAGCACATGGACGTCTGTGCGATCCTCCAAGGATATTATACCCCCAAACCAATCATGCTGGATGAAATTACACGCAGCATAACATTCCCAACGGCATCTCAAGACTCCTTCGCATGTACTCGCATGTGTGAACCTGCTCTCATCCGTGAAGAGAACGTGCCAGACTTGAATTCTGGTGTTCTGGTGCAAATGCCAATCGAGCAGCACTGTGAGCACTGGTCCCACTAGAGAACGTCGGGCCCTCATGAAGTCTGTTTCTGACAGTTTGGTCAGAAACATGCACACCAGTATCATGCTGGAGGTCATTTTGTAGGGCTCTGTCAGTGAACCTCCTGTTCCTCCTTGCACAAAGGACCCTGTACTGGGTTGTTGTCCTTCTGTGTCTATCGGTTCAACTGTCCTCATGTTGAACATGGCTTGTCTCCTGGTATTTTCTCCATGCTCTTAAAGTTATGCTGGGAGACACGCCAAACCTCCATTTGGCAGACTTTCTTCCACCAAAGTGACTTACATTGCATTCAAGATACGCATTGACATTCTAATCAGTTTTTGCTTTCCCTGGGAATCGAACATATGACTTTGGCGTTGCAAGCGCCACGCTCTACTGTTTGAGCTACGGGAAAGCTTGCAAAATCATTCCCTTTGACCCGTTGACACTTTCATTTGCACCAAAGCAGGTGAAAGTGATTCACGATCACTTATGCTTCTTAATTGGACAGATTGATATACTTGATGTTTAACTGACTTGGTGTTCCCTAAATCTTGTTGAGCAGTGTATATACAGGGAAACATTTAGGTCCATAGCAAGCACTTTATTTCAATACCATTTTGCTGGCCTTGTAGACATAAAAGTTGTACAATAAAAGTTACCCTTCTTATCACAGTACTATCTCAAACAGGGCACTATTAAGGGTAATTGATAATAAAATACATTTTTACACAGAACAATCAGCCATAATGCTTTGCTTATTTTCTCCATGTGAATCCAATTGTGTTGACTTCAGCAAGAAGAAAATTAATTTACAAAAACCAAGTTTCCAGCCAAAGGGACTATGAATCACCATAATGGTGACTATTTACACTATTAACTTACAGTGGTGCTCAATATGGTTGTCTTGTACAGTCAGTTAGTCTATAACTGCAAAAAAGTACCTAGACTGGAATTGATTACATAGTAAAAATTTAAATGGGCTATTTTATTGTACGACAAATATTATTAATTTAAATCTTAAGTAGTATTCTTTATAGTAGTGAATTTCACATGCATCCCTGCGTCTGTTTAAATGTGAATGTAAATGTATTGCACACCTGTAATGACGTGATGGATGCAGCGTGGCCCTCCAGCACTGCCAGCGGGGCGCAGGTCTGCAGGCACCACACTCTGATCATTTTATCACAGCTGCCGGCTGCTAGTAGGGTGTTCTCATAATTCACAGCCATGTCTGAAATCTCTGCCGCATGACCTCTCAGTGTTGCCAGCAAACGGCCGTTATCCGTCGCCCAGATCTTCACCAAACAGTCGTCTGAACCCTGAGGAAACACACCACAAACAGTAACTCCTCGGATCCTGCTAAAGACGTACGTCAGAATAAGCAAATCTTGTTCTCATCAGAAAATTTGGTCTCTGTGCAGCCAAAAAAACTCCACAAGAATTTATCCCTGTTTTGAAAATGAATTAACTCATGCAGAGATTTCAGCAAATTGTCTGAAGCTAAACCAATGCCCACTGGGTCTCTAGTATAAATGGACATATTGAGTAATTTAAAATGCACTTAATATGATTAAATAGGCTCAGATAACAAGCTTGGTCTGTGGCAAGAAAATCATATTACCTAAGACGAGTAACAATAACCAAAAACAAAGATGATGTCACCCTAAAAAAAATGCATCTAAAATCCCTTTAGAAGCTTACCGTGCTCATAAAGTCAACATATTTTAAATATGTTTACCTAAATTACTTAAATTAATTTTCTGATCTTATGGAGAACAATTCATCAGTGCATTATCCTACTTTAGATATTTAGATTTCTACAATAACCTGGGCATGTGGATGTCATTACTTTTATGGAACATATCTAATACTTTTATGCTTTTGTAAAAAAAATAATAATAATAATAATTTCATTTGACAATTGATAAATTACATTTTTTATGATCGATCCTGAATATTTACTAATTGTACAGCATGTAGTGGGAAAAGTAATAAACTACTGTTCAAATGTTTGGGGTCAGTATGATTCTATTTTTCAAAGAACTTTATACTTTTATTCATAACGTGGCATTACATTAATCAAAACTTAGATTAAAAGACATTTATAATGTTACAAAAGATTTATTTTTTAAATAAATGCTGCTCTTCAAACTTCCTATTCATCAGAACAACTGTGCTTCCACAATATCCAAAATCTTCTAAAGTATCAAAATCTACCCAAGTATCACAGCTGTATTCAATATTGACAATAAATGTTCCTTGAGCATCATTTCTAAAGGATCATGTGACACTGAAGACTGGAGAATAAATTACATTTGAAAATATATTCAAATAAAAAAGTTATTTTAATTTCACAGTATTCCTGTTTGTACTGTATTAAATAAATGCAACCTTGGTGAGCCTAAGAGACTTCTTTTAAAAGCATTAAAACTTTTGAATGGTCGTGTACATCATGCCAATGCTTCCTGCAGAAACATTATAGAACGTCTTCTGACACAAATCTAAACTATTCTTTACCAGTAGAACCTCGAGAGAGAGTCCAATGTGAATTTACTGCAAGGTGAATAAAAGGTGCTTTTAACCTAAAAATGCAGCACTGTGGCATTGCATTTCCATGACAACAGGCAGAGGACCGTAAAAAGCAAGCGCTATCTACAGCAGTCTTTCAAAACACAGCTTGATTGAAAGATCCCCCCCCCCCCCCTCAGATAATCAGCTTGCCATTTACCCCCTCATTTTGTAAACTCAAATTTAACAACATGAAAATATCACTGTTGTTTCCAGCAACACTAGAATTAACTGCGATAACAACAGTTAATATGCAGGCCACACATGCATATCGAATTGAGCAAAGAAAAATGATCCCCCAGCCACACACAGAGACGAACATTCCCGAAGATCTGTTAAACACAGACGGAATGCCAATGACACACTGGCTAATGGCTCAGGAATATGAAAGACATGATTTTATTCATGGCTCGCAGCCAAATCCATGAACGAAACACTTTTTTTCCCCAACATGCGTGCACAGACACGCCCCCCTACGCCAGGAGAAAAAGACCTATAGAATGGAGAAAAAAAGGAGGAGGAAATACAGAGACCGAGATCGAAAGAGGAAAAGACAAAAGAGGACAGAGAGAGAAAGAGAGATAGAAGGAAAAGGGAGGGAGAGGCAGAAAGAGGGGGAGTAATCCTTGCTGTTCAGCCATTTTTGGAGCATTAAAAACTTGCAGAGTAAAATGGAACCCAAGAGTGCACACTCAAAAACACACATCAGCAAAACACACAGGCACGGTCCTACAGGCCGCTTAAAACCAGAGCGCTGACATGTTAACAAAAGCTCACGCCGCAGGCTGAGAGAGCGATACTGTCCGAGAAATGTCTGAATCGAAACACGTCCACTCACACACACATAGAATCTTTAACAGGTTTAACAGGCGTGATGATGTCACAAAACAGAAGTATGCTCGCCCAGATGGAACATGTGAATGACCTTTGACCTCTACTCTTACCCCAGAGTCAAAACATTATCTGTCCCTGTGAGCTCAGAAGGCTCAGTGTCTAAAAATACCCTTTTAGTCACTAGGAAATTAAGACCGAGTTTCCAGTGAAGCATAACATTGGACAAAAGAAAATAACTCTTCACTGAAAATCCAACAAAAGGCCATAGAGCGGAGTCCGATTTATTAAAGACATGCACTACTGTTCAAAAGTTTAGATGCAAGCACTGCTATTCAAAAGTAAGATGTTTTAATGTTTTTGAAAGAAGTCTATTAATATGCTCAGCAAGGCAATATTTATCCGATTCAAAATAAAGTTCAAAAGCAACATTCTGAAATAATCACCTTTCTATTTTTTATATTTTAAAGTTTCATTACTTCACAAAATCACTAGAAAGACACGTTTACGAGACATTGATCTACTAAAGACAGAAAACGTTGCATTTTGCGCATACAGACGACACGGATCACACGGATCCGGACAAACAAATAAAATCATATTATGGTCCCAGGCATAATCAAAACAAAATCATAAACTCCTGGACCGAGAAAACGTAACAAACATGTTCATGCTCACCTCTTTCACAAAGTCCACTTTGAAACCAATTTTCAGGCCCCCAAAACACTGTTGTTGTGTAAATGAACGGCTAAAATGCATAAAACGTTTTCCGTTTTTAGTTGAAAAGGCTGTTGTGTAAACGGCCCCTAATAAGCTGATTTGGTGCTTAAGAAGCATTTATCATAATAAATGTTGAAAATGAATTATTTTAATTCAAGTACAATAATTTTTTTACAATTACAATTTTATTTTTTCAGGATTTGAATGATTTCTTAAAATGATCAAGAATTTATTTATTTTTTGTAAATAATGCCTTTACTGTCACTGTTTTTTTTTATCTTACTGACTCGTACAGAGGTATCAAAAAGACCAATTAAAAAGTCTGAAAATTTAAAAAAAAAAAGCCAAATGAACATGAAATATTCTTCACTATTTCGAGGTCACTAATCACTGAACATTCAGTTCTTGCTTCCACTGACGTTCTTTGGATCATCCTCAAATTATGCAAGAGAACACAATCATCATTTTACACTAACATGTGGAGTTCATGTATCTTGAGCACTGTTTTCATTAAAGTAAAGAAAAAAAGGACTACAAACTAAACACTAAAAGAATTTAAATTAAATTGTTATGCTGATAAAATAAGCTGTCATTAAAAACTGTATTCAACTAGAAAAATGCACAACAGAATTATTTTTACAAGTGGTCCAAACCCTTTAAAATCAAAACGCATTGAAAACCCTTTCTGTACATCAGTGCTTCTCAATTATTTTCTGTCGCACCACCCCTAGGAAGAAGTAAACATTTCACGCACCGCCCCTCCTCCTATTTTGGAACTTTCGCTTTATTGTTTCCATGGCAACGCGTCATGCTTGTCACGTGACAGACCGCAGTCACAAAAAGCGCTGTATGATAGATGTTTCACATTTATTTAGTTTTTTCTTTTTTATTCAAAATAGTCACTAACTTGTTGGCTCTGTTATCAACTACCTGATATTCAGATTCTCAGATATGTGGAAGTGAATGTTTGTCGCTTAAAAACCTTTATAATGATCAAGTTCTCTGAGCGCGTCTTTTTTGGATCAGTGCCAGATAGCGCGTGAAAACACATGTGAATTTAGCGATTGATCACGTGACACATGAACACCGGTGTGATCATACACATCAACGGGTGAAGGATTTGTTATCTGAACTTCATATCTGCTGCTCTTGTTCAGTGCAAGAAAACCTACTCCCTGACAAAAAAAGCATGTTCCCCACGGTCACGCGCCCCCCCCCCCTGGCATCGCTCCGTGCCCCACTATTTGAGAACCACTGCTGTACATGATGAATTACTTGGACAGGCCAGAAATCGAAACCAAGCCACATTTACCTGTATTCATTATACTTTTATCCAAAGCACCTCTCCATGTAAAATAAACACACGTGAAGTCAACGGCCCCGTTAATGGCACTCTCAATGATAAACTACAGAACGGTTCTTTTGAAGCAGTGTAACTACATACAGTGTGAACATATAACTCTCTTACAGGCAAGACCATGCTCTACTCATAAAACCACAGCTGCGTTCAGAACCTCAAACCCACTCAGACATCTGGACCAAACAGCGATCAGATCCCCACATTCAATAGGTCATTTGAGACCGACATGTTCGTCGGGGGATTTTGCAATGTTAAAGCTCTTGACCTAAATTGTTTTATTATATGACACTTTAACAGCACCCTAAAAAGTTTAGTGACATCCCTTTAAATTCCATAATGGGTAGGCATACAGTTGTATGTGTACAGTTTAATGAGGCATACAGTCTAATTAAAGCCACAAAGGCTTCACCACTAAGTGCTTTAAATGTGCTACATTGTACTTGTCAGTGTTTGTATGTTTTGACTTCTTAATCAATTTACTACATTTACATGTAGATATATCGATGTAGATAATGCATATTTCTGAATTTATTTTTAATTAATTAATTAATATTAAATATGTTAAAAAGCAAAAACTTATTAAAAGTGAAGAGTGTAAATGCAAATTTATATTACAGGATATATAGAATTGCCGTTCACACACACTGTAATGTAGACATTTTTTATAGATATTCTATATTAAATATTTCAACTTCTAATAACAATAATAATAACAACAACAATAACTGGTTACATTTTCTCTGCACTCAAAGTGCTTTACATGGAAGGGGGGAAATCTTCTCAACCACCACAAATGAAAAAATATTAGCTGAGCATAGCTAGAAAAATGTATACTAATTCAATCAAATCTAGACCCGGAATTCACAATTATCATATTCCTGTTTTGTTTTTCCTCCAGGTTTTCCATGTCCTTGAGACTTCAGTATAAAAAACAAAACTTCAAAACAAACGTTAGCTATGGTTTTCTGAATGCTTTTCCCCCCCATAAATTTTCCAAAAAATCTTTTTTTGAAAAAGCTGATATTGAAGTCGGCTCTTAAATCTATCCAAATAACACTCACAATAAATAAAACTCAACAATAAGTTGACAACAATAGCATCTTCTGCCTGTGGTCAAACCATTCAAATACATCCCCAGACACACACACACACATTCTGACAGCACAAGAACATAACGAACAGATTAAAATTCTATAACCTGATGTAATACACTCCAGAATACTACACTCAAACAGCAGCCAAGGGAGGGCACACAACACAAATGCTCATAAAAAAATGTTTCAGAAACCAACCGTGTTCTAAAAACCTGCATAATTCAGTTGATTCATACATTATATGTTCATATATTTAAAATATATTTTTCACATTCATTTTAAATTTTCATTATTTAAAAAAAGGTAAGCACATTAAGAAAAAAACTGATGTCTTACTGTGAAGATGCGGCGACCGGTGCGGTCGAAGGTGACGCAGTACACAGATGACAGGTGGCCCAGAATCCTCTTGTGCATCTTCATATGTTGGTAAACAGCTGTAGGTACCAGCTGACCCAACCGATACGAGCCATTCAGCCTCCGACTGTATACGGTTTCCACTATGAGAGGAAATACAATATATTTACATTAAATTACAATCATTTAATTCACAACAAAAACTATTTTCTGTATGGTCCACATTTTTCTACATTTCTAAAACACATATATAAGTTAAATGTACTTTAGATTTTCTTTATTTAAGAAAAACACAAAAGTACATTTCATCCATCAAATCAATACAACACAGTTTCAAAAAGGTCTAAGGATTTGGATGAATGTTGTTTCTTCCACTGAAATACATTAACATAACAACCAATAAGAGACGACTTGCCAATATTGGGCGGGCTTCCATAGATGACTGGCGGCTCCGGTGGCCTGCCACAGTGCAGGGCTGCGAGGGCAGACCCCTTCCATACCACGTGCTTACAACCTGACAACAAACACGAGGGACTGTCATTAAACATACACTGGAGAAGCGATTGAATCCCAAGGCACACACACACAAACTCGTATTGATGTAAAACACAGATATCCACTGCAAAACCAAATGTATTATATATTTTTGTCTTATTTCTTGGAAGGGCACTAGCATTATTCTTGATAATGTTACAGAAGATTTTAACTGCTATGAAATGTAATTTATTTTGAAGGCAGCATTATGGAAGAAAATGCCACCACTATTGAATCAATTATCATTTCTTTGGCATACACTTTTGAAAGCAATAGTAAATGTAATTATTAAAAAGAGTTCCTGTTAAATATTTTATAATGACTCTGCTAAATGTGAAAGTTTTCCCCCATAAAAAAAAAAAAACTGTAGCACTCAAAATACACATCTGATCTTACATTACAGCAATTATGGGGTTACCTGTAAAAAATACATTCAAGAAAAATCTTTCTTTTTTCTTCACTTGGCTGCTAACTAGTTCATTTGCTTATAAAAATGGACGATGAGTATATTAAATCTGCAAACAGATCCACTCACTCTTGTTTGTACGTAGCACTGACTGTCGTCCGGCTCCCAGCAGTGAGTTGACTCCAGGAACGCTGGCTGGCACTTCTCTCTCTAAAAGAGGACTCACTCGCTCACACACCTGCAACAGGTGATCTGAAGAAATGTGCCTGTACAATTTGACCTATACACACACAATCACAAACAATTAGTTTAATACACCTATACATACTGTTTCATATAATGTTCAATATGTTAAATTGTAGTGTTGCAATAGAAAGTAAATTTAAACAAAGAAGTAGAAACTAAATGACGATCATGTTTTTGTGAATAGAGGTGAAAAAATGTTGAAACCTTCCAATTCAGGTACAGTCTTAATCTACATAAATACCTTTAAAAACATATTACAATTCTATTAAACAATGAAATTTACAACAAAAGCATGCAACGTGAAGGCTTTAATTAAAAATGATCTGTATCACCATGAAATAATTTCATATAATGGACCTGTACTAAAACATAATCAGATAATAAAATAAAAGTATATATTTAAATACAGACATTTTCAATGCACACATACAAACCGTTCAAATAATGGCACAATTAAAACCTTCAGTTTATTACATTGTACACTACACTTCGTTTCAAACCAAAACAGTTTTAATGCCGTTTAGCAAAGCCTTTTTTATCTTTCCATATTCTCCCAAGAGATTAATCTAATCTAATACAGTGTAAAATGCGCGTCCTCGTGCGCAACGCGTCAGGACGGGCATCTTTTATCAAGCCTGTTCAGCAGATCCAGCCTCCAACTGCAGGCCAGTAATTAATGTGGCTTTAATTGCATTTAGCGTCATCCTATTGGTCGACACACACACACACACACACGCACACCATATCTAACCACACATGCATGTAAACGCGCGCGCACACATATCGCTTAGCTAATTTATAAATAAAGCCATGTTTAACAGTGAGTGAATCAGGTTATATAAATTAAAACATTAATTATGTAATTAAAATCAGTATTAAACAACAGTATCTATAGCCTAACATTTTTGTTAATTAATTATCCGTAATTACTAGTTATTACATAAAACGTAAATAATTTTGCGGGGGAAATGTAATTAAATGAATAAACGCTTTATTTAAAATGTGTGTATTTATTTTATAATTCTGAAAATACAATTTATTTGTATTACTATTGTAATGCAATCGTTATTACCATCATTATTTAATTACTCTTATGAATAATGATAATTAATGCAGATTGCATAGCTCATTAACATATTGATCGAGGCACTCGAGACCTGACCAGAAGAAAAAAAACGTAATTGACAGCGCCAACATCAGGCGTGCGTTATTCCGATCCACAATCCGCAGGCTCGGGCTTTAACATCTTCACACACGCTAGCGAAATCATCCACGAGCGATCACACACACACACACACACACAATACACGGATCCAGTGGCGTAGCGGCGCGCGAGATCATCCGCGAGACAATCGCGGATACAAAATAACAGATTATCGCTACAATGTGTATGAATGTCAGCGTGCATGAGCAGCGCGAGCAGCCTGTGTGATTAACACACTGTTGAGTCTATTAGTTACGCAACTCCTATAAATTGGGGGTGGCCATAACAGCAGGGGCTGGATCAAAACACACTAAGTTTTAAAAATCAACATAATTCACAATCTCTTCCTCCCAACACGACTCAAATCGTCTCCCAGAGCGATATTCCCACGTGGAATAGCGAGCTGCTAAAAAATGCAAATAGTCCGATTAATAATGCACTTACCTTTTAAATATCGTAATTAATAAATTAATCAATACGCACTCATTTCGATGCACCGATCGGCCTCGACTCTCACATCACGGACTGTTGAAAAATAATTTCCTCCGAAAAATAAATAGTGACAGGGTGACTTAGAAAACGCCATTGCCCTCCTCCGCTCCTCTAGGTCTCCGGCTGGGATGTCTCCAGCTCCAAAAGCTCAGTTTAAGTGTAATAAAGTAAGGTAAAATGAGTGTTTTACCCTGCCTGTGGTTGTATTGCATGCAGAGCGCCTCCATCCCGCCCCGCTTTCAGTGTGTGCGCACTGGTCCCTCCTCCCTCCGCTCCCTTCCCCTTATAGCAGCACATTCATGACGTCTCTTTATTTCTACATCAAATTTAACATCTATTTACACCTTGTGCACGCCACTGTGTCCAAACTCACATCCCTGAGGTCAGGCCAGGCATTGGGTTCATCCGATGGCGGTCCTTTCTAACCCCGAGGTTGGTTTTTTCCCCCGTGTGTTCGGGCTAAGTTTGTTCCTGATTTAAAAATTGCGGGAAATTCAATTTCTTATTTTGCTCTCTAAAAAGTTTTCTCTCGGTTATAGGGATCCCTTACCAAATTTTCGTAACTCCCTGGGTGTTCTTTGCCAGTCCAGTCAATCCTTTTGGGTAAGAGCTGTAATGGGAAAACGGTGTTAAATAGGCTTGGGTCAATTCTAAGGGCTCGAGTTTGTGTTTTAAACGCATAAATATGAAATCTGCGTTAAATTAGCAGCCCAAAGCGCAGCGCAGTGAGATGCGACGCGAGTAGTGCTCGCGCTGCTTACCTCCTTCTCCTGAACCTCCCGTATCAAGGTCTGAAAAAAGCACAAAAATAGCAAATTACCGTTCAATCTTCTCCATAAATGTCGTTTACACTCTTATTTCACAAAATCACCCACCTCTGCCGCGTCCTGACAAGGTCCAGCTTCTAAAAACCGGGCTATTAGGAAGTACAGTTCTGCGAGATGGGGGAGAATGAGCTACATTAGCTTTCAAGAAGGACGTGGTGGGAAAGGCAGATATGTATAAAAATACTCCAGCGTCACCTTCCTCAATCCCTTTTACTCACCGGATTTCAACTGCGCGACGTGTTTACGCTCAGCAGCCATGTTTAGGGTTGTTTTGGGGGTGAAGGAGAAGGTGTGTGTGGCCGTTCTGGGAAGCGGGTATCGCTGGGCTGCCCTATAGTTGTCAGTGTTTGTTCACCAGGAAGAGCTGCGCCTCCATTCACCCAACACACACAGAAAGTAGATCCGGCGCGTCGCTCGAGCCTTCCGCGCTCGCGGGAAATAGTTCCCTTTTAAGCACAACGTGCAATGCATCGATGCCGACCAAAATCCCCAGCACCGGGGCGTTTGGGGTGGACAAATCACGATGTTTCTTAAAGGTGTAGTTTAATGCACCTCAAGGATGTTCGTGAATATTTTGGGTTTCAGTTTACGCTCCACACCCCCCTCCTCTCTCCTAAAAGCACAACCCCTTTGCGCAGGAATACACGAGCAGAGTCTAGTACGTACGCGCAGGACTGTGCTGTCAGGGAGGCTAACGCTAAGGGCGAAAAAGAAGGCAATGGTGGCTCGTTTTTTTTGTTGCAAAAACCTAACTATTTATTCGAGCTACGGTTATCCGTTTGCTAAATCCCGGACGTTGAGCTTTAATGGCGCCTCTTGTTCGTCGGTCTGTCAAAGCTTGGATCTCACACCATGTTTCTCTCACAACAGCATATTGAAGCTTACGATCAAACACCCGAATATAACCACCGCATTTGTGTGGCTGTGAGATGTATAAAAGTCCATTCATTTAAACCATAACCCAGACTTATTCTAAGGAATCCACCCCCCCTCTTGGTTGTGTTTTGAATTGGGAAGTCCTCCATTTCTTTCCCAAAAGCGAGCGAGCGGGCAGTAAAATGGGGGAAGGGTGGTAAACAGGGAGAATGTAATGAATTAAACCTTGTGAGTTACAGGAATCCAGTGACTAATGGCAACAGCTGACAAATAGGACATTGGTGATTTTATTTATATATTTATATGTCACTCACACCGTATATCTATATTAAAGAAACAACATGCAGATTGTATGTACATGTCTACTTAAAATTGTGTAAAACAGTTAAATTGGGTAAAATATTTTTCAATTTCTGTCCTAAAAATTGTACTCATTACATACACGTATAGTGCACATTTCTTCTTTCTTTTTTATCTGAATGGTAAGCAATTAGGAGTGAGGAAGATGACTTTATGGGCCAGTTGAAGTTTTGCCATATGATGATCATCCTACGGCCTTAAATGAAGTAAACTAATTTAGGACTCAGTCAAACAACATTAAAATTGCCTGTTAAGTTCTGACCTTTTGTTTACAGTCTGACCATTCAAAATACTAAAATCCCATAATTAGTTATTCATGTAAAATCACACACACACTTTTTCTTTTGTTGCTTCGACCACATATCACAAGTAATGCAAATGAGAGTTAAACCTGAAGCGTAATAACTCTGCACCCCATGAAGACTGTAATATCATAAAGATCTTTTATAGACTATTTTGCAATAGTCTGTCTTTAAATTGCTTTTTTATGTGATGTTTTATAAGTAATAGTGATTATATATAACAGTGTTTGTGAATTTGCATTTGTGTACATTTAAGGATATTCAGGATGTACATTTGGCTTTTTATTTTCTTTACTAAAAATGCAACAAAAAATCATCAGAGTTTCAGAGTTGGTATATAGAATGATAATTAACTAAGTGTTGTGTTTTTGTGTGGACTTACTATTACTATTACTATTGTTTTTGTGTGGACATTACTATTACAACAACCATAAATATATATTTACAGCTGTATCTAGATTAAGGGACACATCAACTTTGAGACATTAAACAAGGAAGTGTTTGAGGTTTGTCTTTTCTTTTTTTGTCCCTGAGCTAAAAAGGTGACTTTGATACAGTCTGACTTCATTTCTTCTTTTTTTATAAGGACAAGGCAAATTGTTATGTGCCCTTTCTAGGTAAAATCCCCAGTTCAACAGTTAGTCTTAACTGCATTTGGTGATGTAACACTTGCTAAACTACTGACGCTAAAGTAAATGTGGAGCAGAAAAGCAGTCAGATACCTGAGAAGTACATGAATACGGCAGCTTTGGCTTCGAGGCTACTTAAGCAAAACTGATGCAACTTATCAGACTTTTAAGAAACAGTGGTGATCTAGTGAAATGGCTGAGTAGGCATAAAACTTCATAAGTTGGTTCAGACAAAAAGAAAAACCCACTGAAAGAATGACTCATTTTGAGAATCAGAATGAGCTTTATTTGCC
Organism: Rhodeus uyekii; assembly: GCA_037043235.1. Classification (NCBI taxonomy): domain Eukaryota; kingdom Metazoa; phylum Chordata; class Actinopteri; order Cypriniformes; family Acheilognathidae; genus Rhodeus; species Rhodeus uyekii. The sequence continues at coordinate 2,518,931 of JAWRVZ010000027.1, forward strand.
AGGTGTGTTTACACACACAAGGAATTTTTCTCGGTGAAAGGAGCTTCCAGTGCAGAAGAAAGTACAGACAGAGGCTCAACTTACGAAAAATCCAAGTTACGAAAGCAAAGACAAACATTTTTACTGCTCTACATACGAAAAGTTTTCAAGATATGAAAGGTTTCTGAAAGTCCGAGATTCGCCCCATAACAATTTTGAAACTCGCGCCGCACGCCGCCATCTTAGTTATAGTAGACTCGCCACCATCCTCCTGCTCTCCCATTGGTTCCTGATGCTAGCCAAGCCATGAGATCCTTCTCTCTAATTGGACAGCATCCCTCCCATCATGCATCTTCTATACGTACGTGCTGGCGTGCTTTAGCTCAGCCACTCCGCACCCCAAACTTTAAATTTTGTATGTGTTTTCGTAAAGTTAAGTGTACGTACGTACGTACGTTATCTGCCGTTTGTCCTCCTCCTCCTCTGCCACCACTTTCGGAGATAGCCTCACTCGAAAGGTAAGCTTCGACATTTTACGTTATTTCATTGTTTATATTTCAATTTAGCTTTATTATGAAATTTAATGGGGTGTTTTTGGAGGGCTTGGAACGGATTAGCCATTTTACATGTAAAATGTGTTCCAAGATACGAAAAACTCATTATACGAAGGCCGCCTCGGAACAAATTAATTTTGTATCTCGAGGTACCACTGTATAATACAGTAGTGGACTTATAGAGAAAATTGTAGACATATAGACTGATTCAGAATACTACAAATACAATTCTTAAAACATCTTATAAAAATATATTGTATTAAAGATAAATTGAAAGAATAATATTGAATATTAAAAATAATATTGAAAGAAAACTGTTATTTTGTGATCAGTGGCATGCAGTATTTCTTCTTTCCACTGGAGGTCAGGACTAACATTTCAGATGATGAGTTCAGGGGCCAAACATGGGTCAAAGGTTATAAGGGTAAATAAATCAAGTTGGAGTTTTTTGCTGTTTTTTCCTTCCAGATTGTAATGCTTGTACATAATATTAATTATTAACAAAAGCTTTATAATTAAAAAAAGTTACTGAAAGAGTAAACTCTAATAATAATCAGTTAAAAAAAATGATGCAATTGGCCTTGTAGAAATATTTAAAGTGAGCGATGCACCTCCTAAATTATGGGGGAAATGTATCTACTTCATATATGTGTATGTAAGTGTGTGTGTGTGTGTATATATGTATATGTATGTATGAAGTAAATACATTTTCCTCATATTTATATATAATGTTATAAGCATTATATTTTATATAAGCGTTTTATATATATTATATAACAACATAGATATATGTATTAGAAGCTGAATTATAGAATTAAGGATAGAGTACAGTTCAGTTTTGATATAGAATTAGTCAAAATCTGGACTCAAATGTATGAGAGTTTTCATTGTCAATTTATGCAACATGTATAATAATCTATGCATACACTTATATGTAATAATAATGTGTTTTTGTCTCATTTAATAATATTCAAGTAATGCAGTAATTTTCAACATGAAATAACTGTTTTAATATATATTTGTGTTAATGATATTCAGTCTGCTTGCTAAATAATAAGCAATAGTAAATCTATAAAATGCCTGACAAAGTGTATGGAAATCAATTTGAGGGAAAGAAGCACTAGCATTTCTGTCACAAATGATTGTTTTATTACTACATGGTTCTTTTTATCTATTGGCTGGGCCTGCGGAAAGACAGGAGAACAGACCAACGAGGGTTGTCAGTCCATTCATTTCCTCTTCTCCGTTCCTGCCTCCCCACGGCATTGCTGACCTTTCACTTTCTGACATCAGCAGTTGTATTTAGTGAGTGTGTGTGTGTGTGTGTGTTTAGAGTCACATGTGTCTGTGTATAAAGAACTACACTGAAAGGCTTTTGTAGCTTTGGACTAAACACCCTGGACCCTCAAGAGTTTTCCACAAAGTTAACTCTTTATGGTACAGTGTTGACATTATTTGTCTTCACTTCCTAATCAGAAAACTACAAATTTCATTGTTAGGTTTAAAAGCAGTCTTTAAAGAAACCTATAATATGCTGTTTAAAGCCTCTAGACCTCTAGGAGGAAAACATGCTGAAGCATTGAAAAAAAATTTTGGGTCACAGATGTTTATAAAATATAAGTTGAAGAAACAAATCACAATGTTAAGATAATCATGTTATGTAATTCTGCATTTTCCTACTGTTTTTTTTATAGTGGCATAAGTTATTTATTTTGTTTAAATGATTTAACTAGAAAATGTGCTAAGCTATATAATTGTGTTTATGCATAAATAACATCATTATTATTTATACTTCATGTATTCAATAAAAGCAAACAAAGTGTATATTAAAATAATAAATTATAAAATCAATTACTTTTTTCCATTGTTGTACTAATGTTAATGTTACATTGTGTTATATTTTTTTCTTCATATACATATAAAAAATGTTTATTCATCTATATAAATGTTTATTCACCATTTATTCATCTACATATATTTTTTCTTCATATACATATAAAATATATATATTTTTTAGATATTTAATTTGATAGATATATATTTTTTCTTCTTCTTTCTTTAATATGTATATAGGAATGTTGCATCATTACAGGATCATAGAGAATTTAAATGTATAACAACACAAGGACGATAACTATAATGATAAAAATCATTCTAAATATAATAATAATTCATTACATTTATATAGCGCTTTATAAAAGAATAGTATAGTCTGTACCTCAACTATAACAGTGCAGATTAACAATATCATTAGAACAGATAAAAATCATCCATCATAATCATTATCGGGCCTGAGAACTGTGAGAAACACAACCCAGAACTTGTAGAGCATTAAAGAAACAACTCGTAAAACAAGCACACAATTGAGTCAATTGACCATTTATTCATCTTTTATTTGAAAACATTTTACAGAGAATATCTCAAACTAATTAAGTGGACTTTTACATTTGTCTGAGATTGTGTTTTTGTGTTCCTAACCTTCTAGCACAAAGCACCACTTGTTTATTGCTATGGATATCTGTCACTGTTAAGGGTCATGTTTAATTCAGCAATTTTAAAAGAACACACTTGAATCTTAAAATGCTACAAAGGAGATAAAAATAACTTGTAGGGTTACAACTCCAATCTCTCATCCCCGTTTGCTCCCTCTTTAAAAAAAAAAAGATATTCAACCAATTAAATAACAAGACTCAAAGACAATACACACCAAAGACCTATACCTCAGTAACCAAATACATGGAGCTAAGGCTATGCGCTGTGGTGGCAAAAGATGAACCGGTTGCTTTTACATCGTAGGATGCGACATGTTCCAAGTGGCTGCAATTGGCAGGCGAGCTGCTGGTGAAATATTCAAGAATAATTGTTGCTTTTCCTTGAAATGACTCTATCCTTCTGTCAGATAAAAGAGAAGGAGACAGGTACGGTGCTTCAGCGGGGAGTGTGAGTCGACTTTTAGCTAAGGAAATCTAGTACGGTAAGTCTAAAAAAAGTTTGCATTTTTACAAAATACTCAATAGGAATAAAAAATGTTCTTTGTTATTCCAGAAAACAACTTCAATCACTCTTTCTCCTCAGCCTCGGTGTCGGCCGTCTCAGTTTCCTATAGAGAAAAAAGCACAAAAGAAGAAAAAAAACAAAAACGTGTATGACTTCTTGAATGTAGACGACATTATTTATTTAGCTTTTCTAAACAGTTAGATTGTGTTATGAGAAGTCACATCCAAAACCACTCAGTTAGTACGAGTAAGCCCACTTACAAATGATGACCATAATTCACCTCATGATTCATTAAACTTAACATCCTTTCTGTATCAGAGTGCGTTTATATAGATTTCATCCAATTCAAGGTGCTTTTTTTTAATTCGTCCTTCTTTTTTAACCTAATGTGGATAGACCGATCCATGTGTTTATCTGACGCTTGAATATTCAGGAAACCCGTTTGAAAACAGTGATTATTTTTGAATTTTAAAGAATTTTTTGGTACCATTTGGTGAAGGTAGTGGCAATAGATGCGATTCATAATATCAAATATATGTCATATGTACTGAACATGGTTAACCTCGGATACCAAACGTTCACAATGAAATGAAATTGTCTTTTTATTATTGTCTAACATAAAGAGACGGTGGAATAAATCTAGAGACGAGCACGCAAGCACACACTGCACTCTTCAAACTCTCATACCCTTTACTCTAACACTCTCGCTCTGCCCTCGGATGGACAGGAAGGAGGGGGCAGAACTTCTCCATGATGACACACTGACAGATGAGCGCGAGACACAGATCTGTGTGTGTGTGTGCGTGTGTGTGAGGGGACATGCAGGTGTTTGAGAAGCCATGGGAAGGGATACAGGAAAAGATCGTTAGATATTGGTCAGTATAATGTAATCCATGTTATTACAGAGAGATGAACAATGTCATGTTTGCTTAATCATTTTGTCACGAGTGGATTAGAAATGCACGTAGGAAAAAAGGACTAAAGAAATTAAGATGGAGATATACTGATCGTGACTATTCAACGAAATCAGCCATTACCTAAAGATTCTTGATTACGATTACAAGAGTACATAAACATACAGGCTGGTCTACAGTAGTTCATTGGACAACACATTTATTAAAAAATAACAAAGAATATTATCCTTAAGTTGTCTTTCTTTAAAGCAAAAGTTGTCGCCGTCAGCCCTTCTAAACTTTACATAAATGTCACCATTTCACACACAGTCATTTTAGTACAAACCGTCCAGAATACACCACAACATGCCTGTAACTAGGTCATTCTTTCCCACTCCACGTCTGCACTTTCACAACAAGATGTTCTAAAATATTTTTTGTATCCTGGAAGACAATTTGATTAATCTCAGAGCATTTTAAGGAAGGTTAGACAGCTCTAGGGGCAAAATGCTCAGTTTAGCAACTTGACGTGTGTTATGCGATACTAAATGACCAATGCTGGACTTAAAAGTAGACGTATATACACAACTGTTCCAATTTTACGATTTTTTAAGTATTTTTTTAAAGATGTAATACAGTGGTACCTCGAGATACAAAATTAATCCGTTCCGAGGCGGCCTTCGTATAATGAGTTTTTCGTATCTTGGAACACATTTTACATGTAAAATGGCTAATCCGTTCCAAGCCCTCCAAAAACACCCCATTAAATTTCATAATAAAGCTAAATTGACCTATAAACAATGAAATAACGTAAAATGTCGAAGCTTACCTTTCGAGTGAGGCTATCTCCGAAAGTGGCGGCAGAGGAGGAGGAGGACAAACGGCAGATAACGTACGTTTCGGGTGCGGAGTGGCTGAGCTAAAGCACGCCAGCAAGTACGTATAGAACAGGGGTCGGGAACCTATGGCTCTTTTGACGCCGCCGACAGATACTTCCGCGTTCGGAGGACAGAGACATCGTGCCGCCGCACCCCCCCCCCCCCCCCCCCCCCCCCTACTATAACTAAGATGGTGAGTTTCAAAATTGTTATGGGGCGAATCTCTGACTTTCAGAAACCTTTCGTATCTTGAAAACCTTTCGTATATAGAGCAGTAAAAAATTTCTTCTTTGCTTTCGTAACTTGGATTTTTCGTAAGTTGAGCCTTTCGTATCTCGAGGTACCACTGTACTTTTATTAAGCAAGGGTGCATTCAACTGGTCAGAAAAGTGACAGTAAAGACATTTAAAATGATAGGATTTCATCAAAGAATAATGAAAAAGTATCATAATTTTTTCTAAAATATTTACTTTTTTAACATCGACAATGATAAGAAGAAATGTTTTTTTGAGCATCAAATCTGCATATCATGTTACACTAAAGACTAGAGTGATGATGCTGAAATTAATTAATTTCAGCAACATATTCAAAATATTGTTTGATGGAATAAATGCAGTCTTGCTAATAAGTATAAGAGACTTTCCAAAACATTGAACGGTAGTGTATGACCATACTTCATTTTCGCTCTTCAATTAGTCATTTCACATTTTTGCCTCTATAAAGCCCATGTAGAGAAGTACTGAAAATGCTAGACAATGGCATTAGCAACCAAAAAGAGTTAGCGCACCTCCTCTGGCTTGGTCTCTCCATTTGCAGTGGGCGCAGATTCTTTCTCCTCTTTCTTTCCTTTGGCTCCGCCCTTCTTCTCCTTTACCGCTTTGTCATTGGATGGCTTCTGTGCGCAGAACACAAATGAAACAACGAAATAAATAATTCTGTACCAAACCAATTTAATTGCTCCAAAACACACCAGCTCTCTCTAAACGCTACAAAATCGGCTTCAAGAAAGTCCATATAATACACAAACTCCACCAAATGTGCAAATGCTTTCATATTCAAAGGAAAGAAATGACCTTTAATGCAAAGCACATGCAAAAACATGCTAAAAATGTCACAAAGATAGAGATAGATAGTGAGAAAGAGAGAGGTGTTACCTTGGCAGCTGGTTTTTTGGCCTTTGGTTCAGGTTTAGGAGCCGGTTTCTGAGGGTTGAAGGAAGAAAAATAAGTGTTGTAACAGACAATGCAAAGGCAACAATAAGCTGTAAATTAATTTCTGACAGAATAATACAGTGGTTTAAGAACTATTTCAATAAATATTATTATAGACACAATAAATGTGTTTGTAGTTCAGAATACCCAGAGGGCATGTGATAGCATCGCTATACGTTTATGACAAACCTGTTCCTTAGACTGGTTTCTAACACTGACTAAAGCCTATAGGGAATATGCAAATATATATACGGTCATATGGAAAGAGAAAAAAGACACTTACTGAGGAAAGACGCTCTGACCTCCGAGTGGGCTGTAAGAAAGAAAAACATTGAAAAAGTTACTCAAATGTGCAAAACTTAGCTAAACCGTGGAAGTTCAAACATAAATTATTTGAATGGCATTATTAGGACTGTCAATCAAACCAAAATGTACATGAATTATGATTATTACAAATGTGCCGTTAATAGTTTTACATGCGAAAAGGAAACATTTGATTTACCTCATGCTTAGTGACTTTGGTGGCATCTTTGGCCTCCGCTCCCTCAGGTGACTGCATAGACACAACAAACATGCAAAATTTGTACATACAAATACATTTATATTTCCTATGTGACAGGTGCAGATTGAATACAGTATTTTGAGGAAATGTCACCTTTTAGATGCCAACAGGTTATGTTTTACTGATAAAGTGATATCTACTAATTCATCTCACTTCACACAATGTTCATTACAAGTCGTTTTTGCTTGTTGGTCTTTATTATAATCAGATACACTGCATTGGCCTATGGTGTGTATGGTAAATTTAATTTACTCATTCTCTGGGTACGAATTTAATACGTCACATAAACTGGATGCCGTTTTATAGTATACTCAAGGTATGTAAAATACTTTTGAATTAATTTTTATTTTAAATCAAAAATTATTTTATAGTTATTATTTTATAGTATTTTATTTAAGTCTTTAAACATCCCATGTTTTATTATTATTGTTGTGAGAACTATTAGACATTAGAACCATTATTTAACAAAGTAGCTTGACCTGCTCTGAATCCAACAATTACAATAATACAACAATGTTGTTTGGACATAACCTGTTGATATTCAATTAATAAAATGTTTTTGTGAGCTTATTATAAAGACCAAAAAACATACTATTTATTTATGTTCCACATTTTAGCTGCAATAGTGCTACACAACACAGAAAAAAAAGTGACACTCAAAAGGTGATATGTATAGCACCTCATAAAAACATTTAAATCATTTTACACTAATTTTAGTGTTGGCTGCAATTGTCAAGTTCAATTATTGCTCAAACAGTGTTAATTAATACATTATTATTTTTTAAATTTAAAAAATGAAATCTTAATAAACTAAAAACATTTTGTCCCAAGCTAGATAACCAATAATAAGGACCAGATGAATGGTTGAATATTTACTGAAAAATAGGCACTGACCACTTGTTGCAAGAACTATATACAGTATATTTTTGTGTATATACACATATATATACACACACACACTAATATATATATATATATATTAGTGTGTGTGTGTATGTATGTATGTATGTGTACATACGTGCATATAAAAGGACTTTTTCTCTTCTTTGAGAAGTTTTGGATGCCATTCTTGGAAAGTGTCCATTGTTTAGCCGCACTAATTGAAGAGACACTCCCCCTAGAGAAAGTCACGCTTCAGTGCCTCTATCACGAACACATCTGACCGATGAACAGGAGTCTCATTTCAATTACTTTTTTTTAACTAATTATTATTTCGTGTTACCACAAACTTGGAGGGAAAGGTTTATACCGCCACATTGTTCTGCATTAGTCGACGCCCCCCCCCCCCCCCCCCCCCCCACTGATGCGGTGTAGTGAAGCTCGTTGGACTTAGATCATTACTAAAAAGCATAATTTGACCTGCAAACGTGCAGTTAAATCAGTACTATTTTAGAGTTGTCGATTTTTCTTATGAAGGATAAAGTTTAGCAGTGTTTTGTGTTGTGCACGGTCACAATATGCGAGAAAGAGTTGAGTGTGACTGACAGAGAGCTTTGTTACATACGGGTCTAACGCTCCGCAATGGGGGTGGAGGAAGAGCCTGTCGGTTCAAACATGGCTATAGAAAAATAATGGGGACCTCTATCGATCGACGAAAGTGAGGTAGTAACAAAACGAGCATCTTAAAATGGAGGTTCGCGGGTATCAGACGCGTTCGGCGCAACTGAAGCATCACGCAAAGTGACATTCAGCACAAGTGCGCACGGAGCGAAAGAGACATCGGGTCATTAAACCGCCAACTATCATGGAGGAAATCAGCAAGTGACGATGATCGAACGCGGAGATGATCGAATGTTCCATTGCTTTTGCAGGATTCCATAATCCAACCCGCGGATTAGGATAGAACGCTTTAAAAACTTGATCCTCGTTTTACCTGCTCGACGTACCGCGCGTTCTCCTCGTTGAAACGCGAGCCGCTATCTCTTAAAAACGGGGGAAAATCGAGGAAATGTGAGGAAATTAAAATATAAACTGGCTTACCTTCCTTTTGGGCATTTTTACAAATTTTCCTGTCACTTGTCTTGGTTAAATTGGAAAAGCAGGTATGGACCTGTGAGATGGGGGGAATGAGTTTAACTACCACCGAATTCAGGATCAATATCTAAAACACCTCTGGTAATAACATGTTAATATTATGCAGACCTCAGACTCTACCCTCGTCTTTCCTCATTGGTCAGTTCGATCTACACTGAACCGCCGTTCCTCAACGCGATTGGCCCGCGAAGCTAATATGGTAATATAATGCACTCAGGCATTGGTTTCATTTGAGGAAAGCTTTTGAGCACGTCGCTCTCATTGGTTACGCGCTCTCTGTATGCAAATCAGAGTGCTTTGTATTGGATAGGTTTAAAGGTCCGCGTGAGAGGGGATAAAATGTCGACAAACCAATCCACGCTTGACACCACACGCTCGGCTGTATGGGAAACGTATGCGCGGGCTCAAATGTAAACGTACACCGAAAAAGAAAAATGGTGTCCATTTAAAAAACAACAACAAAATAAAAACCGCGGCGAATAATAAAAGTGCAACTCCATTAGAATAGCATTTACTTCAATGAATACCTCTACTACTATCACCCCTGTTAAATAAGCATGGATGGATAAGAAATGCGAATCTGGAACATTAAAATCTAAAGTGTATGATGAGGTACTATAAATCTCACAGAAAAGTCACATTTCACCCCTAAAATCAAGAGAAAAATAACCTTAAACTGCAATATAACTAATATAACTATTATGATTAGCTTTAATCCAGCATGAGTTAAAATTAGTACTATAAATACCAACGTTAATAAATACATTGTCTTGGGTATAAAAAAACAATGTAGCTATTTAAAGAGAAAAAAGCACCTTTTTGATACTAAATTAGGTTTCATTATGGGTGAAATGTGACCTAGACATTTAAAACTTTCTTGACAGGTTTCATCAGATGCATGCTATAATCCTCTAACAGTTTCATTATTGATATAACTGATTCATGTGTGACAGTCATGTGATTTCAAGGTTAAATGCATAGAACCATTCGCCCACAAGCTCACAATAGCATCCCTCCACAATGACTTCACAAAGCCCACTTCTCTGTCACGACCTTACAATGGATGACATTCTATCGTAAGTTCCCAATAGTTAACATTCTACCATGTTTCACAACACACATGTATCTCTGGAAGCTTGCTGCACTCAAGAGAAGACAATCATGATGATGATAGAGGATGTTCATGTAGCAAGCATAAAATTCTAGGCCACACGTCTGTGGACCTGATTCTGGAGATGACTGCATACACATGTGCTGACTAATGGTCTTGCATATTCCAGTGTGTATGATGTTTCTGACATTGCTCTTTCAAAAGCTTACAACAACAACAACAACAAAAAATAACAAAGACACTTAAACCATAAAAACTGTATTTGAATGTTCATCGAGGATCACTATTTCAAATCAAACCATACAGAACAAAATCTGATTACAGAGATAGACAAATAAGATAAAATAAAGCCACAGAATCCACCGTAATATGTCATAAAATAATAGATCTTTTCATAGTGATCCGTTTTAGTGCTACAGTAAGATGTTGCAATGCTTTGGAAAATAATACAATTAAGAAAAAAATATCAGTCAAGTTACAGTGAGAATTACGGGACAGAACACCAAAAGTCACCTACATTTTTAGATGCAAAGTGAGCATAGCTCCTTTTCAACCTATTAATTGTATGTGTTCAGAAAAAAATATGGCCCTGAAGTGAAAGCATCTTTTTTGATTAAAACATAATTAAATATTTGATTTCTGTTTGTTTCCTATGTAAACCTGTCCTTTCTTTAAGTTCACTTATAAATTCACTTATAAATTCAAACTTATAAAGTCACAATAACCAACGATATAAAGCACATTGTTTCTAGTATTTCACAAAAGACTAATCAGTGATTGAGATTGAAATGAAACCTGCAATGCTTTATAAATAAAGACCAAATCACTATAATTTGAATAGAGCTAGAAAACATCTGCTATACACAAAAAATTACCACAACCACCTGACAAAATCTCACAGATAATGACCCATGATGAGCATGGCTTTAAAAAACATCCAAAGTGGTAAAGTAAACATTACCTACTTATATATAAAAAATAAAACATTTCATCATGTTTAAGCAGGCAAATAAAGACACTGTATTAGCTGCAAAATCAAGTGGAAGTCAAATTACAGGAGCATTTTCTGTTACTATATGGTTAAAGTAACAAGGATTATTTGTTCTCTTATACCACACATACATACATCACTGTGTTAAATAACAAAATATCATACCAAATTACATTTATCTGGTAGCACAAGTACAATTTAAAAAAGACGTTTTAAAAGATTGAAATGATAATACAACAGAAATAATCCATTGTTCACTTTGGGACCAGATAGTTAGATCTGAGGAAATGCCACTTGGCTAGATACTTTGTTATCTATTGCAATGATATTTTAGCGTGCCCTGTATAGAGATAAGTTGAGTATTCGGCTTATAGTTTAACCTATAAACTTGATTATATTTTATAAGCCAGGCTCTCTCCTTTGTCACATAATAGACATTAACATTTATCTAAAGTGAGGTGAAGGGGGGGAGACTAAAAAGTGCTGTGTGGGAGGACTGGTTCAGAAAAGACACAGCCCAGACCTGAGTCAGCCAAGCTGCAGCGTGGCTCTCCAAAAGAGGGCAAGGCTCTGTCACAGTCATATCAGTACTGAAAGTGCAGAGCCTTTTCCTTTTACACAAACATAAACTGAATCTCACACAAGACTAACGGCTAATGCACACCACCCTCTCTACATATCAAGGTCTTGTAAATTAAGAAAATATGAATACAACATTAACTATAGCTACTGTCCATGCGGTATGCAAGGGAGTTTCTCAGCGATAATAACAACATAGAGAGGTAGAGTCCAATGACCTTGTCTCCCATACATAACAATGGTGTTTTGTGAGGATTTATCACCCATGAATATTACTTTTTCCCGATATGAAACTGTTTAATGGAATGTTTTTATTAAACAAAATTCCTGTATTTTTTTCCAATAAAAAAACTGAACCTTGCTGGTCATTTTTTTTCCGGTGGCCTAAATGCCTAAAAACCTTTTGGTGTCCTTGATGAACATAAAAGTATAGATTGTTAAGAAGATGTGCAAGTCACAACAGATGTGTTCCCAACCAGACAGGTCGTATGTTCTGGATTTGAATCACTCGCACGGATTACATTAGCAAGGGTCAGATTGTCATTCTAACAGTTGATTTTAACATGATTCTGATGTTGAACACAGATAAGATATTTTAAAGAATGTCATTAACCATACAGTTGATGACACTCATTGACTTCCATAGTAGAAAAAAAAAAGTTTAACGAGTAAATGACAAAATTGACATTTTTGGGTGAACTATCCCTTTAACCACGATTAGTTTTGGTCCTTTTGTATATTTAACCATGAAAATAGTGTAATTGAGGACATTTTTCTTAATTATTTTCGCGGAAGTGTTCAAAAAGAGGCATGTTAGCAAACCAAGCATTGTTTAATCAGGGATTACTTCATAAGGGAGCACGTTTTGGATTCTTTCCTTCTGTTTTCAAGAAATCTTTCGTGTTGACAATAAAAGTGCTCTATTCAGAGTGTGACTTCCTCTATGTCATCATCAAACGATGTAATGGCCCTGACCGTGGGTCGGCTCTCAGAGACTTGTAGAGTGCTTCTATTGCTGGGGAGAGAACTGATGTTTAGTTCAATTGCTGTGTCCGAGTCCCTCCTCCGTCCATTCGCTGGTACTGATAGAGGGGGGTTTTGTATCTCCATCTTGCTGGATGGATCTGAAGAAGATGGAGTGGTAGTGGCCCCAAAAAGCTGCTGCATGAGGTTGGACTTCCTCTCTTTGACCAGGCCACTCAGATCCAGCCCTTCATCTGGTTCTCGAGGTGACTGATTTGTGTTTCGTGTGCCCAAACCTGTACGGGAGGCAGATTTACCGAAAGAAGGGGCGTAGCTGCCAAAAGCAAGATCAAGATCCTCAGTAGGTCCTTGTGCTCTGTGACCACCTGCTCTTCTCCCACTCCCAAATGTGTTTGTGTTCTCTTCTGGCTCTGTGAATTTAAAAATACCATTGTGGTTACGTTTCTCGGACAACCGTGGAGGAGAGCGGATACTTCCTGTGTCATCAGAGAAGAAGTCTGAGTCCTGACCCTGAGTCTGCATGTCAATCTCACGCATCTTAAGCAATAACTGCTCTTTGCGGTGGCGTTCCTCTTCCGCACACTCTTGATTGGCTTGGATCTCTAGATTTCTCGCTTTATGCTGCAACTCTTCCAGTTCATGCTGCTTCCTGCTCTCTTCCTCCTTTGGAGATATAAACAGGCCATTCCTCCAATCTTCTTCCTTCCTATTTAGGCCTGTTTTGGAAAAAAAAAAAAGATGAATCGCTGTTGTTGCAAACCACATTTAAACATTACATTACTGTTTAGAAGTTTAGAGTCAGTTAGGTTAGATTTTTTTATTTATTTTTTACGAAATTTATATTTAGCAAAGATGCATTAAATTGTTGTGACTACAGTCTTTCACATTGTAATAAAAAAAGCTATTTTAAATAAATGCTGTTCCTTTGAGCTTCCGATTCATCAAAGAATCCTGATAAACTAATCAATAACAAATCATTAACCACTGTTTAAATGGCAACAAATCATGGCCTCACAGAAATACATTACATGTTTAAATAAAATAGAAAACAGCGAGAAAATGTTTCCCTCACCCACACGCAATTTTTTGTGGAAAAGTCCTAACGCTCACCATCTTCGCGCACCTTTTAATGGAAATATCCTAACGACAGACTCTCACAAAGCCTATCACCCCTTAACTCATAACTCACAGTGATACTTTTATAAGTGATTTACAGCGGTTTTACCTCCTGTTGTTAACATTAATTGTGATTGCTATTGTTCACATAGTGAAATATATACATACAGTACAGCATATAGACAATGACCTCAAGATGAGGAAGAAAGAAGGTACAAAATTCTCCCTGTAAGCAGTAAAACCCTCCTTTCGTCTCCTTCACGCCAGCAGCGACGCTACTCAAAGGTAAAGTGCGTGTTACAGTAAATTGTCAAGTATTTTTTGAGTTTAATTGTCAATTATTAATTAGTATTTATATGAGATCTTAATGGTTATAATTTTAACTGTAATTAATAGGGTAAAACCAAAAAAATATTTAAAATGGGCTTTTATGGCATTTATTGCATTCTTATGGGGAAAATTTTTTGGTGTACGAGAATTTTGAGTTACGAGCTCGCTCTTGGAACGAATTAAACTCGTAAACCGAGGTATTACTGTATTACTTTTACAGTATTTTTGATCATATAAATATAGCCTTGGTGAGCATTACAATACATACAGCTTCTTTCAAAAACATTTGAAAAATCTTACTAATTCCAAACTTTTGTACTGTAGTGAACTTAAAATATTTACCTGCTTTTCCAATTTAACCACAAGTTAAAGTGACAGGAAAATGTGCAAAAATATCTAACATATGCATGTGTACATGACTGAAAACTTGTTAATTGAGTTTCTGGTTTTAGTTATATTAACATTACTTCATTTTACTTGAAATGATTATTTCAAATACAGTGGAGTTCACTTATCTCGACTCACGGTTAACTCGCCAATAGTATTATGTCGACGTTTTTGAAGTGGAACCGCCAAACTCCCTATTTGTCTTAGCATTTTCTTGTGGTTTATGTCGATTCTTTTACGTCGGCGAAATCGAATATCTTGAGCACAAAAGAGGGACACTTCACATGGTTATCTCATGACTGAGAGTTCACTGCGCATGCACTGAGTTCGCGTTGCACGTGGATCGCGGTCAGTGTTGCCAAGTTAGCTATAACTATATTAACTATATTTAGCGAGTTTTCAGACCACTCTATCACATATTTTCAAAAAAGCGACTAGCGACAAATCTAACGACTATATCTGGAGTTATTGGAGACTTTTGGAGACTCTCTGAAGAGAAAGCACATATTGCTCTTACTCTTCTCAAGGAGCAGCGAGTGCTGCCATGGGCCGCATCCCAAAGCACTCACAGGCCCACGCACAGCAACAGCCCCCAGATGCAGGCAGAGCAAGAGATGTTCACTCCTCCACGTGCAAATTAATCGCGCATGTGCGGGAAGCCGCCGCTGGCTGATCACACACACACACACACACACACACACACACAAACACATCCCTGCTTCTGTTGTGACACGCGGTCTGCTCAGCGCAGCTGCGGATTGAAAGACCGAGGTTGTTAAAAGACGGGACGAAGCCTAATTTGTTGAGAAAGCACATTAGACAGGCAGAACGCAAGAAAGTATGCAATCTAGTACAGCGTGATGACCTCACAAATATGTTTTGACTGTTTACGCTGTGAGTGAAATTGTGTTTGCAATGTTGGAGAATATAATTAAAGGTTTATATCAAGAATCGAAGGTGTTTTTATTGTATACTGGTAAATCTCTGCTGTTAGTTGGTGCACATATGACTTTTTTTGTTAGCAAACATATACAGTGTATGTACATTTTTATAGCATGCCGATCGTCATCAAATAAATCGCCATATTGGCTGTTGGTTATCTCGATCATCGGTTATCTCGATGCTTTTTTCCAACCCCCGAGGCCGTCGACATAACCGGATTCCACTGTACTTGATTATTTCAAATTGTTATGGCAATAATAGAATTACATCTTTGTATGTCTTTAACTGAGACAAGACGGCATTCCTACCTCTGTTTCCCTTTAAGTTCTTCTCATTTGAGTTGAGCTGTTGATCTAGTTTTTGTCCCTCCATGACTTTACGCAGCTCTGTTTCTCTTTCTCTGTCATGCAATGCCTCTTTTTCTCTCTCATTCTCCTCAGTCTGTTCCATCACAGATTCCATGACCCTTTCGCTCTCCCTTTCTTTCCAAAACTGTTGGATCTTCCATTCCTTTGCTTCTCTCAGTCTCTGCTCCCTGCCTTGTTGATCCTGCAGATATATTGTAGAAAAAGAAAATGGATGACAAAGGAAGTTCATAATTTCTGTAAGGCTTGCTCACTGAAATGTTATGTACTATGCGTTTAAAGAGACTGTCTGCGCAAAATGAAAATTGTCAGCATTTTCTCAACCTCATGATGTTTAAATGTGGCATTCAATTGGCATTTCTCAATCAGTTAAAAGACACACAAGAACCCATTGCATTTGGCATCACAACATTTTTTATATACATTAACAGCTGCTATTGTGGAGAATTTGATCTCATTTTATGAATCTTTATGGTATTTTTAATTTTTAGAGCTAGACCGCTTTTAATCACCACTGAATTGAACTGTATGGGATACATACCACATGATAAGAATGCGTTTTAAATGACATGAGGTTGAGTAAATGACGACAGAATTAACTAGACATTCAAACTTGTATAAAACGGATAAAACAATAAACATACTCTCTTTGCTCTTAAAACCTGATATCTCAATTCAGAATGATATTTAAGAATCATGGACACTGTAAAACTAATCAGCCAGCTTACTAGTGTTCTTCTGTTGATTTAGACTATTTGGCAGAGGTAAAGAGGTCATCACTTCATGCAGCAATACAAAGCGTAATTAAAGATGTGAAGATTTGCTTTAGAAGCCAGCATATGAACTATTATTTTATTGTGTGCTGCATGCTGGTATTCAGTAAGGATGCTCCGACTAATTGGGCACAAATCGTTATTGGCCAATAATAACTTATCAATATATTTTGATCAGTGGTCAATCAGATGATATAAAACTCGTGAGCCGAGTTTTCTATTGCTTCACAACATTCACCAGCCTGGCATTTTGACCAGGTGTCTTTGTGGAGACATTGCAATAATAGAAACCCTACAGCAAAAAAACAGGGCTGTGTGGTTTTAGTGCATATCTTTCCTTCACAGCAATGTGCTTTCGTTCCTCCCTAAAAGTACATAAAAATATGTCAAAATGCCCGGCTTGCTGAGTATTTGCTTAAACATCATTGGTTGTATGACCATAAACAGTTGGGAAATAATTTGTAACTGTAATAGTATGGATTCACACATTTGGCCTTAAAGTGATAGAAGCCTAATATTTCTGCTCCTGTCTGTGTTAAACAAAAACAAACACACACTGCTCTAGTAGATTTGGAAGGATTAATCTATATTTATACGTTTAATTACTTTCTGTTAATAAAGACTGTTCTGTTTTTTATTTGCTATTTCACAGAAATGTTACTTGTTGAGCTACAAGTTGTTCCTAATCACCTCACTACAGAGGAAATGTAAAATGTTCCACAATTCATGATACTTTCTCATCTCTTAATTGTTTTATGCTTAAAATACATTGTTGTTAAGAATATTTGGGCTACTATTTATTTTGGTGATTGGTAGCGGCCAATACTGCTTCAAGTGATTGGCAATCGGTGATCGGAGCACCCTTAGTATAGAGAAGGACAGATTTTCAAGGCCAACCTTTGTTACTCTGTGGTTCACAGAAGGCTTTTGAACCTGAAAGTCAATAATTAAAAATTACTCCGAGATGAATTAACAAGGAAATTCATGGGTATGTAAGCTAACTAAAAGATCAATAAAACAGAATGAGAAAGAGAGACAGGGAAGGTGTAAATTAAACATGAGCTAAATCAAAAATCAACAACAGAATTAACTGCATTCATAGTATCAAATGAGCTGTATATCGATAAGAGCTGTCTACAGAGACTACGGTACAGATGATGGCATCAGATGATCCTCCAATGACAAAGCGGACGCAAAAAGTTATTTCAGTCAAAAGTTGTTTTAGTCAAACAATACAGGATGGCAGACAAAGGCAGATGTCTAAATAAGAAACATTAATTTAAAAAAATATTGAATTATAATTTATATGGTACTTATCACACTTTAAATAGTTAACCCTGGGTCATTATAAACCCTGGGTTATCTTGCATCACGTTTCACACTGCTCATAATTTAACCGGGGTTAACAGTTAATCCTGGGTATTCATGAGCTGATGTTTTACATTGTACATTCCTAAACCCTGGATTAAATTTCTTATTTACATTTTTGCAAGATCAGTGTCATTGATTGGATGAACGCAGCACACGGTCTGTCTACATAAAGTTTCATAACCCCGGATAAAAAGTAGTGCTAACCCTGCTTCTAAATTACAAGTGTGAAATATTCCTTTTACCGGGAGTTAAAAGCTGTCTTTAGAACAATTACCCAAGTTAAGCGCAATGTGAAAACCCCTATTTATTACTTAGTAATCATTCAATAATAAAAGCAGTTCATTAGTAATAATAATTGAAAATAGAAATGTATTATTTTATCCAACATCTGTGTGTGATCTACGTTCATTCTAATTAAAGTATTAAACTATTAATTTAGAAAAATATTAAAGGGATAGCTCACCTAAACATTTAAATTCTGTCATCAATTTAGTCACACTCAAATTCTTCCAAATCTGTATGAGTTTCTTTCTTCTGCTAAAAACCAAAATAAAATATTTTAAAGAATGTCAGTAACAGCTGATGAGTCCCATTGATTTGATTCTTTTTTCATACTATGTAAGTCAATGGGACTCATCAAATGTTTGGTTATCCACATTCTTTAAAATATCTTCTTTTGTGTTGCAGAAGAAAGAAATTCGTACAGGTTTTATATAACTTGAGGTCAGTAAATGATGACAGAATATTCATTTTTGGGTGAACTATCCCTTTGATTTCTATATTGGGTGCTTTTTGTGAGTTGCTTCCTAAGTAGAGTATTACAAATTGGTTCTGTGACGATTTGGATGCTATAAACAACAAGGCAGGTCAAAACTAGATTTTGAAACAAAGCGAAAGTGAATACTTGGGTAATTCATTACATATAATAAACTGAAAGTGTGTACAGTTTTTATGAACTAGAGGACTCTTATGTTTAATAAATAAATAGATTTCAGAAAACAAAATATAGCAAGACGTCATCCGAGTTCTTTATTAAGCAGGCTGTACGTGCCTTTAGAGAGAGGTAGTCATCAGCTTGGTCGTCAGGTGGGAGTCCGTTGGTAAGAGCTGGAGGTGGTGATGGGAAGTCCAATGAGGACGTTCTGTCCTCTGTCTGTACTGCTTTAGTGCTGGTTGTATTGGAGCCTTCAACCCATATACAAACATGTTACAAAATACATAGATTACTGGCACAAACCCATACAATATAAATAATATTGTTCCCTACAAGGCCCTTCAGTCCTTACAACATCTCTGCAAACACTCTTATATCTAGTCAATAGAACCACTGCGAAGCCAAGCTGAAGCACATGGGAATATACAGTAATCATCATAGGAACCAGTTTGTTATGGAGTCATTCCTTGTCTGCTAGTTATGGACTGAATTTTTAAGTGTCCTGGGAGAAAGGTGAATAGTACAGTTGTGTAATGAGCCTATCAACAAACATTGATCTACCTTTTCGTTTACTGCCATTCTCTACTTCTTTTCTGGAAGAAGCTTTAAGAATCCTGTTAGCGTATATGTTTCGAGAATCCAGCTCCTTCTCTTTCTCCTGAAATTACATGCAAAAAATGAACATTGTGTGATGATTGCTATTAAATTAATAAACATCTAACACTGTGCACGGCTTGTGGGCGTTCCAAGTACATTATTAGGTACCTTTATTTTAGTGCAAAGTTTTTCCACTTCCTCCTGTAGTGCTTTAACTTCCTGTTGTGCATCGTGAGTTTTCCTCCTCTCATTAGCTAGCTGCCTTTGAAAGCTCCCGCTACTCAGCTCCATGTTCTTCTCCAATTCCTGATGACACATTACACAGACAGACGTAGACATAAACACATGCTGACAGAGTGATCCTTACAGGATGAAATCATTGCAGTCATAACTTTTAAAAGTTGTACTGCATTTATTTCCTTCAAACTCACTTGTCCTTCACTTTAAAACATTAAAAAGGATGGAAAGAGGAAAAACTATGAGGAAAATTAGTGTAAAACCAGGGCAACTTTCAATCTTGATTATTGGTGCGATTAACATTTAGCCATTCATCAAAGTAGCTAATTCTATATTTACATTTTTTAATTACACATTTTAGAATTATTATCATTATTATTCATTGTAGAATTATATTGTATATGTTAATTATATTATATTGTATTTATTGTAGAATTATACAACTACTAAAATAATTATATAAATAAAAATATTATTATGGTAACACTTTATATTAAGAGTTAACACTACTTCTACTGCATTACTAGTACATTTTTAACAATGAACAGCTGGATTTTCATTAACTAATATAAAAAAGATGAATAAATACTGTAACAAATGTATTATTCATTGTTAGTTAATACATAATGTTACATACAACTAATGTTACCAAATGAGACCTTATTATAAAGTGTTTCCATCCATTGTTTCTTGCTTGTAATATTTTTACCTTTACTCTGCGTTCACTTTCTTGCAATTTGGCTTGAGCATACATCAGTTTTCGTGACAATTCCTCCCTCTCTCCAAGATTGTGGTCATCTGCAAGTTGCTGCAGCTTCTGGAGCTGGCTGCGACAGCGCTGGAGCTGGACGTCCGTTTCCCTGAGGCTGCGTTCAGCTGTGCGTTGGTTCTCCTGACTGCGTCGCAGCCTCTCGCGCAGCACGTGAGTCTCATTGTTGTGACGAGACAGCAGCTGTGAGATTTCGCTCTCTGTATCATCATAGCGATGCAGAGCTTTCTCTTGCCGCAGATGTAACTGTCGCAGTAAACGGTTCTCGCGCTGCAGCTCGTCTGCATGCAGCCTCAGCTCAGACAATGCGTTCTTCAACTCGTTGATCTTTAGCAGACGTGCAGACAGCATGCGCTTGGTGACGGGGTCCACTTCTTTGGATGGAGCGTCTTTACTCAAACTTTGGGATCGGATGCCTCCTGATCGCTGTTGAGGATGATGGGAGTGGGGTGGGAGACGCCGTGCCACACCTTTAAGTACACCTAAAAAGAACAAATAAAGTGTACATAAGTAAATAAAGCCACAAACAAGCAAAACAAAACACAAATATGTGCCTTATTACCATATATCTGAATACATACATACATATATACACATTTAAAAAAGTAAATAAATAGTGTGTGTGTGAATACATATATAAAAAAACAGTATTTTTGACCTTTAGAAATCATTGAACTCTAAAGCTCATTTCTTATTAACATCAATGTTGAAAACGGTATGTGTTACTTAATATTTTTGTGGAAAGCATTTATTCTTAGATGAATAAAATGTTTAAAAGAACAGCATTTTTTTTTAACAATGTCAGTCTTTATTACTTTATTATTTAACATGTATAATTTTAATGCAACTTTGCTGAATAAAAGTATTCATTTCTTTATTTACATTTTTTGTTTTAAATAAGTATGTCCCAGACTTTTGAACGGTAGTGTACAACCCAATAGTCCTTTTAATATACTGATAATCATTGTGGTAAAACAATTTTCCATTCAAATGATGCTTGACGCTGTAAATATCTCTTATGCAGTCTGCTGGTCATTATTGGTACTGCAGGAAACAACAGTTATTAGATTATATTCTAAATACAGTATCTAAATTTAAAAAGAAAAATATAGAAATTGAAAGATTATAGGACGATTTAGCATCATGGCATAATTTGTTATAACAATAAGCTTTTTTTGTTGTAATTACACAGTTTCTAAAATGATTCTCATTATTGCAATACAGAACTTTTACTGTTAATACAGTAAAATACAAATACAAATATGGTATATAAATATTTATAAGTTTAAATGTATTTTTATTTTTAAATAACATTCATTTGTTTAATTATTATTTATTTCTACATCTATTATTTTTCAAGATTTGTTAGCATTATTGTGGAATTGGTCAAAATAATGTCATGATGAAAAATGAATGGTCCTTAAAATAGGATTCATGTTAAATTAAACTATAAAAAAAGAATTTTCTTATTTCTTTTTGTTTTTAGACTGAAATATGGCCTGACCAATGTCCTTGACAGACTTCGTGAGAATCATCTGCAAAGACAGTGAGAACATCACACTGCCGCCCATCACTCAGATCAGGATGATTCACAGCAATCAGAGTGACTCAAGAAAATTGATTGAAGGAGAAAAAAACTGGCGATGCACAACCACCACAAGATTTAGATGCTGATGGCCTTGAACATCATGTTAATTACATTACACCTGTAACTGGTGGATAAGAGGAGACATCTAACTAATTTCATGCGCTTAACCTTCTGGACCGCTGATGAATTATGATTACTGGCTTGTAATAAAGTGAGTGCAAAGGAGAGGTAAACAAGTTTTTCCATAAACAGTACTTGAGTAAAGTACAAAACCTGATGATAATGTTATCCAACATGATTAAATTGGGATCAATTCAATAAACATATTGTTCTTCAAGGAAATTACAATTTATTTATTGGACAAAGTCCAATTTATTTATATTTTATTATTATATAATGTTATAATGCACATGGTCAGTTAAATATTTACTTACTTGATCAGTGACTTAGAAATAGTTGAATCTTAAATATTTACTCTTAATTTTACATGTTTTAAATGTTTCTTGTTTTTGGTTGTTATCCTAAAGCATTCTGGTTTAAATTAGATTTTAATTCCTAGATTTTCAATAGGATTTCAGACTTTTGGACCTTACTATATGTGTTTGCCTATAATGTGCATGTGTATACCTGCTCGATGTAAGGGGCTGCTGGACACTCTCTTAGATCTCCCTTTTCTGTATGGAGATGGAGAAGCTGATGAGAGAGACCGATCCGAGTGCGAGGCGTTTTCATAATCATCCGAGTAGAAAGAGGCACTGCTGCGATCTCCATCCGAACACCGATCGTGGTCTGGGTCTCCATGTGTTCTGTTCCGCGCATGATCCCCAGCCGAGCTCTCAGTGTCTTTCCGGTATTTCTCCTGTTTCCCAGAACGTAGGGGAGATTCCGAGATCTTCGCATCACTATGGTGAGACGATCGGCTGTGCTCTGATTCCTGATTTTCTGGATGCAAATCCATGTCTTCCCCTGCAATACAGTTCATAATGATCAAGACAACATCAGACTGAGACTGAACTGAATTATGCTTCATGCATAATTAATAAACAGCACACATACCTCCAAACACACAAAAAAAGAAAAGAAAAAAAAGCATGGTATGTTTGCAAATCAGGTTGTGAGTTTGTTTGTGTGCCTTGAGCGGATCGTGACATAAATCCAGACACTAAACACTCAAGCTGTCGGGGGGGGCTTCATCAAGATTGCATCAAAACAATATCACATTTGTTGCGCGTTCACAACAGTATTGTGTTATTAATGTGGTTAGAGATACAGTCCATACACTAACAGATATGATGTATTCACTATTC
Source organism: Rhodeus uyekii (assembly GCA_037043235.1). NCBI lineage: Eukaryota > Metazoa > Chordata > Actinopteri > Cypriniformes > Acheilognathidae > Rhodeus > Rhodeus uyekii. Next base: position 2,542,420 of record JAWRVZ010000027.1, read on the forward strand.
AGCCATACAATTAGGAACATTACTATTTTTTAGGCACGATCTTGAACATTAAGGCATTTATATATGTGGCTTTGTTCAGAATAAATTGTATTATGCTCATGCCAGACACTCTGGTACCAAATCATGGTATAAATTGTGATCGTTTGAGGAAGGTCTCAAGTTGGACACAAATAAGAAATCATCAAATGTCACTAAAAGCATAGAGTTAATAGGGCTGGATACAAGTTTAAAAAAAAGAAGAGCTACAGCAGATCTGTTGCGTATCGTCATGAAATAAACAAGATTAATGACCCTTTTATAAGGCTACTGACAAGTCCTCCTTTTTCAGTCCCTGAAGCTGCAGAATCCTGATATCCCCTCTGGTCTCGGTCACCATGGAGATTGAGTCTGTCCTTTATAATATAATTCACTCCTTAATGGCATGCTAAACACATTCAATTACGGTCTCACCTTTCACCTTCCTCTTTTTTGGTAAAATGTTTCTACGGCATCCATTTCGAGCTGTCAAAAGTCGTAGTTTTTGCAGACAAAAAAAAACTAAAATTCTTTAAAGTTGATATGAAATATTTAACGTTAAAATAAATAAAATTTGCGTTTTTTATAAAGGCCTTCCCCAAACAAATATCAGTCATATTTGCTACTACCAAATTACATGCTTGTTTAAACTTGAAATAACTGCGTGTTAAATGAATTAGTTTTGAATTAATCTCTAATTGAAATCAGTTTTATCATACTCCTCCACAGACCTATTAATGACTTAAGGTAATAAATATTATGCAAATGCAAGACTGATACAATAACACACTAGCAGAAAGTGCTTTTAAACATAAGACATTAATTCACCAATTCGGTCTAATGTTAAAAACCTTTTTAAACAGCCACGGAGTTGCCCATTACACAGTGTTTTGTACAAATATGATACACTGGCATCAAGCTCTGAAGCCACATGTCCATTGACAGGCCAGATGGACTTTAAATGGCCTTAGAATCCATCAAAACAGTTTGGATGACATTATTATTAAATTGACTTTTATAAAAAGAACCTAATGTGATGATGCAAAAGTACATACCATACAAGTGTGATGAACTTACAATAATGCAGACATTATAGGTATTGTAGGTTTTATAGGTATTGTTGGTATTATAGGTATCATAACAAAAGCGCTTTATGAATAGAGAGCTGGTTAGTTAAACTACAGGTGTTCAAAAACAACAGGAAGTCGTTCATTTAAAACAAAACAATGTCTGACTGCATCTTAATATGTGTATATACCCTTGTATCAAGGCAGAAGCTGCTTGTGTTTCTTTTTTACCAACTGGTTGTTGGTATTTAGTGTTTTCCGCGTATCAAAACGAATATCAAACGTTGAACCTAAACGCAGCACTGGAACAACGCGCGTGAAATGCTCTTAAAAGTACTTACCAGTTTCTTGCTTTTCGGTCGGTTTCTTCATAACATGACTCGATTAACGGCTCGCAAACTCGCTAGCCAGCCACATGACGAGCTAGCTGGATTATATCGTGCAACTAGGACAACACGCAACACTCTCAACTGTACAGACGACACCAAACGTTCAGCAAAACGTTATCCGATACGGCAACGAGAGAGCGAATGGGTTTGTTGGGTCGTCTATCCTTTAAACAAGCGCCATCTGAGGTCGATTATGGCGGAGATTGTGGCTTTTGAAGAGGAATATGTTCTTTACTGAAGGAGTTGGTGAAATCTCTGAATCCACGCCTCGCCTTCTGCTACTGGACTGCTGTCATAGTGACGCCTCTCCATGGCAACGTGCGCGCGCCTGTCAGTCCGTCAGCACTTGTTGATATTATTGACGGACAAGCTTTAAATGTGATTAAAAGTTGCAAAACTCCTCAGAAAGACATACAAAAATCTCATATTGGCCTTAATAACTGAAATAAGACGTCAAAAACGTTATATATATATATATATATAGAGAGAGAGAGAGAGAGAGAGAGAGAGAGAGAGAGAGAGAGAGAAATATATATATATATATATAGAGAGAGAGAGAGGGAGATATATATATATATATATATATATATATATATAGAGAGAGAGAGAGAGAGAGAGAGAGAGAGAGAGAGAAAGAAAGAATATAAATATATGTGTGATAATTAGCGTCAAAAAATTCGCCATACTAAATGTGGTTTAGTCCTGTGCCGTTCTTAATCTCGGTTTGTTAAGAACATTTTAGGATTTTAATGGCATTTTAGTTTACGTTTGAGCATGTTTGGTCAACATTTAAGCATGGACATTTGAGATGTACACAACACTTTCTATGCAGGTTTGCAACATAATAACAGTTTCCCTACAGTCTTATTTCCTTACTGCATTTTGTCATATAATGAAATTACAATATTTACTTAGCAGCAACATCTTAACAATGACTATAATATGTACGCTTTACGTGTAATCCTCTAATGATAACAAGGATAGCATTTTTTTATATAAGAAACTGAAACTACATTTCCCATGATCCCCTTCTTGAGCTGGAGCTCAGCGGCTCGCGCTCCCGACGGCGGAGTGAAGTGCACTGATGGAGCGCGAGCCGCTTTATTATCGCACACTGGGCGCGCGCACTCACTTTCATTTCAAAGGGTGAAGTTGACGTCACCGCAGGTCTTACGAAGTCTACAGAAAGGGAGACCTCAACATTTCCCAGCCTTCATTCTTTTTCCGAGAGGGAAGTGAGGATTAGGATGGTCATCAGAGTGTATATCGCGTCCTCGTCCGGATCTGTCGCGGTGAGTAACATGTTTACATCGCGCATAAGAGTTGCGTGATGGAAAAGTGGAGACGGCTAGGAATAATATCAAACAACAGTTCATTTTTATTCTGTGATCTGTGACGTTTTTTCTAATCTGTTATATATAACAATTATTGAAATATCACGTTAAACAGATAATGTACAAATATAGGCTTTTTCATAGCTTTATATGAATAACTTTGCTGCTGTGATACATTTATGGCACTCGGTAAGGTGTTTGTGTGCACATGAGTTATATATACACATGTCAACAAAAATGACATATTTTAAGCCTCGCTCACTTCATGAACTTGGGTACAGTGGTTAAGTAAAAGGGCATTACCATGGTCATTAAATAAACCATGGAACGTAATTATTAATGTGTAATGGTAATGGTTCTCTTAAAAACATGGCGTTACATTTTGGTACCTTATTATTGTAAAGTGCACACCATTAAAGACCTCTTGCTCACTTTATAAATTAAAGCTGTAGGTGTGCTGTTTTCAAGCCAAACAGTGCAGAACATTCTGGATAGATATGACTTATGAATCTAAAATGGATTTCATTACATAATCATTAATGAGTGTGAAGCTTAGTTCTGATCTATATGTTTAGCAACGATTTCTGTTAAATGTTAAAAAAGAAAATCTATTTTATGGTTATAAAATGTGGATTGTTTTATTTGAGATAATCCATAGCCGTTGTCCACCTTGAAACACTGAAACCAGTCATAAAGCTTAGAGCTTGGACAAAGTGCATGTTTACAGTAGAAAAAAAAAATCCACCGCCAACTCCAATGCCACAATCCCTGGCGTGCAGATCACCTCGGTTTTAATCGCTCTGTTATGCAGCCTGCAGGGAAAGCACGGGAAATATCCTGATTCATTCAGAGCAGGGATTATATTTCAGCCTTTTAGCTGGTTGCTCCAGTGACATTGATTTTTAGTTCTTTAAATGAGGAGATCACAGTCTCTGAACAGGGTTTGGGAGGAAGGAATGGCAATTTTATTCCATTTATCATGTATTTAATGTCATTCGTTTGGTGTTTGACGGCTATCAAATGATGTTTGTATAGTGACTCACTGTGTATTTGACAGCTCTGATACGGAGATGAAGCGTGTGCTTTCAGCATTGTAACATAATAGTGCCAGAATGAGGTAATACTCGAAATGAGTTATGTACTGATTTCCGCTATCTCCTTATTTCTGCAAGACTCAGATTGTTTACCCCAAAAAGAGCTATTTTTAAGTCTCCATGTTCTCATAACACACTGCTCTCATATATAGGCAAACATCTCTTTCATGCTCTCCCTCTTCTGTGGAAGGCAAACAAGATGATCATTAGAAATAAAAATGAAATGTGTCAGCTGCTGTATGTAATGACGTGTGTGTGTGTGTGTGTGTGTGTGTGTTCACTCAGATTACAGATGTGTTTGTTATAACTAACAAAAGGATGTTAGTATGAAGTGAGTGATGGTTGATGAAACAAATCTGTACCTAAAGAGGATTTCCGGTCTGCAGTGCACTGTTTAAATGACACTAAATTTTAGGATGAAATGAGTGAGAGTTCGTTTTTATGGGGGGGGGGGGGGGGGGGGGGGGGTTTATACACGTTCAGTTACACAAACACACCCTGATTCACATTAGCTCTCGTAAGCTTTGGTCAAAAGGGGATTATAAAGGTCATACCCCTGACTAACCTTTTCCACTCATCCACCTCCAACCGTTGCACTTTGCATATGCGTGTGAAGGACTGAGAGCACTTACTGAGAGATTTTCAGTCAGCTAAGCTTAGAGGCGAGATGGGTTCGACAGTGATATAGGCTCAGGAAGTGTGTTAAGAAAGTCTGAGTGGTAAGAGTGCATTCAGCTCATTGATTGAGAACAGAATGACACACTCAGCCTCGTGAGATTTATCTTTCTTTAAAAGTGCACTTAGTGGTTTTTCTCTCATTAAGAAGTTTTGGACTTAAAAAGTTATATGTATTTTTGAAAAATATGTTTAATGATGTACATTCATATAAGATATTTCAATTTCAATTGAATGGTGCAGGTCTCCTCACGATCACATGACCAGCCAAATTTTGTTCTTTTAAGCTACATTCAAGTCATGTTGTATTTTCGAGATGAGACAGCCTATCAGCGGCAGCTGTCAGAGTGATTGTAGAAGCGCCAGAGACAACAACCCTCACAATAAAGAAAAACAGAAAGAAAATACCACAAAAAAACCCTTACGTCCTTAGGGACGTAACAAATATATTATAATATTATTACGCGAAAAAGATTTGTGATATAGCCCGCACCCTTATATAGCCCGCACCTCCCCTGCGGGGTTTGTAAAATCTGGTATAACCCGCGGGTTATATGCGGGAAAATACGGTAAGTGGTTGAACGAATGATTCAAAGACTCGCAAGATAGATGGCTTGTTTCATTTCTGAACAAATTAGCATTTTTAAACAAATCTCATAAATTAGTCTGTCGCTTGTGTAACGATGTAACTTGCAGAAAGAGTCAGAAGAGAGGTCTTGGAGATTTTACACAGAAAATATAATTCGTGATTACTTATTAACAGGTTGTGTCAGAAGGAGAAGTGGAGTTCTTAAAATAAATCATATAGACAGAGAATGCCTATGTCTTCAGTCTTTTGTTTTGTGGATAAAACAATAGCTGCATTGTGTGACTGTGCTGGGTTGACACAAGGCTAGGGCTGCTATTGTCCTTCTCTCTGTTTATCAGGGCAGGAATTTTATAGAGCTTTTAAAAAGCACAGACAAGGCTTAATAGAGATATGCTCTACCGTTTCTTTCTCTTTATGTGTATGTGTGAGCGATACACTCATCAGTCCATCACTGAGTATGCATATTAGTGTACTTGTGCTTTCTATGTGCACAGGTGTGTGTGTGTGTGTGTTCAGTGACAAAATAATTCTGAACAGCTCTGCATGCCGTGCCTAGCAACTCTGTCTGCAAAGTCAGCAGAGAGAGGGAGAAACAAAGATAGGCAAGTCAAGGCGAGGGAAGGCAGTGGACTTTTTGTACTCTGTCTGTCCTCCTCCACAATGTGGACACGTCCAAAAACATTCTCTCACTGGACAGTAGACTTTAATACTGCCAAACTATGGTGTGTGTTTTTATCACTCCCTCTCATACAGCTGTTGAGACTAGGCCTGGTTAGGTGCTCGGATTGAAAATGTGTCAGTCCTGGAGCCTGGTGAGCTCTAAAAACAAAAAGATAACCACTAAATTAACCCGTCAAAAATAGAATTTAATATTGCTGAATCAACCTAAATGCATACATTTTACTAACTAAATACAATTGCATGTGTTTTTATATATATATAGAAGATGGCACTTGCAGCTGAATCCTTCCATGTTCCAAACCACTGGTCCAATGTGGGTACGGCGTAATATCAAACAGATATAAACTCCTTTTTAATTGATTATTACATTGCTTAATTAAGGGTTGCACATAGTTTCTTTGTCAGAGTTCAAGATAAATGTTTTCTTTAATACTGGAGCTGCAGGTTTGCGAAGTATCAAATGATTATAAAACAGCAAGCACAAACTGGGCAAAAGCGGCATAGGGGACGATATTCTACAACTCTGCATAGCCTTATGGAACGGTGTGATGGATGTGCGAGCAGGTGTGTGGAGGTATGGAAATGCATATGTTGATAGGCAGGTAGGACATTGTACCATTGCATTCAGACTGAATGCAATGATTAGACAAAGATTTTTTGGTTCTGAGACTTCCACAGATGATATATGTATATTCTTCTATTATCAGTCAAAGTCAGCTTTATTGTCAATTCTGCAATATATACAGCACATGCATACAGAGAGTTGAAATTCTGTAACTCTCAGACCCAAGGTACAATTATTGATTGCTATCAGGATGTGAACAAAGTTTCAACCAGTATAACAAAAAATCTTTATTAAAGAATTGCCTACCAAACCTTTAAGTGTATGTATGTGTGTTTAAATATTTATGAGTGATAATTATTTTTAATATCAATGATATACAAGAATTTTGTTAATATTTTTAATTAAATTATATTGCAATATTTTTTGTTTTCGTTTTATTTAATAATCGTTTTAGTTAATGTTTTAGAAATTTTGCTGTGTATTTTTGTCATTTTTAATTAGTTTTGTAACTTAAAATGAAAATGAGAAATGTTTGGCATCAACCTGACATTTAAAAAAAAGAAAAAAAAAGAATAAGTTGCGTTTTCATATAATGAACAGGGAACAAAAGAATTGTATAAGGGTTTGGAGCAAGAGTAAATTATTTACTGAAATACTTTAAAGCACATTGTTAGGCACAGGCCTATTTTGTCTAGCTAAAATGTGAAAATGGGATCCAAAATTTATTTTTCTTTTTAAATGTTAAAACTAAAGCTTCAATTGTGCTGTTCTTACGAGGAAGGTTTCTAAAACCTCTGTGTGCCTATTCTTAATGCACTCATTAACAACGAGTGCTATAGTAATTTTAAAAAAGGTGTTTATACTTAAGAAAGTCCATTTTGCTTGGCATTGTTGCACTGGAATGAACATATTGCATTTTTAAACATAGTACAAGGGTGGTCAGTGAGTGCAGATGGTGACAGACAGGTGAGTAAGATAAAGACAAACTATTCATTTAATGTTTATGGGGAAGGATGCAGAACCTAGCACAGGACTCCAGACAGAGAACAGATGTTACAAAAACTCACAAAGAACACATACACAAACCATTGCATTGTTTTCTGTGTTAAATTTGATGTGCTTTAAATGTGTTAGGGAAAATATGTTTAATGGTGTGTGTTAAGTTTCAGCAATATGTTTTCCACTTAGTTTGAAATAAGTCCTCGTTGTCGAACAACGCCCTCCTCCTACCTCTGGCTTATGAGAATCCATCTGTGTGTTTTTAAGAATAGACATGGAAACTTATCCACATAAAAATGTATAACTATAAAGTAGTACTGTAAGTGTAAACCTTTTTTCAAAACATATTTACTTCCAACCCTGTTATATTCAAAATATTTCAAAGCTATTACAAGGTTGATCAGTCCAAAAATGTTTAATAATGGACTATTTAATAGGTGATAAATGTTAAAAAAATGCTAAATGACTCATAAATGCTCACAATCAACTTCTATTTTGAGAGTCGCCCTAATAACCTTAACGCAGATCATTCAAAAACTATCACAGATCATCACTGACCAAAGAACTTCACTGTGTGATTCCTCAGGTGAAGAAACACCAGCAGGCCATTGTGGGCTTTCTGGAGGCGAACCGGATCAGCTTTGAGGAGGTTGACATCACTATGCTGGAGGATCAGAGGTTCTGGATGTACCGGAACATTCCTGAGGAGAAACGACCGGAAAAGGGCAATCCTCTCCCCCCTCAGATATTCAATGGAGACGATTACTGCGGCGTGAGTTCGCCTCGCATGTTCCTTAACTAAAATAAATTCCATATGCTTGATATGTCAAACACTGCACAGGTGATGTACCCTCTACCGTTAAAGCGCCATTAACTTGTTTAAAGATTAACCAATAATTTTCTATCACAAGCAAATTTATTGTGGGATAGATTCTCGCACACTAACTCCATTAATTTATACTATGAACTTCAATTCATGTGGTATTAATTGGTAAAGTAAAATGTGTCTGGGATTTGGATGGGTCTGCTGAAATAATATAGTTTCTCTTAGACGGTTAAATCAATGATAAGATAAAAGCTATCTGTCTGACCAATGAGTCCACATTGGGTTGGTTTGAGAGGATGTTTATTAAAAATCAATATGTGCTAACAAAGATCCATGGTGTAAGCTGTGCGGCACTGCTCTCTTTTCTAGCCAATTACATTCTAGTGTGGTATTTATCATATTTTATCAAGCCAATCACATCATAGCATGATATGTCCTATATAAATTAGTGAAAAAAAATACATTTTCATGCCTGATTCTTCTAAACACAAAGCTTAAATTTTCAAAAAAGACAAAATTTGTATTTATTGTAATATGTCACTGCTACTATCGTGTCATACATGGCTCATGTATACACCATATGAGTTTGAATCTTAAATTAGAAATAATAAATCTCTAAACACGAGTTATGGTGAGGTTTGTATATTTTATGAATGACTCGCACCAGTAATGGCTGGATTTTGCTGAGTGCCCAACAGATCTAATCTCACAATAATCCTGATTACTCTCAGACCCCGCCCCCAGCACCTCTTTTAGCCAATCAGAACAGCAAATATCACAGGGATTAACCATTTGACATTAATAGAGGGCAAGACATTTGACACGTCTAATGAGTTTCATTTTATATACTAATGTGTACATTTGGTGCAATTGTTATTTAAGAAAATTACATTTTGTTTCATTATAATTTGATTTGAGATCATGTTAATCATTATATAATATGAATATGGTGTCATTTATATAATATGAATCAGTAGGTTCACTTGTTTAGTTTGATATTTAGCAGATAAGTGGCAATATTATATCCTATTTTAAAGCAGTAAACACAGTTACAGTTGCTAAATTCATTATTATTCGATCATTTTGCAGGATTATGAAGATTTCTTCCTGTCTAAAGAGACCAACACGGTGTTCTCGTTCCTCCGATTGCCCTCCGTGAAGGTACAAACACACTCCCATCTGTCTTTTAATCAAGTCACTGTTCAGTAAAAAAACTGAAACATTCTTAAAATATAACACAATATATATTTTCACAGGATAGCCAGAAAAAATACTGACTATTATCATGATTTTCTTTTGTCTTGTAGATCACGTATATACTAGCTATACTCAAGTAGATTAACATCTAACTGAATTCAATTCTTTTCTCTGCAGGACTCCGAATCCTAAACCATGTCATTGACTTTTCCATAGACTGAAACACTGTGCTTTTTCCTCTTTCTCCTGTGATGTAACTCTTGTCCCCTGGTCTGAAGCCCTCACTGCCAAAACACATGCTGCCCTCCGGCCCACCTATTCTGAAGAAACTTCTGTCTGTTCAAAACACATACACAGGGGGGTTATATATGATTTCTATGGCCTAATGAATTATTTATATGTTATGTTTCGTTTTTTGTACGTGTTGCATGAATAGCCTATTCTACTTTTCTAAATTGTATAAAAGGATGGAAGTGAATTTACACCTGTCTGTTTGTGTGTGTGTAAGACTTGTGTTGTTGAAATCAACACGAAAAGAATCATAAGTATGCAAGGCTTCATGTACGAGTCTCTTGTAAGTCGTTCTTTGTTAAGGAGCTCAGACAGATGGCCAAAAGGAAATGTCGGGATACAGCAAAAGAAACTGGTATATTTTCTTTTCCATAGGCTTTGATCTGTTTGTAAAAAGAAGTTCAGACCAGAAGCCAAAACAGGAAATAGAATCCTGACCTGCATTAAGATCTCAGTGTAACAGTGCTGATCTGAGCTCAGTGTTTCCATGCCCCGTAATGTTTTTTCATGGCTTCATTGATGTAAAACTGATCCTGAATCATTATTTGAACACTTATTTATTATGGGAGTTCCAGGTCTCATTCCTACAACGGTTTGTTCCTTTCGGTGAAACAAAAAAAGATAAAGACCTCATCTTGTTTGAGGTTATCTCAGTCTTTCCTCTTTAATTGTCAGTTAATGTGTTTTTCTTCTCAGGGGAATGTTAGCATGTAGCACAAACTGTGATGCCTCGACTTTCAGCTCACCCGTTTATGTAGCTTATATAGTCACTTATCAATGCAATGCTGGGGAGGAGAATATTGGTTTACTCACAAAGGAACCATTTTCTATTTTCTTGGGCAAACTACTGCCATTCTCTTCCAAAACCTCCCACACAAAACGGACACTTTTACCTACTTTAGCTGCATGTACATTTACAGTTCATTATAATGTTCACTTTTTGCTTTGCTACTCCCACCCTTTCATTAAATGATTCCACATGAACGAGCACTGCATTTATGTTTACACACACCATTCTCAGGACAAAATGATGTTCTGTACCCATTTTGTCTTACACACTCGTGTTGTGTTTTCATGTTTTATGGGGACTCCCCCCCCCCCCCCCCCCCCACACACACACACACACTAAACCTACCCATCACAGAAAACTTTCTGCATTTTTACTTTTTCAAAAAACACAAAAGCTGTTTTCCTCATGGGGAAGAAATTTTTTTTTGACTAGGATTTCGGATATTGCCGTCTTTGGGGAGACCTATGGTCCCCAACATATACACACATACCATTCTCAGGACACAATTGTGTTTTATGCCCATTTTGTCTTAAACACACATGTTCTGTGAAATGGAGTCATTCCTTGCAAAAGTTACTGTTGTTTACTTCCATAATGTAAATGAATCTAATTTGTAATAAAGTTTATTCAAAGGTTTATGGTTGCTTGTGTTTCTCAGAACAGTGGTGCCAAAATTAACACTTAAAAATATTGCATTTAAAACTAAATATCAAAGCAAGTGGCATTCTATATTTTTTTTAACTTCAATCCTTTTATTTTAAATCATCAAATGTTTTGCATAATATGAGTGTTGTGCAATTGGATTAATTGTCTAAATACTTTTATGGGCTATTGTCATATTATAATGTGAGTGGAATACATAACCTTTACAGAAGACTAGTGGAACTCCATTCCAGATATCCCAGCATGCCTCTGAATGTGGCAGTTTTGCTTTAGCTAGTATCAGCGGTTGAGATGGGGAGCGTGAGAAAATATTGTTCCTCTATAAATAGATTCAGATGGTTGCTTCTCATGAATTGAATACTATTAAAAATGAATAGTGTTCAAACACCATAAACATTTTGACACAGAAAGAAGTCTTCAGCAGAGAAGTATACTGCTTCATATTAAAATAATTATATATGCATAAACAATTATATATGAAGTTAATTATGAATTAGGAAGCTAAAGTTCAGCGAAAAGTCTTTCCTCCGAGAACAAACTATTAAATAAAATGTATATGTTCAATATGTGTTGCCATATTCTATTTTTTTAATTAAGTGGAAAATCTGGACACTAAATTTGTCATGTTATTTGATGGATTTAACACTGTTGAGTGCAAAATAAATGTAATAAAATGTTCATTAGAATGTCAGCCAGCATTAAAATGGTAGCAAATGGATCAATGAAAAGAGAGTATCAACTATTTTAAGTACTGTATTTAAGACATTACTGCATCCTAGTGGACAAATAGGGACGTTGCTCAACTTTACCTCAAAATATGATGAAATACTCTTGTAGATACAAAATGTACACTTGATTTTTTCATTTAATGGTGCAAACTATGTACTTCCTCAACATATAAAATCTTCTCTCTTAAGAATGCAAGGGTTTAGTGCAGTGTGTTTATAGCAGTTCAGAGTTTGAAGAATGCCTCTGGTTTCCCATCCTCCACTGCATCAAAAAACTTTGTATAGTCCTATGAACACAAACACAGAAAAATAAACTTTATGGTTTTCACAAATAAAAAAGAATAAGACATGGACGCCTCAAGAGCTGATTTTGAAAGCATTTGCTCAGGCATTAGCGGTAACGAACATCCAGACACACTGCATGTCTGGAATCCGAGCTGTGCGATTATTTGCTCGTTTGTGAGAGACATGTGCTGTTCTGAGCATCATTAGAGAATCTCAAGATGTTCCCCAGGGCGGCAGACAATCACGAAAAACCACTGTTGCATTTCAAGCAATGGAAGCATCTATAGTCAACGGGAGTGTTTTATGGGTGTGTTTTTGTTTAGAAGAAAGTGAACAAGCCTGACAGGTCTCAAGTACTAATATGCAAAGGCTTTTGTTTCAAGTGTTGTTTGCACAGCAAAATTAATAGCCTTAACATCCACTACAAAAACATTACGCCCTGTTTTGTATCTCCCAGTTACTGACTCAATGGTTCAAAACACTTGTTGAAAAACCCAAACAGGAATTTGTTTAGAAGATTTCCATGTTCTTTTATGCTTTAATACAGTACCTTGCCTGATCTGTATGTGCTTTTCTTAATAACTGTAAAAGTTTCATTCTCGGGAAATGTTTTATTTTGTGTTCGCATGACTTATAACTGATATAGTTAACAGACAAACTCATGGATAATAACTTACTCATATAATTTCATAAACTGACCACTGTTTAGTCTGTAATGCAAAATAATTTTCCAAATGAAGACATTTTCTTTCTAAACGATTGATATTAAAATGTAATTATTAAGGCAAATTAAAATAAGAGATTTTTATCATGACTTCAATTGTCATTTTTAAAGATCACAAGTCATAGCAATGAAGGTCTAATATAACACTTCCTGCAAACTATAAGAAATAACAACTAATGATCAACTGGTTCAGACTGTTTAAGAGGAATTGCTGTTGTAAAAGTGCAGCAGATGGGAGCGGAAGTGCGGTGACCGTCTAAAACCCTGTCATAAAATTAAATCAACTGACCATTTCCTTCGAGGTTAGTTTGATGCAGTTGAAATAGAGAGTAATTTCTCTCCGTTGATCTACAGACCAATATCAAAAACAAGAGAGCAAAATGAGACTCACCCCACAGTATTTGTCACCATTAAAGACCTGAGGAGGCATCGCCGAGGGGTTTCCCACTTTCTTCCTCATCTCCTCCTTCACGTCAGTGCTTGATGTGATGTCCAAAGTTCGGTACTTGATCTTCTTAGAATCCAGGAACTGGAAAATCTCAGACTGATGTTGCTTTACCTGCAGAAACAGATAGAAAACAACGAACCTTTGACAACACTCTTTAAAACTATGGTTTCACTTCCCTTTTTTCAAAGACATGTGACAAGAAATGAACTATCCCCAACTATCTGTTATGTACTTCAAATCTTAATGTCTTGAAATTATAATAATCTTCAGCACCAAAGACTTTCAGAGACTAGATCATCCAGAGGACACTTTTGAGTTACTGTAAGATAACTTCACTAAAGTCATTTGACATTAGAGCATGTTACATAATATGAATCAAAAAGTGGTTACACATAAAACGTCAAGTTTATATTATTCAGCAAGTTTATCTTCAAACAGCTGGAGAAGTCAGAAATACAGATACACACCTCTCTAGAGCCACTGACACTGCTGAAATACACCGTGATGGACATCTTCTAGAGGTTTGTTGAGAATAAAAGTAGACTGGTACTTTAGTAAGCTGTGTGAACGTATGAAACAGTAAACGCAGCCAACTCAAGGACCAGGAAAGCAAGTTTTGACAGTTCACCTGACGGCCCCACCTACCACAACCACTTCCATAACACGCCATAACAGATATTACAGTGGCATGCTTAAACTTGCATAGTGTGAATATTCTCTCTTTATTCTCTCCACCGCGAGTTCACAGTGCATTTATTACAGTGCGCGCTCACTTAAACCAAATGTATAAAAATCACAGAGACACAAGTTTTTTGGAAGCAGTTACAAAAATGGCTGAAAGGTCTAGTAAGTTTACACGTTTTACGTGTGAGTTAAGAGAACATATACAAATATAATAATGTATAATGCATGTACACGTACAAATATAAACTTTGAGGTGCGGTATAAATAACGCACCCTAGTGGTGGATTAAGGTGTCAACCGTCTATGCTATCGTTTTGGATTAAGCGGAAATTTAAGACGTATTAAAATGACTTTCGATGATGTGTTTTCTAAATAAATAAATAAAATAATAATAATTATGAAACAGAACAAGCCCAGTCTATACACTGAAAGCCATAAAATAGAGTTCAGCGTGGCTTTCCGCACAGGCAGTGAGATGGACACCCCCGGTGCCTTTTACGCTTAAAACAATTTGTCGCCGTTATGACGTCCTCTTTACCCGCAGTCAGAGGAAAGGTATGGCGAGCTTCTGTAAGCTCTGACAGAATCGGTGCTAAATATTCAGCATCCTGTCTTTAAAGTGATCAAAGATGTTTCGGAAGGGATGGATATTAATATATCGGTTATATTATGCCTCTATTTCAGAAATTTATCCTCGCATCCATCGCTGATCTACAATGGCCGAGGAAGGGTGAGTGATTGTGTTCTCATTCTGCGTGTCTCTGCAGCACTGATGCAGTGAAGTATGCAGGAGTTTTTAGTGAAATTATATTTAATATTACATTGTTTAACTTTGTTTTTCCCCTCGCCCTCATGTTTCAAACCCGTTTGACTGTAATAAGAGCAGAATGAGCTGTATAATAGAGTAAAAATAAACGGTTCGCAGAGACTTAAATTCCAGAAAGGCCACAAACCAACTCAATGGCAGTCTGTGTGTGGTTTAAATCTCAATTCGACGCTTTATAATTTGGTTTGTGCGAGTTTTGGCTTAATTTAAGTAAACGATATATCGTAAATCAAATTCAGTTTAATCGATCATCATATTGGTCCTCTATCTGTATGCATCTCTTTTGGTGTCTCAAAATAATCATACAGTTCTTGAGAGTGAAGTTTTGTGTAGTGTTACACATGCATGTCAAGGGTATATGTACACCTACATCAGTGTATACACATGCGTATATATTCAGTCCTGTGACCTTTAAATCAACTCCATGTGAGTCCCTGTTAAAATACTTACTAGTAACAAATAGGGTCACCTCGGCTACTGTGATGAATTTTCAATCTTTAGTCGGATACCCCTTCACTCTAATTATGAGTGAGACATCCACTCTGAGAAGCCGCTGGTCACTACAAACACACACACTCGCCTGACTCTTTTTACACTGTAATGACAATCTTTTGTATAAATTTGCCAGCATCGCTGCCGGAGGTGTGATGGATGTCAACACCGCTCTGCCTGAAGTGCTGAAGACCGCACTCATCCATGACGGTCTTGCCCGCGGTATCCGTGAGGCCGCTAAGGCCCTCGACAAGTAAGGAGTAACTTTAAATCTGTAAGATGTTGGTTTGTATCTATGATGATGATTTGGCTCCCTCTACTGAAGTCTATGAGGACACGTGCCATTCGTTACCCAATTTCTGTCTGAGATTATTTTGATGCGTCCATCATACCTGGTGGAGGAGATCGAGTGCTCACTGTGCTCTATCCTTTTGTTTCACAGGCGCCAGGCTCATCTTTGCGTCCTGGCAGCAAACTGTGACGAGCCCATGTATGTCAAGCTGGTGGAGGCTCTCTGTGCTGAGCATCAGATCAACCTCATCAAGGTGGGAAAGCTATGAGAATAAAACTTGTGTAGGAGTATTAATATTGCTTTAATCGACTCGGGGTTTGAGCCTTAGCATTTACAACTAGTTTTCAGTCC
The DNA here is from genome assembly GCA_037043235.1 of Rhodeus uyekii. Classification (NCBI taxonomy): domain Eukaryota; kingdom Metazoa; phylum Chordata; class Actinopteri; order Cypriniformes; family Acheilognathidae; genus Rhodeus; species Rhodeus uyekii. The sequence goes on from JAWRVZ010000027.1 coordinate 2,558,425, forward strand.
TGGGAACTCGCAGTACTAAATATTGTTTCTTTTTATTTAACACTTAATTCAGATCTTCACGTTTAGAGTTCTGTAAACTGAACTGCATGTATCAGCTTAGAGACATGCAAAATATACAGTGCTGTGGGTCTTCAGGATTGAGATCCACTGTCCTGGTGGTCTATAAAACTTGGCAAAGAAAGCCCATAGATGTGCATTGAGAGTGGGATCTGAGCCCTGGCATCGGGTTTTTGGATTGGACCACCCAGAACGTCCTAACAACTATTGCAATTAACTAAAGACCATTGTTGTGGCAGGAATCGTTCATGTTTTCCTCAGAAAATCATGATCTAGTTTATTTTCATTGCTCATTTAAAAATTGAAACGCAAAGTTGTCTCTTAGATATTGCCAAGAACTTTTTATGGACCCATGAACCTGATTTGAATTAAAATGCCTGAATTGCATTAAGTGTGGAGTTACAGTCTCTGTCCTCTGTAGGTTGATGACAATAAGAAGCTCGGTGAGTGGGTCGGTTTATGCAAGATCGACAGAGAGGGCAAACCCCGCAAGGTGGTGGGCTGCAGTTGTGTAGTCATCAAGGTTTGTATCCAGAGTCTGTTCTTTATTTCAATCTAACATCACACACTCTGTAGTGTGAGGTAGAAGCAAATGCATTAGGCCTTACGAATTAGTTTATTATAGGAATGTTTCGGTTTGAGCCAGGTCGAGTGCAGATGCTGGCTCTATGTGCCCTGCGTCTGTTATTTTTGATGTCTTGGCAAGATTGAGCGCCTGAACACGAGCCTCATGGTCCTGTTTTGACTCTTGAGGTCCCTGGAAGGGCAACAAGCACTGAATAAATGGAAAATTTCCTTCTGTAGTTATTGCACTGACTGAATTGTTGGTTTGTTGAAGGTTTAACGTATCTAATGTTTTCCCTTCTCCACTTGCAGGACTACGGCAAAGAGTCTCAGGCTAAGGACGTCATTGAAGAGTATTTCAAATCCAAGAAATAAGGCGCCAAATAAAAGATCTTTTGGAAATGAGATGTTGCTTGCGTTGTTCCTTTTTAATGATGGGGGAAGTATAACATACAACTTAACTTAATTAAATTGTTGGTATTGTCTGTCTGAACCAAGTTTAAATGCTTTTCTGGCATTTGAGGTTCTTGAGTCAGGACTTGGTCTCCTTTGGTTCTTGTGGAGTATTAATGGTATGGTAGGCACTTGTACTGGTTAAAGCTCGTCATGAAAGAACTGGTCTAAATGTATGCGTTTATGAAAAACTGGAAGGCTCAGGGCCATAAACTTTGTCCAATCATTGCATTCAATCAGAATGCATGTTTACATTTTTGTTTGAAACTTTTATACAAAACAAATGGAGAATTAAAACCCCTTCTGTGCATTGTTCACTATAGTGAATTGCTGTTAAAGTCAAGTTCTTGCTCAGTCATGGGTTGAGATGGTTTTGCACAATAAAGTGGACTCCAGTGCATTATTCTTTTCCCTGACACCAGCTGAGCAGCTTTTGTATGTAAAATTATGGCATTTTTTTCCACTCTAAGCTCAGTAATGCCAAGAGTTATTTGAAGTTGTCCAATTGGATTAATTATGCATAACTTGTGTGAAAAAACTAACTCAACCTCACCTGAAATGTTCTTGCGATTTGCAAAAAGGAGCTACAAATCACTTTTTAAATTGAATGGCTTCTTTTATGGTATAGTAGTTGCATTTCATGATTAAAAAAACCTCAGCATCACAGCTGGTTCTGACTTTGCAACCACTGGTATATTGAGAAAGCTACAGCACATATTAATAGTAATAACTAAAAATTATTCAGTCTTAAAGCTTTAAAAAGGTTTTTTTTTCTTTATGATGCTTAACTTTTATTTGGTTTTTCTTTCCATGACGACGAATCAAAATACAAATGAGCATTTTCTCACAAAAGAAAAAAAGCATCTTTGGATTGTAAATGTTTTTCCTTTAGAGGCACCAGTCTTGACAGCAGATGTTTTTTAACATTTAGAAAATAGAGAACTCAAAATCTCAAATGTTTACATTTTTCGTTTATCTACATACATTCTCAAAATAAAAACTGACACACAAAACATCTTATAAGGCACAACAAATTATACACAGACTTTTTTTTTGCCAAAAACTTACAAAAAAAAGACAAAATCAAAACGATATCATGTGAAAACACAGCGTCCTTTAGTGTTTAATCTAATTCCTGTAAAATAATTTACATGAGTTGTGTCTATGCTAAATGCTCCTTAGAATACAGCGCTTGAGTCGTTTAAGTGGAGATGAAGTCTACAGTACAGACAGAGATAAAGCTCCTGTAGGTGAGTGGATATATGCACTTTCAAGTGTTCATCTTAAGCCTTGAAGAACTCCCCTCATTCAGACATGAAATGCAGTGTGTGTGACATAAGACCTTAGTAAGCTCTTTACAAGCCTGGTTTGACCATTATAATCCCATTTTCCCCTCAAACTAGTCTGTCCTAGACTTCTTAAGACCGTGCAGAATTCTTAAAAGCCAGAGTTTTCTTAAAAATAATCAAAAAGACAACAACAACATAAAAAGAGATTGCAGTGTACTCTTGTTCTTAAATAGTTGTACAAAAAAAGGCCTATGATACAGGTGTCGAGTGTTACAGGTACTCGAACTCCAGTGCTTGATGGAGGGCAAGCAGATCAGAGTGGCTGGATATCCGCCAGAAGGGCATGTTGTGCTGTGGGGAGAAACAGACTGTGGGTTTGCGTTTGAAAATAACGTCTTTGCTTAACATTTTCTATCATTGAGTCAGCCGCTAAGATTCAGTCTATATTGGTTATAGTTCACAACAATTGAAAATTAGGTAACAAATCCCACAACCAGACCACATATTGAAAAAACAGTCTTGGAAACCTGATTTACCGTATTTTCCTGCATATAACCCACGGGTTATACCAGATTTTACAACGGGGTGCGGGCTAGAGCACACATTTTTTGACACAATGATATTTCAATATATTTGTTACATCCCTAAGGACGTAAAGGTTTTTTTGTGCGATATTTTCTTTCTGCTTTTCTTTCTTGTGAGGGTTGTTTGTCTCTGGCCCTTGTACTGTCACTCTGACAGCTGTCAATCATGCAAGAAGACGTGATTGGCTGTGCTGTCATGAGGGCGGGCTCTTCTCATCTCATCTGATGATCAACACCTGTAGAATCGCTTCTTAAGGGACGTGATGCTGCACAGCGGGAGAAACTGCTTATTCTTTTTCTTCTGATTCCGACTTGTGTTTGTTTTCTCATTGTTTGAATTTCACGCACAAGAACTGTGTACCGAGCCTGAACAGTTATGGATAACTGACGTCATGCAAGCAACATTCGAAATGTGAAATAGTTCATCAATCTATGGGTGCGGGTTATACCAACACTTTTTACACACAACCTTAAAACCCGCAGGCTATATGAGGGTGCGGATTATCTGCGTCTGCGGGTTATATGTGGGAAAATACGGTAGTCCACAACTATCTACAGAGGGTTTATAAAGAGTTTAGTAAAGCATTTACAAATGTATTTTTATTATCTTAAAAACAGTAACACTTTACATAAAGGTTAACTTCATTCCTATTATTTTTAATTAATATTTAATAATATTAATATAATATTTTTCATCTAGTTAAATGTCCACTTTAATTCTAATAATAATTTATTATTGCAAACAAACTAAACCTTATTGTAAAGTGCTTTCAGTACAATCTTATTAATATGGATTGTATATATATTAATAATTCATTTTATAAAATATAAAAAAATGTTTTTTACTAATCAACTTAATTGATTTAGAAAATTTAAATAAACCCTTTACAAATCCGCCACCTTAAACTAAAGACTTGCGAAATAGAAACAAATCTTTTTCGCATTTATTTATTTTTTTGCCATACACTACCATTCAAAAGTTTGGGGTCAGTAAGATTTTGTAATGTTTTTGAAAGAAGTCTCAAGATCAAAAATATAAAGCAAAAACAGTAATTATTAAGAACAAAATTATGACAACAGTCAAAGGAAACCAAAATCTTCAACACTGAATCCAGTTTTAAATCCAGCTCTCAATGTAATAAACTGTAGTTACAGGCTGATCCAACTTGCATGAAGTTCATCACAGCAACTCATAAATGTAAGTAAGGGATCCATGTGGAGGTTCCACATCCACCCTCCAAGGATATTCCACCCAGACCATTACTGACCTACTGCCAAACCAGTCATGCTGGATAATGTTGCAGCATAACATTCCCAACAGCATCTTAAGACTCCTTCACGTCTGTCACATGTTCTCAGTGTGAACCAGCTCTCATCTGTGAAGAGAACGGGGCACTAATACCGGACTTGAATTCTGGTGTAATGCCAATCGAGCTGCACAGAGCTGTGAGCACTGGTCCCACAAGAGATCGTCAGGCCATCATGAAATCGGTTTCTGACAGTTTGGTCAGAAACATGCACACCAGTATCATGCTGGAGGTCATTTTGTAGGGCTCTGTCAGTGAACCTCCTGTTCCTTCTAGGAGCAGATACTGGGTTGTTGCCCTTCTGTCCTTGTTCAGCTCTTCTCGTGTAACAGCCTGTCTCCTGGTCTCTCTTCCACACTCTTAAAACTATGCTGGGAGACACACCAAACCTCCTTATGACGACACGTATGGATGTGCCAGCTTGGGTTGCAACCAGATTGGGTTGCAGGTACTGCTTCATGCTATATAGTGACAAGGACTCTAACAACTAGACAAGAAAAATCTGTCAGGAAGAATAACGAGAACAAATGTCTATAACCACCACCTTCAAAATCATTCGCTTTTCAACTGTTGTCTTGCTGTTGCTTCTCCAGTGCACCTGTTGACACTTTTATTTGCAAAAAAGCAGGTGAAACCGATTCAAAAACCACTTTTGCCTCTTAAATAAACAGATTTATATCCCTGAAGTTTACCTGACTTGGTGTTATACTTAACTCAAAAGAAGTTAAGGAAACACTTAATCATTGTAACACAGAACAATTTAACTTTTCTCTTTAAATATATTTTAAAGTGTTATTAATTTCTGATGTGAATCTGAATTTTCAGCATTACTCCAGTCTCACATGATCCTTCAGAAATAATTCTAATTTTGTGCAACAAAAAAATTATTATTATCAAATGTTGAAAATGGTTCTTCTGTTTAACATTGCTGTGGAAAGTATAATTTTCAGGATTCTTTGATGAATAAAAAGTTCAAAAGAACCATTTATTTGAAATGTCTTTACTCTCACTTTTGACCAATTTAATGCATTCTTGCACAAAAAAGAAAAACATTGACTCCAAACTTTTGACCAGTATAGTGTACATAAAAACTAACATCACTGCACAAACTTTGTTTAGAAATGCTGCATAGTAGTTTCCTAGAGCAAAAGTATCCAACTGGGTCTTTAGGTTCAGCATCTCAGCAGATCATCAACACAATCTGAATCTAATCTCATACAGAATTAGTGCTGGTGTCCAATGGGACGCTATTTGATGCATGAGAACTTAGAGAACCCTTGGTTGAATAGCTCTGTTCAAGATCGCTTGGTATCTGAGAAAGAAAAGCTAGTCTCAGATGATCAGAGGAAAAAGCAACCGCTACTGACATTCACATTTAAACTACAGACGAGGAAATAAAGGAAGCACACAAGCTGCCGATCAGTTTCATCTACAGCTCTACAGCACACACAGGCAGGAAGTCCATTCTGAGAAGTCACACACTGCTTCTGGTTCACCTGGGGGTCGTTACCTTGGCAGCGGCCTGCTCCTCTTCTACACCATCCCCAATAACAACATACACTACCTTCCTGCCAAACCTCTGCATTACGCGCTCAAAGCAACTCTCTTTGCCTGCAACATAAATAAGGTGAGAGGTCAGAGGCTTGGGGTCAGAGGTGAGATTTTACCTGGCTGGCTGCATGCTCCTCATCGCGCCCATCGCCAATCACAACATACGTTATGTTAGTTCCAAACCTGGATACTATACGTTCAAAACAGCTCTCTTTACCTGCGGAAACAAGGCATAGACTTAACACACACTAACAAGCACACACTCAGAACTGAACAAGTCATGTTACCCGATTATTTTGAGGGCAAAAAAAAAAAGCATCATATATATATATATATATATATATATATATAGGTGACTGTCGGTAAAAAAAAAAAAAGTGTGTGTGTGTGTATATATATATATATATATATATATATATATATAAATAAATAAATAACACACATAATGTATATATATACACACACACACACTTTTTTTTTTTACCGACAGTCACACATATATATATATATATATATATATATAGGTGACTGTCGGTAAAAAAAAAAAAAAGTGTGTGTGTGTGTATATATATATATATATATATATATATATATATATATATATATATATATATATATATATATATATATATATATATATATATATATATATATATATATATATAAATAAATAACACACATAATGTATATATATACACACATACATACACTTTTTTTTTTTTTACCGACAGTCACCTCCCAAACATTTCTTGCGGTTGACTATGACAATCAATGAGAATGTAATTGCATGGAATCAGGCTTTGGGTCAACACAAAATAATGGATTCGATTTGAAACTAGCTCCTTCAATAATGTTTTAGTAAAACATTTGTGTAGTGGGAGCAAAATAATAAAAAAAATAAAAATTTACAAATAACATTGGGAAATTAAATTAACTAAAAACAACATTTACATTTTAAATTCAGTTCAATTGTAAAAGAAAACAAAAAGACCAAATAATATTTAAAAGTGAAATAGAATAAAAAAAGGTAAAAAAGTTTAGATTTTAAATTGTGTAATGGCAACAAAAAGAAAACAAATTTACAATGGATATTTTTAAATAAAAAGTAAAGAGAACGTTTAGATTCTTAAATTAAATTGTGTAGTGGCGACATAGAAAGCATAAAAAAAAACTAATATTTTGATTTAATTTTATGGATATGTTTAAATAATAAAGTAAAATTAACATTTAGATTATAAATTAAATTGTGTAGTGGCAACAAAAAGTATAAACATTTACAAATAATATTGTTTTATGGATTTTTTTTATTAAGTACAAATTACATTTAGATTTTATTATTTTAAAAGTAAAATGACATTCTTTATTAAATTAGAGAAAACTGATACTATTTTTCTTTTTTACTAAATACATTTTTATAAATTGTAGCTTTAGTATTTATAGTTAAGGAATGACGCGAGGAAGCAATAGCACATTTTCCACAATTCAGATCTAAAATGAGAAAGGAAAAGCAATTGTATCTGTATTTACACAGGATTCACAAATCACCAGAAGCAACATATCAGCTTAAACAGGCTGTTTCAGAATAGACAGTGGAACAAACCCACTGTGAATGAAGACAGCTGTTTATGAAGGAGCGGAACGAAAGAAGAACTTAATGCTGGAAGAAGATGAGAGCTCAGCCAATCAGAATCAATTCCACATGATCAGACAGAGAGTGAATGGGAATGCTATGACCAGGTCATCCTGATCGGTTTTGATTTATGATTTAATGCCACAATGTGAGCCAAAGCATGTTCCACACACTCACAAATCAGACTGAACTCTACTTTACCCTCAACTGCAAAAAAAACCATAGAAATAAAACAGTTCAACACAATAAACCCAAACCTGGCTGTATAGACCTGTAACAGAACTCACCTATTTTGGTTGCGCTGTAAATGTTTTCAATGGGAAACACGGATCCAAGACTATACAACAGCACCTTAGCAAGCGCAGGTATTAACTGTGTCGTTGTCACCAAGACGTTAACACAGTTACTCCTGTGTGTGTGCGCGTGTGTGAGAGAGAAAAAAATTGTGTGTTTCTTAGTTTTTTGCTGCGTAAGCTATAGTCCCTCAATGAGAGAGGCTGATGATGAATGAAGAGTCTGACCTGGAGCTGATGATTGACAGGGACTTAAGGGCAGTGGTCAGCCAGGAGTCCGTGAGAGCCTCAACCTCCGCCCTCAGCTGGAGCCACGCCTCTCTCTTAGCCGGCCCCAGCAACCCTGAAAAAGATGGTGTACAAAATCATACATTCATAACTAGTGCGTGTTTTATGCCATGAATATATATATATATATATACACATATACATACATATATATATATATATATATGTATATGTATATATATATATATATATACACACACCTGAGGTTAATAACGGGATGCAATGCAGATAGTTCATGAATTAACCATTACAATTAACATTGGAATTATTGTCTATTAAATTACTTTTAATAGCCTATTTTGAATCTGACTGTGAAATCAGTGCAAAATTACTAACACGCAAACTATATACATATACATACATACACACATATACATACATACATATATATATACATATACATAGCATTCAATTGTGTAGTGGCGACATAGAAAGCATAAAAAACTAATATTTGGATTATTATTTAAACATATCCATAAAATTCAAAGTAAAATTAACATTTAGATTTTAAATTAAATTGTGTAGTGGCAATATATATATATTACACACACATACATACACACATACACAGTAATACCTCGGTTTACGAGTGACTTTGTATACGAGCAAATCGGTGTACGAGCATTGTATCGGAGTGCGAGAAAATTCCCTTGCCCACACGCATTTTTTTGTGGAAAAGTCCTAACACTCAGCATCTTCATGCACATTTTTACTGGAAATATCCTAACGACTGCCTCTCACCCCTTAACTCATTCATTCTCTCAGTGTCGCTCGGTTTGGTTGCATCATTCACCACAGTGATACTTTTATAAGTGATTTTACGTCGTGTTTTTAACAATAATTGTGATCGCTATTGTTCACGTAGTGAAATATATACGTATAGTACAGCATATAGACAATGACCTCAAGATGAGGAAGAAAGAAGGGATGAAATTCTCCCTCTAAGCAGTAAAACCCTCCTCTCGTCTCCATCACGCCAGCAGCGACTCTACTCAAAGCTGAAGTGCGAGTTACATTAAATTGTCAAGTATTTTGAGAGTTTGTCAATTATTAATTAGTATTCATATGAGATCTTGATGGTTATAATTTTAACTAATTAATAGAGTAAAACCAAAAAAATATTTAAAATGGGCATTTATGGCATTTATTGCATTCTTATGGGGAAAATTGTTTTGGTGTACGAGAATTTTGAGTTACGAGCTCTTAGAACGAATTAAACTCGTAAACCGAGGTATTACTATAAATATATATTTTTTTCTTTAATATTCTATGCTATAATATTATATAAACATTAATGTTATGGTAATGTAGAATTGATCCTGTAAAAATGACTTGTAATCACATCTCACCTCCCACATTGTTCTTGTAGGTGCAGTACAATTCCTTGACTCTTCTGTATCGGAAGGCCAACTTCCTCATCCAGTCGACTCCGCCCCTAACACCTGTTGCTAGGCAGAGACTTGCGCTTGTTGCAGCTGCATGGAAGCCATCAGTGGCAAAACTGTAAGTACTGTTGATAATAACAATAACAATCTGGTTTTACGTACAAGTAAAACACATATTCAGTCATATTTTAGGGCAGGTTTTTTGACGGTTGTCTGTCACTGCTGCATTGAATAAGTAATGGGTAGATTTAAATGTATGAAATCAATGTTTAAAAATTGTACAGCTGAGAAACTCACCTGAGGTCCTGTCCATTATCATCTGAAGAGGCGTCATCAATGTGCACCTGGTCACACTCCTATCCAAACACATGGTGGGGTTGCTACAGTTAACCAGCAGGGGGCCACAGAGTTACAAACACTCAAAAGGAAAAGGAAAGGAGTTTGCTTACCTCTAAATCATTAAAAAATAGATGTGTATCAGCAAGATTGAAGATCATCTCCTCCATCCTTAAACCAAGAGTCACAGCCAGAGGAGGGTCCTGAGAATTTAAATATTATGTGGGATATTTTTACTTGATAACATCATCATCAACATCAACATGAACAAACCTGGCACAGTTAAAGTTTTAATGTTAGTTTTGGCAACATTTTTAGGCGTCACAGTCACACTCCTTATGCAAAAGGCTGTTCCAAAAGGAAGGCCAATTTAATATGATGCCTCCTAAAATATGTTTTTGGTTTTAAGCAGCTTTGAATGTATTACAGAGAAAATATCCCAATACAACACAGCTCAAAATGGAAAAATAGAGCCATTATCAGTGTAAAGGCAGCAATAACTATAAATAATCTTAGTTTAAACTTCACATGAAAATAGAAGAGAGGACCAATCGCAAATCAGTATGTAATGACATAATTGCTACCAGTCACTTTTTGAACACTGAAAACTCTATCAGTGCAAGTCAATAAGAGAAGAAGAATAATTATTAGAAGAACTAATAATATAAGAACGTAACTTTAACAAAACAGATTGCGAAACACCATTAAAATCAGTGATTAAGAGTTATATAGCCACTAATTCTGCAGTTCTGACTCGATATAAACAACTCAAATGTACATTTTGCTTGTTGAATATAACGTGTTCCCCATCTCCATCTAATGATGACAGATTCTACACTTGTCTCGGAACATCAGACACTCTCACCCTTCAAACTGCGTGCACGCACACGCACAAACACAGTGAAAGAACGAGAGCGGGGGAGGGCACCCAGCTGTAAAAATCATCATATATGATGGAGTTTGTTGGCTCAGAGGTGATTGGCCGAGACAGTGAACGAGAATAGAAAAGCACACACACGGTTAAATGCCGAAACTGACAGAGATTGGAAATGATGATTCAACTGTTTGAAAATGTTTAAACTTAATCTAAGCATACATTTAAAAATAATTGAGGTGATTTTTTTCCCCCAATCAAAATAAACAATTCAAGACAATGGCGTAGAACTGCTTTTCCCACTTTTGAACTCTGAGGTTAGGTAATTTCACAATGGTTGCAGTGATTAATTTATAGATCGGTGTGGGCTTGTGTGTTGGCGCTTGAGCGTGACAGCATGTGCAATGTCTCTGACGGGAGTGCCTAAGAACGGAGGGTTTTCATCGTCACAGAGCCTGCACAAATAGCTCCAGAGCCGTGAATAGCCACAGCTGTCTCTATGTCTCTCACCAACTGAACGACAAGAAGTAAGGGAAGGTGTCAGAAGAAGTCTGATGCCTCGCACTCCTTGAGTCCGGCCGTCACAGAGCTGAATCTAATTACTGCGCTCTGCTTAAGAGAGTCATAATATAGGGTCAAGATTTACATTTCCCCCCCTTGCATTTTGGAGATATACACTACATAAAAAGGATCTGTTCAAAGTTGAAAATAAACATTATTGGGGGTGTTTTACAACATTTTTAAGCGTATTGCTTGCAGTTTCTTTGTAATTATTTGTGAAATTTACTAGCCATTTATGGATAATATTTATACAGCAAGAAAAACACCAATAAGTGCATTTTACATGCACATTTAATGTTGATAATTTGCAGAAGTTGGCTAATTATAAAACCCCAATAATAGAAGACAACAGAGTTAACATGACCTTTAAAATAAAGGTTGTGTCAAAATGTAAACCACCAAGTAACATTGAGTAAGTTGCCAGAATGCTGTAAATCAGGGTAAAGAGGCAACATTCTGTGCTGATCTGTTTTGCTTAAACCATTTATGGCTGTAATCACAGACACAACCTTATACTTACCTTATACTTATATAATTAATGTGTGCATAGTACGCGTGTTTGTTTGCTCTCACCTTGCCATATTTCTGTGCATAGGAGCCTGTGAGGAGTGAGTGAAACACAATGATCGTCTCATCTAGATCCCAAACAAACACCCTCTGTAAAAACACGCAGACACATGTTTGATCTCAGTAAACAAATAGTGATGACACGATGATTAGGTAGTGAGAGTATATTTATATTAGATGTAAGCATCTGCTTAAACTGTGTGTGAATGTATGAGGTTTGCATTTATCCATCTATCGATCGATCGATCTGAACATACCTCAAGATCACTGTCAGGTGGTGGGGAGGGGTTGTTCTTTCTGCCCCGCCCTCTTGCTTTAGCCCCACCCCCTCTGCACGCCCGGTCCTCCATTTCCTTGATAGGCGTGGACGGGCTCTGTCCCGCTTCGAACTCACCTGCATATGGGTAACCAAGAAAAGTTTGAGACACAAAAAGATTGCTCTTCTGCTTAAATATGCACGATTGTGTCGTAATCAAACATTTCAGGTTGACCAATTCTACCTAAAAAAAAATTATTTTCAGAAAACGCAGATTTTTGTTAGATAATGATTTGCACTCACAGTACAGCAATACCTCGGTTTACGAGTGACTTTGTATACGAGCAAATCGGTGTGCGAGAAAAATATTCCCACGCCCACGAGCATTTTTTTGTGAAAAAGTCCTAACGCTCAGCATCTTTGTGCGCATTTTTACTGGAAATATCCTAACGGCAGACTCTCACAAAGCCTATCACCCCTTAACTCGTTCATTCTCTCAGTGTCGCTCGGTTTGGTTGCATCATTCACCACAGTGATACTTTTATAAGTGATTTACAGCGGTTTTACCTTGTGTTGTTAAAATTAATTGTGATTGCTGTTGTTCACATAGTGAAATATATACGTACAGTACAGCATATAGAAAGGTACGAAATCCTCCCTCTAAGCAATAACACCCTTCCACCTCCTCTCGTCTCCTTCACGCCAGCAGCGACGCTACTCAAAGCTAAAGTGCGCGATACAGTAAATTGTCAAGTATTTTTAGAGTTTAATTGTCAATTATTAATTAGTATTTATATGAGATCTTAATTGTTATAATTTTAACTGTAATTAATAGGGTAAAACCCCAAAAATATTTAAAATGGGCATTTATGGTCGTGTGGAATGAATCAAATGATTTTTAGTGCATTCTTATGGGGAAAATTGTTTTGGTGTACGAGAATTTTGAGTTACGAGCTCTTGGAACAAATTAAACTTGTAAACCGACGCATTACTGCATTTCATTTTAAATCAGGGATTGTATCAGCAGATCTAAAATGACAATGCTGGTTTATGTATATTTAAAAACACACATTTTACATGAAAGTCATGAAAGTGGAAAACTGGCACGTCTGATAGAATATAGTGCGTGTAAGTATGCGTGTGAACAAGTTTACTGTAATGAGCTCGGCTGAACTGCAGCCAAGCTAAATCACTGAGAAATGCAGCTCTAGGACCCCACTGAATTTTGGGAATGCTGGACAAAACCCCCAATCACCATCGCTCTATCTAACATAATCAACAACTACAGTACACGACGCCTTCGTGCCAAAAGCCCTGTAACAGAACATTCTAATATCCAATCCAACTTTCAACTGTGTCATTTGCTGCTCTATTATAATGATTAACAAACTACAATGGCAATTTTCCCAGGTTTGACAGATAACAGACAAGAGTAGACAGGTTTAGGATGTACATTTTTATTTTACACTTTCTAAAGAAAAGCTAGGGTTGGTGCCAGGCCATTTCTAAGAGGTTGCTATGGTGTCGTTTGCATCTGCTTACTAGCTCAAGTGAAAGAGAAACCTTGAAACTGATTTGCGTTTACCTGGATTCAGGTCAGTCGCTTGGCCTGTGATGATGGGGGTGGAGTCTTGCAGCTGATAGGTGGAGACTGAGCCTGTGCCATCCAATGAGCTGTTAGATGTCATGTAGGAACCGTAGGAGGAAGTGGAGTAATACTGAGCATACTGATTCTGCCCAAAAGCTGTATAGGAGGGATATTCCTGCTAGAAATAAACAAATGCAATTATTTTATTAACCCTAATGATTTGAAAGTATAATATATACATATACACACACACACAGTATATACAAAATTTGGATAGGTATTTTTAATTCAGGTTTGTGCAAGTTGTCATGTATTAAATGTTAAAAATGTATAGGATTTAATAATTGAAAACATTTGTTATCTACTCTAAAATAATGGTTTAAGGTTTTATAATTATTTCACTGTTTAAATCATGCTGAAAAACCATTAATAGGCTGTTTAATGGCAAGTTTCATTGTGACATCTTACCCCACAATAGTGTAATGAGTTTGAGGTATGTTGTCACAAAAATTCCCTTTTTTCCCCCTAGTATATAACTATTTTGTAGCCAATAATATAGTATATATAATAGTAATTATATAATAGTCAATCTACCCTGAGAAATAAACACTGGAGTGTGACAACTAGCCCCGGTCTCCCCAATAATTTAGCGAAATGTGGAAAGAATATAGGTTTTATGTTCTTCTTAAATGAATGAACAATAAAGAGAGAGGGAGTTTATCAGGGGAATAATAAAGATAAAATAACAGGACTAGAACTTACAGATTTCTGGCCCATCCACACAGAGCATTTTATCACTTCTCTTGTATCTTTGAAAGAGTTTTACATGCACATGCACAGACACAGACGGATCTCTTACGGGAGATGACTCTAAAACTGTCACTGACTCACTCGCTCAAGAACATGAACGCTGCAGTAAAACGCTCTCAGTGAAACTCCACTACTGCTTTCACCCTCTCATTTCATCCTAATTCCATTTACTCCTTCATTTCAACTATCGCCAGAACCTCACTTTGTTTACACAGCTAAATTCATCAGTGGGAGTCTGAGTGAAGTTGGGTCCTTTTCTTTGGCAGCACTTTTAATCATAAAAGTTTAGGGAAACATTAAGTCCTAAAAGCATAAATTCTCTCAGATGAAGGATGGTGACCTGTTTTCAGAGGCCTGTGCTGTTTTAGAGACTGTCGGTCCTTTGCTGAACTCTGACGTTATTGGGGTGTATGTGTGCGTTCATCTGTGCACGTGTGGCTGTACCTGTTGTGTAGTGAAGTTGCCTGGATTGGAGTTGTTGGAAGTGTAGAGACCAGGAGAGGTTGTGAAACCGGACCCTGCTGAGAAAGAGAACATCCAGTGGAGTCAACGTCAGAATAAATGTTAACACGTGATGTTGACAAAAACTCAACGTCACCCACAAGTGAAACACACAAATGGTAAAATAACGAGAAAACTGTCCTTAATTACTATCATATTGTTCCAAACCCTTATGCTATTATTTATTTTGAAGAATCAATACAGAACTTGGATTACAATCACAGATTATAGGCAGAAAAATGACTGAAACAGCATCCTAAAAGTTGACCATAAGACGTGCACAATATTTCGAGTCTCCTGAAGTCTTACAACAGTCTTGTGTTAGAAAAAGGCTTAAATTTAATACATCACCAGTGTTATTTTTGTATTCATTTATATACTATTATAGTTATGAATATTTTGAATTAGATTTTTATATTTTCATTTAAATTGTATTATTTTTATTCTGTTTTCTTTTTAAATATTTATATTCAAGTATAATTTATTTCATTTTTTTTTTTCAGTTTTAGTTATTGACAGTAATTTCCCCAGTAATTTTAGTGCTTCAAATGGATTTATTTGATTTAGTTGTTAAGGTAGCATTTCTTATTTTTGTCTAATAAATAATAAACTTATTTCAGCTTTAAATATTTTTTATACTTTTTGTTTTGTTTGTTAAAGATAATTACCCTGATAATCACGTCCAGAAATCAAAATAGCATGTCGTATTTATTTACATACAGTGGGGACAAAAAGTATTCAGACCGCCTTAAACTTTTCACTATTTGTTATATTGCAGCCATTTGCTTAAATCATTTAAGTTAATTTTTTTCCTCATTAATGTACACACAGCACCACATATTGACAAAAAAACCCCACAGAATTGTTGACATTTTTGCAGCTTTATTAAAGACATTTTTGCAGCTTTCATTTGAGTCCAGCTGTGTTTGATTATACTGATTGGACTTGATTAGGAAAGCCACACACCTATCTATATAAGACCTTACAGCTCACAGTGCATGTCAGAGCAAATGAGAATCAAGAGGTCAAAGAAACTGCCTGAAGAGCTCAGAGACAGAATTGTGGCAAGGCACAGATCTGACCAAGGTTACAAAAAAAATTCTGCTGCACTTAAGGTTCCTAAGAGCACAGTGGCCTCCATAATCCTTAAATGGAAGATATTTGGCACGACCAGAACCCTTCCTAGAGCTGGCCGTCCAGCCAAACTGAGCTATCGGGGGAGAAGAGCCTTGGTGAGAGAGGTAAAGAAGAACCCAAAAATCACTGTGGCTGAGCTCCAGAGATGCAGTCGGGAGATGGGAGAAAGTTGTAGAAAGTCAACCATCACTGCAGCCCTCAGCCAGTCGGGGCTTTATAAAACTCTTGGGCCTTAATTCTAAGCGGTATGTGTGGAGAAAAACGGGCACTGCTCATCACCTGTCCAATACAGTCCCAACAGAGAAACATGGTGGTGGAAGCATCATGCTGTGGGGGTGTTTTTCAACGGCAGGGACAGGACGATGAATGTGGCCAAGTACAGGGATATCCTGGACGAAAACCTTCTCCAGAGTGCTCAGGACCTCAGACTGGGCCAAAGGTTTGCCTTCCAACAAGACAATGAACCCAAGCACAAAGCTAAAATAACAAAGGAGTGGCTTCACAACAACTCAGTGACTGTTCTTGAATGGCCCAGCCAGAGGTCGGACTTAAACCCAATTGAAAATAAAAATGGCTGTCCACCAACGTTTACCATCCAACCTGACAGAACTGGAAAGAATCTGCAAGGAGGAATGGCAGAGGATCCCCAAATCCAGGTGTGGAAAACTTGTTGCATCTTTCCCCAAAAGGCTCATGGCTGTGTTAGAGCAAAAGGTGCTTCTACTGAATACTGAGCAAAGGGTCTGAATACTTAGGACCATGTGATATTTCAGTTTTTCTTTTTTTAGTAAAAATGTCAACAATTCTGTTTTTCTGTGTGTACATTAATGAAGAAAAAAAATGAACTTAAATGATTTTAGCAAATGACTGCAATACAACAGAGTGTGAAAGATTGAAGGGGGTCTGAATACTTTCCATACCCACTGTAATTTTGACGTGTGCACAGCACACATAGCCAATCATTAGATGAGCTTATACAACAACTGCATCTTCTAGCACAAGGATGGCACTAGGATTTCTTATTAAATTATTTCAATGGAATTTTGTGTCACTAGTTTCTTTATTTTTCCATTTTATAAAGCATTTGAGGTTGTGCGATATTCAATTATTAGTATAGTTACAGTATCTCGTGTACCTTGTTGCATAAATATGTAATATGCACACTCACCTGGCATCTGATAGGGTGAGTAGGCTGTCTGTCCAGGCTGAGGGGTGGTAAAGCCAGGGCTGTAGCTGAGCCCTGACTGGAGGGTTGATTGGGTCTGTGACAACCCTCCTTCTGTCTTTATGCCTGGTAACATCACACCCAAATCTGTAGCTCAAGATCAAGAGAGTGGAACTGTCAATCAAACTGGATTGATACTAAACACCTTTTCATGTGACTCACATATTCTATAATAAATATTACACTACATTATCATCATCAATATGCAACCACAAACATGCATACATGTCTTTCATCAGTATGTAAACAATAGTAAAGGATCTACCATAGGTAGAGAGGCTGTAGGGTGGAGTAGTTTGAGAGTAGGGTGTATAAACTGTCGATTGTTGCATGCTATTAAACTGTGATTGGCCCGTGTAGGCTGACATGGGAGGAGCCACGGGAGTAGACAGGATATGTGGGTAAGGCCTGCCAATCAAACACAAAGTCAAAACATTCAGCTTTCATTTGTGTAGATCAATGGTCAGCAGCTTTTTTGACATCAGGTGCCTTTGTTAAATTGTCTTGGTAATCTGTGTGCTGCAGACCCAGAGATGATGCATATACAGAAATAAAAAGTCTTACTTTGAGGGGTAGAGAGGAGGTGAATACTGGTGAGCCGGCCGGGGGCTGAATCCACTGCTGCTTATAACTACACAAAAACAGAATGTAATGGTGTTAAGAAATCTGGTAGAAAGAAAATGTTTACATGAAATATGGCTGACATGGTTTACTGAGATGTATCTGCAGTCAGTACCGTATGTCAGTTGTCACTGGACTGAATGTTTAATTTATTACATATCACAACCATAAAATGAAGCGTGTGCTGGACTTATTCCATTTAAAGAGCATTTGCCAAGAGCCTTCAATTCAAATCCAAAACACGCACACAGAGCTCAGTTTGGATTGACAGCTCACAGTCTTTTTCACCAGCTGGATTCAATTTAACAAATAGCAGAAAAAAAAACAGGAACTATTCGCTCAAAAATGTTCTTTCTACATCAAAGAATATCCCCATTTCCTTCTCCTGCCTTCCCTCTCTTCTTCCTCTCCTTGAGATGCAAAATCAAAAACAATTTTTGCTGTTTGCTTGACATAATTCCCTTCCTAAGTGTTTCCCAATCCCACTTTTTTTGTTAAATCTATATTTTTGCCTTATTGTTCAGTAACATTTAAGTAATAGACACTGAAGTTATAGACATTTTCTCTAGATATACGATTTCCTATATGGTCTAAAACAAGGAATATATTAATGCAAGTCACATTTAATTAATAAAATAATTTTTTTCATTACTCAAACTATTAAAAATACAACTTCGTTTTAATCTTCTCTGAAAACAAGCCATACTTTCTTGCTTTTGCTTATCTAGTAAATATAATTAGATGTTTATATTGGAAAATGGACCGATATGATACAAATAAGATGATGTTTTTGCAGTTCAACTCTCAGTCCTCTATAGAGACATCACACCCCACTGTCAGCTCAAGCAAGGGCCTCAACCTTCTCTGCAGGGGAGCGCATGGACAGAAGGTTTCTCAGTCTTTGAGTGTGTTGTGTGTGTGTGTGTGTGAGCACATTGATCTAAATAAAGAGTTTGTGGCTCTGATGACGTTAGCTCAAGGGCAGTACAAAGATTGAGGGCTCAGAGCTTTCAGCAACTTCCCAAGCGGGATTACAGCAGGCATTCTGAATGCAGCGTGTGTGTGTGTGTGTGTGGATCTCTTACCTGACCCAGTGTAAGTGTCCAGCCCGGTGTCTCCCGCCGAGCTCACGGTCTCACTGCTGTTCAGAGGCTCGGACTTAACTTTGAGAGGGAGACAAAGAAAGATATGAGAAATCCTGTCAGCTGTCCAACTCCATTTAAACCTCTCAAAATCGAATTAACAACAAAGTAGTGAAGCAACAGTATCTTTCTGGTTTAAAAAAATATCAAGAACCTCCAAAGCACTGCACCCAAACACTGACACACAAACAGAGCCCCTAAAGGGACTAAAGTAGGAGATGAGAGGAAAAATTTATAAGTTAATTATTTTGCTTTCTCTCGCAAATGTTTTGCGTTTCCCCAAGAAAAGTCGAGGTCACTTGCAAAACCTTTTGAGCTCTTTGTGTGTGAATCCAAAGTTTCTTGGCAGAATGCAAAGCGTTTGCGAGGAAAAAAATATTTTTCCTCAATCTCATATTTTGTTCTTTCACCATGTCCCTTTAGGTGCACTGTACACGTGCTATCATATACTGTATGTACACTACACAAACACATGCAGTATACCATCATTCTTCATACTTGGGGCAGTGGGCGGGGTACTGCAGCCCAGCAGCCAATCAGCCGTGTTTAGAATTGTCATGTTCTCTCCTGGGGGCGGAGTCAGATGTATAGTGGACTGTGTTACCCAGCTATCGTTTAATATTAAGTTTCCCCAATAACTATTTAGACACTTAAGTCACACTTAAAACATTTATTTGTCATGAGACTGCATTTGAAATATTTTTTTAATAATAAAGTTTATATTAATATATCAATATAAAATAAAATATAAATTATATAATTTATAAAATGTAATTTGATTACTTTGATCATTTTAATTAAAGCATTTTTAAAGAAATATTTTCATTTTAAAATCAAACTTTAAGCAAAAGGCATTTGTTAGGTTTTAAACAACAAAAAAAGACCAATAGTGATCAAAATACAAAAGGTATTTGTATTCTTTTTGGTTGTAAAATATAAATGTTCATAGCTAATGTGATGAAACACACAGAAGTGAATTGACTTCATGCATTTTCAAAAATGTACTTTGTTGGTATGTTGGTACTTACTTTAAATATGGTAAAAATAGCAGCATAATTTGTTTGCAAATGAAAATTCATACATTTTAAGTGTGACTTAAGTTTCCAAAAAAAACCAAAAACATTTTGGGGCCTCTGTATAATTAAAAAATGTGCCATACCATTATTTATATTATGATACCGTAATATGAATCATTTGAATAGGAACTGATAACCTTTCACAAATAGTAAAAAATACAATCATTATTGAAAAGTTTATAAATTCCCACTGAATTAGAGTATAACAAAATGCACTTTCTTTGAAAACAAGCATTCAGCATTCAATAAGAAATAGTTCATATAAATCATAAAAGCTTTTCCAAAAACACTAGTTTATGACATTACAGTCAAAGTCGCACTTTCAGAAAAAAAACACATCTTGAATCAGTGTGTGTGTGTGTTTGTGAGGGAGACAATGAAAGCCCTCTAAAAGTAAGATGAATGAGGCTTCATTGGCAGTGGGATTCATGTTGGGATGTGTGTGCATGTGCGAGTGGGTGGTTATGTAGGCGGTTTATGTGTGTGTGTGTGTGTGTGTGTGTGTGTGTGTGTGTGTGTGTGTGTGTGTGTGTGTGTGTGTGTGCGTGCGCACAGAGGGATTCAGTCTAGGCTGTGAGCTGATGAGGTAGACAGAGGAGAATGTTGAATATGTCGTTGTTTTGGCAGAAGCACAATCCCAGAGTGTGTGTGAATGTGTGTGTGTGTGTGTGTGTGTGTGTGTGTGTGTGTGTGTGTGTCAAGCTGTTAAAATCATTAGCGGAGCTCTAATCTAAATGATTTACTGAGTTCTGCTCCTTTTACTCTCTCTCTGTCCTTTGCTATTGTTTTATTCCGACTACATGTCAAAAACAGATGAGCTCGCACACAACACGCAAACACACACACTCTCTCCAGGATCCTAAACTTTACTACCTCTCTTGTGTATCGCACAATCATAGCCATACATCAAGCACTCACTTGCTAGGGTGTTGAGAGTCTATTTAGCCTCATGTATGTTTGCCTAACGTCCGCTCTTAAAACGTTTGTTCAGCGTTTTCCTCAAGCAGAGAAAAGCGAGAGAGCGCGCGTGTTGACATCAGAGAGAAAATGAGAGTTTAAACGCAGGAAATACTTTTCTGTGCACCAGGCTCTTGCTGAAACGCTCACAGAGAAGTCCTGGGAAAGGTTTCAGTACAAAGACACGCATACAAACCCTCCCTTTCTTTTATTTTAATTAGGCCTATATGCAGCTTTTGACCTTTGAGGTTAGTGTGAGCTTAGAGCATCTCGACACACAACATCGCCACTAATCCACAAACCCGCTCTGGACGGCACCAAAACAAAAAACACTTTATCCCTGTAATCTGGACATCACACACCAGGATGGAACCCTGCTTTCAATTACAGCAAGAAACTCCACGTTGAAGAACACAGAGTGCAAGGCAGTAAAGCTGATTTCCTGGTTGAAAGGCCCTATTTATCAGCTAATATGTCGCTCGCTCACTCACGTACGTTGGTAATTTCTTTCTTTCTCTTTGATTTGTCGTTCTTTCATACCTCCGGTTCCATTGGTCGTGATGTTGTTGCTGAGGATGTTCTTGTCCAGTTTGGATGTGCTGTCACTGCCACTATTAACAGAGTGCTGGGGGTCGGTTAATTCCTGCATCTCCAAGGCCCTGTGACAGACAGACTCTTAAATACATATACACTTGCCATTCAAAGATTGCGGTTCAAAGAAGTTTCTTATACTCACCAATACTGCATTTAATCAAAAATACAGTAAAACAGTAATGTTGTGAAACATTAGAATTTACATGGCAGTTTTCTTTTAAAATTTATTTTGAAATGTAATTTATTCCTGTGATGGTGAAGCTGAATTTTTTTATCTATTTTACAGTGTGACATGATCCTTCAGAAACCATTCTAACATGCTGAATATTTTTTATCATCAACACTGAAAACAGTTGGTGCTTATTTTTGTGGAAATTGTCAAGAAATTTTACAGGATTATTTGATGAGCAAAGTTCAAAAGAAATTTACCATTATGTTTGATAGCAAATAAAACACTAATTTCTTTTAAAAAACAAATAAACACCTTACTGACCCCATGTAATGCGAGAAAAAACTGGCTTTGGCATTGTAAGAAATTCGCTCATATGTCAAACCATCTGCTGAAGAAAACATCTGTCCCGACTTCCATGTAGCAACATATTTATGGAATATTCTTTCCTTTTAGCCACCCATATAAATATGAAGAGCAAAATCACATGTACAGGTACAAAGTAACAACTACCTGCGCTGTGTTACACTAAAAGGAAAAACTGCTTACCATTCTCAAATGTCATGAGAATTAAAATTTATATTTTTGATAATTTCATAATCAATACAAAATATGGCATTTTATGCCAAGATAAGATATTTTTAATATGCAAAGTTATTATATGAAGTATATATATATTGAGATTCAATGTTATTTATAACGGCAAATTTATTATATAGTAGATAAAATTCACATCAAACAGGATTCTAGGTTAAAATGTGTATAATACATGGCCAACATATGTTTAAGTGTGTATATTTTTGTAAAAAACAAAAAAGATTTATTTATTTTTATCATCTGATTTTTTTTGTGTGCAATTTACTTAAATGGTCCCCGTTTTAAATCAAAATATTCCATATATTCATGAATGCTTCAATTCAGCCATCCACCTTAATATAAAAAAAATTAAAAAAATCTAATAGTGGGAGCATTTAGCCGACACTTTAATCCAAAGGACACGTGTACAAAAATAGCTCTTATAATAAAGTGAAGGAAATCAGAGATGCTCCTCTTTCTACGTTTATGGCATAAACATCTGCATAACATTTCTGAACACATCCCAAAGTACACAGTGCTTTAACACACATGAGCAAGGAACTCATGTTTTATCCAGGTGAAGCTGTCTGCCTTACACCCACTCACGCACAATGACTTTAACATCCCTCTCTCTTTATCTCTCCCTCTGTCTTTATGTGTACAAAACCCCTCGCTCCCACAGTCCACTGTCATTGGGACTCATAAATAATCCTCTAAATGGATTTCAGTGGAGACTATGTGTGCAAAGGTGTGTTCACCTTACCTGTTGTCTACTTGGTCTGGAGCATGGGAATCAGTGGTCGATTTCTTCACCTGTGGAAATACCAGAGGAGACAGTTGATGATAGTTTCTCATTCAGTGAATGGGTCCAGCATTGTTTTTCCCAGTCTGGAGTGACTCAATACAATGATATCAGTCCATAAATTTTTTTTAAGGATTTTTTTTTTTTAAGGAAAAACGTGGATTTCAAATAAATGCTAGTTTGAACTATTCATCACATAATCCTGAAAAAAAAAGAAATAAAGTTTCACCAAAATATTAAGCACAAGTAGTTTCTTGTTTCTTGCAAAATACAGCTTTGCCATCACAGAAATAAAATAATCTATTAGATTTTCTAATATATATTGTACAATTTAAAATATATATTTTAAATTGTAATAACATTTCTAAATTTTACTGTTTTTACTTTTAATCAAATAAATGCAGTCTTGGTGAACACAAAAGACATTACAGACCCTAAACTTTTAAATAGTAGTATACATATGATACATGTGTGTGCTTCGTGCTTAATGTGCTATCGAACAATAATGTTCAGTGTTTGGGTGGAGGAGGAAATACCACAGACAGAACACATATCTGAAAGGATGATGATGATGATTGACAACTGTATTTATTAACAGGTGTGACTATCTAAAACACCATGTGAATGTACCATATTTGACATTAGTTTAATTCAATATTACGAGCTTACAGCATGCTTTAACTCCTCACTAATATACGTAGCAAAAGGGTAATTTCACTCTGCCTTTCTCTCTCCTACACACACACACACACACACACACAAAAAAAAATACATTCCTTCCCATTCTGGCAGTTTATCTTGGTTCTTACTTTGTCACGCTCAATATTATTCAATCCCGAGTTAATAAAACCACGACTGCAACTTTCCTCTTTGAATTTGTCCTTGTGACCAACTCTCTCCATATCAACTCTCTCTTTTTTTTCTGTCAAGGTCACCAACCAAAACAGTGAAATATTCCTAGCATCTTACATTCATACAGAAGCTTCAATTCATGCATATTATTTGTATGTTTCAAATTTGAATATGTAAACACAGCATACTGTAAAACAAAAGAAAGGATCAAAGAGTGCCACAAGTCTATAAACTTCTCAATCAATTTACACTGTTCACCCCTCCAAAAACTGCTTGTAGTCATCTGGGTTTTAATTGAAAACACACATGCAGACCTGTGAGCGCACATGCACATATGCGTGTGTCAGATGTACCGTGTGGTTTTGGGGAGAATGTTTAGTGTGTGGAACCAGCATCTCATGTTCACACTACTATTTGAAAAGTTTGAGGTCGGTAAGATTTTTTAAATGTTTTTCAAAGAAGTCTCTTATGCTCACCAAGGCTGCATTTATTTGATCAGAAATGCAGTAAAAACAGTAATGTTGTGAAATATTACAAATTTCAAATAAATATTTTCTACTTTAATAAATTTTAAAATTAATTTATTCTTATGATGCCAAGTTGTCACATGATCATTCAGAAATCATTTTAATATGCCGTTTTGGCGCTTAAGAAACATTTCTTATCATCATCAATGTTGAAAACCAATGAAATCTGAACGCTTTCTGTCCCTTCAAATTACCTGCAACTACCCCTTTCAAGCCCCCAAAAGATAGTAAAGACTTCATAAAAATAATCAAGTGGTTTAAACTCAACTTTTGAAGTGATGAGAGTAAAAAACACAATTTCCCACTTTATTTACAAAATATTAATTTCAAACATGCGTTCACCACGACGCATGCGTGTTGTTGACATGAGAAAAGACATTCCGTGAACTCTCGTTGGAGATTAATATGTCTTATGTGCAAACAAAGCACTTAAAATTGAGGTTAAAACACAACATGGATTAATTGAATGATGTTTTTGATGCTTTACTATCTTTCTGGGCTTTGAAAGTGGTAGTTGCATAGGCTGTCAATGGAGGGACAAAAAGCTCTCATATTGCTCTTCATTTGTGTTCCGAAGATGAACGAATGTCTTTCGGGTTTGGAGTGAGTAATTAACGACAATTTTCATTTTTGGGTGAACTAACCCTTGAATAAATAGAAAGCTGAAAAGTACAGCATTTAAAAAAGAAAGAAAAAAATCCTTTGTAACATTATTAATGTCTTTACTAACACAATTAAATAAGCCCATTTTACTGACCCCAAACTTTTGAACACTTTATATGCTATATATACACTATTTGGCAGATGACCTTGGAGCATTAGGGCTCCTCTTAGAAAAGTGCCTGCGGTTTAAGCCCATCTCTTTGGTTCTGGGTTCTTATTTGTGCTGAGTATGGACACACCCAATATGGTCTCCTCAAATTAGCCTGACACATTCAGGGACAGCAGGTGATCGGTCGATCATACAGAGCTCTAAGCCTACTGTAAATCTCTCTCTGACTGTAACTACTTCCTTGTCCAGCAGCATCTGTGCTTTTAGAGCAGTTAATAGAGCGTTTGAGAGCAGCCCGGCAGGATCCAGCTCCCAGGCCTGCTGGTGAACAATGATCCAAGACTGTTTAACTGTACACTGTTTATAGATTTATGAAGAGAAATTTGTAATTCTTAGGCAAGCAGTTCGAAAGGCAACCAGAAAATGTCACCCTACTAAAAAAAAAAAAATCATCTTGCTGGTCTAGACTGGTTCAAGCTGGTCAACAATTAAACCCTTGCTATTAGCGACACCAGTGTCCGTTAAACCAAACTGCAGCCACAACTTATTGCTCATGCTTGAACTCATCCACACAATGTACAAAAGATTGAACTTGATTCAAGGCCCCGATATATTCACAGCAAAGTTATTTTTCGTTCTTTGCTTAGAAGTAAAAGTTGGAAATACCTTTGCGGCAATATACTGTTGACGAAAACCCTGACACCACTCATGCCGCTGAGAGCATCATTTAAATCACCATGTCAATATTTGCTGCACGCACCCAACAAAAATGACAGCTGGGAGCATCTGTTAATTATGAATATATTTGCACCTGCTCTGCAATTCACCACCTACATCATGCTGAAAGATAAGGCAATTAAAATTGCACTCTTATGTACACTTGAGACTATAGATTATATAGAAATTACTATGTGAGATTATGGTTTCAATTAATCCATTTTCTTTGCATGACACATTAACATTATAGTACAGATTGTCTCTCTCTGCATTTTCCTGAATATTGTATACAGTAGAACCCCGACTTACGAAACGCTCTACGTACGAAAAGTTCAACGTACGATAAAAGATTTCGTTTTTTTTTTTTTTTTTCGCCCGAGTAACGACAAAATGATTGAGAAGCGAAAAAACGAAATCTCGGCCAAGGAGACGATTTTCGAGTTTTGTTTTGAAATTCATGCGCCACTGACCCGCTCCCAGTGTTGCCAGATTGGACTGAAGATTTCCAGCCCAACTACAGCTTAACACCCGCTGGGAACCCACCCAATCTGGCAACACTGCTCCCGGCTCTGACGCTAGCTTTCGCTGCAGTATCCTGCTCTCCTATTGGTCAGCATCGCTCCCATCAGCCTCTGCGTAGCGGCGTTCCTCTCCCATTTCATTTTACGATGAAAGTGAAAGGGAAGAAGAGGATGCTCTCCATGGAGACGAAAAGGGAGATAATTGAAAAGTATGAAGCTGGGATGTGCTTGTCACCATACTGAACAAGCATAGCTTTATTATAAAATTAAATGTGGTGTTTTTGTAGGGCTCGGAACGTATTAGGCAATTTACATGTAAAAACCTGAAAAGATCGACTTACGAAGACATCCTCGGAACGGATTATTTTCGTAAGTCGGGGTTCTACTGTATTTGCATTCATTTTATGCATCACTTGAACGGAAGAGAAGCTCTCAGGAGCACACAAACTTTTGATTTTTACTCCTTCACATACAAATCACTGTACATCAGGGGTACCCACAATTTTTGGGCTTGTGGCAAAAGTCAAAATGATCTACCGGTACCTACAATAAAAATACAAAACATATTTATGAATATATTGAGAATTCTATATACACGCACAATATATGTTGGTGTAGCATGCATAACTACATGAACACATATTGCACAATACAACTGTACCTTTTTTGCAGAGTCAGTGTCGTAGTTTTTATGAAGAGTCCGAAAATGCCGCTCCACATTTCCCTTCTTTGGTATAGCGATGACAGACTGGCAGATGAGGCTAACGCACTTCGTATGGAAATGGTACATTTTTGACTTCTTACTTTGTTCAGCTCCCCCATTCATTTTTATACCCTTTCTTAAGTTTAAATGAAATAAATTGGAGGCTAGCTTGCTAGAGTTTTGCAGCACTTGGCGCCGTTGTGTCAGAAAAGGTCAGATGTCAGACTGGCTGTCCTGTACGTCAATCAAGTGAAAAATTTATAGTGAGGATGGATGATGGGCTGACATCTACTTTGTTAATTCCATGTGATCTACCCACATTACCTTTGCGATCGACCGGTAGATCGCGATTGACGTTCTCTTTCACAGAGAACCTAAGAAGCTGGAGAAAGTCTAGCTTTTCAAGTTTTATTACAAGCCCTTCACACATTGACTATAAAAAAAGCAATTAATACATGGCAGTTCTTACATATTATACATATATAAAATAACTTTTTAATAGCCCTCCCACAAAATGATATTTTTTTGCAATGCATTTTATGTTTGCATGAGTACATTTACAGTTTCTTTTTTTACAAAGAAAATTTAACAGCTATTATGTAACTATATATTCATAGACATTTTCGCCAGATGGTGCCAAACATTACCGTATTGAGCTGGTTGAAGATGATCTTTTAGCCTGACCATGTGAAATGTGGCCAAGATCCCTCTAAAACCAGCCAACAGACCACCATGATCGGACTGGGAAAGCAGCTAACACACCTACAACCAGTTGATTTTTGGCAGACGAAACAGTTCACATACAAGCACAGTTAAGCACCTGTCATGACTGCATTATCTATGCTGATTTCTGCTGAAAAACATGGTAAGAATGTGTTAAATGGAACTAAAAATAGTAGACAATAGCCAAGAGCCTAATAAATGTAGCCAAAAGATTTAATAAACAACCAACGGGTGTTTCTGCTGTGTTCTATATGCAGATTCCAGGCCTGCTTACGTGTACAGAGGCTTCACACACACCAACACACAGAAAACAGTCCCCCTTTTCTAGTTCTTTTTTGTGCTTTCAGTATTATGGTTATCAGCGCTGTAACTTTATACTCTTCCTTTCATGTAAAATACATTGTTACCTGTGCCCCCCCACCCACCCCACCCCTCTGCCCCCAACACACACACACACACACACACATTTCAGCATATGCCCCTGGGAGATGTAAGATTATCTGATGTGTCCCCTCCCTGAAACACTCTTCTCTAAAGGTACGGGAAAGAAATGGAGAGAGGAAGAGAGATGATGAAAAAGGAACTAGAAAAGAACAGCGAGTGTGTGACACGGCAAAGGGCTTTTTTCATTCTGATTAGGTAACAGATGGTTTATGTTGTTATATTTTCTGAGAACATTCAAACTCCCTAAGGACAATGAAAAATAGAAAATAAAATTAGAATGAGCACACCTGTCCACACGCAAAAACTGTTCCTCTGAACCAGTCCAACATCAATGTCCATGTTCTCAATTTTAAACTGATGAAATAATATTGAATAAAATGTATATAAATATTGTCAAAATTTAACAAGGTAATGCATGCAATAAAATACTAAAATATATTGCAGTTATTCTATGTTCTATTTTACAAAGTGCAATCCACACAAATTGGTGAATCTCCAACACATTTTAGTAATTAAAGTTCCACTATGTAAAATATAAAATCTTCAAAATGAACAAAAGTTAAATAAGTCAATACATCAATCTTTCAGAAATGTGTTTTTTTTTCCTGGACCCACTTCACTACAGTAAGCCTATTATGTTTAGACCTGATGGGATGATGTTCTCGTCCCAGCTCATCTCGACATTCATGAACAGATAAAAGTTGCTCTGGCTACTTTGCGTGTATGGTGTGAGAGTGGCATAGTTTAGTCATCAGAATGACTAATTACACATCTCGTAATAAAACGAGAATCAACATTAGCTTGGCTTTTCAGAGATGAACTGAAGGATTTGAAATGTAAAAACGACTCAGAGATGCGTTATCATCACTCAATAGTAAGATATTTTATTGATCAGATACATTGCCATATGTAGCTCTCTAACAGAGTTCATTGTAAAGCATTATTTATTGTGAAGGGTCATTTCATTGTGGTTGTTGTAGTGCTGTGATGGAATTTATTTTCAAGAAGGGTAAATCTACAATAATATCCTCAGCTAGTCAGCTTGAGGTCTTTCCATCTAAACTGGTTACATCTCTTAAGCCTATAGTGAATGTTTTATGAGCATGTTTTAATCTCTCTCTCTCTCTCTCTCTCCCCCTCTCTCTTTTAGCAATGACAAAAGAACCATATTCATCCGCAGTCACACAAACAATCCATCACAAAATGCATGCAGCTTTAACCACTAGAGGGCTAAAAGTTACATAGTGTACTTTTAATTTAGTAATTAAAACTAGCATTTATTTTTTTCCTAAAAAACATTTTAACATACAAAAGCACGTGTAAACCCACACTAATATAGGAGTATTCAAACCTACCAAAAGCAGTTTTATAGAGCATGAAGCACTTCATGGGGGTAGGCACATTAAGATCACATGACCAGCACAAAAATAAATGTTTCTCCAATATCCTCAGCAACTGCAAATTATAACATGATGCTACATTGCCAACAATAAATGTCAGTATAAGTCACACCAGCCAGCACAACAGAACCAAACATTTCTGTGCACCTTGATTAAATGATATTAATATTGATCAATATAATACAGATATTATATTGCTTAACAGCCCCAATAAATGTTGTCGCAATCTTAACCTTAATCATAGGGCTGTAAGATTTTTTTTTTTACATTTATTTAAAATCGTTATTTTATTACTTATTTCTTCAGTCATAGTCATGCAGCAGCGTTTCAGAATAAATGTGTTTTTGATCACTCAGAACCACTAAAATGAACAGTTATGGCACCAGCCCATTTGTTGGACTGTTCCGTTTCCATGTCAACCTAGTAGTGTATGAAATTCGAATGTTATATTCTGCCAAGAGAAAAGGGTCAGAGGGAAACTGGACACCAGGCCAAGCCTTATAGACCGACACACCTTTGCAGCTTTGAATGAGTGTGTGTGCGTATGTGTACGATCTTGTGTGCAACTGCGTGAGAGATGCAGTCTCTCTCTTCCCCTGGCTCATTGATTCCCGTATCTTTGTACAGCTACCAGAGCGTTTACACACACATACACACAAGTCTCCATACATGCATCGTCCAAAGAAATGAGCTGAAACTTTATATAAAAAAGCACTCTAGCATTAAAGTGCTCCCTTCCCCTCTGATTGCAGCAGAAAAAAATGCTGCTTAATTATTAATGAGTTCTTGTGCTTGTGTCAGCTTTTCGTTAATTATTTAAATTAATCTCATTAACGAAAGGCCAGGTTTCAGGAGCATTTAATTAAATGATGAATTGCTTCCCAGATGTCGACGTGCTTGTTAAATAATGTGCTCAGGCTGGACCCAAAGCTGTCAACTAGACTCAACCCAAAACTGAACACAAAGACCATCATAGTGCACATTATTGCTATTATACTCCACAACTTGAACAAGATCAAGAAGAGAATTGTCACCAATGATTCTATGTGACTATAAAAAAAACATCTATAACCCTTACTGGTATGCAGGGCTTCAGCAACGATACTGTCTGCTCAAACTCGCAGCTTGTTTTGACAGCTTGTGCGGATTCAAACGAGATTGGATACAATTTAGTCTCATCAAACTCAATGCCAGTACTTGAATACTTAACATTTATATCAAAACACAAGATCTGAAAGGATACAAAATAAAAACACTGCACGCAATGACTGTCCTATAGATTTATCTTTACTTTTGTGGAAACCATGATTCATTTTTTTTTCAAGATTCTTTGATGAACGAAAAGAAACTAAAGCATGTATTTAATAGAAAACTCTTTACCGTCACATATTGCTGAATAAAAGTAATAATTTCTTGAATATAAATCTAACTGACCCATTTTCTGCGACATTACAGCTTAAAGATAGGGTAGGCAATTTGTTTTCATAAAAACGGTTATACTGGTTGAAACTCTCTTCACATCCTGATACCAATCAATAATAGAAGTGGCCTAAATATTAAAACATGCACATATATCTGCTGTGGACGTCTAAGGACCAAAACATTTTTGTCCATTTCAGTCCAAATGCAGTGTCCTGCCTGCCTGCCAACCTCCATGCATCACAAATCATCATCGCTTTCCATACGGCTATGCAGTCACAGAGGGATACAAACAAAAAACAGCCACCTACAGTTCCTACTGAGCCAAAACAACAACCTTATACTGCGTTCACGCCGTGTCGTAACTAATTATGAGATGGCAAAATGTGACGTTCTACCTGGAACCGTTCACATCCTCAGACTCGGATTAATGGGTTTCTAAATCAATTCCGAAATTAATCTGCAACAGTCAGGTGGTTCAAGTAACAGCTCTGTATGTTGTTTATGTTCATTATTACTCTAATGTTATGTGCTTTGAGACATGAGGTCATTTAATGCCGTCTCTCGTCTCATGACACTTTGCAGACTCTGCTGTGTGTTTTGGAGGAGGCGTGGCTCTTGTGGGAGGGTGGGATCCTATGTTTTCAAAGCTAGCCTCTCTGGAATTGCCTACCCTATCTTAAAATATCATGAACATTCAGCTTAAAGAACCTGAAACGTTTGGTACCCTAGTTTACAAAGTTGTAAAATGTGATATGTATAGTAATCTTGAATAGCACAACACTGATGTGTATTTCTTCTGCATATGGAACATGGAAGACTGATATTTTAAGTGAGAGGCGAGTTATTTACAGTGTAAGAGAGACAAGCAACAGGTGTGAACAACAGACAACCATCAGGACGGTGAGAATTTTATTTAGAGTTTGAGACTTTTATAAGGAGAAATGACTAACAAGCTTGTTCACTTTTTCACCAAACCTTTCCTATCTGCATTTGGGTTGTTTGATGTTAAATATAGTGTGCTTGTTTTGCTATAAAGCAAGCCCATAACTTCTTTCCACAGTCCAGAAGATTTATAAATATTACAGTGTCGGCTCAGCAGCTTTCAACACACTCACAACTTGTGCTCTCTGTTATTTGTGGTTATTTGCTGATTACACTTAAATTGGGAGGTGTAAATATGTGAACGTGAAGCCTTGCTTTCTGTTCTCTTCTCTCTGCCTCGACCCCTCTTCCTCCCTCTCTGTAGGTGTGTGTGTAACCCGAGTCCTCTCTCTCTCTCTCTCTCTCTCTCTGTCTGTGGTCTCTGCTCTGGGGCACAGACTGCACCAGAGGAAAAGGCTGCAGCTACACCCCCCTTTTCATTTTACTCCTCTGCTATTTTCCTCCAGAACCAAAACCATCGATCCCCAGAGTCACAAAATACCCCCCCCTCCACCCACACCTCGATCTCCCTCTTCCTCTCCTTCCATTACCCCAAACACCCCCAGATCAGTATCTGTCCTTATCTGGATTATGGACGCCTGTCTGTGAGCACTCATGTACGCATATATTACGCATAAGCCTGAAAATATTGCAACACAAACGCAGGACTGTTTTAATCATTAATCAAATGTTTTTTTACTTTTTTCCAACAAAAAAAACAAGAACGGAATTATTCGACTGACTACTAACAGAAACGCACTGAAAAAGACTGAAATCATTTCAGCAGTGTGTGTGTTGTACTGTCACTATGCGTGCGTATGTGACACTACTCAGACTTGTGTTGGCCATATGGCTACTGTGCTCAACACTTCAGCTCACATCTGTTGTGCATTAAAGACCTAACGCTGCTCAGTACACACCTGGGTGGCCTTTTCACACACACACTCTTGCATGCACACAAACATGCTCGCACAATCAAACTTTTCAATTATCACATATAACAGACCAGAGTTTCCAACTTTTTTTGCCTAAGATAATCCTCCATACCAAACCAGGAATGAGTTCCATAACTGAGGATTCTTTACTGGAAATCATTCAGCATGATCATTATTTTTACATAAAAAGTGATCATTATTCATTTTTGGCAGGGGGGGGGGGCAATTTGAGGAACTTCTTAAGAAACAAAAGCAAGTACTTGAATATCTAACATTTGTATTTAAACAAAGGATCCTAAAGAGAAACATTGCTGACAGTGGATTTCTGCTAATGCATTTTTTTGTGCGTCTACCTCAACCTGATGGACAAGTTGCAATTACTCAATCGTTTTTGGAAAAAGTATATTTCAAAAATAATATTGTGAAAAATTATTACCATTTAAAATAACAGTTTTTATATATATTTGAAAATGCTAATTTCTCTGATATTGACGCAGAATTTTTGAAACTGACCATTTAAGGATTATTTGAAGAACAGTAAGTTCCAAGAGAGCTGATATATAGTTAATATAGCAAAAAAATTACAATCTTAATCTTCAATATGAAAGTAAGCCATTTCCTGTGAATGACCAATTGCGCTATAAGCAAATGTGATTATGATAATGATTTAAAATAAACAAATACTAGTTTACAACATCAAGCAGTAAACAGATAGCTAAAATAACTGGAAGTGGCTGAAACCGGAAGGCTCACACATTCAAGTTACAAACGGTCGTGTCTGCTCTTTCATTAAAAATAAGATGGATGGGTTTAACAAAACAAAATCAATATTTTCCCAAGTTCCTGCTAGGGTACACACACACCCCTAGTTGAGAATCACTGATATCGAGAGTCATTTTGATGGCATGTTATCCACACATAAATCTGTAGTGTTAAATTCGGTACACAGACAATTAAAAAGAGAAGTATTCAGAAAAACTTCTGACAGAGACATTTAAATAGAGTGCGTTGTAGTTCACTTACGCTCTGTTCATTCAGCTCCTGTGTATTCTCCATCAGATGAACTTCCACTCCCCTCAACTACAGTCCAGACACCTGCAAATGAACGATGCTTTTAAAATAATCGCCATAAACACAATAAAACACATCTCTCTCACACATATTTCTGTCTCTCTCTCTCTCTCTCTCTCTTTCTTTCGCTTTGCATCTGTGGGTATATGTGTGTAGGAGGGGAAGGAAGAAGTCTGGTAACTTCACTGTATCATATCCAGCCAGGCAGAAGTAAATATAATTTACAGAAGTAAACATTAAACAATGGGTAGAGAGAAATGTAATCAATGTAACGCACACAAATGCACTCATACAGTTCACACAAAACACCAAGCTATCCAGGTCCTGGTGATGTTACTAAAAACATCTAACCATGACTCCTCAGTCCTCCCAGTAAAGCCCTTTCCACCTCCATCTTTATCTTTTCCCATCCTTCCTCTGTCATTTAAAAGCTTGAAACATTTGCAAATTGCTTTGAAACCTCCCGAGGCCTCAGTAATGAAAAGCACTCTTATTCAAAAACTCTTTGAAAGACATTGAAAGCCTCGGGATCAGGGGAATAGGTTTATTTTCTGTTCTGCCACAGGTATTAGACCTGCAATGTGCTGTATTTTTAACAGTAATTTTGCGTGTGGGTGTGAAAGGGCAAGTTTTGCTAACCTTGAAGAGTTTGAATTTGTCTAAATGTCTCTATAACAACAAACTGTTAAAAAAAATTATTCAAACAATCTTTACAATTCTTCATATAACATTGAAATGAACTGATTATTTTCTATTTAAAAATAGTATTTATTAATTACTAAATTAACCTTACTGCGTAAGATCACACAAGCAAAAGTTATTTTAAAGGAACGGGATTGTCCAAATAAAATCTTTTATTTTTAGCGACAGGAGCATTACGCATATTTATTAATTAATTTACTCCTGCAGTCCTGCCTCACTTAATATCCTAGCCAAAAAGGGGAAAAACAGACTATTTAGTTATTTTATTTAGCTGAAAAGTGACCAGTGTTCCAAGGTGTTACTGGACAAAAGTAAAATTTCATTTTAAAGTAAATTATCTAAACCTAACTCAATTGAACTGCCCAAATATTGGCCATTTCTGTCAAACCATTTTAGAAAAACACCTGTTTCTACCAACAATAATTATAATCTTCATTGTAACAAGTTTTGACATTGCTCAAAAACCTGAAAGGTCATGATGCTTCTGATTAGGTATATATGATATATAAATTACAGTGACCTATAAGATCAGTGGGCGTAAATGGGACATCTCCACAAGCTTCTGTACACAAGCTTGTGTGTGTGTGCGCGCACACACACGCGAGTATAAGAGAGAGAAAGAGAGTTGAAGGACAGTTTGAAGAGCAGATCATTTGAATTTTTCATTTGCTTGGTGAAGCTGTGTTCTGAAATTCTAGCCTTTAATGCTCAGGCAGGGGAATGAGCTGAGCAGCATTGATTTTTACTGTTATCACTCAGTGCCCTCTGAGCCTACTGTCCTCACACACACACACACACACAAAAAATGAACAGATGGGCAGCCAAAGAGCAAAAGACGCATTGCTCCAACCATGTAATGGTAAGGAGCTGAAACTTATTTCCCTTGTCAACACACACATTTTGAAATCAAAAGCCACTGTATGCAACAACTGTCCCAAATCAAAACATTTGATTTAGTCAAATAAGAAAAAGACAACAGTCTGGGGATTGTAAACTGTCCAATAAGAGCAGATCATTCGGCCTCAAAATAACAAAGAGCTCCAGTGCGCTTTACTGTTATTGTCCTGAAAGCACGCAGAGCTTTTAGTGGCGCGGCATTCTGTGTGCGACTCGACACAGCCGCGGCACGAGTGCAATGCGCAGGAAAGCCAAATACTCTAAAGCTTTCGTGTTCCTCCCTTTAAATCATCAGAGCTCAATCCCCTGACAAAAACACACCGCCTATTAATAAATTAAAAAGCTGGACCAGGAACAAAGAGTTTTCATTTGAGCAAAAGAATTTGTCTACATGGGACGTTTCTAAATGAATGCATTTTCATTATTTGATATTATTAGAACTGATTTCATTATTCAGTTCATTCAGACAGGTCTTAGAATCAATGCTTTCTTCTCCAACGTTAAAACACGCTTTAAGTCTCAAATTAGGAGAGCTTTCTACTGTTCAGAAAACCATGTTTTGTGCTGTTCTGGTGCTCTAAAGAACCCAGAAATCAATATGCTAATCTAAATAAACTAAAAATGTAATGATCAAGGTCTCAAAAGAACCACATAGCTCTATTTAGGAACCTTACACAGCGAAAAATGCTTATTGAAACTTAAGGTTCTATAACCTATATTTTGTATTTTATGTTGACAAAATGTATACATTCCTTTATGAAATGTTTATGATTTGACCAGTCACATGAAGTGTAATCACTAATTGTTGTGAAATATAAAATGGCATCAAAGTGGACAGTTCTTAAAAATAAATGTTTAACCATTCAGGGAGTGATATTACATCCAAACCTCCATGGGTGATTACCTTTGACCCTTACCTATAATAAGACTGCCCTCTTAAAGCCTATATATAATTGTGTTTTTTAAATATTGATGATAACACAGGGCTGACGAAAGTAGTGATGCACCAAATTCCCATTTATAGATGAACAGATTAATTTCTTATTTTAAAGAGAAAAAAACAACATTACAAATGTTTTGCGGTTTAATAATGAATCTGCATGTGACATAAAACGTTGTCCCAGCATTTAATCCAAAACTGTGCATTGTAAATCCGTCAAAGTGCCTTGCAATCTTCAGGAATAAATCAAAAGTTGAAACGCTTGCATGTCTCGAGTTTTCACCCAATGTTTGAGGCCTGGAGATGGCCGAAGAGGAGGTCACTGGTCTTCTCTTATGTAATTGTTGGCTAGTACACTCCATCTTATTACCAGCCATCAGAGCGACCTGTGTGTTGTGAATTATTTCGTGTTAAGTGTGTAATCTAATCCGGGCTCCTTCTCCGGTATCGGCTCGAGCTGCTATCGACAGCGCGAGAAAGCGACCAATGGCCAACGCGCAATGAAGCTGCTTCAGTGTTGGGATGATATTCCCGTTTCCTCCGTATCAAATACAAACACAAACTCCACGTGCATTGGGAAAACGGACATGCCACGCGCTATCTAAAGGGACACGGGATCACCAATCACACAATAAATTACTACGTCAAAGAACTGTTCAATAAACATTCATATTGGCTAATGACTGAAGTAGGCAACACTTTTTTTTTTTTACTCAACGATGCGAGTGTTTACCAAATTACTCGAAATTTGAAACGGAATAATCTAATCCGTGTTTAGTGAACAAAAGCATCATTGTCCGAACAACATATTTGTTTTCCATCCATTTAACGCGTCCCAGTTTGTAATTTCTGGTCGGGTTTTTGGTTTCAAATTGAATTTCTCTATCAGTATTTAAATTTTTTTTTTAAAGGGGTCCAAAAGTGCAATGAAAAATTGTAAGTTTATTAAAAAAAATATTTAAAAGAAAATTCAGGCAGCCATTCAACTTTGCATTTTAGAGCGTAGAAACGCTCAACAACGAAATCTACATAACTGTTTTAAAAAGGTGCTTAATGTGGAAAGCAGAAATTACTGAACTGTAACCTTCTTTAAGAGCCCCAGCAAGTGTCAGGCGCGAGCAGGTGCTCCGATAAACTGCTTTTAGGCGCTGTATAAAGCCACATAAATATTTCGCAAAACTTTTAAAGCTTCTGAATAGTGAGCTATTTTGTGGCAATTCAAAGTGGTCACTTTACTCACTCTTAGGAGTTGTGCGCTGCTACGATATCCAAACTCTCCGGAAGGTCCGTCCGCATTCACTCTGTTGACATGCTCATCCAAAAATATTCAAGCGGTGGAGCTGCGTGAAGCGCGAGGAACAGCTCGCGCCAGTCAGTGCACGCGCTGTCAGTGAAGCTCGCGGGGAAGTCCTCCCTAAGTTCATGAGAGCTGCACTGGCCGCACCGGAGCGGAACGCTCCAACCGATAGATCACCACTATAACCCAAACTCCGAGGAGCGCTGTCTTGCACCAGCCGCGTTTGCCCCTTTAATTTACGCTCCCAAAGTTAACGTGAGCACACGCGCACTCCGCGGTCTGCTTCATTATTAAAGTTATCTTGCAGCGGCGGGGCAAGAGCGCTCATTGATGCGCATGCGCGCAGCTGCCATGCGGGGTGCTGCTGTTGGCTCGCACCCAAGCCAGTAATGGGGCACAGCACAAGGGCCAGGATGAGCCTCTTATTAATAGTTTCGTCCGAGTGATCAACTCAGTTTTATTTACCACAGCCACACAACAACAAGCAAGTCAACTCCTTATTTTGGGATCAGATTCACTCATACTTATGCAATCTTGCACTTCCACTTACAAGGACCAAGCAGCAGGAAAAGGGAGCTCCTCTAATTAACATTTATCAACACTTAGACCAGCCAGACCACTGAAGTAGATAAGGTTTATTTAGGTTTATAAAACACCAAGATCAGAGAGCAATGACCAAAAAAAGGGTGAAAATGTCAG
Organism: Rhodeus uyekii; assembly: GCA_037043235.1. Taxonomy (NCBI): domain Eukaryota; kingdom Metazoa; phylum Chordata; class Actinopteri; order Cypriniformes; family Acheilognathidae; genus Rhodeus; species Rhodeus uyekii. The sequence goes on from JAWRVZ010000027.1 coordinate 2,597,161, forward strand.
AAGTTGAATGGAAGTTGTTGGGAAAGGTTACTTTTAAAAGTAATGCTATACAATATTGTGTTACACCCTAAGTAACTAATTTTCTTTTTATGAAATTAATGCATTACGTTACTTTTTCTCACCTGGGCTATATATTTAGACAAATATAAAGTACTATTCACACAAAAAGTGAGACGAATAAGTCTCTCTCTGAATTTGGAAACACTTACGAGCATCCAACTCTCACTATTTCTGTCATAGAAAGATAGGATAAATGATGTACGAGTATGTCTACTAGTATGCAGTTCAGAAATCAGCATCATTTTGAAGAAAATGCTAATCCAGCTCAAACCTTTCACTTGTGCTGCCATTCTAGATTGCAGAAGAACAGGACAGGGGAGAAGAAAGTTCAACAATTTTACTTCAGCAATAATTTTTTTTTTAATAAATGTGACCTTTAACTAAAGTCATTTTTGATTATATGAATAGTTGAATTAGATCATCGAATGTCAGCAGCAAAGACATTGGTAATAAATTCGAATTAAATACATTAAACACAAAGTATTTTTCTATGATTTAATATACAGTGGAGTTCACTTATCTCGACCTCGGTTAACTCGCCAAGCCTATTATGTAGACATTTTTGAAGTGGAACCAACAAACTCCCTATTTGTCTTAGTATTTTCTTATTGGTTATGTTGATTATTTTATATCACCGAACCCTAATATCTCGAGCACAAAAGAGGGACAAATATGTCACTTCACAACACCTCTGCACTTACTCCCGATAAGGAGAGGTGTCAGTCAATTAATTGAAAAAGGTAAATCTGATTACGACTGTTAGAACTTGCACGGTATGCCGACTCAAAGCCACAAATCTGTCAGATAAAAATGTCAGTAGTCACAGTAGTCTCTGCAAATGTTGTACAAAAAAAACCCACAAAAAGTGAACTGACTGTTGGCGAGTAACTTAACACGTGTTTTTTTCCTCCCCTTTCACCTCAGATATCTATTGTATGCATATGAGCAAATGCAACGAGGAAGAAAGAGTACAAGAGAGCAACATAAAGCAATAAAGCTCCGCTATGAAGTAAGTCGCTGCTTAAATGTGCTCAGCAATTACTGCTATGTTAGCCAGACTCCTGAAAAATGATGCTCCTGAGGGCCACATTGGGCCGTGTTTGACTGACACACTGTTACAGAAAGAAAACAAGAATTTCATGCTGTTGAGTGGAATGTAACTAGCAGGGGGCTGTTGTTGATCTGCAAGCTTAACTCCACATGCTGCATGAGAATTTGGCTCCATAAACATCAGGAAAGAAACAACATTTCCCCACTCTCTCAAAACACAGGGGAGATGAACACACACCTCAACCCATGTAATTTTTAAACTGCTTTATATTTAAGAGCAACTTAGTGAAATCGGAAGTCAATTCAAAGCAACTGGACTATTGAAAGCTACTGAAAGAATTTTTTTTGAATCAGTACAAAGGTCTTTAAAGAGCAAGTGCAGGCAGGCCATACTTTTGGGCTAACATGCGCTCAGCGGGGGCTTATTTATAGACCTGTACGAAACTTTTGGCTGCACACTGCACTGTGCTGACACGGTAGAACCAGAAGATGCCTGTCAAACAAAGAATAAAAATACATCGAGAGGGGTGCGAATGGGGTTGCATCTGGCATGCTGGCGTGAAGACGCACAGTTTATGCCCCCTCCCCCACAGCATGCACATAAGCCCATGTTGCCCAGATATTGTGCAATAAGTGCATGAAAAACAATAAGCACTGCATGAAATCTTCATTTGCGGTTTCGGATATGTACTTTTAATAGCGATGGGAATTTCGATTAATAGTGCACCAAAAAGTGAAAATTCTGCCATCATTTACTCACCCTCATGTTGTTGCAAATTTTTACAACTTTCTCTCTTCTGCAGTTTAAAAAACACGATATTTTGAATAATGTTTCAGCTGTTTTTTTTTTTTTTTTAAGTTCTTTTAAACTCAATTCATATATTCTAAGTATAATCTATTATCACGTTGAATGACAAGCCTTTATTCACTTTCAAATCACAATTCACTTTTTGATCAACAAATTTGTTTCAGACAGCTTTTGTGTTCCACAGATAGAAATAAAGCATTTGAATTTGTAATGACATGAGGGTGAGTAAGTTACAAAATTTTCATTTTTGACACTTTATCCAAAGCAAATTACAAAATACGAAGGGTTAAACAAGTAATGAAATATTACATTTAAGCCTCCAGCTGTTGCACAGGGTAGCTGGTGATCATTTATTAAAGGCTCCATGGTGAATATTAAATATGAGTATATTTATAAAAAAATTATCATCTCTAAAGGCTTATTGGTGTTCTGTAAACATACCGTCCAGGTCTCCTTTTGTCTGTTATTCAAGCGTAATTGATGTACTGTGGCTTGACCGTAATGTATAACGTGCACTAGTTCTCCTCTGCATTTTCAACTGTGATTCATGCATCAAAGATGGACTGTAATGAAAAGACATTATTTAATAGATTTCATTAGTAGTTCAAGTGCTGTAACCAAACTCCTGATAAGTGCAGAGAAGGGAGACAGGGGAGGACTGTGGTCACTGAGCCCCAGAGACAGGCTCCTTAAGCAGGCTAATGAACTCGGCCCGGCCGTGTGGGCTCTGATGGTTCCAGCAGCTGCCTGCTCGGCGAACAAAGGAAATATTTAACACCTCATAAATTCTGCTAATACCTGAAGAAAGGAGCCCAGAAAATACGCTCACGATCCGAAGCACTTACAGGATGAATTCTGCGAGTCAGAAACAATCAACAGAGGTGGAGAGCGAAGAGGAGTGTGTGACAGAAGTACTTTTGACATGTTTGTTATTTTAGAATTGTCGCTGATGTAGACATTTTGGTATTGGGTTCCATGTGTCTTTGCACGTAAGGGAGAGAGTGAAGTTTCCACTCTGGAAATTATTTACGACATTTCCTCATACAGTAGAATGCATATGCTTCTGTTTGACTCAGAACATTTATTTCTAAGTGAATGTCAGTTTAAAAATAAGCCATCATATCTAAGTACATGTGGGACAGTGTGTATTTATGTGTTTGTGTACACTCTTGACTTCTGTTTTTTGCACTGAGACTGGATCCTCTGGGTCAAATCATAAATATTTGGAACTAACAGAGTAGCATTTCATTTGCCAGGCTTTAAATCCCATTGAAGCAAACGTTGCTCGTTAAAAAGGTACTACAGACAAAACTTTTTTTTTAATAACATCTAAGAATATATCCAATTTGGTAACATCAACTAAGAGGGCAAAGGTCAAATCACTTAAAGATTTTCACTGTCCTCAAGCTAACAGAAGTGTAGAAATAAAATGTGTGCCAGCGAATAGACTAATTTTGCATGTGAGGTGAGTATGTGAGGTCTTGAGGTCACAACGGTGATGTGTGATCTACAGTTGCACATCATTTGAGTTTAGAGGGCTCATCATATCTAAATAGCGAGACAAAGAGAGAGAGAGACAGGGGAAGGAGAGCGACACAGAGGAATTGTGTCTGTGTGTCTGTGTCTGTGTCTGTGTGTGTCCTGTCCAGCACCATTGTTATTTCATTAGGGTGTAGGATTACTTCCATTAACTCAACATGTCGGCTGGACCTAAAGAACCTCTCTCTCTCTCTCTCTCATGGACACATGGACTTTCCATTAAAGTATCAGAAGGCATGCTTAGTCCTAAATGAATAAAGGGCTTGACATGCACCTTAAAGATGCATCAGGGCTCTAGACAAAAAAAATGACTAGGGAGCCATTGACTGCATTAAGTTGGCTGCTCAGAATATGTGGAGAAAAAAAAAAAAAAAAAAATATATATATATATATTCACAAAATTCAGTATTTAAGAAAAACAATCAATTGAAAAATGGAAAAGGTACTGGTAATTTTCTGTAAGGACATTAAGTTTATGGTAATTTTCAACCCTAAAACACAACATCATGCAATGCATAATTCAAAATAAAGGGAAAATGCAAGGGAAAATTATTACAGAACATTCATGTATAATGGCTGTCAATTCATTTTGAAACTAACATAACGGAGAAATGGTTCAGGGTTTATTGAGGGAGTCTGGATTCTGAGCGATTCACTTAGTCTGATTCAAACTGTGGTTTTGATAATTGTTTGGACAAAAGTATTAAAAAGAACCGATTCATAGGAGCCATTTATTTGCACTGTTAATTGCGGAAACATTGATGTGCACTCTAACGAGATATGTGACGAAACCACATATGGATGCACACAAATCTTGCCCGAGTGACTAGACTTAATTTTTTTGTTGCATTTGGGATCATTTTGGTTGCATTCTGGAGCCAATGAGGTCTTTTCAGGAGGGAAATTTTGTTGAGTGGTTTTGAGTCAGACTGTGACTCAACAAGTAGTCAATAATGTACTGTATAATAAGGTGAATTAGTAACATACCTTCATGGCTCAGCAGCACTCCGGATCATTACTTTATGCCAGACTGGATCCTGACTAGTCATCTACGATTTGAAGAAACCCTCAGCCCGCTGGAATCACTCTAGCAATTTATATGTCTCTGGAAAGGTAGCAGAAAGGTTATATACCAAACCATGATGTCTTCATTATGAATTGGTATGTTTGTGTAGGTGGAGAAGAAATTATCTGACATAACCAACATCTGTACAGCCATTTTAACGACTCTTAGAATATGAAGGCATTCCACTGTATTAGTCTGGTCAGTTGAACAAAACCACATCTTTGACTGCCAATAGTGCCCCATGAGTTTGTGTCTGACTACAGAGCAGTTTTCTGGTGACTGAAGTCAGCGTGTGCGTGTCCTCAGAGTATATACAAATTACCGGGCTACCACAATTTAAAGTTTATGAGCAGTCATGGTGAAGAGCTAAAAAGCTGAAAGTGAATTAGATGATTTGTTAACCAATGAGTCATGATCAGACACAGTGAACCCATCTTACCCACAAGCCCCAAAATGACATGGATACAGTGGAATGCACGCAACTCCCAGGATGCTTTGAGACTGCAGCCCTGGCTTTGACGTCCTGGCAACAATGGCCATCTCCGACTGGCCGGTCTCACTGGATTCCCTGATAGAAATCACACGCACACATACAATGTTCTTCTGTCAGTAAAAACGTGCACAATGTTTTCATTGCTAATGAGTGCATGAGGGGAAATAAACACAAAGGGTTATATTAGCAAGGAGATGATCAAAAAATAACTGCATGAAAGAGTGAGAAAACAGAGCGGTTCACATGTTTCTATTTTCCATTAGAGGCACATTCCTTCAACATGCCTTAATAATCCAACTAATTAGCCTTCCTAGCTTTAATTATAAACTTCCAGCACGAATATCAACAGAAATGTTTTCATTTTGATTCTAGGTGTGGTATATCTCCACTGCTAATGACCTCATGTTTGAAAGGTCCCCAATTACCCTCAACTTCAGAGTTCAGTACTGGCAGTGACAGAGAACAGGTCTGCCCGACCGGCTCCGAAAAAACACATTTCATACCAATGACCTGCACCTGCAAATATGACCATAAAAATTTGGTGAAATGTCACTGTGAAATTAAATTGACAATTACAGGCCCTGTGAGAGTCTTGAGACACCAAATTAAGACAAACACAGAGGCCTCGATAAATCAGTCTGACTAAAATGTACAAGCGCACTGATTGCACAAATTTTGGATGTCACGATCAGCTTTTGTATGTTTTACTGCCATTTTTTGGACGTAGAAAGTGGGAAACTGTGAATCATGATTTTATATATAACACGAAATATAAGCAGCATAAAATAGTGCTCTGATTAAACAACACAGCAAAAACCTTTTTTTGTTAATTAAATCTTTTTAAAAAACTTCATGTTCACTCACTCTCTTGACAAAGGCTTAATACAAACTCATAATAAAAAATGACGGGGTGATTGGAATAGATCGGAATCAGATTGGCATTGATACACAGAACGACCCAGGAATCAAACCCTGGAAAACGGCTCTAACTTTGGTGAGATCTTTGAAGCACTTTAAACCATATCAGATTATCTACATTTATTGAGCATGCATTGAAAATGCCTCTCAAATATCGCTTTCTAATTATACCTCTCTTCACCTCAACTCAATTCTTCAAGCTAAGAATGTGTAACTGGCATAAGAATATTACTAAAAGAGGTGTATTTACCTTCTAAACAGCCCATGGCTCTCAATGCAAATACATGCTTATGAAACAACAATTAGATATTTAGTGTATTAACCACAAATGGTCCTTAGATATCCCAAACTCCTTATAAGAACTGTTGTGCAAGAATCACGTCAAAACACAGAATGTATTAGTTCAGAGATGTGAAATATCACTGCATATGTTTGGACTGCCATTTGGATCACTGGTTATGAGTCTTTGATGATGGCTCTGTTAGACAGTACTCATTATTAAACAAAGACCTGCAACTCTCTTTGACTGGCCCAGTGTTTAACTAGTCACCGTCTACCAACCAACCCTGCTGCACTTTGACACCTGAATTCATTTCCTGAGTTGCATGTGTGTGGGTGTGTTTTTGTGTATGGAAGAGTAAGAGAAACAAAGATCAAGAGGCAAAAAAACAAAAAAAGCTATCTAAAAACAGACTGTAAAACAGAGGACATCAACCCTTTAATTTACGATTACATTATGATTTAAACAAAGGGAAGGTTTTTCTGGGAGGGCTGGAATCTGCTAGTTTACCATTTCAAATCTAAAAACCCATACTGCCCTCTCCCTGACTTGCACACATATATCTAAACATGCATGCATCCACAAAACCAATCCCCCCAGCAATGGCGCCAGTATTGACACATAAACCAGAGAGGGAGTCAGCCTGTCATCGGAGGATGCAGAGGAGCAGACCGCAGGATGAACACTTTTGTTCTACATACCACTGATTTGATTGATAACCTTGACTATAAACTAGTTCATTTGAAACAGCTCTTTTTTAATGGTTCATTTCAGTGTTTTTTGAATAAATAACTTTAGGATGGAACCTAATTAACACTGTTATAAAAACTATATTTAACTAAAAATGTATTTTACTATTTTGTCTAGTTTAGTTTCGGTTCTGTGTTGGGATTCAGGCATTCATGCTCTGTGTTTGTCTTCTGTTTTGAAGCATTCGTTATGTTTTGTCTTATGCTTCTGTTTTCACTGCCGGGATGCTTTCCTGTTATCATATTTTGTGTGAACGCGTGGCTTGTGAATGTTCTCATTAGCAATGTCTTGTTTTGTTTGAGCACATGGCTTGTGTTTGTGTTCGCTGGCCATGTGCTCATGTTCTTGTCATGACCACATGGCTTATCATGTGTTTCCTTGTGCCAATGTGCTCTACTGTCTATTGTCTTTAATCCACCCATCTTGTTATCACCCATCTGATTATTGGTTAATTTGCCCCAGCTGTCCTCCCTCCTCATCCTCTTTTGTTTGCTCTCATTGTATTTTCAATCACAAGTCAAGTCAAGTCATTTGGAGTTCCCCCTCTGGGTAATTTTTGTTTTGTTAAATTTTTTTAATTAAAATTGCATTTTTGAGTGTCACTCCTCCCTTCACTCCAACTCTGAAAAAAAAAATTACCATTTAACCATATTTTCCTTTAAAATACCACTGTTTATACAGTTATTTTACTCAAAATGGGCTAAATGGTCTCAGTCATTATAAAAAAAGAAATAAAATGACAAAAAAAAAAACCTTTAGGAGAAATATAAATTTACTATTATAATGGTTTTATAGTAGAAGGAAAAATGTTTTGCTGGAAACTATGGTTACCATAGACATTTTGTTATTTTTAAGTGGGAGACTTAAGAGAACAATTTTGAGTGATGACTAAATTAATTACTGAATCATTTTTTGATCCAGTTCACTAAAACAAACCACCAGAAAAAAATTATTCACTATAATAAATTTTACTTCCAATTACTGCCAAATACTAGTAATAACATTCAGATTGATGAGGGAGTGTAAAGCTTATTTGAAATCCATCATTTCTGCAAAAAATTACTCACTTCCCCTTTAAGGTAACAAAACCGAAATGTCAAACAATTATTTTACTTGTACAGAACTGTGTACAGATACTGTGTAAAGAGTTTGACTATAAGCTATAATGTGTAAGAACATTTCCACGCTTCACATTTCAAACCATTTAAAGGGTTAGTTCACCCAAAATAAAAAATTGTCATCACATCACATCGTTCCAAACCCATAACACTTTTATATCTTATCTTTATATCTTAAGATATTTGTAAAGAAATCTACACAACTACCACTTGGACGTTTCAAAAAGTTCATATAGAAATCGTAAAATTAATTCATATGAATCGAGCGGTTTAGTCCAAATTTTCTATAGAGACATGATTGCTTTATATGATGAACAAATTTAATTTAGACTTTTATCCACATTTAAACATTCATCAAAAGACAAAATTCAGTCTGTTCAGGTGAACATGTCTCTAAAAGTTTGAACAAAACCGCTCTATTAACAAGGATTAGTTGTATGGTCTCTTTTTGAACCATCAAAATGGTAGTTGTGTAGACTGTTAATGGCAATAGAGAACAGAAAGCTCTCAGATTTCATTAAAAAGATCTTCATTTGTGTTCCGAATTTGAACGGAAGTCTTACGGGTTTGGAACGAAATGAAGGTGAGTAAATTAAGTGAACTAACCCTTTAAGCTCAAAATTTTAACAAAACAAAGAAGTTAATTTACATCTGGAAAAATTCCAATTGTGATCCAAAAGCCACTGTGATGGTCAAGTGTGCTAAAAATGTCAGAGTTGGCTGTTTTAAACCCAGTGAGACAGTCGATGCACAGGCTCATATTTCAAGTAATGCCCTCACTTCTTTAACTAGACTGCAACTGAACAACTGTGACCTGGACCTGGCTGACAAGGACCAATCTATATCCTTGATTCAGGGAGTCATAGCTAATGCTATCAAGGGAGTGCTAATGATTTTTTCATTAGCTAATAGAATCTCCGGTTTCTTTTAAACGTATGTGCCTATGAGTGAGTAGTAAAAGAGTATGTTTTATTATTATTAAATTTTATGAAGATTATTAGTGTAATTTAAGTGTCATGCAACAAGTGGAACGCAAACATCAAAATTCTGTCATCATTTACTCACTTCATGTCCTTCCAAATATATACATATGTTCCACAGTGTCATACAGGTTTGTGGGTAAGTTAGTGGGTGAATTTTCTTTTTAATACAGTATATTAATTTACCTGCATTTGTACACAAGCAAAAAGTGCTTAAATGAGCTTAAACAGATTCCATTTAGCAGTACTTTGGCTGTTGGTCACAAAGTTCCAGTTTGATATTGACAAAGAGTTTTACTTACTTATCAGTGTAATAAATCTCTTTCATTCCTTTTCATAGGACTCTGTTTACATTTACATTATACATACTCACACCATGCACATTTAAATCTGAAGCTATGGTGTTTTTGTGAAGTCTCTTATTATGTGCTGCAAGCTGCACAGAATCCAACTAAAGTAATGTTACACCTGATTCACTGTCCTCCAACATGGCCAAAAAAACTTGGGATCCCAGGCACAAACAATGCACAAGCATACACACACCCTGTCTCTCTCTCGCGTACACACACACACTCATTCATACAGCAGTTCAAAATGATTAACTTGTTTTACCTCTTTTTGCCCTCTTGGAATTACCTCTCTCTCTTTCTCTCTCTCTCTCAGTCTCTGTAAATGCATTCTTTTATGTCATCTCGAGTTTCCTGGATTCTGCCATCGCCGTGGTAACCCCTCCCTCCTCTGGTCCCTCAGGTCCAGCCGGATGGGATGCTTTTGTGTAGCTGCCACATTTTTGGGGTAAAATGATCCCATCCCCTTCACCCACACACACACAGTCTAAGTATTTGTACAAACTTGGCATCACTTCAAAATTTAGGATTAAAAAAATGGCATACAGAGAGAAAGATAACTATAGAGAGAGATGACCTCTCGCTCACAAATACTACAGGTATCTGACTACAAATTAATTTGTTTAAATATAATAAATCATTACTTATATTAGTACAACCATGCCTGCACCATCTGTGGTGCAGCTCATCCCAGCCCGACTACCTCAACAGCTGCTAAGCACACACTCACAGGTAAGAACAGAGAGACCAGGTGTGTTAGACACAATATGTATGCCTCCGTTTATAAAAGACATGCGTTTGCTTCTTTTTCTCCTCTTTAGATGATATTGCTTTAATCTCAGAAACCTCATTGTTATAAATATTGTGTTTCAACACATTTATTTCTGATTGTGCAAATTTGTTTTTGTGCCTCTTTAAGAATGTAGGTGTGTGTGTGTGTGTTTGTGTGCACATTTGTGAGTGTCTCTGGGGGGTCATACCGTAATCCTCCAGTGTCTCTGCCGAATGTAGGTCCCTGAACGTCTCTAGTTTCTCTTAGTAAATGATCTGATTAAAAAAAGGTCTTTTCAGCCTGGAACGTCCCAAAAACAGACAGCTTCAGAGAAAAGAAAAGAACAGAAACAAAGGGAAAGAGTGAGTGAAACGAAGACTTGGAAATGGGACAGAAAAAGCCATACCAACGCCTGAAGCTTGAAACCACCAAACAATGGAAACATGGCTGCAAATAACATACACCCACATTTTAATGTTTTACCTTACGTAAACAGGTAGTTAGCATCTTATATGTATGTACGTATATGAAATTAAATTAAATGAGGCACTACTGTACACCCAAAGTGCTTTACAATCATATCAGGGTCTCTCCTCAACCATCACCAGTGTGCAGCCACAGAACAATGGCGCCAGTGCGCTAACCACACACAAGCTATAGGTGGAGAGAAGAGAGAGTGATAGAGCCAATTCAATGGATGGGTCTTATCAGAAGGCCATAATTAATAAGGGGAATGCAGGGAATTTGGACACTCTTTATGAGAAGTGTCAGGATCTCTCTCTCTATATATATACTGCGTGTATATATATATATATATATATATATATATATATATATAAATAATGTTAATGAGATTACATTTTTATTATATTTTTAAGTTGAATGCTCACATTTACTATTCTGTACTCACTTCTATTTCCACTGAACCATATTCAGACCTAAACAGTAAATACTGATGGTTATTTTAATATTAGCTACTGCGAGGAATAAAGAAATGCTTTCAAAATATGAAACATTTCTCACTACATTTGATTTTAGTGATATATTTTAGCTCCAAACTAGGATGCATCTGATACAGCTCTTAATTACAGTTCCTGGACAATAACTCTCACTATTGATTTGTAACAGGAGACTTGCCTGAGTTGTGACCTTTTTCTCCCGAGGCATCATGGGAAATAGAGTTTAATTGATGAGAAGGCAGATGTGTGGATGACATCACTTAAAGGTTATTGACTGTAGTAGGCCTAATTAAAGCACAACTGAACAATCTAAGAAATATTAAAATTATAAAGTTAAATAAAATATCCAACCTCACCAATCTACTAGTTGGTTGGTGGATAGTATATATAACATCTACATATCCTAAAATTTAATATGAAGCCCATCCTAACTAATAAGGGCTATTTATGCCAGCTGCCAACTTTTTAACATGGTCAGTTTACCTCTCACAGATTTCACTAGGCCTACACATCTCCAATGTCAATGAACAGGGAAAGGGCATTAAGTGGGCCTACTTTAATCCACACAAATTAGACCAAAAATCTCCATAATCCCGAATTAATGAAACTGTCGCGTCCTCGTGCTGTCAGCGCAACGCTTGAAGGGGTTTGGCGGCAAGCGCGTGCACCGGCGTGGGTTACGTGAGCTGTGCCAGAAAGCATTGGGGGCACGAGGCTCGTTCCCGTGTCCAACCATTGGCTGTGACGACCGGCTGCTCGACTGGTGTAACTCGAGTCCGCGGCCGCCCGTCAGTCAGAAATAAAAAATCATTTGTCCGCAGCGAGCCCGCGGCTTGATTAAATATTAATAGCGGGAGGGAGACTGTTATCCGGTGTCGCGTGAAAAGTGATCCTTGGCCGCTCCGGAAGGGCATCGTGGCCTCACGGGTGGACAAACGGAGACGCAGTGAAAGAACAAAGTATGAAGACTTGAAGCACTCACTCGAGGAACGAATAATAATAGTTTAGATAGTAATCTCGCATCACTTTCATTGTGTACATACATCAATACTACATCAATGTAGAGCCTCTAGTCTTAGTCAACAAAGTATACTTTGAAAACACACACACACACACACATATATATATATATATATATATATATATATATATATATATATATATATAAAATTCAAAGTACAAAAGTATATATTCTATAAGTATATATATTCAGTATATAGACACATTTCAAAGTATAGTTTGTTGGCTTAGATTAGAGGCTGTGTGTGCGTATATATATATATATATATATATAATGTATGTTTTTTATGTGATTGACTAATTAGGGTTAACTCATTTATTCAGGTACAGTGAATATACACACACACGAAGGATCAGAAAGTCTAACTGAGTTTATTTTTCACACTGCTTTCGAAAGGATTTCTAATTCTCTCGCTCGCTTTCTCTTCCCCTTACCTCACCTCACTTCCCTTCTACCTCTTCTTCGATCTGTCTCTCTATTGTCCTCCTCCCTGTCTCTCTCTCTCTCTGTCGTTCTTTCTCCCTCAGTCTCGATTTGACCTTCACCATCTGCTTTGAATGAGAGCACTGTTCACTTTTGTTTAAAGGAACGCTAAAATCAGACATTCTCCCTCTCTCAGCCCAAACACAGTCTTATTACAGCGTTCATTGCAGGAGAGTGGGAACCTCACCCGCTCCCAATTATCCTCAGAATTCCCCTCTCACTCACACACATTTGCATGCTTATGCAGAGGTACTCTCAAACACATGCCGTCTTGACGCTTCATGCACACGTATAAACACAGAGCACATGGTTGGGGACACCCTGGAATATCACAGAGGTGGGAGACGTTAATGATTCCAGTCTTTATGTTGGGAATTCCAGCTTTAATTGGATCCGTGTGGCTATCAGAGAGGTGTATGCTTAGGCAGAGAGCAGCAAACATGTAACGTATGCACACACACAGCTGAGCTTCAGCTAAAGAAAAATGAGTTTAGAAACAGCATTGGTTGTTTTAGTTAGATAAGAGATGGATAAAAGGTTTACAAACATTGATAGAGGGACTGGACAAGGAGAAACAGCCAGTGTAGGTGTTAAAGGTATATTCTGGGTTTAAAAAACATTGGGCTAAAGTGAGGCACTTAGAATGGCAGGGAATGTGGCTAATCTATAAATGTTTAAATCGTTTCTTCTCTATTGTGATGTATATGAGGGAAATGACTTCTCGAGCAAGAACAAAATGTAGGCCGGGATTTTGATTGATTGGATCCTTGGATGGTTGTGGTCTGCTATTGCTGTGATCTCACGTGATTCTCACTGTGATCCCTCACGCCAGAAAGTTAGTTTGATTAAAGATTAAGAGCGCATTTGAATTAAGCAAAAATAATGTGCACAGATAAATCATTTATAATAAATGCTGCAACAGGGTTCGACAATAAGGGCGGGCTGCCCGATGGTCAGGGGTCGCTCGGGACAGTTGAAGCGACTATGTGTTGCCTGTTCGGGCCAGTGCTAAATCACAAACGTTTATCTTATCTATTATTTATTAAGGTTGTGAGTCAAAACAACAAAGACAATTTTATTTTATTTTTTATTTTTTCTGGTGGGACCAGTAAAAGCATTGAGTCCTGTGCAATATTCCATAAAAAAAATAAGAATTGTACTTTTTTATTTCATGGAGACTTTAACCTAGATTCTGTTTTAATAGTATAGCCACAACACACAAACAATATAACGTTAATGATTGTACTGTGATAAAATCGCTTGCTAACCTTTGTGTAAAGTTATATACAATTTTAAAATGTTGTTGGCATCACAACATAACACCTAAACCCTAAAACGACCAGGAAAATGATGACAATTCAATTAAAGTTTATCCGTATATCAGTTTTCACGATACTTATTGTTACAATTTCTGTTTTACAGAAAATGTGTCAGTGCTACAATCAAGAAGTATGAGTTCTGTTATCAGCCAGAGAAGCTATACATGTCCTAATTTAACTAAGGCCTAATCCTGGTTTAAACTAAGCCCTGTTTGTGAAACCAGGCCATGATGTATTAGGTTAATGGGTAGGAATGAAAAGGAGAAGAATTAGTGTAGTTACTTTTCAGAACATTTTAGGCAAAACGTGCATTTGGTAGCATTTCATCAAATATAACGATAACACAAGATTATGAGAAGCATTGTGTGAATGCTTGGCTAGAGAGGTGTCTTTAATCTAGATTTAAATAGAGAGAATGTGCATGACAACAACTTTTACAGCTCAAAAAAGTTGCTTTATTAAAATGACAAGCATCATATTTTGCTTTTAATTCCTGTAAAAATTGACCCCAATCACTTCCATTGTAAAAGCCTCACCGTAACTTATTATTAATTTATTTTTTAGAGAAAACAAGGAACAAGTCAAAATCATTGTACACCTGAATTTGACTTGTATTGAACCCGTAATATTCCTTGAAAAATTATATCTTCCATTCACAAACACCTGCTTATTCTCAAAAGACAGCATTCACAGTGAATCACTCTTCTACCGCCCCTCAATCAGTAATCACCCCCACCTGGACAAACATTTCACACCCTGTACACACGCACACGGTCCTGTTCCTGTAACATTTACCTTGTGTCCCACTTATTCGCAGCACTTTCATCAGGGCAAAGTTAACAAGACTTTGCAATGACCCACCCCTGACTGCACACTTATCCAAGTGAGTCAAAACACAGACATATTCACTTCGATTTAAAATACACTAATAATGAAATACTTATGAGATGAAGGTCAGTCTTTGTGTGTTTTTAATGCGCAGTGGGCTGGGTTGAATTTAAAGCCCTTAGGTCTGTGCATATGGAGGCGGGGGCAATTGAGAAGCTGGTCAGTTTCACTCAAATGGAAGTAGTTTAGCCTTGATTCACCAGGCACATGCACACACACATTACCTACACACTACATAGACACAGCTGTGAGACTAATTTTGGGGGAGGACTAGGTTCTGTGCTTTTTTGGAGTGTGACCTTACAGCTTTATCTTAGTTTGAGTGTGTTTTTCTCTCGCTGAATTGATTAATTTAATAGCAGATATACAGATACACGTGCATGCTGATGCACGCTTGCCATGGAAAGACTCTAGCAGGATTTTATATGGAAGGGGGTAAAAGAAATGAGAGCTCGTACTGTAGTTGCCTCTCTGCAGTCTTACTGCCACCCAGTGGCCATTTCAGGCGCATTCATGCACTCATGTGGTGGCACAGTTTAAATGAATTGTGAAGGACTGTATTATAGCTCCCCCTGCAGGACATGGTCGCCACGTCAAGGACCTGCAGTTTAAATACTGTTGTTAGCAAACATATACAGTGTATGTACATTTTTATAGCATGCCGATCGCTTCATCAAACAAATCTTTTGTTTGGCTTTTGGTTATCTCGATCCTCGGTTATCTCGACGCTTTTTTGCCCCCCCCCCCCCCCCCCCCCCCCCCCCCCCCCCACTGTAATGTGCATGCAAGTTGTTCACCCGCTGTAGTGAGGAACGATTTATATAAAACTTTTTTTGTTTTATTAAAATAAATATTATATAAATACACGATAAGAACGGAAAATATTCTAAAGTTTCTGAAAAAAATTATCTACACTGAAAAAATGGTGTTGAATTTATTTTGGAAAGAAATTTCTATCAGAAAAGGCTAGTAAATTTCATAAATTATTAAAAAGAATGAATCATGAAAAGTATTGAAAGTGAATAAAAAAAATTCTACTTCAAAAAAATTGGAAGTAGAAATACTGAAATAGTACTTTTTTTGTAAAACGAACTCCAATTCGGAATCTCCCTAAAATGATATGTTTAATATTATGTTTAAACCTGAAGCTTTTTTATAGTTAATAGCAATGTTAATGTGTGTTCAAACATGATAATGGAAAAAATATAGAAAAATTATGTTTCCATTTAATTTATAAATGCATAGAACAACAATCTATCATTTTCTACTCGCTTTTGAGTGTTCAGACTTTGTTTTAATTGATTCAAAGCAGTCCAAAAAAGTCCCACAGAGATTTACTTAAAATGTAAGACAAATAATCTTTTTCTTTTTAAAATCTTCAAGCACGTAGGCTTCTCTTGAATCAGCATATGTAGTGAAACAAAATACTACATTTGTAATTATTTATCCATTCCTTACTCTGCATGTGCACCAACCTGCAAAAATGAATGCATATTGCTGGAGAGTAGTTGTTGTTTTTCACGTTTCTGATGTAACCTGACCTATCTGACCTACAGTAGTGAGACTGATTGAGCTCTTCAGTCGCTGTTCAGTGTCTAGGTGCTGAAATCTATTGTGTCATGATTTATGCCGTTTCACCCAGACCTTAAGACAACGTTGCTCACAAAAGAGCATTTTAAAAGTTCTTAGTTTCTGTATTGTTTTATGTCTAGTATGAATAAAGTTGTTAAGCCACTGGAAAAACTATTAAAGGAACTGAGTTCTGAGTGAAGGGTGACGTACCAGATTAGAGACACTCCAGACATGAGAAGTTTAACGTTAAACCAACGTCTAATGCTCATCATAAAATGTAGCTGACACACACGCACTCTTTATCTAGTTTTTTAGAGTATGTGCATCTAGACCACATGCCAATGTTCTCTCTCAAGAGACTTTAGGATCTCTATAAAAGAGAGGTTTGGGCAGCCGTCCAACAAAACAATTAGCCATATTCTCGCAGAGCATGGGAAACCAGGGTCCACTTTATCTTTCTAATGACCGAGCCTCCCGGCCTCCTCCTCCTGCCGCTGCCGGGCAGAGCGCAGCTGACCCGGGCAGTGTTCAGTGTTCTCTGCGGTGGTCTTGCGGTGATGGAGCGTCTTGACTTATTCGTGCTGATATATATATACGAGGAACGTGCGCTTCGCACAGGAAATAAGAGGAACTCCTTTCAATAAAAAGACCTTTCTTTTGGGTTTCAGATGATGACAGAAAAAGAAGAAAGGAATTCTGTCTTCTTCTCTTAAAGGGAGGCGGAGAGCATTCCAGAAAAATATGTCCCATCAAAAGTAGGCTATTAGCTTGAGATATAAATATTTTTTACATCCTCTAGTGCCTTTTTTATTGAAAATGCGCTTGTCTCAGCAGATTGAGACAATTAACCTATATAAAAAGAACGCTCTAAAATCAACAAGAGATCTGTAGCCTATAACAATATAGACACAATGAAAAAAAATCAATTGTTACAATTGGAGCTTACATTTTTACAAAACCTCATTTGCAATTGCCAATTGAGTAAGAACAATGTTAACGTATTTACTTTAGCGTGTGGTGCAAAAGTCAAAGAGAATATCATTTTTAATGCTTCCTCTTAAAGGTTTCTATTTTTGTTCTAGTAAAATGAAGCCTGTGACTAACATAACTTACAGAGACTTTCATGCTTTGTTTTACAAATTAGCCTAAACAGTAATTTTTTAATAGGGCTACATTTAAAAAATATATATACTTATGCTCATGTAGCTTAATTGCCCTAATTAAACTAAGGCCTGATCCTGTCTTAATCTAAGCCCTGTTTGTGAAACTAGGCCATCAAGTTGCTAAATAAGGTCTAAATAATCAAGTGTGTTTGTGTTCATGAAGAATTTGCTGTGTGTGTGTGCGTCCGTGTGTGTATGTGTGTGTGTGTAACTCTGTAATGTAAGTGAAATTTAAAACAAAAATCACAGCATAATCCACCATCCTAAAACCCCATAGGACAGTTCAGAGGGAACCCAAATTAGCCTTGAAGGCAGGCCAACAAATTAGCGGCAAGACAGCTGTATTCTAATAATCATTTTTACGTTAATATTCTGTCTAGGTTTGCCTCAAGTAAATCCATACATTAGCCGATTAAAACAACAAAAGAAAATGTTGATAAAGCAGGCTTATAACTAAAAAGGCTGTGGCAGTTAAAGTAGCCGAAACAACACATTTAAGAACTCTGTGTAAGTAGGAAAGTATCCCTATAATCATATTTCATTTTAAGACTTATCAAAAGATTTCACAATGTTTAGAGCTGCTTTATTGCCAAAGCGCGCGCGTGTGTGTGTGTGTGTGTGCGTGTGCATGTGTGTGCTAAAGCCTCCCTCGCGCTCAGTCTGGCACAGATCACCCCTCAGACTCTCCTTACAATAACAGCGCGTGATGGATGGTGGCGGCGAGCTTGTTATTGTCTTGCGCCATCAAACCATTTTGTCTCCTCGCGCGGCTTTCTGAAACTCTGCGCGAGAACAGTGATGACTAGTTTAATGTGGAACACAGTTATATGCGCGGGGGCAGTGTTTTTCTAAGCTAAGGCCGCGGCGTGGCTGTGACATCGGACGTCCCATCATCGGTAACTACGGGTAACTCGTGCTCTCGAGCCCCTCAGAGGAGTGACGCATAAATATCTGTCCGCGCGCTATAAACACACCGGTCACAACCCCTCGCGAAATTAAACAACGGCTGCACAGCGAGATTAAGAGCCGCGCGATTTACTGGTCTAAAGACAACTGACCTTAAACGTGGACCACGTCGTCCTACATGTTAAGGCATGACTACTATAAAAATAAAATGAACTATTTTTCAGAGTCGGGGGAATTGGGTTTTTTGGAGAGGAATGTGTCTAGATCACTATTAGAAGCGCTCGCTCTGATTTCCAAAACGGTTGAAGCAATGCTTATCTGATGATAGATATATCATGATAAAGAGAAGGTTTACATTTCTTCCGATTAAGAGAATGAATCATGTTATCTCTTGCTGGCAGGGCGACAGGGTGGCATGTCCTCTCGCCAGAGATCTTGAGAGAAAAAGGTGGGGCTAAATGATAACAAGGTTCACACAGGTCAAAGCAAAGTGAATAAACATGAACTATCCGTCCGTGCTCGATCAAAGAGGTGTAACTTGCATCATTTGAAACTATGACATCATTTTTTATTATTATTTACAATTAGCCTATTCTAATGCGTGATGTCACGCGGATTATCACCAAAGCCCTAGGTGTAGTAATGATTTCTCGTGTTATTTAATAAAAAAAAGTGATGACAGCATATTTATAAAAAACATAAAAAACACACATTGTTGCCTTGAACCAGCAAGGCCCAAGTGTGAATGTTTAAATAGATATCAATGTCTCTTTACAGGAATGCGAGTGAGGATGTTGTCCCCAGTTATTCCCACTCGTGTGTTTGGATAGGAGATGACATGTTATTCGTTTTTAAGTAAAATATTTAAAATAGGTCCATGTTTTAAGTCCATCTGTTGTCTCAGGAAGCTGTAGTCCCACATAAACGTGTAGAATTCAGCATTTCTTTAAGTTCATTTTCTGGTTTGCCCGCCACCATAAACGGCCATGTCTGTGGAAAAAAAAAACATATGAATGAAAGTTAAATTAAAATAGGTAAGCACATCAAATAACTGGAAAATTTTACATATGGTAAACATAACCTCGAGATTATACATTGAGGATATTTTATACCATTTTGTCAAGTGCTGTTTGAAATAAAAAAGCAATGTGGTTTTCGGTCAAGAAAATAAACTTTCCGAAAGCCGAATCGTTTTCAGAACATGCTTTAATTTAAGGGCTGATAATTTACCATTAATACACTATAAACAAATAAACACACTAAAATGGAAAACGTTTTTACTTTCTGTCTTCTTTAACTAAAATCAACCTGGTTTCAAATTCAAAATATCGACCATTTTGAAAATTCCGAAAACGGTGGTAGAAATTGTTGTTAAATGATTGGAAACAAATTATATTACATTATACGTAGACCATAAACGCATATTGCTTCCTGTTTTTTTTTGTTGCAAAAAAATAAAATAAAAACCTCTCACCAGGTTGACCGGATGTATGTAGCCATTCTCGTATTTGTCATTGGCGAGTATCTGTCGCAGGTGCGCGATGTAGCTGGAGGCCAGGCGCAGGGTGTCCAGCTTGGAGAGTTTGGTGTCCGGCGGAACCCACGGTAAAGTCGTCTTCAACCGGGAGAAGGCTTTGCTCAGCACGCGCATCCTCGCCCTCTCGCGTGCGTTCGCCGCGTTCCTCTGGACCTGCTTGCCCTCTTGTGCCACACCGTTGGGCGCTGATTTGCGCATGGCGGCTGATTTGCGCCTCTTACCCGGATATTCTGTAACCGATGCCCCTTCGCAGTTGGAGCTGTCCTCCGTACTCTCGTTTGACGTCCCCGGGTCTTTACCGGAACCGAATTTCAAAAGACCATCCAGCAGCTCAGAGTCGTGAAATTCATCCACATCGCTGATGGAGCCGGTGGACATGTTGAGCCGGAGGATGAAGTGGAGAAAACTACGACCGATGTAGCGGTTCTCTAAATGGAGCTGGAGATAATGCGATTGCCTTCAGAGTAAAACAGTGTCGTGCGCGAGCTGAGGATGACCGTAACTTGTAACTCACGAGCTAAAGGATCTTACCATTTATCTCTCGTGCTCAGGGGCGTGCCCGCGCACGCTGCAACACAGTCCTAGTGGAAGCAAAGACTAAACCTGCTCAGATAAAACAATTACCACCAATTTTGTCGTTTATCACGCATGCATGTAGCAGAAACAGAACATCTCTGGTGCAAACTGTGGCTTTTAATTCACTCTGCAATCATTTGATAAATTACTTTTAGGTATAGCCTATTATTGGCATTCACGGACAATTCAACCACAAAAAACACCTATTCGTTTAACACAGTAAATATATTAAAATCAAGATTAAAACATTGCAAAAGTTTCCTTTAAAACATTCGAGCACAATTCAGCTTTTTTTCGACCTTCGTATTTAATAATTGAAATTAAGAGGAATGATGATGTTTTAAGGAACAATGACAACAGAATAACTGTTTTCTTTCTTTTTTCTGTATGTCCAATTATTTAGATTCACACTTATAAATGCAACTTTTTTATTAGTGTATTTCTTTCCAAAGACGTTTTATATTATAACAATAAGACGAACGTATTATTATTAGTAGTAGTGATATTAAAACATTACATTACAAATATAGCTCTACATTTTTAAAACCAGTTATCTTTTGTATTCCTGATATATAGCATCAGTTGGAAATGGCGTGATTGTTATAAATGTATATAGTTAAGCTAAAAGTCTGTTTCACGTTAAGCATCAGCGTCAGGGGCGCCGCACTTGCTCTCTGAATTTCTTGCAGTTGTCAGGTGGGATTTGACTGATGATTTTAATAGTGGGTCTCTGACCGGAAATAATGATCGCGCGCACTGGTACAGTGGGATTCATAAAATGGTACAGTGATGACCGCACGCGTAATCGCGCATTGCTCATGGGAGAGTCCGTGCAGCTTTCAGCACCGATGCTCTCTAATAGGATCCCACGAGAAGCGTCTCAAATGGCCCACTGGCGCCTCCGGAGGGGCACGTGAAATGGATACTCCGCGTCCCCAAACCCCATGTTTTGCTTTTTTAATGGTACCCCACACCGGTCTCTAATACAACCGGCTAATTCAAGCCAAAACATCCCGATCTGGACGAGCTCTAAGTGGCGAGGTAGGAGGCGACTCGAGAGTGGTTTTAAATCAGGTGATGATTGCTACGACACACGCGGGGATATCTGCTCTCTCCTCAGCATGCTAGTTAGTGCTCATCATCCTTAGATGCCCTTAGTGACGCACAGATTGAATGAATGGGTAAAATTGCAAAAAGAACGACAGGTTCACGTGCTATCTGCATGCTTAGAGATTACCAAAGAAGGAGAAAATCTCCAGAGATCTGCCCTCTGACACTACAGAGTTCCGGTGTCTTAGAAAGAGCATCTCTCCTCTCCCTCTACCATAGCGGATTACCAAAGGTATTTTAACCTTGCCACAGCTCTTATTAACCTGACAGATGAATGGACAGATCTTGCATATCAGAGATTACAGGTGTGATAAACAAAATGAGCTTTTTTTTCTTCAGTTATCAGAATTAATGGCAATAAACTTTACAGATGAATGCTAAGTGCAGGTATATAAAAGTATATTTTAATAGGGTCTCTCTCTCTCTCTCTCTCTCTCTCTCTCTCTCCCTCTCCCCCTCCATGGTGGGTGGGCTGGATGAAAGAAAATAAAAGTGGAATATAAGATTAATCGTCCTGTCCTAATGCAGTATTATGTGAAGAGCTTAAAATAGCCACTGTTTTCTCAGACTGGGCTCTCTCATCTTCATCGACACTAAAACCCAGAAAGATGAAAAGACAAGCTAATACGGTACTTAGATCGCATTCAATAACATTATAAAAAAGGAACTCAGACATGACCTGTAGAAATATTATTTACATAATTATCATTTTGATATATTAGTCACATTTGCAGCATACATCAAAATGTCTACTGTGAGAAAAAAAGAAGCATAAAACAGATAATCAATCAAACTCTGCAATTATTACTATGAATAATAATATTAAAAACAGCACAACAAACTGTGAGACTGCATATGGCCATAACCATATCTTCTTGAGTCTTATATACATGCACTGAGAAGTCATCTATGCAAATCTTTAAATTATGTTTTTCCAAAAATGATTGAAAACAGTTAATAAACAATATAATAAAAATATCTGAATATATATTCAATGTATATTTAATTGTATTAATTATGTAATATATGGAGAGAACGACCATATGTGATATCAATTCCAAAATTCTTTTGTAATCACTGACTGGTGTAACGGGGACAGACAGCAGCAGGTGAAAAGCGGTTCTCTTCAGTTTGTGAATGAAAAATGAATGAACAAATGCCACAGAATGTGATGTTCTCAGTGGTGTTAGTGGGGATATCACTAATTAGCTCTAGAGGGTCAGAGGTTAGTGGAAACTGGACACTCACATGTCCGCATTCGACTTAGAGCTCAAGCACACACACACTGACTCATACTCTGAGATACACACATACACACACACATATATATATATATAAACATGAGAGGTGGTCACCCAACTCGCAAGATGACAGATAACAGCAACTGCACACACACTTAATCATACATGTACTTCAATGACACACTCGATACAAATGGTGTTTCCAGGCTAGAACTAAACTCTATGAAGGGAAAAATTTTAAGTGACAACTTTGGTAAGTTGAGTTAGAATAACAAAACAAGACAAAAACTTTGATTTACAGACTTGAATACAAATTATCCAGTTAGGCAGCTCTTGGGTCAAACATTGTGGAGTCACTTAATAAAAATATAACACCTCATGAAGACTTTATAACTGACAAACTGTTTAATATAGACGGATGGCGTGGCTTTAAACGCTGCTTAAGGACTTTGTTTTTAAAAGAGGAAGCCTGACACATACAATACTCTGGAATGTACCAGACAAATCTTTGGGCTAGTAAAGACGTAGCTGTTTTGTTTAGATAATCATATACAGTTATGTCTGTGCATCTGACCTGTACGATGGTTACCGTGTCACAACGGGCACGGACGAAAAGCGAGGAAAGAGATGAGGCCATGGAGTGCAGGCTGGGATGAACACTGACCTGGAATGGATCGGCTGTCAGATATTATCAAGATGTCTTGCAGCTGTGTATGTGTTGTATTTGAGGATGTGTGTGTGGCTTGTGTTTGTGTTTGTGTGTGTTTTGGGGTAGGGACGCTGGGAGTGGCGGAGTTACTCCCCTGCATTGGAACTGCCAAGGTCAATGTCCATAGTCGGAATGTACAAGTGTTTTGCCTTGTCGCAAAGTTTTAGGGAGGACACACAACCCTGGACATTAATATGTTTAAGACAAGAATACATGAAACAATCCTTTACAAGGGACATACTGTACATAAGAGACTCTATAGATTTGCTGGGTGTCATTGGTAGGTTTTGCTGAAAACAAAGCTTTTCTAAAAAGTCAAACTCTCAAAGAATCGTACATATTATAAATGTAAAATGATAAATATGGTAACTTGATATTTCACCACATACAGCCTTTGTAAACACGAATTCATCTTTGGATGTATTTACTCCTTTTTCCAAAATGTCAGAACTGTGAATTCTTCCAAACAGATACAAACGCAATCATTAAAAATAATAAAACAAACACATTCCGTGACAAAGTGCAAGAAGGAAATACACATATACACACACATGTGGAGTGCAGTGGTGTTCTGAGTTTTTTTTTAAATTATGTTTAATAAATTCCGTTTCAAGTTTGATGTTGAAGTGACAAAGTGTTGTTTGAAATCTAATTGCCTGAGCTGTTCACTTACTTTTTAATTAGTCTTCCCATTAACGCAAATATTGTGTTCATTGAGTCCCAAGCACATAAAAAAAGAGGCGGGACACAAACTAGTCATAGCCAATCATAACCAATCACACCTAATCAGCATGATGGAGGCCTTTCTTATGTTGGAGTCATGAACACTGACCTAAACCGAGGCAAGTGAGGCCTGCAGTTTTTTGGATGTGGTTGTGGGGTCTTTTGTGGCCTCTTGGATGATTCGTCACTGCGCTATTTGGGAAATTTTGGTCAGCCGGCCACTCCTGGGAAGGTTCACTACTGTTCCATATTTCCATGATAAACCACAGTTTAAGTGGTTTACTTTTTCACACAGGGTCATGTAGGTTTGGATTTTGTTTTCCCTTCATAATAACAACCTTCATTAAAAAATGCATTTTGTGTTTACTTGTGTTATCTTTAACTAATGTTTAAATTAGTTTGATGATCTGAAACATTTAAGTGTGACAAACATGCAAAAAAATAAGAAATCAGGAAGGGGGCAAACTCTTTTTCACACTACTGTATATATATTGGACAAATAAAGGACACTTTCTGATAATTTATCTTCTGCATAATTTTTATTATGATTCAAATGTCTTAGCCCTTCATACGATACTCTTCTAAATATCTTAAGAGCACTGTACAGAATAAAAAGAAATAAACATTAAACAACAACAATGATAATAATTATCATTTTATTTTAAGGATGGGTGCAGGTACAGCAGCTTCACCCCCTTCCTCGCCTGCCCATATTTATTTGTATTGGGTTTAATTTCTTTCATAAAATTTAAATTTAAAAAGAGGAAACTTCATGAACATCTCTTCTTATAGGATGTTTCATTTCTGCTTTTTATAGGTTAGTCTACACGTCAATACAGCCAGTGCAAGTGAATGCCTCCCCTTCTTCAATATAAGCTCAATACAAGCAGTTTAAGTCAATCTTTGTTGAAATATCTAGCTAGCTAACTAAATGTATTGTAAAAATGTATATAAAAATATTGGTTAATTTGATATATGTAATTTTTAAAAACTCTGATTCACCATTACATCCTATAACAAAAACACATAACCATTACAAACGATCCATGAGTTTCACTGCAAGGTTATTAAATATGTTGTGCCACACCCCCAAAAATGATGTCACAGCCACAGAAACTATATATTTTTAATCAAATATTTTATATATATATATATATATAATACACACATATACACACGCATAACATTTATTTAAAATATGTGAATGGAATTTTTTACATGGCGTATTGTTAATGACCTTCAGTACTGTGAAGTACAGTCCATCCAATCAGGAGGTAGGAAAACAGTTCAAAATGTAATAATTCTCACCAGGCAGTTCTTTTAAAGATATGTTTATATAAAAGGAAGGCAGGCTTTCATACGCTCACACTCTATGGGTTCATCTTAAAGTTGTGCATGTGGGGACGGCCAGGGCGGACAGATGTGGGGTCACCTCAAAGCTGTGTTTATGGGATGGTTTGTGAGACTGAGCTGAGGGTCTGATAAATCGATCGTGTGAGGTTGAGGTTATTTACATTATATCTCTCACACGGCCAGAGATAAACGACTCTCTCCTCTATATGAGCTTCATTACACTCAACCTACTGCTCCTCATCTCATCGCTTAAAGTCTATGCTCACATACACATACTCAAACTCACCAGGTGCATGAAACTTCATACTATGCGAACATGTGTAACTATGATGGAGACGGAGTGGGACAAATAGAAAGAGAGAGACAGAAATGCAAGGACACAATCTTTGCATGAGAGTACTGTGGGAGGGAGTCACATGGGACATATTTTCAAATGAGCAGAGCCAGCACAATCTATAAAGCTAAAGGTTTCTGTGTCCACAGAGAGTAGGTTATCATCAAGATGAGAGTACAGACCCGTGAGGACAGCTCAGACAGCTAACAACCCCCAAACTTCCCAGCAAAGCTCTAGTATCAAAACGCCTGTATTCAAACGATTCGGTCTGTGTCCCTCTCTTCAAATCTCTTCATGTCTTCCCTATTAGGCTCCTGATGTATCTAGCCAGCCTAACTGTTTTTAACACAAAACTCTTAGCACTAGAACATTTTCCTTATATATTTTATGTTTGTTCTTGTTGAAATGAGCCTAAAAAGCGGCTATATTTGACACGCATAATCATACACCACACTAACACTCACAAACTTCTGTTTTCCACTCACACATACTGTATGTCTGATTTTTCCCAACATTAGTGGCTGTGTTTTTGCCAGTCGGCCCATTAGCGGGATAATGAGAGGAAGAGAGCTGGCTCAATGCTGCTCATTTCGTAACGCAGCATCTGTGACTCATAGCTCAAACACTACAAACACACATACAAAACTCATACTCCAGCCTCATACTTCCATCAGTCTGTTTGACAAGCCTGACACCACTTGTTTATGTCTACAAGCAGGAATTAATATCATGCAATAAAAAATATGAGGAGGGAGATGCTAGAGTGAAAGATTTGGATGGATGAAGCATTTTTTTCTCCTCATCAGAGGTCAAGGGTCAGTTTCCCAATCCAAACTCTCTTGATGTCTACCGTTTAATGTGATGGGTTCTGCGCTCATATGTGTTCGTATGCTCCCATATTCACTCCTCACACGGTCTTATCACCAAAAAATTAGTCTGAAAGCAGCGTCTGTCAAATATCTTTATGGTAATGAGCAGTTTTGAGGTTGGTTCTGACCCACTCCCAGGAAGACTAGATATCAGCATGGCTCAGATAGAGCTCTCTTGGGCTTCTGCGGCGCTGAGCTCACGGCGTGGAGCTGATAACCAGGCAGAAAGGCAGACTGGAGTCCGCCGGGTGTCCGCCAAGCCGGAGAGAAGCCCTATCGCAGTAGTGATAGAGAGGACATGATGACTGCTTCTAATGCAAAATGTCTCAAACTCCTAAGTTATGAAACTACACATGACTGCCTCCCTATTCTCGCGCACAAACACACATGGCTTTCTCTTTATTTTCTATAGATTTACATCTACATGGCCTGTCAGTTCATGTATGGACATATATGGACCTCCTTTAAACTGCTTCCCTCTATGTTCTATACAATCTTACAATTTTAATTAAGGTTTTAATTAGGCTTTAATAAAACATGTATATAAAGCTTGATGTTATATTACAAACCATTCATTTTTGGGGTTCTAAAGAAGACTATCGCGTGCTGGTGTTTTAAAATAATCATAATCAAATAATCTCTTCACATTTTCTCTGAAAACACTATATATCTCAAGATTCAAGAGTTTTATTTGTCACATACACAGTTATATACAGAATATACAATCGGCAGTGAAATGTAAACAGGTCCGCTCCATGGACAGTGCAAATTAACAGTTGTAAAAACGTAAAATTTTAAAACTTAAAAAAAAAAAACTTTACAAAAAAACACAAAGAGGAAATTATTATAGAAATAGGATAAATCTATATCTCCTAGTAATAAGTACTATATATCCTTGGTATATTTATATACATATATCATGAGAGAAGTAGGCCTAAATTAATTGTTTGTAAAATAATTTTGAATGAATTGGTGTTGAATAAACTGATGGTGAATGAATAATTTGTAAATGAATAATTCATAAAAGAATGTTTTGTAAATTAATCAATAAATGAATCATTCATAAATTGATATTTCGATTCAAACCTTTTCAATGAATCGGATGATGCAGCTCACAAATCATATCCGGGCTGTGTTTCCTAAAAGCATCATAATTCTAATTAGATCATAGAAACCACGGGCACCGATCCTGTCTGTGATCTACTTAGGCTTATAATTATTTCGGGAAATGCAGCGTTGAATTGGAATATATCACATAAATCACATTCACAGTATTTTCATGCTGCTTTTGTGTCATTTTTAAGCTTGAAAGCTCCAATCTATTCATAGTAGATGCGTGGAAAAAAACATATCTGCAGAAAGCCATGTGAGTTTGGAACGACATGATGAGGAGTTAATGATAACAAAATACTAATATTTTTGGTGAACTCTTCCTTTAAAACTCCATCTAAGTGGTCAGATGTGAATGTATCGCTCTTGCCTATGAACTCCACTATTTGTAAATCTCTTTTGGAAGGGATTGAGGATCAGAGCAGAGACTGAACCCCCAAAACTGCCACTTCAAAATCCTTCATCACTCTGTCAGATGGGGTTGGTCTAATGTGGTCTAATGTCTTCCAAAAGGATGTTACTACAGGAAGGAACATGAGGAGAGAGAAGTGGTCCCTGGAGGGTGTGTGAGTGTGTGTGTGAACTTTAAATGTGTGCATCAAAGTGGGCAATGGTTCAAGGAGATGTTGCAGTAAGCAGCGGCAAAGTCTATCAATCAATAATGTACTTCATTACACACACACACACACACACACACACACACACACACACACACACACACACACACACACACACACACACACACACACACACACACACACACACACGCACTTACCTAAGACATATAATACCATTCAAAGGCCTAAGGTCATTAAGATGTTCAATGTTTTTAAAAGAAGTCTCTTTGCTGCATTAATTGGATCAAAAATACAGAACATTTTCTTAAGTAATTTACATTGTGTACAATAATCTATCGTTTTACATAAAGGTGGTTTGTCAGATTTAGCTAACTTTGTCGCTTAGCTAAGTAAACCCACACATCATTTAGGTGTGGAGTAACTGAAGATTGAGGGTAATTAAAACACAATCACTTCCCTTTGTTTTCCACCCCTTCCGTCCTTCCCAGTTTTTCATTATCTCCATCTGTTCTTACCATGGAATGCAATGCCATTAACAGTGACCCTAAAAAGCTAAACTGCTCGATCTTTTTCTTCCTTTGAACATATTTGTTACTATTTTGTTAAGTTGACGGTATTTACAATTTTATCTTTGTTTATTGTCAGTCTAGCACAGTGTTAAGTGTGTGTCTGCTTCTCATAAGACCAGCTGCAGGCTTTCTACGATACTTCCCTGGTTCCCAAACACTAACACTCTCTCTATGGAACTGAAGCTACGCATTATATAGGTATTTCAGCTTTGTTGTACAGCGATGAGGTGAGCAATGATAATTGAGATGTTTTATTTAACCGCAACACTTTGGGATAGTCAACACTGAGTGATTCATGTATAATGGCTCTCTCTCTCACTCCCTCACACACACATGCACTCAACATAGTCAGAGAGACATTCGGATACATATAAACACCTTATACATTTTCTGATTCCTCCCCATGGTCCTTTCATCCTTCTCTCACTCTGTAAACATGACAGAATTTAGCTGATGAACGAAGCTGAACTCATACAGTGTGGAGTAAAGCTCATGCTAATGACATTCCTGTTCACATTCACACACCTAGATAGATGCTGTTGATTCTTAAAGGTACAGTTCACACAAAAAGGAAATTGGCATTTACTCCTGTCGTTCCAAACCCACCTGACTTGTTCTTTCGCAAAACAAGATATTTTTAGACTGTCCAGGCTGCTTTTTTCCTTAACGGGGAAAAGCACTATATAGAGGTAAATAAATTGTGCACTAAAACTCTTTAAAATCAATATGATACATTTGTGTGAGCTAAAGGAAGAAAATGATTCAAATATGAGTACTATGCAACTCACAGCAGGTTTGAAGTCAATGACTTTAAAGTCGTCATGAAATGAAAACAGAAAAAAAGCTAGTGTGCTCCAAAGCAATGACAATATTCACATTTAGAAGATAGAAATAAAACTCTCTCGCTTCCAACAAAATGGATCAATGATTTTTGAACATATTAGATTTCCTGTCCAATCAAATACTCTCTAGAATCTGAAGCATCCTGCCCCCTACAATACAAATAGAGTCTGAAACTCTGGCTGAAATCAGGGACTTGTTCACACATTTACTATTTTCGACATAGTGAATGGCACATAACGATTCAGACAGTGCTTAAAATAGGATTTCCATTAGGGCAAATTAAGTCTTTCACGTTATCACGTTGTGATATAATGTAGTATGATCAAGTGTGTATGATCACATGGTTGTCTTACAACAGGTGTAGTTTGAAAATAAAGACACACAACAAGCATGAAGCATGGTGTGGCTGTGAATCTGTTTGCAGTAAATTCAGTAGCCCACAAACACAGAAAGAAATCCATATAAATGAGAATCACGACATGGTGTCAGAAGTCGTGGCAATGGGATTATACACAGATGCTTAATGAAGGATTCCTGATGCAAACTAACGAATGGCACATCAGTGAAGTAAGGCTGTGTTTGTTTGCAGAAGGATGAACAGGCTAAATGAATCAGTCCCCATACTCTAATACTCTTAGCAATATGACAAAGAAATAGCAGAGGTGAGAATGAAGATTTTTATTCTATAAGACGGAAACTGGGGCTGTAGAAAAATATGAGAATGTTAAAATAATGAAAAGAATAGAGGCAATTGCAGTGAAAAGAGCAATAACAAGACATGGAATGATTCAAGAATATGCATTTGTCTTCACAGGACTTGGTGAGTTTCCTAGTGTTCACCACATACATGTTGATCCAAATATAACTCCAATAGAACATGGATGCAGGAAAATTCCTCTAGCCAAAATGGACAGATTAAAGTTTACTTTACATGAGCTAGTGAGAGCTAAAGTCACAACTCCAGTGCAAGATCCAACTGATTGTGTAAATAGCCTGGTGATTACAGAAAAAAAGAATGCAGCATTACAAGTGTGTTTGGATCCAAGAGAACTGAACAAGGCTTGAAAAAGACAACATTTCTCCATTCTTACTCCTGATGATGTGAAATGAAAATTATCTTGTAAGTCAATCGTTACAAGATGAAAAGGATGGGTAATGGCAAATAAAATTGGACAAACCATCATCAATGCTCTGCACATTCAATACATCACAGGGAAGGTATCGCTTCTAGAGGCTTTCATTTGTTATTAAATCAGCCAGTGAAGTTTTCGAAAAAAGAATTGTGAAGGTTTTGGAGACATTGAGGGATTACATATCATTGCAGATGAAATGATCATTACTGCATCATCAGAGCAAAACCATGAATGGATTTTACATGAAGTAACAGAGAGCGCAAACAATTGTTATAATGCCACCACTAGAGAACAAGAAGGTTCTACTGAGAGTTTTGAGAAGGACTAGGTCTTTATCCCAGTATATTCAAAATGAAGCAAAACCAACTGCTCCATTAGCAGCCAAACAAGTGGTTACTCAAGCTGATGCACCAAAGGATTGATTAAGGGCCAATCACACAGCCGATCACGCACAAATCACTCACAAATCACGCACAGATTGGGTTTCTGCGTGCTTGTGCGTCGAGAAATTTACCAAAGTATTCCACGAACATTCGACGCACGCCTGACGCATGAATCACTGACGGAGCGCGTCCAAACACGCACGCTTCGTGAACGTTCCACGTACAAGCACTTTCAGAATCCACATTGTCAGTGGATGTCAGTGGAATGAACGTGATACGTGCGCGGTTCACGCGTGATATGAAGGTGGGGCGTCAGTAGACGGACGCGGACGTGCGCGGTTTCGAACCAGTTCTGACGCATAAGCACTGACGGCCGACTCATGAATAACGCAAAAATGTTGAACCGTTCAAAACTCAAAATCACACACAAACCGCCTTTGACGCACATCCACTTACAATCACTGACGGTCCACGTTCGTTCCACCAATAAATTACGCATACGACGCACGCTCCGCGCAGAAACGAAAATCTGTGCGTAATTCGTGCTTGATTCATGCGTTTTCGCTGTGTGACTGGCCCTTTAGGAGCTGTGTTTATCCAAGAAGGGCATCCTTTGTACTTCAGTTCTTCAAAATGTACTTCAAAATTGAAAAAGAGCTTTTTTACTGTCAAATATTTTCATCAGAATGTGTATGGGAAAGTATTGACAGTGCAGTCTTCATAAGCCACTTGAATAAATCATTGAATAAAGCACCAGCAAGACTGCAGCGAATGCTTCTTCAGTTACAAGGCCACGATCTGAGCATTCGGTACACACCAGGTAACTGTATATGGACTGCAGACACATTGTCATGGGCAGCAGTGAGAAACCAAGATGCTATTGAGGACAATGAAGACCTGTTTCAGGAGAAAGTAGTGTATTCGCTAGAAGCTACTGATTCTCTAAGTCCAGCAATGTTGAAACAACTAAAAGAGATGAGTCAAACAGATGAGGTCCTGCAGGCCATAAAAGAGGCTCATAAAAGTGACAGGGCAAGCAATGCAGCAGGATTCAGGAGAAATTGCACAAATTCTGGTCAGTGCGACATAACATCAGTATGCAGAATAATGTGGTAATGATGGGAGATAGAATCATTATTCCAGAGAAATTCCAGAGGATGTCTGCTGTGTTACAGAAGTTACATATTGGACATCAAAGAGTACAACGAACTAAGGCACAAGCAAGGCAAGTTATGTTTGGCCTGGTATGTCTAAAGATATTTAGAGCAATTGCAGCATTTGAAGCTCCAACCTCAAAATCAAAGAGAACCTCTTCAGTCACATGACAGTCCAGATGTTCCCTGGTTGAAGTTGGAGGCAGACGTCTTTTCTGGTGTTAATTGACTATATTACTAAATATCCAAAAGTGCTCAATTTGAGAAATAAATGTGCCCATTCAGTCTTACAATTTATGCAACAACTGCAAGAAATGCAAATTTTCTTTTTTTTTTTTGCTTTTGCTCTCTAGTCTAGGATATCCACAATCAAAGGAACAATGCTGAGAAAACAGTTCAAACTGTGAAACGTCCTGAAAAAGGCACTGTGTTCTAGTGAGGATATACAGCTTTGTTGTCACTACAAAATACACCAGTCAAAGGATTGAGTGTATCTCCAGCACAAATGCTGATGGGGCAAATTCTTCACAGCATTATACCATGTTCCACCAAGATGTTGTGACAAAGATCTTGTATGCAGGAGCACAGTCGACTGGTAGATCTTCAGGTTTGTCAGAAGAAGTACTATGATATCAGATCTAGAAGTTTGCCAGGACCGGTAACAGGTGACACAGTACATATGCAAACTTGAGAACTAGTTAGATCTTCAGAAAATATATAAGTCATTTGAGAAAGATACAACCAGAGGTATTCAGAGTTGAATTCATGTTGAATCAAACTGTTATAATGATCTATTTGATATAGAGGCACCAGAACAATCTGATCCAGTGACTACAAAGACACCTGTATCTGAGGAAAAGCTTGAAAAAACTGAGCAAACAATTTTGACAAAGGTTCAATCAATGAAGAATTGTCAGACCTCCAGTAAAATGTAAAGACTATATTACATAGAGACTGACATTTACTCATGATATGTGCATTTTAAACTCGTTTGATTATGATTTTCATCCTATGGAAGGACTATCTTTATGTTATTCTCACTGTATTTATGACAGTGTTTGTGATGGTATATCTTTATTCGTGGAGGATGTGATATGATGGTTGGTGTAAGATCACATAGTTGTCTTAAAACAGGTGTGGTTTGAAAATAATGACACAATAAGCATGAAGCACAGTGTGGCTGTGAATCTGTCTGCAGTAAATGCAGTAAACACAAAAATAAAACCTACATAAACGACATTTGTCACAGTCTGGTCCGGTCAAGAGACACTACAACACAGAGTGGATCATTTGTGCAAGTGGGCACAGACCACAAAATGTAGCGGACCAATTTGTATTCTGCACAGAATACTGTATTTTAAAGCAATATGGAGGAGATTCGTAGGAGAAGTAGGCCTCAGTATGCATTCTTGTCTGTACTTGTCTTCTTGTGGACTTGTGAAACATCATCAGTCAAGTTCAGAAACCCGGATGTGTTCCTTTTATCGAGGATACATCGACTTGTGACTTGTGCGAACGTGAGACAGCTAGTTATCTGTGATATAAACAAAACGCAATTGGCTGTTTAAAAAAGGGGGGAGGGGCTGTTCGACACGTCCCACCCTGTCTTCCTGTTTTAGTGGAAATTATGTCAACACATTGAATAATGCCGTGCGTTTTACGGCACTTCAGAGGGCCCATATTGCTGATCGATAACAAGACGTGCAACAACTTGATGTTAAACTTGATTGAATTGAATTCAAGCTCAAAGCAACAACCTGCTCAAAACATAAGCTTGAAATTAATCTACAAAAAAAGTAATTTAAAGAACTTGCCAACCCGTGAATTTTTCTCCTTAAACATCACTCTAGTTTCTCTTCAGCATAACCTCAGTATCCGTGAGGCACTCCCGCCAAATATTTTGATAACTGTCAGTGAATAACTTGCGCAGTAAATCTGCATCATGGCCAGATTTCAAACTTAGTTTATCTGATTCATCCACACATTCACTCACAGTGCAGCCGGTCAGAGTTTTTCCAAACAAGCAAAAAATGCTTGATGTCTCCAAAATGCATCAAGTCTTCCCGTCAAGATGGTGGCCAGAGTTCAGGCTGAGAGTCTGTGGCGGAAAGAAAACAAGTTGAGTGTTTGAGCTACACTTCTGAGGAGACCTCCTCGGGTCAAAGGTCAAACTCTCTCAGAGCGTGTGCCTATTTCTCCCTCTGTACGAGTTCTCTGCATCTTTTGCCTTGCTCCTTTTTGTTGCTCGTGTTTATCTTGAAATAATGAAATATTAGCTATTTTAATCTAATTGAGATTTGTATAGATGTGTTTGGCACACAAGACCTGTTTGACATAAAAGAGAAGTGTTTGAAAGGAAATAAGGAGTGTTATACGGTCGCAGTGGATGTGGTGTGTATCTGCAATGCACGTGTATTTGTGTAAGAAAGCTTTCAATCTATCATTTTACGGACAGTTTGATGGTTCTTATCTCTTTTTCTCATGATTAAAGTATATATGTGTTTCCCTTGTGTCTTTTTCCTTTTGCAGTCTCTCACTCATCTATCTTGTCTACACACACACAGGTGTCTGAGAGGGATAATGCATATGTGCAGTCTCTCATTCATACACAGCTGCGCAGATAACTTTTAACCCACACACACACACACACACACACACACACACACACACACACACACACACACACACACAGTCAGCATGATGGATCAGTTATCAGAGACATTGGCTATGAAAGTGCAGTTCTTCTCATTTGAAAGAAGAAAAGCTACTTAAATATGAGAGAGAAGGTAGAAAAGAGAAGATGATGAATGCTTAAGCAAGCAAAAAAGATATTATGACTGCAATTCTGTCTTTGATTGAGACTAAATTGGAAAATCCAACTTTTATAATCATCTTCTCCCCATTCATTGCTTTCTAAACATCTTGTTCTCATTGAGAAAGAGTTTCTAAGGGAAGGAGAGAACATGAATCATTTGTTTAGCCTATTTTAGTCTCCTAAAACAAAACTTCTGCTGGGGAAGCTCTCTTGTAACAGAGAAGAGAGAGAAAATGGCATTGTATCAAAGCCTGTAAAAAAGAGAGTGCTGTTTTCCCCTCTCCTAATGACATTTACACAGGTGCATTAATCCTGCACAAAGATAAAACAAAACAGTTATTCAAACGTAGTCTACTCTAGAACGGACCGCTACATAGACTGATGCTCTAATGCAAACATTTGCATTTGTACATTCTTAAAGTTTGTATGTTGCTTCAGAATTTACAATTTCTTCTGTGATATTGTCAATTATTCATCCGTATCCATCATTATTTAAAAAAAGAAAATTTGCCCTCATAATCTTTAATCAAAATAACTTTCCCCTCCCTCTTGCACCAACATCTCTTCTCCTCTCAGATGGCTGGTGTGAGGGACGGGACAACCTACAACTCGCATGAGATCACAGCAAAAGCCAACCACAACCATCCAATTAATTCCTGATGGACAAAACCAAGTCCCGCCCAACATTTTTTCCTTGTTTCACTCAGATATACATCACAATAGTAGATAAAAATCTAGGAGCTCTAGGTTTTGTTAGGAGATGATCAATAATATTCACTTCACCTGACTGGGGATAATGTTGGCTCATCAGTAATATATTATACTGCACATTTCAATACTAATAATTTTAAGTACATTTTAGAAAATAATATGTACATTGTGTTATATATAATACACATAAATATTATTCAATAAATTGTTTAAATATATAATATAATACATACAAATACACAGAAAAAGAGAAAGCTGAGGGCTGCTGAACTCATCCAGTCACCCACGCATTGTAACAGGATATGAAACTCAAGAGAAGAAATATAACTCTCTTGTGAATGAGACTGATGATTAATCTCTGCTGGGGTCAGTCACATATTTGACAGATTTTTATTGGTTATGGTATTGAGTTTTAATAACATCCTCAGATCTAAGAGGTGAATTGTTGTGTCATCTGACCATTTTGTTCATTATGCTCAGGATCGTTATGGTTTCTAATGAGGGCTGCCATGACAATGATGAAGGATTTTTCTAAGAATTCTTTTCCTAAAACAGTCCAGCCTTTGGCTGACTCCCACAGACCAACATTAGAATACACACACACACACACACACACACACACACACACAAATACAAAACACATAAACACACAGCGGGAGTAAAAAGGTCATAAACTGGAACAGAAACCAAAATAATCTTTCAGAAATTATTTAAGTATCATTAAATGTGTGAACAACAACAACAACAAAAAACACACATATACACAACCCCCTTAAAACACAACACAGCCTCATTACATGTGCACTTTACCAGAGCAGACAGTGACGTATGTGTCTGAGGTCAAACAGTCATTCACCTTCTTATCTGAACTGTCTTACCTCCTCGGTCACTCACTTAAAGAAATCAGGACACATATATTTTGGTACTTCCAGTACAAAGAATACAACTTAAACAATCCCTGTAAGAAAACACTTACACTTCATATGCGTAATGATGGTCACTTACTAACAAGTTGTATTATGTCATGACATATAAGCCGTCTAACCTATTTATCATGAATAGTGATTAAAACAGAGGTTGCATACTGGGCACGTACACACTGCTGCTAAAATACAGTCATCACTCTTTTTCAAAGTGCTTAATCGCAATCTGTACACACAATAATTTTTCACACTGCATTTAACTCAGGGTGAACATTTAAGTAAAGACCAGGGTTAGCACAGGGTAAACACCGCTTTTAACACTGGGTTCCAAACAGGGTTAACAGTGTGAAACAAGGAGGTGCTAGAATGTTACATAGAGTTATTAACAACAAATAAGCAATCATAAACTGTCTTGTACAGTCACAGACATTTTTACATTTCTACATTTGTCCTTTCAAAGTTATGGACATACGATTTAAAAAAAATATATATATATATTTAAAGATAAAAGTCTCTTATGCTCACCAAGGCTGCATTTACTGTGTCAAAAATAAAGCAGCAATTTTGAGAAATATTATTACAATTTAAAATAATATATATTATTTATATGTACATTTTTTTATATATATTTTAAAATGTTATTTTTTTTCCTGTGATGGATTCAGCATCATTACTCCAGTCTTCAGTGTCACATGATCCTTCAGGAATTAATATGCACATTACGAAACATTTATTATCAATATTAAAGCAGTTGTGCTGCTTATTATTTTTACGGAAACATTTATGTGATAGATTTATTTTCAGGATTCTCTGATGAGTAGAAGAAAAAAAACAGCCTTTATGAAATAAAAATCTTCTGTAACAAAGTGAAAGTCATTTTGATCAATTGAATGTGTCCTTGATGAACAAAAGTATTAATTTCTTTTCACAAAAAAGAACATAGACAGAAGAACATTATGTTTGTACATTATCAAAACCTTTAAGTTAACCTTTAAGCAATATGTAGAACCGATTTTTAAGTAATTGCAGCTTTCTGATACAATAATATCTACATAATACATGCTAATGATAATACATTTTACGTTATTTATGCCATTATGTTTATAGAAAGTTGTTTTGTGATCCAAATATTATTAAGCTATACATTTAAAATACTATATCATTGGTCAGCGTGATTATGGGTATATTCAACTAACATGGAACCCAGGATACAATACATTTACCCAGAGTTACTAGTGGCAATTTAGGCTGTGAAAAGCCCAATAGAGTGACAACCAGCCAAGAGTACTACTGAAAAATTCAGAAACTGACAATCAAATCTAGACAAAATTTATTTAGCATCTACAGAACCAGAGTGAATAACTAGCTGTTAAAAGAGTGATGTTAGTCTTTTTTGGCCAGTGACAGGTCGCTTGAGGTATGCCGATGAGAAAAAAAAAACTTTTTACAGAAAGATCCAAAGCTTTGCTATGCAAACTGTCACACACACAGAGAACATTAACTAATGGGGTTGTTACACGCAAAACTTTGCAATGCGTACGTGACACAAACTCGTTTGGTTCGACTGCGCAAGATGTAGTGCATTTACAAAAAGTGTCCAGCTTTGTTATTTTTTGAGCAGTTGAACTCAGAGTAGAAGCCCTCACATAAAACACTCCAGCCTGAGTGACAGCAGAGGTCAGGGAGAGCTGTGACATCACAGTTTTAGGGGCCAGACTGACGTCATGGCCTTTCCCCCTCGCTTTTTTATCAGTTTATTTATCTCACGGAGAGGATGAGAGAAAGATAGAGAGGCAGAGTGAAGAAAAGAGAGGTGTTTGTAATGAGAGAGGCTAGTCTTTATAAACACATCTTCTCTGCCTTTCTTGCTCAGTCCAAACACATCCACAGCACCACACCCAAGCACTTCATCTCCATGGAAACCAGCTGACCTCTTTCCCTCCATCTCCACCTGTGCCAGGCCTGAACTTCCGGTCAATGGGAATTTAGAGAAGAGAAGCGGTGGCAGTGGGAAATATTTGCAGTGGCAGGTGAGACGCCATTAAAAATGTGCATGTTCAGTGGCTCTATCTTAGAAAATAGACTCTGAAATATTTCATAATTATTCATTATTAAAACACTTTCTTCTATCCAGGCTAAACAACTACAGTATAAGTAAGCAATTTATAGGCTGATATCCTGAAAAGTGTAAACACTGTAGTGCTATAAAAACTTTTCTGTTTGTTTGAACATCCCAACCAGATCAACAACAGTAACACTGGCTCAACCAATGGCGTGAATTTGGGGCGGTACCAATGGCAGAAACCTGTTTGAAAACCAAAGCATTATTTTGCCAAATCTATTTGGTGAAAAATTGTAGTTAAAATGTTTTTTTTAAACTCTTGTAAGCATGGAAATATTTTGGGATTGAATAAAAAAAGATGATTTTTTTGCAAATTACTGAACTACATTTAACTTCAGCATTTATCGACTGACTTGCAAACTTAGAAGTTAATAGTATTTGTCGATGGTCTTGTGTGATTTAGCTGGTAAGAATGGATTATGTAAACACATGGAAGTTCCCAGATCTCTGTTTACGGCTGAGACTGAGCCTGTTCTCATACACACACACACACACAGAGACCCTATGTCTGCTCTCTTTTATGGCTTAGCACTGAAACACTAGACACTCTAGTGTGCATAAATCTACTGACTTTAAGTCACTTGTAGAAAATAAACCAGTGCATAGAGCAGGTGTGTGTTTCTATCTTTTTTATCTCGCTTTGTCTTCCTGCTCAGATAGTTTTCTTTTCTGCATTGCCAGATGTGATAAAGATGCAGAGATCTGAGAATTCTCACTCTCTACGAATTTACAGCTCAACTGTTCACAAAGCCGGGAAGTTTTTCCATAAATTGGTTCTTTATTTACAAGCTATCATGCTGAGGTTTAGCTCAAATTTCTTTTTACATGTTTGCCTGTCAGGAAAGAATAAATTTTACATTTGCTTAGAAAAATACATTTCAAAGAATTTCTAATGCAGTTTTGGGAAAGACGTGGTCTAGAACAAATCAATTAAATTGTATTCTTCCCAAAAGTACATCATGTCAGCATCATGTTATCTTCACGGTTCAGGATGACCTTCTCGCACTTGATCTAAATATGTGAAACTGTTCTATGCCTATTCCTGTTATGGAGGCCTAAGGAAGACCTGATTACTGGAAGTGGTTTTATGCACATTACTTCATTTATTTACCTGAAAGCCCTTGAGATAAAGCTGTAAAAACAAGGCCAAACGCATTTTCATCTGTAAAGGAGAGAATATCTGAGATGGCTGCTCTCCAATGCGTATCATTACCCAGAATGCATTACTGTAGCTCAACAATCCCAGTGTTTGGTTCCTGTGATTTCTGCCCAATGTAAACATGGAGTGGAGGTCATGCTCCACCCCTCCTTGTTTACAAATCACCCTCATTACCTCAGCAACACATCCAACCGCACAAACAATGTTTAATATGACATGGCGTTTCAGCGTCTCTGTCTTCAAACTAGACAAAGAGTCGCCCAGATGCATTTGATTTTACTTTTACAAGGGTTCTAAAGCCTTCCAGAACTCACATCCTCCTGCAAGCAAACGCCGTCCAATGGCCCTCATCTAACCCCAAACAATTTCCAACAAAACCGACCCTTTCTTGACCTCTGACCTGAGTTCTGAGCGATCTTGAACGTCCTTTTTTCTCGCACAATATGCAAATGGTGCATCGTTCTGGTATTAAGCCATTGAGCCTTGTTTATGCTGTTTGGCAGAGGAGATAACAGTGATAGCACTTCCTTTTTCTGACCTACAGAGCAGTAAACAAGAATGATGGTTCTGGATTCAACTGGAGTAAAAGCCGCGGTAATTTTTTTTTCTCCATCCAAAGATGAGTGGATAGGAGAACAGAAGATCCGAGAGGATCTTGGTGGTCGGGGCCGGGCAGGGCTCACATAGGAGCAAGGGAGTGATGGAGAATGTGTTTACTCTGCCTGTTCTGTCTGTTTATGTATCTTCTATCTTAATGAACAGTGCATTATTTCTCTCAGGAAGAGAATTTCAATGATGCTGAGGTCTATTTTATAGTCTATAAACACACTTAAGTCTCTGAAGTTGCAGTGTGGCAGGGGGCGCGGCGGACATCGCTTGTGGTCTGACACGGCTGTAACCTGCTTTAAATCTCAGGCTTTATAGTAAACAGCTCTGGACATCTCTACAGGGCTTTCCACACACAATTTATTTTATTTACTTCAGTATATTTCTGCCAGAGAGGCCCTTGAGATTTCACAAAGCCTATCTGGTAACCAAGGAGGAACCAAACAACAGCACTGAATCACTCCGAAGCTATTGTGCTGTTTTGCTTGGGAATCATCCAGTTTGGAATTTAAGTCAAGGGTCTTAGAGTTCAAGCGAGCCCAAATTAGTAAAATTAGAATGGCTCGGCAAACGCGTTGGAATGAAAAACAAATGGGAACAGATGAAAATAAAATAAAAACCCTTATTGATGGTATCATATCATATAAATTAGGACTATTTATCTGAAGATGGTTCGGCGTGTAATCTAGGTGTCATGAGTTCATTCATTAAAAGCACTGACGGTCCATTCAGAGAGCTGAAAACCCTCTGTTATATCCTTTTCTCCTAGTTACGCCAGAGTAGCCACTTCAAATCTGCAGTCACCTTTCCAGAAACCGCAAAAAAAAAGGCTAACAATGCATTATGTCCAGATGTGTCCACTTCGGACAAAAGCTGCTGACCCCCTTAAACCTGGACCTAAGACAGGACAAAATAAACACAGCCGTAGAAAGCTGTGAATAATATCTCAGAAAAAAAGGGTGTCGGACACAATGCAATGCTGGACGTTTCTTTTGGGCTCACGGACAGATGTCCAATGTACAATTGTCACTACAGAGAAGACAGTAAGAGAGGCAAGTGTTTATGTACTAAGTAATTATTTTGGATTAATTAGTTCAACATGTTCAAAGTAATTCACATATTTTGGGGTGCAAACTTCTGTTTCTTTCATTTTCTTACAAAACGTGTTTTTCTCTAAGTCTATCACTCAATATGGTTCAACATCAGAAGTGTGAAACCATTTTTTGTCATCCAAATATTAAATGCAGCAGCCGTTTTGGAGTGGGATAATTATAAAAACAGGGT
This sequence comes from Rhodeus uyekii, assembly GCA_037043235.1. Lineage (NCBI taxonomy): Eukaryota > Metazoa > Chordata > Actinopteri > Cypriniformes > Acheilognathidae > Rhodeus > Rhodeus uyekii. Next base: position 2,639,495 of record JAWRVZ010000027.1, read on the forward strand.
AATGAATTTTACATAAAACCTGACAACAATAAGGAAATAAGCACATAAACGTAAAATTATAAACATACAAAAACTATAAAGGTCACCTGTTTCTTTGTGGTGATGGTGTTGATGTTGATAATGAAGGCTGACTTTGATATTGCCTGATGTATTATTATTTTTTAAGTAAAATTTATATCTGGACAAAATTAAGTTTTGGTGTTGCTATTTAAGAAACTAACAGGATAAATTTTGTCCCATGTATTTCGTTCTTGTATTGTTTCCCAAAAATTAAAAATTAAAGTTGTTCCGAACCTGAATGGGTTTCTTTCTTCAGTTAAGCACAAAAAATATATTTGGAAGAATATGGGTGACCAAGTTTCTGGTCTCCAGAGACAAGTATGGAAAAAAAAATTCTTCCAAATATCTTCTTTTGTGTTCATCAGAAGAAAGAAATTCTACACGTTTGGAACAACTTGAGAAATGACAACATTTCAATTTTGGGGTGAACTGTCCCTTTAAGTGAGGGATATCTATAACACTTCGACTTCATTGATTAAATTCAATGTAATGATCAAGTTTTAAAATATTTAAACTCTTCTACTGGCCTGAATGGATGTTTATGTTGATAAAATACCAAATAGTCTGTGAGTTATGAAGGAAAATGTATGTTCTAAACACCTCGTTATAGCGTTAAAGTGCTGTCGATGTTCTCCTCCTGTCCGTTTGGCGGCGCTGCAGCGAGTTTCAACCGACAGTTTCCCATCTGGCGCAGGAACTGAGGCATCCTTGACAACAATCGCCGGCTGACTGTTTTTGTGTGTGTGTTGACGCTTTTGTTTACTTTTATTGCTTTCCCAACAATTAATTTTATCCATTTAGTTTTTAAAAACATTCAAATAGTCCTTTTAAAAACGTCTTACGACATTATAGCAGGAAAAGAAATCTCTCGGACGCCCCATATCACTCAAGTAAGTGAATGTTTTATTAGCTTAATGTGTTTGCTATTCATTTAAGGACGAACTAAAACTCTTAGTGTTGTTGAACCTAATTTCTGAACACTTTTGCGTGGATATTGATCTATAACGCTTTATTTCTAACTGCGTTGCTCTGTTATTTACACTTGGAGCTGAAACCGCTAACAAGCGCGTTTAATATTATTCTCTCTTACTGAGGAATTGCACGTGCTGCTTTGTATAAATGTTTTTATTGAGTGAATAAATGGTGCTGAGAAAACAAAAAACGGTGCTGAATTTGTTAGGAGTTGCTGGAGAAGTATACTAAGGCAGCATAATTTCCTGTAAACTTATTATTTTGTCATTTGATGTGTTCAAACCTCATGCCATTGCTTTGTGTGCACCTTCACTTAACCATTAAAAAGACAGTGGAAGATGTAAACTAATTGACTGATTTGGCATTGTTCAAGTAGGTATCTCAACAGCAAAATGCATGCATAAATATTAACAGATGATCAGGGATCAGTGATCATTCCCCATGGAAAAGCGGTGGTTAAGTGTCTTTGTTTTGGGGACAATAGTTTTAGTTAATGAAAGCCACCTATTGTAGGTTTTAAACCTTAGAAACCTTTGGTTACTGTTATCTAAGACATGTCATTTCATAGGTTAGATTCAGGAAAGTGAATACATTTACATGCAAAGTGAAACCATCCAGTATTTAAAAAACATGTTTGTGTTTTGCAGGTTGTGTTTTGTAGCGTGACATGCATCTGTAAAGGAGTTGTCGAGCTTAAAACATCTACAGCGGCTCCATGGAACCCAGTAACGATGTGGCGCTTGATATCATCATTACCAATGTCGTATCTGTTTTCAGAACCAGGTGCCATCTAAATCTGCGTACCATCGGCCTAGAGGGGACTAATGTCATCTACAAGCCTGAAGTGGGAGTAAGTCTACGCAGTCAGATGTTTTAGATCACATAACTAGTACTAGTAACTGCATTAACAGTGCCTGAAACAACAAAAAATAATCAAATAACCATTCTTACCAACATTTGAGTTGCATGACTTTGTCAAATGAAATCCTTATGTTCCCTTGCATTAAAAACAGAATGTTTGTTTGATATTTTTTCTTACAATAGGTAATACTGTAGCTGAATTGAACTTGATAAAAAATATGGTTAAAGTTATAATTTGTCTAAAAACTGAATGACCGAATGAGATAAATCATTCCTGCCATATTGCAACAAGAGTTCCCCCCTCCTTTTCTTTGAAGACTATCATGTCTGTTCCGTTACATAATAATTTAACATGTCTATACTAGTAGTTTTGCATAACTACAAAAACATGCAGTTTGTTCCTCTAAACTTGTGATAGAACACTAACAGTACACAATTCACGGAAAGTGCCATCGTTGTTGTTTTCACCCTTTGCCTGAGATCATCAGTATCAGCATATTAATCAGGATATGGCCAATCATTAACGCATGTTGTTGCTTATGTTCTGTGTATGTTTTCCAGAAAGTTCTGATGAAGCTGCGAAAACCACGTATCACTGCCTCTATATGGTCATCAGGGAAAATTATTTGCACTGGAGCAACAAGGTCTCGCTAAAATCTCCTTTTCGATTCTCAGAATTGTTATTAGAGTACTTTGTGCTGCTTCTAAAATTGTTGTCGTCTTCTAAGATACTGTATGTTTGGTCATTTGAGAAATGTCTTGCATGTTTAGTGAGGAGGAAGCCAAAGTGGGTGCCCGACGGTTGGCCCGCTGTCTGCAGAAGATTGGATTCAAGGTGTCTAAATGGATTAATAGCTACTTGATGATTTTATAGATATTCTGAATGCTAAATAAATGGTATTTTCTCGTCTGCAGGTGAGGTTCTCGGACTTTAAGGTTGTCAATGTGCTGGCTGTGTGCTCCATGCCTTTTCAAATCCGTCTTATTGAGTTCACTAAGAATAATCGGCCCATTGCCAGGTAAGACCATCTACACATAATCACTTGGGTTGTGGATGTCAGTATTATTGAAGGCAGAAACAGACTAGCTTTTTAGACATATACTTTCTGCATATCTATTTTGATATGATATTAACATCCGTTTTAGGCCGAACTAACTAAAATACAGGTTTAAATGCTACACTGAAACAGTGATGACTGTAGCGATGAAATTGGAGACCTTTCTCTATAAAATTCAGTCACAAGTGGTCACAGGAGACACATTTTACAGGCATGTTAATACCAGCTGTGAACATTAATGTGCCTCGCTTGACCACTTGTGATCCAATGGGGAGAGATGGATGTTAACACAGGAACCTTAAGAGCCTGTAAAAGAGAATAGTGCCCTCTAGAGGTGAAATGTATGCGGCAGCATTGAGTAATCTCATGCTGAGGAACATGTTCTCCTGCAGCAGAAGTGCGGGATCTCATCACTGTGTTTGTGTCTGTGTGTATTTTTAGCTATGAACCCGAGATCCATCCTGCTGCGTCATACAGAATCAAAAACCTCAGGAGTACAGTGCAGGTGTTTTCCACAGGCAATATCACTGTTACAGGTAGTTCACTTATCTCACACACCTTTCGCTCAGCTACCATAATTAGGGTTTTGTTTGGAATGCACTTGTGGAAGAACCTAATACATTGCCAACCCTCGTATTTAATAAATGTACATTTACATTTATGCATTTGGCAGACGCTTTTATCCAAAGCGACTTACATTACATTCAATAAACACATTAAATCAGTTCTTGCTTTCCCTGGGATCGAACCCATGACCTTGGTGTTACAAACACCAATGGTCTACTGATTGAGCTACAGGAAAGCTGTATATATAGAATATATAAATATATTTTTATATAGAATAGAATATTCTAGAAATAGAATATTATATAAGAATATATAAATAGTCACATACTTTAATTATTTAGCCACATTAATAGATTACAACACTATTTAAATGTGCTACATAATTTTTATTCACTAGACTAATGGTTGTTAAATGTGTCATTTAAATTATATTTATATTTTCAGCTACATTTTATTTATTTCTCACATTCTTATCATGGGAGTTTGTACTCAATATATAAATACAGAACTGAATGCAAAACTATGAATAAATGTTTAAAAAGATATATATATAACATTTAAGTTATCATAGTTTTGCACTGAGTTCCGTATTTAAGTGCAAAGTTATTTAAGAATAATTTCATGATTTCTTTTAACGTTTACACATTTTAGATGTGAATATTGATGAATGCGTCCCACTGTTTTTTAGTGCCTGCTTACCGTACTTGTGTTTAGCAATTGTTAATGACCATTTTCCCATCTCTCTAGGACCAAATGTTCAGACTGTGGCGTCTGCCGTGGAGCAGATTTATCCTCTTCTGTTTGAGTGTCAGAAACCACGGTCATAAACCACACACGCATAGGCACCGGTTTGAAATGAAAAGCACCTTATCATTGAATGTTTTAAGGCTTGTAACTGTTGTACTGTATGTGTCTCCAAGGCAGCTTTTGCCATTTCACGTCCAAGCGGGTCTAGGTCGTGTGTTTTCAGAGTCATGCCTTTGAACGTTGACTTTGGTGTTCAGACCCCATGGCAATTACTGACGACCTCTTAAAGCTCAGAAGAGGACCATTAGTGCATTGACATTGTGTTGCTGGCATTGTGTAGTTTATAAACACTTGAATTAACTGTATTATAATGCATGGACACCAAAGTAAAAAGCGGCAAGCAGTGACATTTAAAGATCACATTTTACTGAAACTTCTTGGAAATTTTAACTAAGTTGATTCTAGTGATGTATTCACGGCTCAATTAATGATACTACAAGTCAGAAGCAAGAGGTTAAAGGGCAAACACTTCACATTTAAACAACAGGTGATGTGTATCTGTTGTTTGCTGTGGACAAGAACACTCTGGGTTGTTAAAGAGTTTTTGGTCCATATGTTTATGTAATATGTGAAACTTTTGTATTTTATAACAAAATAAAAAAATAACCCCTATACTAAGTCATAATTGTCACTTATTTTGTGCGTCTGTGTCTCTTCAAGAGGAATATACCAGCATTATTCATATTTAGGCCCACTTGCACAAAGTTCTTCATATCTACTGCTCCTTACTTGATAGTTTTTGTAACTCATGGCTATGGTTTCATTAAGTTTAAATCCATTCTGCAGATTTTCCTAATAATCAGCACAGTTTAGGCCTGATCATATTCTATCTGTTTAAGACAACTCCATGAAAATTAGTTGAAAGTCGCAAAAAACGTATGAAACGTGGTTAGAAGCAGCAAAAAATGCTTTGTGATATTCTGAAGCCTTAGCTCAAGTAATAAATGTCATGACATGCCTCATATAGTCATCCGACAAGTGTTTCAACCGCAGAAACACGTCAACAAAATGATTTGTAAACCACATCGCTTTTACTTAAAGAAAGTCACGCAATTAAATTATGCAACTCCTCTCCCCACCCAAATTTGCAACACTATAATCTGATAGCAAGAAGGCATCTAATATGAGTGACAGCTTTAAGTGCTGTCTTTGGTTGTGCGGATATGTGGCAAGGTTACAGAACTTGGCTTTGACTGACATGACATGATTATAGTCATGATTGCACATGTACAACTTCCAAACCATTTATTAACAGTACGGTAAGTTGTCAAAGCTCCAAAGTCCAAAACTATTTCAAATGCATTTTAAAACTTAATACAAATAAATCAGATTGACATATTTGGCACAATGGGTTATTATATTATAATTGGCACAACGCGTCATCAACTGACTCATTGTGCCAATTCTGGCCCTTTTTGACTTCTTGACGCTCCTTCGCAGTCAAAAGTGACCAAAGGCTTGAAATATAATTTTTTTCCCAGGTGTATAATGATGATGCATGTTATTTTCCTCAACGAAAAACGTATTTTTCTCAAAGAATACTTTGTCAAAATTTAGTTGTTGTATTTTAATGTTGATTTGAAGTGTCAGTCATTCATTTTACTACAATCAAACCTGAACACACAAGAGGAGATTGTTACACAGAACAACAAAATTCAATAAAACTGTAACAAAAATGAAGAGTTATGCTTTACCACAGCTTAATCAATCTGGGTCTGATTTGATTTCAACCTCTTATTTGAGTCGTTTGGCTAATTTTTTTTTTTTTTACAGCCACATCAGCCTATTTATGAGCGTACAATTGTTGTCTACTTGTAAGTAGGTGTGTCTGTTTTTCAGTCGTGTAACCACTTCCTTGCTGTGTTTTTTTTACTGCATCTATAATCTTATTTCACAAATGTGCAAAAACTTGCTCTGTATTATAGTCGTGCTATATATATATATATATATATATATATATATATATATATATATATGTGTGTGTGTGTGTGTGTTGTGTGGATTTTGCACTCTTGACATTTTAGAGTATCACCCCTTCATTGCTTGCACTTTTTCTGCACTAAGGCTGATTTGTAGTTTACACCACCAAATGATTCTGAGTTTTCATACTCTTATGTATTTCCCATTCATTTCACTTGTCAGTCAATTTTGACCATGAAGGAGCCAACTGTGACATTTTTTTTTCAATCTTTAAAATATCAGAATCATTGATTTTTTTTGTGTGTTCACATAGCTAATACGGTAAAAGTCACCAAGTGTCATCCCAAAGGACCACAAATGCTGTTTTGATAACAACATTAGTCATATCTCTTCTACACAGTAGATCAGTGTAGTCACATATTTGGCTGTACTATAAGTTGTCCGATGGCACCAAGAACAATGTGTTGCTTCCACATATCCTTGTGCTCTTCCACTCTTCACCTAGGTAAAAAGTCAAATACTTGTAAGAGCTTTTTCCTCCAGTGAGGGTTGTGCTGTAGCCTCGTGTTTTCGTCTATGACACAGCAATGTGCTGCTCAGGTGATTCCTGCAAAACAGGACACGTGTCTCATCGTTATGTGACGCCCTGAAGAACATAAACTCTCTGATGCATGCAGAGCGGGGCAAGTGCCAAGCAAACACACACTTGTGCAAAGTGCCAAAAAACACATCACTCTTGCAAAGAGTGGTTTCAAAATATTTCGCTGATTGAGATGTGTGACTCTTAAAGAACAAGTTGCTGAAAAAACATGTTTTGAAGTCTTTCCTTCATTTTAAATCTATGGGAATTATTTATTTAATTAAAGGGGTCCTATTGTGCCATTTTATGAAGTCTAGATTTTGTTTTCAGGGTGTAATAGAATATGCTTCCATGCTTGATTGTTCAAAAAACATTATTTTTCGGCACCTCTTTCCAGAGTCTGGCTTGAACGCGCCATTTAGTTCCGTTTTGATGAAGCACGTCCTTCTAAAATACGAAATGCCTAGCGTGTTGTGACTGGCACCGAGTGTTTGGGAAATCGCAAGTTTGGCATCAATTTCAAACCAATTCCAGCCTGACTCAGACTCAAGAAAGTTGCTGGACTTGTGATTATCACATATCAGTTTCGCTAATAACAAGGGTTTCTGATTTCTACATTTATGTTTGAAAATTAAAAAATTAAAATAAGAATTAATTTTAATGAATAAATGCCAACATTTGAATAAAGTGGTGCCTTAATGATGTCGCTAATTAACTTCATCGTTAACACGAGACACATTTGTGTGTGTTTGCACTCACTTCATGGCAAGCTCCTTGGAGATCTGTTCCAGTGATCGGCCTTTCGTCTCTGGCACGAATACAATCACAAACACCACCAACACAAAGCTCATAGCAGCATAGGAGAAGATCACGGTAGGCAGGCCGATCCTCTCTACAACCACAACACATTACAGTAAATCACCTCTGAAAAACGCTACAAAAACCAGTGCAAGAATGTGTACGTTTGTGTTTCTCGTGTTGTCATTCCATCACAGCAGGAACATCCCCACAGGTGGCAAATTAATGTTTGGCAGACTGCCTCTACACACAATCCTAACTCAGTCCGTAGCGGTCAGTTTCTGAGCAAATAGTCTATACAGCCCTCAATGAGTATGATAGTAATAATATATCATACAAATTAGACTCCAGTCTGATTCAAACGGGTTTGCAACAAATGTTCACATCCAAATGTTCATGCTCTTTAACTCATTGATACTACATAAAGTGTATGCATTTTCTAAATGTATCTATCTATCTATCTAATGTTAGCTAGAGCAGTGTTTGAAGGCTATGGGAAAACATGCTGGGTTAAATTCTAACATTAATAATTGATCCACTGTTTCCCTGAATCCAAACAACACATCCTTTTTACTGTTTTAGTTAATGATCTATGTCTTTGTCAGACTGTATTTAGAACTGTAATGACAGTAAGGGACAGGTTTCATATTAAAATGTAATAATTGGGCATAACAACTCGGGCTTAAATCCACTAACCATTAGTATGAGAAAAGTAATAGTGATGCTGACAAATTACAAGGTTCCAGGGTTTAAAAAAAAAAATCGAATTAATAACTGCTCACCCCATGAGAAAGGACAAATCTTAAGACTTATCTAAATTGAGAAACAGAGCCTCAATCTTCATGGTTTTATTTAATGATCTTCAGAAGCCAGACAGTGATAAATACACCCCTGGGTCACGCTGACCTACTGATCTCATATCTGTAAATAACCTCCTCTCTGTGCTTGAGTGTGCGTTACCTGTTATGGTAAGGAAGGTCATCGATATGAGTAAATTTGTGGCCCAGTTAAAAGCAGAGATGACAGACACAGCCTTTCCACGGATGCCAGTTGGGAAGATTGCACTCAAAACCACATGAACCACTAAAAGAAAAGAAATAAATGGATGATTACACAAGTAGAAATAAGTTTGGTTAAAAAGTGAGAGTATGAAAGAACAGCTTCTAAAAAATGAAAAGTAAGTTTTTAAATAACAAAATATTGTACTTATCCTCATGTCCCCCCCCCCAAACCTGTATGACTTCCTTTCTTCTATAGAATACAAAAGGAGCAGTTTTGAACGATACCTTTGCTACTCTTGAATCGTGACTGTGAAGGTCCATAAAAACAATCACTCTTTTTAATGAATCAGTTTGAATGATTCATTCACATTCCCATTCCCATTCTCAAGTTCATCTCACTGTTTCCAAGATCTGGGGTCTCATTTATAAAACTGTGCGTAGGATCCCTACTAAAAGTTTAAGTTTACGTACGCTTAAAAGTAAAAAATGGCATACACCAAAAAATAAACTAAAATTAACCATCTGTGTCGCCAATTCCCTCTGTCTCCAGAATGTGCGAATGCAAAGCTCAAAGTTTGATTTAAGGTATGCACATTCTCCCATCAAGTTTGTTTTTTATTGATCACAACCTTTGCGTGGAAACTGGCGTACGTACGTTTCCAGCCCCGTTTTGTGCGTACGCACGCTTTATAAATGAGACCCCTGGTCACAGCAGTTAAGAGATGAGAGTAGTAGAGTTGCCCAATTCATGAACACACCTCTTCAGGTTGAACTTTTCAGTGAATCTGTCTAAATGATTCATTCACAAGTATGACCTTTTCTTTTTGCAATCCACGGACGAAAATCAGTCATATTGGTTTGGGTGATTAAATAGTGACAGAATATAATTTTCTGGGTGACTCATCCTTTTAACAGGAATGTTTGTTTTAATGTGACAGTATGAACACTGACTTACTTGGTCCCAAGCTGATGGAGAATCCAGCTACATATACCAGCAAGCTGACCAGCGAGATCCATTTTAGAGAAGGTGACACCTCATTAACATGAAGAGATTGAAGAGCCATTTTTGAACTGTCTTTCTCAGAAGTCTCAGCTGGTTGCATCAATGTTGTCCTATGATCATAAGTGTGGTTTAAAATCCAATGGCCCTTAGTGTCATTAATGCTATTGAGGAAAGGATTTGATTTGTGCTTGGTATGAAGTTCATAATCAGAGGGCTGGTATAAGCCCAGTGGAGTGTTTGTCTGGATATCAGTCTCATCTCCAATCCCAAGTACCGTGAGGTTTGCTTTATTTATAGGGCCTTTGCATAGACTGGAAACATGTGTGCGGCTCTGCATAGTAACGGCCCCCAGAGTTGCTGTTGACAACGTCATAATGACGGCTCCAACGCACAAAAGTGCTTTAGGCCCCACTTTGTCCACTAGAAAAACTGCAGGGATTGTCCCGCCCACTTTAACCACACCAAACCCCGTGGACGCAAGAGTCGCGGCCTCGTTCCCATGGAAGCCCACGCTGCTGAGAACAGTTGACGCGTACGCCAAAATGTTGGGCTGTCCCGTAGCCTGCTGCAAGAAAACCAGCGCAGCGCCAACAAGCAGTCTCTGAAGCATGTTGTCATGAGAACGGAAAAGGTTCAGGAACCCGTGCAGACGCTCTGCCCCAAGTGCCATGCGAATCGCCTGAAGTTCGTCCTCCACCGCGTCCACCCCTTTGATCCCCGCACGGAGACGGAGGAGAGTGGCGTGAGCCTCTTTTTCACGCTGCTGGGCGAGCAAAAAGCGTGGACTCTGCGGGAGCAGCGGCATGATGCCGGCTTGCAGCAAAGCAGGGAGCAGGACACCACCGAATGTAAACCTCCATCCATCTGGGACCCCTGCGAATGCCCAACTCAGTCCAAAACCCAACAGCATCCCTAAAACTACCATTAACTCGTATACACACACGCACCTTCCACGCCAGGTGGCCGGTGCCACTTCCGCCGCATACAGGCAAGACGCTGTGCCTGACAGCGCTACCGCCATACCCACCAACATCCGCCCAATTATAAGTGCCCAAAATGACACCACACACACACTCAAAAGCGTGCCCAACACACACAGCAGCGCCGTGAGGATGATAGAGAACCGCCGTCCGTAACGGTCCAGGATGGTGCCGCCACCCAGGGAGAGGAGGAAGGCTCCAAACAGAAGAGACCCCACGACTTGCTCTTGCTCCGGGCAGGAGAGATTCAAAGCATCCCTGAGTTGAAGCAAAGCTCCGGATATCAGACTCATCTCGTAACCCATCATCAGCCCACTCAGACAGGCCACAGACACAGAACACAACACCAGCGCTGCGCCATTACCTACAGAGAGACAGAGAGAGGGGCGAGGACATTTTAAACCTTGAAATATATTACAAAATTAAAAATAACAAGCTAGGGACGCACCCATATGAAAAGTTTGTCATATACTGAAAACAGACGTTTTTTTATATTTGAAAGCCGATAACTGATATATTGGGTGATAAAACTAAATCAAAATGTATATATAATTTTGAGAGCCTGATTGCAAAAACAAAAGTCTCACCATTAAAAGTCATGTCTCAACCACACAATTATAATGTTCTCATTATAATTTTATATAGCACATATGACAGACTTGTGCTGCACTTAACTGCATTTTCCTTTTTTAAGTATGGTAACTCCAATCATATTTCAAGCAATTCAAAACCATCATGGCAAACATTCTTTAATCCATTATTTATCGACTTTAATATAATCGCACAAATGTTCTTATTGGGCCGATAAGGATAACATAAATAATTAACAAATATCAGCTGATACCGATATGGTGGCTGATATATTTGTGCATCCCTAATACATGCCATGCGAGCAATTACTAGATTCAAAAGTGCCAGTATACAATCAAAATAATCCTTGAATATGGAAAGTTACAATATGTAACAAAAATCCTCATCATCATCACAGACATTTTACTATACTTCATCACTATACTCACTCACTAGGCTTTGGTTTTTGAAGTTTTTTCCATGCCGTTCAATAAACAGTTATATAGTAAGCACCGGTAAGCATTGCTTTATTGCAGGCTCTATAATCAACCCAGATAAATGCACACTAATCACCTATAATTAGCTACAATATAACTGACTATCAAACGATAATTATTTGTATGACTGCTTGATCATTACAACATCACAGCTGTTGCACGATATGTACAGTAGTAACAACGGGGTTCCATTAGATATGGTTTGGATTACATAACTGTTACATGTTTATTCATTTTATCATTTCCAAACAAGTTATGAAATTTACAGATAAACATGGCACTTTTTTCTTACTTTTTTCTTTTTGCTCAATGTTGTGTGAAGGAATACTTACCTGACTTTGCAGATGAGCTTTTCTCCAGATTTACGAGAGTTTCTGGACTCTGTAGAAATGTTTTGGTCTGGGGATCAGAAGTCATTCTTATGGACTCTTCCATGTTCTTCAAGGGTTGTGGTGCAACTACAGTAGGTGGCCAATAAACACTGATTTATTATGAACAACAGGTTAATAAAAAATATATGGTGAGCATGCATTTCATCAATGGTAATAAACCAATGGAAACTAATTTGTAAGGGACCTTCAGAACTCTCCTATGACACATTGTCAACACTGGAGATATTCATTTAGAATTAAACCAGAAACTTTTCAAACAAACTCAGTCTCTTAGTAAGAAGATCTGGATTGAAATATATCTATATTAAGCAATGCAAATAAGCACTGAACTCCTACAAAACTGGTTCTGACTAACAGAGCAGCAAGTTTTATATCAGTAAGTTGATTTACTGCTCTTAACACATTTATAACAGCATGTCCTAATGAGGACCGCACAGCCATTGACCATTTTGGATTTGTCAGTGGCATTTGGGCACAGATCAACAAGTGCAAGCTCAAGATCATTCAAACAGAGCGTTGGCGTTATAACGCGCCCGTTACCTCTTTAGCGTCAATAATGGGGAATGCCGTCCTTGAAATCATTGCAGTTCCTCGCTTCTCTCCTCCCGGGTGGCAGTAACTTATCTGTCCTTGTGTCTTCACGCTTCTTGTTTTGGAAAGCACGGTGACTTAAACTCCGCCTACATTAACCAATGCAAAACAGCGAGACTGAAAGTGTCAAGTTGGCAGAAACGGTTGAAGAACCGAGCGGCGCTGACTGGGCTGTGCTCATAAATGATTCACTATTTCACGCTATGAGATTTTTTTTAATTGTTATTATGACATATTGGTTTAGAATTAACGATGGTGACCAACACACACACACACACACACAAGTCAGCTGTGCCACATTTGTTCAGAAGTCGAAGTTCAGTTCCTTAAAAACGAATCTTTTCCACGAATCAATGAATCGGTTCATAAAACCGCCTTTTAGAGAAATGAACTTTTTGTCAAATGTTGTCATTAAAATAATAACATTTATTAGCAATATTAACATATATCTCGAAGTTTATATGAATCTATAATCAAAATAAAATCAATAAAAAGCATTTGGCCAAAACGGTGTTACGAATAGCCTGGAGTGCCAAAACAAATGAACTACAGTTTCGGGCAATTGTCACAAAAAGTGCAGTTAAAATCAGTATCACTTTTAATTGCATGATGCTATAGTTCCCTATTTTAAAATCCCTGCAGAGGCCCTAGAATATGAACATTTGCTGTGAAATAGCTGGAACTGACACAGGCCTTCATTCTTGTTTTTCTGTAACCAGAACCTTGAGCACCTGCCCCTTTGCCTCTTGATGCCCAAAGTGACACTTTTAATGTAATTAAAGTCCCTTTTGTGAAGGCTTGACCAATTTAACTATTAGTAAAGTCTATGAATAATAATTTACCTATAAATAAAATGACCCTTGTGATGAAGGGACATCCCGGGACAAATAATGTCAAGGTTTAAAAGACAAAAGACTACTGAAAACCCGAGCACCTAACATGACACACACCACACCACACCACACGCACACGCACACGCACACGCACACGCACACGCACACGCACACACACACACACACAAATTATCTTTTCTCCCTCTATTCCCCATGCTTGTACTACTTATGTACAGTATATAATGTTCGAAACTCTTTATTGTAAGCACTCTTATGTATTTTTATTTCCTCAGGACAAATCGCTTTCTGTACTCCTCAAATTTTAAGTCTCTTTGGATAAAAGTGTCTGCTAAATGAATAAATGTAAATGTAACCTCACTCTCAGACACCTTTAGTAATTTAGCACTACCAGGAGGTCTTCAGTACCGACCTCGACTGAAAGTAAGAGTGTGCTTCTTATCTGTGCTTGTTTACTTATCATTAGTATTATTTAAAAGAATGGTGTGAAGAGAGCATTTGTAACCAATGATTTGTAAATTTACGTTTTCAGTTTGAGGTTTGAACAGTTTGAAGAGAATATACTTTTTTTATCACCAGACCTTTTTAATGTGGTTAATCAAATGGCCATGTTTTCTTAAATTCACTTACATAATCAACAGTTTACATAATCTCTTGTTACATATTAATTGGTTATAATTAATATCTAAATATATAATCCAGATTACACAATGTATGCATAAATATATGATAGGCTATAATGCTGCTGTGTCACAGATAACACAGATAGTTCAAGTCATTCATTAGCACTGCATAATATTACATTTATGTTTGTATATATAGGGAAGAGACAGCTGCTAACCCATACACACCACAGCAGATTGTGTGTAATGGGTTAGCAGCTGTCTCTTCCCTACATATACACACATAAATGTAATATTATGCAGTGCTAATGAATTCACATGCCATGTTTTTGAGAATAATAGCACCACCCAGGCATGTTTTTTTTTGGCACTGTTATTCCTAGAACAGCTTCTCTTGATGATATAGTGTCATCTACTGGCCAGAGAACTACAACTGCATGAAGCATTGACAGGTTCAACTACACACAAACTTTAACTCTGTTTGGCTAGTTTTGTCTTAGATGAAGTGCAGGTGAACATCTTTACAAACCATTACAATCATTGTCATTAAAAAACTTTTTTAAAGTGCTAGAAACCCAAAGCAAATGCAAACCCATTGATGGAACACAAATCTGAAACCGAACACAAATAAAACGTTTATATATAATTTGGTGCATAGAATAACTTTATTATGTGTATGTTTGCATGTATGTATCATATCAATACATCTTATTAATTTTTGTTAAAGTTCTGGCTTCAGATCATACAAGTGGCCACTTTTTAAAAGCAACTTTAGGGGGCGCTAGCGGACAAGAGATATCAGATGGATGGATGAATGTACAATCTGTCTGTACAGACAAACGTAATGGGACACTTGACCATCACACCAATAGGAACTTGCATTCTTAATACATATAGAGTTGGTCCCACCTTTGCAGCTGTAACAGCTTCTGCTCTTCTGTGCTTCTGTTGGAATATTTATTTTCCCATTCATCCAGTATAGCATATTAGAGCATTTTAGAGTTAATACACTGATGTTGGACAAGGCCTGGTTTGCAATCTCCATTCCAGTTCATTCCAGGTGTTAGACTGGATTGAGGTCAGGACTTTGTGCAGGCTAGTCAAGTTCTTCCACACTAAACTCATCCAACCATGTCGTTATGGACCTTGCTTTGCACTGGGGTAAAGTTCTCC
Source organism: Rhodeus uyekii (assembly GCA_037043235.1). Taxonomy (NCBI): domain Eukaryota; kingdom Metazoa; phylum Chordata; class Actinopteri; order Cypriniformes; family Acheilognathidae; genus Rhodeus; species Rhodeus uyekii. Next base: position 2,654,799 of record JAWRVZ010000027.1, read on the forward strand.
TGGCATCCGTTAAACCCAGACTCGTCTATCAGACAAAGAGAGAAGCATGATTTGTCACTCCACAGATTATTTCCACTGCTCCACAGTCCAGTGGTGCTTTACACCACTCCATTTGACACTTGTTTTGTGATGTGAGGTTTGCAAGCAGCTGCTCGGCCATGAAAACCCATTCCATTATGATCCCGCTACACAGTGTTTGTGCTGATATTACAGTTTTTCCTCAATCAGTTTGGCTCATTTCTCAAAAATGATTTTTTTCTCTCTCAAAATAAGTTTGCTGCCAGCACAATCACTACCATCTTTTAACATGGAGGAATGCCACAACCCTAAACAGCAACAGCTGTTTATTTTTGTAGAAAAGTGTTACATTTAAACAAAGAATTCACAGTTTCTTGTCGTGGAAGGAAGATATAGGAAGCGAGAGGAAGATATATTAGAATGTGTGATGATGGTGTTGGGGAAGACACAGTAGAGCAGGGGTGTCAAACTCAATTGCACAGGGGGCCAAAATCCCAAAAAAACTTTAGGTCGCGGGCCGAACAGGATAAACATTTATTGAAAACACTAAAACTAAACTTTTAAAACTTACCTTTTTTAAATGAGATGTGAATAAAAACAGACAGAAATATTATTCTGGAATAAATCAACTTATACCTTAAATAACTTAAAAATATAAAAATATTTACAAAAAACTTTAAAACAAATTAAAATATATCCTGTCTAAATTATACAAGTTAGAAATAAAGTAAACACGTAAAGTAAAAGTAAGTAAAAGTTAAAATAACAAACATTCAAATTTCTTTACGCTTATGTCATTTTATATAAAACTTAAAAAGATTTATATATAAAAGATTTTGCTCTCCATAAAAATATATCCTGTCAAAATTATACAAATTCAAAATATGGACATGCTGCATAACAAAACCTGGAAATCTAAATAAAAATTTTGCTTTTCAGCAATAACAAATCAAATCATTCAGTTGAATTTGCTCTTATGTCATTTGTCTTATAGTGCCGTCTTATTAAATTATTTAATTAATGCCACTTTAGCTCCGCAAATGAGACACACGGGTAACCGGCAGTATGTCAGTAAACATATACCGTATTTTCCCGCATATTACCCATGGGTTATAGCAGATTTTACAAACTATATCACAATTTTTTTTACACTTAATAATATTTCAATATATTTGTTACGTCCCTAAGGACGTAATGTTTTTTTTTTTGCGCTGTATTTTCTTTCTGGCGCTTTTACTATCACTCTGACAGCTGGCGCTGATATGCTGTCTGACCTGTCAATCATGCAAGAAGACGTTCTGCCATGAGGACGGGCTCTTCTCATCCGATGATCAACACCTGAATTTCGCGCACAAGCACTGTGTACCGAGCCTGAACAGTTATTGATAATTGACAATAACAATCGCGCGGTACTAGCGCGAGCGCGAAGCATCATTAGCCACTTCCTGTTTAATACAGGAAGTGTTTGGCGAGTCAGCTGGAGCGCGGGACATCTCGCGGGCCATTAATAAAATGCTCTCGCGGGCCGGACATAATTACACGCCGGGCCGGATGTGGCCCGCGGGCCTTGAGTTTGACACCTATGCAGTAGAGTGTGTAAAAATGAACAAGCTAATGTGAATTTTCAGTTTACATTCAACACATTTCTACAAATATACACGTGCTGTATAAATAAAAATGTCTCACTTTATATGAGGTGCTAACTACTGTTTACTAACATTTGCTGCAAATTAATCATCAGATGCAGTGCACTAATTGAGTACCAAAATGTATTTACATTGTATTTATGTGTTTTTAAAATACCAGCATGTAATTACAGCTGAAACTAAATATATAATTACACTGTTGACTCCTCCCTTACTCCTTAAAACAGTTTTTATTTTGACATTTGACACATTAACTAGGTTTTGAAGCATGAATTAAATGTTTTGGGTGAGTAGCTACATTTTGCAGACTTGCAATTTGCATTTGCACTTATAGTTTATCGAATTATAACTCTTTTGAAAAATTATGTGCCAAAGCGATTGAGAAAAACTGTAACGCCAGTGGCAGTTTGGAACTCTTCCTCTATGTAATCAGACTTTACATGGTTTTACACTTTGTGGCCATTGTTATTGTTGTTCCTAAATTCTTCCACTTTCCAATAATGCGTGGAATATCTAACAAGGATGAATTTTACGAACTGACTTATTGTAAAGGAGTCATCCGATCACAGTACCATACTTGAGTTCATGCTCTTCAGAACGACCCCTTTTATCATTTTAGTGCAGAGCAATATCGTCCCTTATAAGACATAATAAAATGTATATTGTGAAATTTTATGATACCACATCTCATATTTGCATGTTATTAATAGGTGTTAGATTTAGTAACCTTTCATTATTACAGTCACATTGACCCATCGAATGCCCAAGTGTCTTTTCAGCTAATAATTTGCAGTGAATCTTACATAGAATGTCTCTAAAATCTCTTTTACGTAAGCATTGCTCAGGTCAGGTTTACTTTTAACAAACTACCAGTCATGTCGCTGATGCGTGACCCAGTTTAAGGCCTTGAGTAGCGTTTATGGTGAACTTGCTCAGACCATTACACCGGGTCTCAGAAAAGCAGTTCTAGGAGCCGCAGTTAATACATGCAAACATTGACAGCTGCCAGAGAAATTTAAATTATGCTTGGAGATGGAGTTCAATGTGCAGGGGTGGCGTGAGAACTGGGTTGGGCAAGAAAAACAGTGACGCACATCACTGTATTAGAAGAGACCTTTGATCAGCTGAGGCAACTAATGACCTTTCCTTGTTGCTTTTTACACTGTTAAATGAAATATCCCAGTGTTATAATTTCATCTACAGGAAGAAAAAAAGATGCAAAGATTTGTTTGGGGAAAAATAACAATAAAGTTTTAATGCGAACCAAACAAGGTCACATGATTCCAACATTTTACAATTTTACAGTACATTTATAGTTACATATAAGCATACATTAGGTTTTTGTTCCATATACATTAAAACGAATACATAGACCTTAAAATATACAAACAAACTTAAATAGCCATTCAGTCTTATTCAATGGAATGTGATGTTCAGACAAGCCGGCCCATTTCTGAGCAGTACGATTACTGTACACATCCTAGGAAGATTCATGTGGGACAGAGACGTCGTATGCCTTAGTCCAGGTGTGTATCTACAAACACCAGCAGCACATTCCTTAAGCACCTTCCACTCAAATCAAAAGAACAAGAAAAACACAAAAAAGCAACTGCTCTAATTTTGGAAGATCGATGTGCAATTTGATCCCAGATCTGTCACTGAAAGATCAGAGAAACATCAGATGCTGATATATTTTAGTGGTTTTAGCGTCATGTCGACTGCATTTATCTGACACGGAATGACACGCCAGATCACATGACTTGGATTAAACAAACATGAGAAGGGGTGTTAAAATGAAGGCACATACACATTACACACGCATTCGATCCACCCGAAATAATAAAGTCTAGCACAGACAATCCTATAAAGATAGTAAGCTGGAAATAAATTTCAAGATAGGAAAAGTAGATAACAAACATCCATCAGCATCAATCTTCTCTCTTTTTCCCCGTCTGTCTGTCTGATACAACCTGGGGTGAAAGCGGAGGAGAAATCGTGCATTTGGATGAAGATGACAAATCTTTTTTTAATGTGTAAAACTCAGACCTTTTAACAAAGACCTTTTGAGCTGCCATATGCCATGTGCAAATGCCCCCCTATCTGGAGGCAGGGAAATGAGACGGGGGTTTCTTTTCTCATAGTGATGCACTACAGGTGTGATTCCATGGGACAGTGCTTCCATGGTAATGAGCTACGGGTAAGAGTCTACGGGATGGCGTTTCTGCTTCGATGGGCTACAGGTAGGAATCCATGGCAGGGGCGTAAGAGAATCCCAGGAAAGCCTCGGTCGCCTCAGTGATGCTGGCTGTGACTAGAGCGCTGTCCGGGGAGCAGCCGATTGAATTTGGCACAGGCTCGTCTGTGAACTCCGGGTCGAAGTGTCGCAAGTCGTTAGGCCCCGTCTGAAACAAGCAAATGACATGATTGCAATAAGTTGATAAGAAGTTGCAATGTTGGATTTTAACTGTGCATTCTCTTATCTCAAATTATGGCAACATGACAAGGTCCTTTTTTATCTCTAACATCCAGTGCAATGCGGCCATAACCCAAAGTCAACTAAGAGAGCAGAGCAGTGGAACGTACCACATTAGGGTTGAAGGGCGGCGTCAGCTTCTTGGCATTTAGATCATCCCAGTTTATGGGAGAGAAGAACATGTGGTTCTTGATCTCGGTCTACAAAAGGGGATTAGAAAATACATTAGATATAAGAGCACCAAACCGCTATTTAACAAGTCAAATTTTGCTAAAGTTCAAACACACTTACAAAGTCATCAGTGAAGCCCAGTCTCTTGGTTCGGTCTTTTTGCAGCAGGCCTTCCAGCAGGTGTCTGGCAGCGTTTGATATGTTGGGTTTGAGCTGCAGTGGCTTGTTCAAGATGTTATCGTACATTTCTGCTGTGTTACGGCTGTAGAACGGAGGCTGTGGAGAAACCATAAACCGTCAGCAATCATGTAAAAAGCCAAGCACTTCCAATTCAATTACGATAACTAGCTCAATACATTCAATTTAGGCGTGAAATGCTTTTATTTTGCTGAAATGACTCACCAGGCCATATAACATTTCATACAGCACTGCACCCAAACACCACCAGTCCACCGTCCGGTCATACGGCTGCTTGTGTAACACCTCCGGTGCCAAATACTGCGAGACAAATAAAGAAACATCAAGACGATTGTTTGAAAGCAGGCTTTGTCTTCTAATAAAAGTGCACAGCATTTACCTCTGGTGTGCCACAGAATGTCGATGTTGTTCCATTGGGTTCTATGTTCTCTTTGCACAGGCCGAAGTCGGTCAGGATGATGTGTCCTTGTGAATCCAAGAGAATGTTCTCGGGCTTCAGGTCTCGGTACACGATGTTCAGCGAGTGCAGATACCCCAGGGCACTCGCAATCTCGGCTGCATAAAACCGCGCACGTGGCTCCAGAAAGCATCGCTCCCTTTGCAAATGATAGAACAGCTATGGAAAGACAAAGAGAAAGAGGAGACAGATTAGGCTGTGAATTCCATATCCTGAATGGCATACTTAATCAAGGCTTTCTAGACTCTGCAATCCTGAACAATGGCAGGAAATGAGAATGCACCCCCCTCCCCCTGCAGCCCCTGAGAGATGTCTGTGGACTTAGATCGAGTATAAACCACCACAGCTGCTAAATCTGGCTCCCCCTACCTCACACACTTTCCCCTCCCAGTCATTTCCTGAGGAGAGTTTCCTATTCAGAGCCCTTCACTTCTCATGACAGGATTTCCTTTTTCTGTCTGCATCTACCTCAGTGTCTCCTTCGACTAGTCTATTTTCTATCACTCTCGCTTGTCAATATTGTTCTACTAGAATTACACAAAAAGGTGGCACACCACAGCTCCATAAATAGTTTCGAGTCATATAAACAGTGAGATTTGAACCCTAATCTAAAGTGTGACCAAATACTTTACTATCTGCAGTGTAACGTCTTAAAAACAATGCTAAATAAATTACGCACCTCTCCGCCATTGATGTAGTCCAGTACAAAGTAGAGTTTATCAGTAGTCTGAAAGGAGTAATGCAGGCCCACCAAGAAAGGATGCTTGACATTCTTCAGTAACACGTTGCGCTCAGACATGATGTGTTTCTCCTGAGGTTAGAGGTCATGATAAGAGGTCAAACATACTTCAGTGTGCCTATGCAACCAATGGACTCCACATATTGATGCTTGACAAAAAGCCTAAAGCAATTGTCATAAGAAGTGAATTTCTTTGTATGATCCCTTACCTCTTTTTTCTTCAAGATGGCTTTCTTTTGCAGCACCTTGACTGCGTAGAACTTCTCATCGCTCCGGTGGCGGGCCAGAAGAACCTTGCCAAAGCTGCCTTTTCCGATGACCTTGAGGAAGTCAAAGTCTGACGGTTTGGCAGTGGGGTTGGAAGAAGGACCGAGGTTTATTTGCTGAGAGGGACTTGGCTGGAGAGGAGAGAGAGAGATGATTAGATGAATATGATTCAGACATTGTTTTGTAGAAAGATGCATTATGCATATTGCCAAACAACATACCGGTGGGGAAGGGTTGCTGTTCATCAGTTCAGAATCTTGTGGAGGTGTCAAGTTCAAGATGGACTGGACCTCTGGACTGCAAGAAGAAAAGATCAAGTTTGAACAAGGGGAATTTAGCAAACAAACAAGGAGAAAAGAATGAAAAATAAACAATAATTATTCTTAACATACTTTAATTTATAGTCTGGTGAGTTATTTAAGCAAAATAAATGCATTTCATGCCTATGAGTGAATGTATATTAAATATAATTGTATACTAAAGAAAACAAATTACAAATGAGAAAAAACATCTTTTTTGCATATTTACATAAAATAAACTTACTGCTTGCATGCATAAGAGTTTGTGGAAAGTTTCTGGATAAAGTCATTCAGTCCCATCTTTCTCTGTTTCATAAAGGCTGCACATAAAAGAGAGAGAGAGAACACATTTTTAAAAGAAAGTTCACTTAATATTCTTCCCTTACTTTTCTAAAGTTGGCTCAAGAGATTCCATTCATCTGAAAAACAAAGCCTACCACTGAGATTAGCTACTAGTCCTCTTGTTTTAGAGTAGGTCAAGTCTGGAGCTGGAACGCTCGTCTCCGTTTGGATTGTCATTGCTGTAGTTTTCCACTCCGGGCCCGTAACCAAAAACACACAAAGCACTACTGAACTCCTACACTACCGTTCCAACTATTTAAAAGGCTGGGGGAGGAGGCTAAAGATCGTTCCGCTAAGAGGCGTGGCTTTGTGTGTGTTCTTAGAGAGGAGGCGTGTCCTGACGCAAGTCTCAGCTTGAGGGGGAGGGATCTGGCGCATGTGCTCACTTTGACAGGTTTGAAAGGAGTCAGCTGTGACGTCTATGAGGGGCCAGCTGTGAGTTAAGGGTACATGAGCACGTCAGGCCGCAAAATCTAATGTTGTGTTACAACCAAGTTAAAAACCGGATCTTACAAATTGAACAGGACTACATGTTCTGAACCTCAACAGGGTTCAAAATCGATACAAAACTTGAGCCAGTGAGTCACTGCACTAATGTGAGTCAAAACAATGTTACCATCTGTTAGTTTTAACCGTAGGCGAAATCTAGTCCATTTAGTCCATTCTCTGAGGTTAAATTAAGTTGAATAAAAATCTGAAAATGTTTACAAATGAAACACATTTGACAGCTTTCTTATTGTTGAACTTCTGATTTTAAAATGAAAGACAAAAGCTTATTTCCTCTAAATTTACATTTATGAATACTAAAATGTAGTTAAAAGTAGCAGCAGATTAAGTAAAATTCCTTATGATAAGATTTACCACAGGAAGAAAAAAAACTATACATTTTTTTTGTAAGAGTTGAACAAGCTGGGTTCAACATAGTTGAAAGCTGGGCATAATGTGAGCCTTAATAAAAGAAGAGAAATCTGACCAAAGACTAATTGAATGAGGACAACTTCAAAATAAATGATCAAATGTTTCAACATGTAAACCACAAAATGTACACAATATATCACAATTAAATCTATTTACAAGGCTAACATTTATAGATGAGTTTAAGAGACAATTCTTTCAAAGGATGAGACATTTTCTTGTACGTTAGTCATGACTCATCAGTGTCAATATATATTTATGAGACTGCGTGTACTTATCCTACAAGATAAGCAATCCCGTTGTAAACAAGGTGTTCAGTAAAAAAAGAAAAAAAAAGAAAACAGAAAGCAGGGGGTGTTCCACAAAGCAAGATTATCTTTCCATTGACTCTCAGTTGATTAACTCAAACATTATTTCTCGAGGTATGCTGGTTACAAAAAGTAAATCAATCAACACTGAGCATGTTTACGGTTAACACAATATATTCTCAACAGAGCGACAAATCGATGAGTCACAATGGAAACGACCGCTAAGAAAAAGTGTACCATCCCACTTCTTTCTTTTTTTGTTTAACGTATTAATGGTAATGCAATAATTGGTGCTAAACACCTTTGAAGTAAACTAATCCCAGAACCCCTGCCAAGGTTATGTTCAGAGAGTTAGTTGCTATGGCTGCATACCATGAAATTACTTCTGTTCTTGGAACCTAAAGTTGAGGTTATCTGCTTACTTACCCTTAAACATACCCAGGTTTGTCACCTAACCTGTTCTCTGGAATACCCCACAGAAACGATCGAGTCGATTCATCAAACCAAAAGCAACCACTGTCATCTACGAGTGCACAAGTCAATGAATCCTACTTCAGCTCTACTCGCTCTTTACCTCATATTTTCTCTCAAAGACCCATTTTATTCGTTGCGGCAGAGGGTGACGCATGAATGAGACAAAAGAAAAGGAGTTCAAGCCAAACAGTACTGACTGTTAAACTGCTGAATAAATCAACGGTCAATGAGCCGTTCTTTTGTGTCGGATCTTTCTGATGAATCGGTTGAATAGCATCACACTGCCAGCCCAAATGATTCACTCACGAATCAAGTTGAATCAGTTCGAGTCGTCAACTGACAATTCATTCAACGAATAACGATTTCTGTCAGCAAATCTGAATAATGATACGAGATGATAGTGATATTAAAAAATTTCAAAGAAATGAAAAAGTGCATACATATGAAATATTTGAAGCAATATTCCACACGCGAAGTCAATGAGTAAGAATGTCATGACGTAAAAAGGGCTGAATCTGTTTTTGATCCGGTGTTTAACACGAATTCGCAAAAATAGTCGGGCTTTTACTGCATTAACTTGCTTTCTTCTCCATTCGTTCCTTCTGTCATTTAGAGCCCGTGTCAGGAAATGTACAGAAAATCATGAAATGCCCTAGTTTGCCAAAGTTACGCAACGTCACACCCCAGCACACTATTAATCAACTTACAGTCACTCATAAGTTATAAAAGCTCAAAACATAAACCTTAAAAAGATTTCTACTCATAAATGACCGGATTAATGGTTGGTTTGTGGCAAAACATCTTGATTTACACGCTTAATTCAAGACGTAACGCTTGTAATTATATTGCATGTTATTTTGCAACAGATCTTTATTACAGTAGCTGGTGGCACTGAACCAGCAAAACACATTCCAGTCACGAGCTGTTTTCATGCTATTAGTAAACTAATTACAATTACAAAAAGAACCCAACATTAATTGAATAAAGATTATGTAATGCATACATCCCAAAAAAAGTATTTTATTGTGACATAATACAATGCAAGCATGAAGTAATACAACATGAAAGCTATAACGAACACCCACTTATGCATTTTTACGTTGCTTGAACTTGTAAGCAATTGAGATACACTAACTCATTTTATCGCAGAAAAAATTAAACGCTCGTTGCCACTATATTAGCCGTACATTGTCCAGTATGGCCATATACTCATGCCACCGGTTTATTATAATTAATGTGTTCTTGAAAAAGTACAAACCTTTAATTTCCGCTGAAGTTCGCATTGTGCTGCAAGACTGTTATGAGAGCAGAACTGGCTAGAGTTTCATGTATCTGGCAAAGGCAGAGCCAAGTGCCCTTATCAGACTGAATCAATATAGATATGAATACGGTGTTAAAACCGGGTCACTGCCCTTCAGGTAACGCACCTATAGAGATGCCTCCTGTACAGCCTCATTATAAGCGAACCGTCTTTAAATTAAAACACTTCAATTACACAAGCGTTCCGCCATGTATTCGGCGAGATACAACTTACATGTGAGCGGTGAAGTTTTGTCTTTCATAGGGTCAAGGAAGACAGTAAAGAGCCGCAGACGCGCTTGATGAGAAAGTTTGGAGGCGAAAGAATTTTCTCAATCCCCCGCATTCCACCAGGGCTGACCTGACACCGGATATCTGCGGGGCGGAGTTTCTCCAGCCCTCCAACAATGTGCTTCACTATTTTCATGCGGAGCCGGAGCTAAATGAACTTGGAGGCTGTCTGTCAAAGCCCAGTCAGTTGCTGCCTACCTCAACAGAGCTTTTGTGCCTCAATGGCGTGTGCGCCACAATTGAGACCAATGAAGGTCAATGCAGGATGGAGTGTGCGCCTTTAGTTTTCAAATGAAGAGAATTCAGATGAAGCACACCTCTCAAAACACTGATAGCATGAATATGACCACACATAACTGAAACACACAATCTTAAGAAAGGGGCTAGTTGTTAGATTGAATGAGGTAAGTTGTCACAGTGGAAACTTTCCTTTATTGTAATACAGTATATCATAGCTACATGTAAACACTACAACACTTATGAAAAATAATTCACAATGCAAAGATAAGAAATATCAAAACATTGTTAAAATAATGTAGTAAAGTATATAACATTCTAACTTTTAAAACATGTGACAATTTTGCTGTGGGACAACCATCCCTTGTTTCATGTTTCTAGGTCATCACTTTCATAAATGACTCTTCATAAATGCAGTTCTCTATTTTTTGCAACAGTTTTATGCAGTTTTCATGCTTTCCTGTCACTCAACCAGAGCATTGGTGTTTACAATGCCATGGTCATGGGTTCGATTCCCAGGGTAAACAAGAACTGATTAGAATGTCAATGTGTTCCTTAAATGCAATGTAAGTCCCTTTGGATAAAAGTGTCTGCCAAATGCATAAATGTAAATGTAAGTGTAAAATGTGTGCTTAGTTTAGAAACTAAGTTTGCAGTTCAAAACTCTCTATTTTGATTATCTTCCCGTTCTGTCTTCTTGTGCTCATCTCATCTAGATTGCCATCTTTTTCAATCTCTCATTCTTTGTGTTAGTAGGAAGTGTGTGAGTGAATAGAGGTCTGGGAGAGGATAGAGAGACAGAGGAGTGCACAGAGGTCAACTGGGCTTCAGTCTTAAGTGTCCAAACACTTTGTTTATTTATGTTGGAGGATTGAGATTACGTAAAATCGTATTTGAATGCGGCTAAGAACTCAAAACAGGACCCAAACATTCTGCATACTAATGCGGGCTTAAATCATACGCTGAGCATTATGCAATTTCAAGAGCATTATGCAATTTCGCATGAATGCATACAAATATGTTCGTACACAAACACACCTAAAAATGATTCTACCAGGAGAAAATCTGGAGCTTATGAGCTCATTTAGATAGATTTAGTGTATGAGCAATGTAATATGAACACAAACAAATACATTAAAGATGTAATGTAGTTACACTGTCTTCATTGTACTAAATTACTAATTTATGAGAACTCAGACTCCTCAGGACACCGTCCTCTCTGTACCTGTCCTAGGTTGGGTGTTGTGATATAAAAAACAAACAAACAAAAAAAACACTGTTCCACAGAAATAAGATAAAGGTAATAAAATTATTTTTAGTATTTTTCATTTGCCCTTTTTCAGATAAGCTTATCACCATAAGCCATTAAATGACGTAAATGATTAAATAACCATTAAATGGTATTATATAATCATGTCATGGTTAAGGAATTTTTTAAAATCTTCTATCCACAGTGTCAGCAACAGATCATTTATGGGTGAGCCATTAATTAGGGCACTTTTTGACTTGTTGATATCATGGAAAATAAAGCAACCAGGCAACAGCTAATATGTCAATTCTAATTTACGTCATAACCCAATATAAACATTTTGTTTGGGGTTGGTAAGATGTTTTCATGTTGTTGAAAGAAGTGTTTTGCTCACCAAGGCTGCATATATTTTGTAAAAACGGTCATATTTAAAAATATCATTACAAATTAAAACAACTGCTTTTTATTTTATTATATTTAAAAATGTAATTTATTCCTGTGTTGGCAAAGCTGACGTTTTCAGCATCATTACTTCATTCTTCAGTGTTCCATGATTCTTTAGAAATCATTCTCATACGCTGACACTTTTCTTATTATTATCAATGTTGAAAACGGTTCTTGATTCTTGTGATGAATAAAAAAACAGCATTTATTTGAAATATAAATAATTTGTAACATTATACATGTCTTTAATGTCAATTTTGTAATGCACCCATGCTGAATAAAATTATTAATTTATTTTAAAAAATCTATTCCTGAATTCAAACTGAAAAAAAATATTTTATTATATGGTTGAAGTTCACATTTAATCAATTTCACACATAGCAAAAGCTAAACAAGCCCAAAATAAAGGAATTCTGGCTAATTTAACTTAAAAAAAAAGAAACAAAGGAAAAACTTCTTTTAAGGACAATGCAAATCCTTGAGCTATCCTTCAAAAAAAAATTTTTAGGGTGCTGTTAAAATCATCCTAGGGCAAAGAAATGTTCCTCTAATTGAATAATCATCATTAAACATAAAATCCTCTTTTGTCATCACTATCAGGGGCAGTTTTGCAAATACAATGAATGTTCATATGCACTTGATAAAAATGTGTGGTGCATTTGTACCATTATCAGGTTACCTGTGGGTGCTTGTAATTAAATAGTGTAGGAGTGCTTTATTCACAGAAGTGCTGTTTTGAGCACTTCCCTAAAAATAGTTATTAAAGGTTCAACTCTAAGCCTACATGGATTAAGGTGATTACGGGTTATGCGTATACCAGCAAGAGAGAAAAACAGAGAGAAGAAACAAAGCATCTCAAAAAGGACGAGAATGAACTCAACTGTAATGACCAATCGAAGAGAGATCATGATGGAGTTATGAAGGTGAATGAATAAGAGAAGATATATGAGAAAGAGAAAGAGACAGAGAATATGGAAATAAGGCAATGTATGAAAAAAAGGACTGATTGAAAAAAAGACAAAACTTACTGGTGTCAGAAGGGCAACAATAATCAGACTCAGGGTCTCCATGGTAGTAGAGGTCCATTGCCTGGAAAAAATAAGTAATGTAGGTCAGTGCAATGTGTTTTCAATGAAAACATTCTTTTGTTGTGTTAATATTGCATGTCTCTTTAGACCTATACACAAGTTTAAGGACAGAATTAGGCCTTGGTCCTTATGGAATGTGATGAGTTTCCCTAAACGCTGTGTGTGTGCGCAAAACTGCATTTCTAACAATGTTTGAAATACGACTTTTCTCAGTTAACAATGTACTTTAGATTTACTAACAGAAAGACGTGAGCCAGTGGCAAGATTGAAGCTGAATGTGAAATAACGACTTTCAGATTAGACTATGGCATCAGTCTTAATCTACAGTTTGCAAAAAAGTAAATCATGTGACATCTGGCATACACTTTTCCACCCAAGCAGCAAGCTTTCTGTGTGAAGTGAGCAAGAGAGGATGAGAGAGAGCGAGAGAGAGAGCAACTACCCATATCTACGTCTTTAATAACCTCCCTGGAGAGCTAGCGAGCAGAATGCTGAAATATGTGAGGGATAGTATTAACATCTTTGCACATGCACCTACATTAAGCTTTTCTGGCCCATGTGTCTCACTGCTCTTTTATCTTGTGTAAACAGCTAAGCGGCTAAATCAAGCTCAGTCCAGAATGAAGAGAAATGGAAAATAAGCAAATATTTCAACAAAGAATGCTTTCACCATAGGTTTGACAAAGAGTATGGAAGCCCGTTTCCGCCACAGTTGAGAAAAAAATTGTTTATTATTGAAGTCGAAATATTGACTTAGTATCTCGAAATAACGAGAAAGTTTCTCGAAATAACGAGAAAGTTTCTCGAAATAATGACTTAGTATCTCGAAATAACGAGAAAGTTTCTCTAAATAATGACTTAGTATCTCGAAATAACGAGAAACTTTCTCGTTATTTCATTATTTCGAGAAAGTTTCTCGTTATTTCGAGATACTAAGTCAATATTTTGACTTAAATAATCTTTTTTTTTTCTCAACTGTGGCGGAAACGGGCTTCCATAAAAGAAAAAAATTCCAAATGTCGTTTTTTTTTTTTTTTCAATACATGTTTGGGTTAACTATGGACAAACCAAACCTTAAGGTTCAAAATCTAATTAAACAATTTAGACTAATGATTGGGCTTCACCATATTTGACCAAACATGGGTTGTCCAGCATTTTTTTTAGAGTGTATTAAAAAATGTAGAACACATTTTGCTTGAAAAGTGTCCTATATGCATTTTAACTAATGCATTGATATTCATACATTTTGCATGAGAATGTTGTTATTAATTGTATGCATGTGTGAGTATTTATGTGCTGACCTGTGTGCGTTGACGTGGTTGCCATGCCTCCTCGTGCCCGTAAGTGATGAAGGGCCCATTGCAGATGCAACATTCTAGCAGTACAGGGCTTCCGAGCAGGGGTGACATCGCCCAGGGGCAGATCACATGCCTCTCTGACTCTGCCTCCCTCACCTTACTGTCATTGTGATGTCGACTGAGCATCTTCCATTTTCTCACCTGTTAAAAAACACAAACAAGGCACTGACGATGGCGTAAAGCGAGTGAACAAACAATGATTTAGTTCAGTGGTTTCTAACAATTTGATCCCAAGGACTCCCAGATATGAACAACAGTCCTTTCTGAAAATGTAGTCCTAACCCTACTCTTAAATCTAACTTATCCCTAAAGTCAGAGGGAAATGATAGGTCAATAACATAGATTTATCCCTCAAATCTGATTGGTTGATTGGAATGTTGATCCAGGAACAATTGCACTTGGTGAAATCACATTCACCCTAACCCTACCCATAACTTGTCTTTAAAACCAGGCGTAAATGACAGGTGAATAACATTGAAATAGAAGCATCTAACCCTGGTTGTAAACCTAAACTTGACATAAACTGTAAACTTGTTCCTCAAACCTGATTGGTTGAGTGGAATGTTTTTCTAGGATCAAAAATGTTGGAACATCTTGCACTTGGTGAAATCGCATCACCAGTTTTTCCATTGGCTCTCTAAATTAGCTGATGCCTTAACCAATGTGACTCACAATACATTTAGCAGAGGAACAATCTCTCTGAGGCAATCAACACGACACAACACAATAAGTGAGACAGTGAAGTATAAATAGAATCAAACATCAAACATTCCCCATCGCTGCTGAAGCTCTTGTCATGTGCTTTCCTCAATAAATAAATAATAAAGTAAATCAAGACGTATCATCTTGTGGATCAAACTATTAGGGTGTAATTCACTAAGAATATATTATGCACTGTTTATTTGCATAGCCTTCCTGCTTTGCTTTAGCATCCGATTCATTATCACATAAAATACTGATTCAAAAGCTTATTTTTATCACATTCACCCCCAAAGGTCATATTTATGCCCAGATATAAATCTGATTTAAAGCTGTGGCCAAAAGTTTTGCGAATGACAAATATAAATGTTTACAGTCTGCTATGATCTACTGAATTATAATTACAAGCATTTCATACACGTCAAAATCTTTTATTGACAATTACATTAAGTTTATGCAAAAAGTCAATATTTGCAATGTCGACCTTTTCTTTTTAAGACCTCTTCAATTTGAGTTTTATGGCTATAGACCCAAAATTTCAATATTTTGTTCCTCCATCATGCTAGAAAAATGCATTGTTCGTCACCAAACTGTGTTTGGAGGGTTGAGAGAAGTTGGTCTCGGAAGATGTTTTTTTTTTACCATTCATTATTCATGGCTGTGTTCTTAGCCCAAATTGTGAGTGAACCCACTCCCTTGGCTGAGAAGAAACCCCACACATGAACGGTTTTCAGGATGCTTTACTGTTGGTAGCGCTCATCTTTTTTTTGCTCAAACAATTGAATGCTCAGAAAGGGGATTTATCAGAGAAGCCGTTTTCACAACAATTGAACCTCTCTCCTAGACGTTCTTGACAATCTAATAAATGGTTGATTTAGGTGCAATCTTACTAGCAGCAGTAATGACTTTGCCTGTGAATCCCTTTATGTGCAAAGCAATGATGACTGCATGTGTTTCATTGATAGGTAACCATGGTTAACAGAGGAAGAATAATGATTTCAAGCACCACCCTCCTTTTAAAGCTTCCAGTCTGTTATTGTAACTCAACTAGCATGACAGAGTGATCTCCAGCCTTGTACTCGCCAACACTCTCACCTGTGTTAAAGAGAGAATCACTGAGAATCACATGATGTCAGCTGGTGCTTTTGTGGCAAGGCTGAAATGCAGATTGAAATGCAATGTGCTCATTTTTAATGGCAAAGAGGGACTTTCCAATCAATTGTAATTTAACTGAAAGCTCTTCATAACATTCTAGAGTATATGAAAATTGCCATCATAAAAACTGAGGCAGCAGACTTTGTGAAAATTAATATTTGTGTCATTCTCATGCTGTAATTGTGTTGGTAAAAGCTCAAGGGTCAGTGAAAGACGTCACTGCAGCGACTCAATCTTATTCTATAATCCACAGTAATCAGAAGGACACACACACTTTGCCCTTTAGCCTTTGAGGCACAGATTCCAGGGAAAGTTGATCTCGGAACTGTAACTAGCCTTTCTTAAGGGCCTAGTCTAATGCACACACACTCAGCTTGACCCCAATATTTCAACATCAAAAGCTGCCGATTATGTAAGTGCACTTACAGGAAAATTCTAAGATAAAAAATGGTTAATCAGCAACTCTCCTCTCCCTTTGCTGCTCTCCTCCAAACAGTGTGTGAGTTGGCATTTCTCATGCAAGGCTTCGCACTGCTATTGTTATCTAAAATCTCTCAGAAAGTATTTAACAGGCAGAGATTTTCTAGTCAATAAAATGGCATTATATTTTTTTGAAGCCCCGGGGTATGTTTATGCCTGTTTGTGTACATATGTTGCCATGGACGGTAAATCTCACATTGTAGACCTGTTTGTGAAGATTAGACCCAAACCCTATGGGATCAGCCATTGAATTCCCAAAATCTTCCTCTGCATCCCATCATGAAACCCAGCTGGGAACAAAAGCTTCTGGGACTCCACAGACCTTCACTTTCTAAGCATGAAATATTTTGGTAAGATGTTCTGTTCTGTGGTGTGTAAAATGTTCCTGGCCAAAGTATTATTTAAACAAATGATTATTTGTTTAAATATGTTTAGCTTTACTAAGCATTAAATGCATTGAATTGAAGCGAAACTAAGAATTAAAATATACCTATGTTTATAAGATTTAAAGATTTAAAATGTTAAAAAAATGTAAAATTTAAAGATTACATACTTCAATTAATCATACAATACATATTTATACGCAAGGCCATGCTGTTGAACTTGGGTTTTGTTATATTGCATAATACACTATAATACCGTATTCAAAAAAATAATTGTATTCATCTGCAAAACCATTTTGCAATTTTATGCCCATATTAACTGACAAAAATATGGATTCACACTTTAAAAAAAATAAATTTCCATACCACAGAAACATTACAATGAATATTGGAGGCAAAAAGTGATTAAAACCTGTTAAAAAGAAAAATGGTGACCAGCCATAGGAACTAAGATTTGGACAATCCATTATACATTCATATAACCTTTAACACGACATCTTAACAAAACATGCATGGACATGTCATGTGTCAACTACCATTTATCAGCTTTTATAAAAGGCTAAAAATATTTTATAAGTGCTTTAGCATGCGAGTCTTGCCTCTCCAACCCAATCTATCTAAATGATGGCATACCATAAACCTCAGTTGTTTTCATCTAATACTATTTTTAATCAATACAGACAAACCCTGTAATTAAAAAATACTTTAGTCATGAATCATTTTTACCTTAGAGAACATCCTCTTATGTCCCCAAAGGCAGGTTTTGTGAGATTTAGCTCAATTCTGGGGCCGTTTTTGTCCCTGAAGCATAGCTAAGTAAAGCCTACACACTAAATCCTGTAAGCATAATTAAACCCGCTCTGTATAGGAAAGTATTCCATTCCCACAGAATAAATATTTCTTCCCCTTAAAATCTATTAGCCTGCTGTGCTTTGTATTGCAGAACGATTCAGGAAAGATTACAGAACGATTCGGGCCTTTCCTGCACCATTGCAAAGTTTTCTAAATATACAGTAATAACTTGATAGCGGGAAATATATAAAGTAGGTGAAGGTCACAAACTTCCTTAGAAGTACTTCATCTCAGCTGACACCACTAGCCCACGCTCGGAAGGTGAGAGGGAACTTGGCCCGGAGCCACCCTCGACTGGCACTGCACCAGAGAGTTAGCATGCAACGGCATATAAGAGCCAGAGAAAGACACGAGGCCTAAAACAGAGATAAAGAATCACCTGAGCACAGGAGGTCTGACTGGAACTGACACTGGTGTTGTCACTTTAAGGGCTCTGATGAAAACACTTCTCTTACGTAGTTTCCCTGAAACCTAGTAACCATTAGCCTCATTAACCCCAACCAGAGTTTCATATGGGACAAAGAGATAAAATGCCAGAGGTGAGACGCATGAACAAACAGATCAAAATAGTACTTTGCTAATTGGCCTCCAGAAGCCATGATTTTACAACTTTACTTATAAAGCAGAAATGTTGCTTTGTGCTAAAAAATAAAATATGCTATTGAGGGTTATTATACAAAAACATCACCCCTCATTCCCTAAAACAATTTTTTTTAACTTGAAAGAAAGTTAAACTTGTTGCCAAAGCAACATTTCCCATTTTCATTTAGTTTCACTTGATATACTAAAATAAAAAATGACTAAAGCACATTAAAATGACAAAAAATTTAACTAAATTTAAAATAAAAACAGAAAATATATTAAAAAAGTAATATATATATATATATATATATATATATATATAAATTATAATATAACACTAGAGCTAAGGTCCATAACATCTCAGCAGGGTGAGGAAAATTGTTGTTTGATCCGTTTAAAAGGCAGAGTCAAAGCTTTGGAATTCCAGTGACTGACATCAAAACAGCTTTGAATTTACGGGAACTAATGACACATGCTCTGGATTGTGGACAGACGATGGCAGAAGTGTGTTTTTGTGGTTGTGTTTGCACAAAGGAACATTTTATAGCTAAGAAGTTGCTCTTTCACGGCTCAGGATAATTTATGTTGAATGATGTCATTAATGATGTCTAAGATGTTTCTCCTTTTGAAAAATAAAAACAGAAGAGCATAAATCCATAAAACTATAATGTGGTTACAATGTCTCAGTCTTGGGAGAATGTATTGATAAATGTTTGAGTTCATTTTTGACTTGTGATTGAATCAGAGCTTTAGATGAGAAGACGTGAGATTATTGGGTTCTTTTTCTAAGGAGAAAAATCGGGAGGTGACGTGAGCAAGTGATCCATTTCATCTCATTGCCATTTACACTTTCTTTGTTCTGCAGAACACAAAAGATGATATTTTCAAAATAAGATTTTTTTGTTATATTTTTTTACAATGAAAGTCAGTGGATTCCAGTGTTGTTTTGAACCCCATTTACTCTTATTATATGGAGAAAAAACTATTCAAATGATACTATTTTGTTTTCTGCAGAAGAAAGTAAATCATGCAGGTTTGAAACAACACAAAGCGGGTGAGTAAATGATGCTGCAAGCTGTAAGTTTACTTTAAACACTACAGCGTAGATATTAATCAGTAACAACCAATCAGACGCTTAATATTATATTCATGATGGTAATTATTTAGCAGAGGCTTCACATAAAACACCTAAGATTCTATCCCAGGCTCATCCATCTGAAGGCCAGCGCAATGTGGTCAATCAAACTTTATGCTCATTTCAACCCGGCGAAACCTGGCACTATAAAAACCTGCCCTGCGTGTGTGCGTTTGTGTGATCCACAGACCTTATGAGCGATGAGTCATCGGCACAACCGCCCGCTCCTTTCTGCCACATTAATTCCACAAACACAAACAAGCACACAAACCCTCATGCAGAGCGAGAAGGAGCCCCACTGCTTTCCATATTTTCACAGGGCGTGAAATAAAATCCTTCCAGGCAACATCTACTGTAAAACATGGTCATGTTCCTCCTAAACAGTCAATAAAACAAAATAAATGAAACACAATACAGATCTATCACATGCCAGGGTTGCTGCATGGGGAGAGTTTGGAAGGACTTTAACTACAAAATCAAAACGAGCTGTAGCCTTGGAAAAATAATTAAAACGATGACTGATTAGCGAAAGGTCCGAGCTGACAGTGATGATGAAGGCGGGTTATGAGTATGAACAGAATTATATATTACTCTCAGGTTGCTGAATGAATTCAGTCATTTATAGATGCTGCCGCTGCTCACCCTGATATCCGTTACATAACCTCACCCTCAGGACCGACTGGACACAAAATGATGTGTCATCGCTCTCGCTTTTTCTTTCTCCAATAATATTTCCTCTTCTCCTTTCCCATTCTCCCTGTCAAGACACATATATTTTTAACCCAACCTAACCTTGATATTCAGTGCAAGCCGCTCATTGTAGCTCCTACACAAAATTCATGAATAAAACAGCTCAGGCATTAGTTCTGTGGTAATTTGAGAACTGTTTGTGGCAAAGCAGAGGAGAAGTAGGCAAGAGGTTATCAAATTAATCGTACACAAAATCCAAACAACCTCAGACGGATAAAGGTTTAACCCTCGTTATGTAATATATATAAATATATATTATAAATATATAATATGTATATATATATATATTTTTTTATTATTATTTTTTTTTAAAATAATAATATAATAATATTAATTATAACAAGGGTTTTAACAAATTCAACAAATATCGAATGATACCCAAATATGGTCCAATGGAAAAATCAAAAGTTCTAAAATATAAGATGGATATATATACATATTACAATTATTTTCAGTGTAAATAGGGATTTTGTCATGTACCCAGATCAAGTAAAACATTTTTTTTATTTAAGAATATTCCTAGCTGTACAACATTCCATCATGTTAAATAAAATCACAGAAATTAATATGACATTATCAACATTTTACACCCACATGTAAGCTAACAGTCTCTCACTGAACAATGGTAAACTTAAGCACTTTCCATCCTATTAGGTTCCATACTATTAATTTTTATGCCGTTGTGTAAATAATCAAATTATATGGTAATACAGTTATGTGCTAAATGTGCAAATGTGTTCGAGCTTGATCACAGCACTTATCAGAAAGCTTGCTATATACAGTAAATACATTCTTAATAATAACTCAATAGAATGTATTTCAAACCGTATGTCTGTAACAGAAACCATAATAGCACTGAATCTGCATCTAGTGAGCAAAGATGCTGTCATCTCTCTCTCTCTGCACGGATGACTGAAATACAGACTCCCTGTGAGCTCTGTCACCTTTCTAATACTCACTGTGACTGAGAGCCAATCAAATTGAGAGAGTGATCAACTCATCTAACCTAAGACAACCCCGAGAAGCTGTTTAGCATTGCTAAATGGAAAGACAACAAGCGCAGTCTCTTATGCATCCCTACGGCACACTAAGATTAAAAGCTTGCACTGCAAGGGAACAGAATAAACAAGCAAAACAGAAAATTACATCAAGAGCATTTTGTGGGTGCTAAAGTATAGATGGCATAGCCATTATAACAACCTATTTATTACTGTGACTCTCTTCACGTTTGTTGTAAACTGCGGTAAGATATCTGAGGTTATTTATATCTGAATCCTACCCTTCTTTAAAAAAAGTGAATAAAAAATACCCATTACCCCTTCACCCCATTTCTCCAATCCATCTAAAAGATCTTTATATAAAGTTTTAATGCAAAAATACTGAATACATTTGTATAACATCTTTGCATTAAATATTATTTTTCTATAAAATATTTGTGAGCAAGTAAGACATGCTGCTGCTGTACAAAATAGCATTTATGAATTACCCATAGCTGATCTATACAGGTGGAGCTGGGGAAGGCGGAGGGTTTCTGAAAGAACACTGGAACTGCTACAGCAAATGCTGACCAAGTATTTGAAGGCTAGGCAGCGAGCTCATAGGTTACTGATGCAGCAGGAACCAATCAGCTGTGCCCGATACAGAATTATGCAATTGCAAGCAGATCGAGTTAAGGACCAATCAGCATCTAGAGTTTCATGACATTTTAATGTATCTATCACAATATCAAATTTGAACATGGGGGTGAATTTTAAATATTCTCACAAACATTTTCAGTGTAAGTAGGGATTTTGTCATGTACCCAGGTAAAACGAATAATGGTCAATTTATTAAAGAATATTCCAAATGTTTCTTCATATTTTCCTTTCTCTGATTAAAATGTATCAAGCAAATGTTTCTTGGGAACAATCTTTTAATTGGTCTGAAACTTTCCTCAGTTTTCATCTGAAAGCTCTCAGAATAACATCAAAATAAAACTCGACTAATAACAAAACTGTCTACCGAGAAAAAAAGTGCCATTTGAATTTATTTGTAAATAGTTGTCAGTCAAGCAAGACTCAAGATGCTTGAAATCGTAAGAATCACTCCAAAAGGATGAATATATGCAGGAATAAACAATTAACAGATAACCAAAAAGTTAATAAACAGACAGTTTTCTGACCTTGCATGTCTTGTTCTTGTCTGGCTGGCAGGGTGTGCAGGGGGCACAGGGCTGACAGAGAGGGCTGGGAGGGTGAGGGAGGTAGTATCTTCCAGGACTGTAGTGGCAGCAACCATAAGGTGCTGGGAAGTGTGTGTACCACAGGTCCTGCCCCTCCTGACATTTCGGACATGGAGACAAAAAGCCCTTAGACTGGAAATTCTCCACATTCACCTTCGGATTCCTCATCCACCTGCGCACCTGAAGTCAAAACACAACAGTTTTGCATATATATATTATATAATAGGTGATACATGGTAATTAGGGGTGGTAACCAGTAGCTTGGTGCTTTGACTTTGACCTGAAGTAGCCACCTAACAAACTAATTCCAGGAAACAAATTCCACTTGTCATGTGGCGAAGATCAATTGATTTCCTTGAAATAATTATAAAACCATGAGTTCTACTGACAACATCAAGGGAGAGATATAAAATCCCAGAGGAAAGTGTTATAATCAGATGTTGCTCTTTCAAAG
The DNA here is from genome assembly GCA_037043235.1 of Rhodeus uyekii. Classification (NCBI taxonomy): domain Eukaryota; kingdom Metazoa; phylum Chordata; class Actinopteri; order Cypriniformes; family Acheilognathidae; genus Rhodeus; species Rhodeus uyekii. The sequence goes on from JAWRVZ010000027.1 coordinate 2,677,783, forward strand.
CTCAGGATATTTAATGGCATTCATGTTTCATTAAGAATCATTGCATGCACTTGCTCCTGTACAAGCAGATTAAGCAGAACATGGCATCTCAGGGCCCATGGATGCCTTTACAAGCTAAACAATGAAATCTGAAAGGCGTCCTCCAAATCACCAGCAGTGACTGACTAAAAGAGGCAGGGCACAGGGTTGTATGTCTTCTTTGTAGTTTACAATGCATTTAATGACTTCAATCCCTTGAGTGAAAAGCAATTTTCTAGGCCCCAGGAAATCCTGGAGCTCACGGTAAGCACGGGCTGAGAGATTTCCACTTTTCACTTCATTTCATAAAGCTTCCAAACAATCAGACAAAAAAGAATCTCAAAGCTCTATATGATCAAACTTTTGTCTATTTTTAGAATAAAGAAAACAATGGGGAAAAACCCTGAAATTAATTAAAACAATGCTCAATGTTCTATATATGTAAACAATCACACTGTACAGTCAAGAATGCCACCAATTCACTGCTCTCCCTCTCACTCTCCCTCCCCCCCCCCCCCCCCCCCCCCCCCCCCCCCCTCTCTCTCTCTCTCTCTCCTTTGTTCGGATTTTCAAAGTTATGTCACTGTGTGTTGTCACTGTGGCTGTACACTTGGGAGTCTTTTTGCTTCAAGCTTCAAAGATCTTCCTCTTCTCTTCTCTTCTCTTCTCTTCTCTTCTCTTCTCTTCTCTTCTCTTCTCAATAATATATCAAATATTTTAAATATAAAAAATATATATAGATTTTATTCATATTTCATCATGTTCTATTTATTCAGTTAATTTTATTCTCAGTTACCATTTTAATTGTAAATGGCATGCAATTTTAGTCGACAAAAATAATATTTTGGTTAGCAATGTTGAATTGCAAAAGATTGAAGTACAAAATTACATCAAATAATTAAACATATATATATATATATATATATATATATATATATATATATATATATATATATATATATATATGTTTAAGTATTTGATATTTCATGGTTGCTGAGTTGCTAAACTTGCATGGTTGCTAAACTAAAAAGAAGATTTTAGTTTACACACACACACACACACACACACACACACACACACACACACACACACACACACACACACACACACACACACACACACACACACACACACACACACACACACATATGTGTGTGTGTGTGTGTGTGTGTGTGTGTGTGTAAACTAAAATCTTCTTTTATCTCATCTTTTATTGTATTGTTATGATCTGGACTGTCAGGCACATGAATCATTCCTTACAGGAATCAAACGCTGAAGCAACAGCAACTCAATAAGCCACTCCAAACACAGGCTACTGATGACTCAGCAACCATGAAACTTTTAGTCACTAGAGAAAAACATCAGTGTGTGTGCGTGTTTGTGTACTGCTCAGTACAAATACACAGCACAAGTTAACAAACCCACAACAGTCAAAATACACAGCACACTCCGGTTGTGTTAATGCTATACACGTACGAGACAATGCTGCAAGCTGACCTACAAAAGACAAACATCAACCTTGGCACTCCAGAATATTCTTTCTCTCTCTGTCTCAGTATACACATAAATACATAATAATCCAACAAAACCATCTCACTGAGTCACTCTCTGACACTCCATCTGCTGTGTGCGTCTGTGTGTGTGTGTATGTAGGAGTCTGGACTCAATCCCAAACCACATACACTACATTTTCTTGCATATAACCAAAACAAATACATTATATTTAAATAAATAATTCAATACATGTTCATTTTGGCCATTGTGACAGTCACAAATCAAATCTAAATAGTAGTTTCATTTATTGTTTCTTAAAATGCATTTAAATGCAAACACAATAAAGCCATTCATATCCTTGATCTCACAATGAATGTCAAATGACATGGCAATATTATTTGCATATTCACAAATATCGTCAATCTCGCCCATTTTGTGTATCACAAAATAAGAGTTGCACAATATCTATATTGGTTGTTTGCAGATGTTAGAGATTTTTTAATTTACTGTAATTTTAATTGTGCATGTGTCACGAACGATGATGATTATGAGCTCAAAAGGGTATTTGAATCAAAAAACAAACAAAGGTAATCCACAAAGATGAAGGTAACGTAACAGCAGTGTATCTACAAACACATGAGCAGACACAAACAACAACAACAACACACACATACACACACACATGTGAGCAGGGAGAACTGAGAGAGTGGCGGGAAAACTGAAACAATGAAAATCAACTATGGGTCCTTGTGATGTGAGGGTGTGACAGCATGTTCATTTTCCCAAAATTGTACATTTGTTCTCACCTAATACTTATATCTTTAAAAACAGTATATAATAATTTATTCATTTAATGACACTGTTAAATTAAATATTTATCAAATGTCAAAATAAATATCCATTTTCCAGTTTCATACTGTACATTATAATGTTGTGATACCTACATTTATTTGGTATTCATTTTGAAATTATCGATTTTAGTTTGTGGTATTTTACATATATTTATTATATTTTTATATGAATTGATATAATGTACTGTATATGTATTTATAATATATATTGTAGTTCATTTATTTAGACAAAATAGTATATAATTTTATCTTTTTTATTTTTATTTTTATTTTTATTTTTTTATCATAGGCAATACAATTTTTCTATTGTTGCATCCCTTTTAGATTTTTGGATTAGATAGTTTATTTTTTAGTAATTTCCTTATGTGCTTTTGTCTTTTCATTAGTTTATTTATATGATTGCTATTTAGGTTTAATTTATTTCAGTTTTAGTTTTTATTTATTTCCATTTAATAAATATATAACTTTTTTCTGTCTATTGCCAATGCCAATGTTTTTATTTTAAGTTTTCCAACTAATATTTATATTTTATTTTATTTCACCAAGAAATTCATTCAGGTTTGGAAGAACTTGAGAGTGAGTAAATGATGACATAGTTAAAATTTTTGGGTAAACTATCCCTTTAATAAAAATGTTTTTAATAGCTTTAGTTAACAATAATAACCCTATTTTGAATCCATAAACACCAGCTATATCCATAAATACAGAAAAATATTTATTTCTTATTTTACCCAGAGAAAATACTTTAAAACACCTTACATTTCTACATTTCTGTGCTTCTGCTGTTTATATTCAGTGGAGAGCTGATAGAAAAAAATAAGCACGGATCAGGGAAACAACTCAAGCCTGATTCAAACTAGGATTGTCCACATAAGCAGCACTGTGCAACATCTCAGAGCATGTGCACTACATCCACCAGCCCAAGTCACCGATTGAACTGCACATTTAAGTCTCCATCAGCCAAAGAAGTTCTGCAACCAACAAACACACACACACACATGCTCACACACACTCACCTTCCTTTTGACAAACTGGAAGGCAGAGCACTTCTTAAAGGAGAAAGACTGTTTCTCTGCATTATGGACCAGCCTCATGGCCTCTGGCCGGCCCGCGCACTCTGCAGACCCCAGCGTGATGCCTTCTAGAGGGATGAGAAGGTGAAAACAAAATGAACAATCTTTTCTGCTGCCTGACACAAGTATGACAACAAAAATCTGAGATATCCATTGCCTGACGAGCACGTGTAAATGTATATGGGTGTCTGGGGTCGTACCTGTGCAGTTGTCCTCCCTGTTCGTTGTTATTGTTGTCAGTGCTGACCGATGATATCAGCGCTGTGCTGATGCCGTGAGTCTGTCCCGATGATGCAGCTGGATTTCACAGCATGTCTCTGCAGTGCCACTGCTGTATGTGTGCATGTGAGACAGCGAATGAAAATATGAGATGAAGCCAAACGCACATCTTGTTAACGTGACAGAGAAAAAGTGTTGCATTCGGAGACAAGCGCACCTTCTTCCCTGCCCTCCCTCTCTCTATCGCTCTTCGTTCCTCTCTGGCTGCACTGATACACTCTCTCTCTCCTCTTTCCACCCCCTCCGTTTTCTGCAGCAGTGGATGGTCTCTCTATCGCAGCATCTCTCTCTCCGTCCCTCCCTCCCTGCTGCTTTGATTATGTGAATGGAAGGATGGGCGAAGGATGAATGAAGGCTGATGGATTGGATGGGTGTGTTTAGCCTGACCACTGCTGTTACAGGCACCGCTGCAGTACTGCAAGCCTCTTCTGACTCACACACAGAGCATCTCTCATGCTCCCTTTCTCTCCGACCAGTCTGTTTTTTTTTTCTGGAATTCTCTTGGTCAAGAAACATTTATGAATGAGAAGGGGGGAATGAGTCAACAGGTTTGTCATCCTGCAAGATACACATCTGCAAAGAGAGGGAATGGAAGATAATGAGGGGTAAATCGATATACTGAGTTAAAGATAAAATGATGGAGTGATCAATTAACTCCTTGTCCTTCTGAGTAAGTCGTAAGTATATTGGGAGATTGAAAACATTATAAAAATAAGAAAAACATAAAAATATTAAAAAAATATATAAGACCCAACTCAAGCCAATCCAAATAATAAAACATAATTATCAGATTATATCAGTACTATTTTTTATTTAATATTTATAACTATTACTACTATTATTAAATTATTAATAATACGATTAACAATGAATAAAATAAATTGACAATAATAAAAATCAATATAAATACAGTAAATATCAAATTAATAAATATAATGAATAAAATGAAAAATTAATAAAGTATCAAATATTTTTAAAAACCCCTATAGACGCAAAATAAATATTTACAAGTGTACTGTATTGTATTAAAAAATGTTAAATTAAAAATGCATTCCTAAACTATAACAGGAACGCTTGTAATGCAAAGGTTGGACTGTAAAATACATGAACTAATCAAATGTATACCTTGACTGAAATACGTACATATGTACATATGTACAATATGAATGAAAACATAAAAAAGGACCATAACAGAGTTAATAAACAGACAAGCAGAAAAGAATAACTAAACAGCCACGGTGTTATTTTATTTTTTTTCTCATTAATTGAGTGTTGTTTATGAATTGACATAAACTACACGTACACTACACTACACAGTTGCCTGGCACTGTGTAGTGACTAAGTTTTATTCATCATGCAAACACAGCTGTGAAAATAATTTAGTGAAATCTCAGCGGTCATTTACTTGATTAGTGTGGATGGCAAAACGTGTGTTGACTATATGACTCATGTCTCTAAACTTACATCAAAGGTATCTGAATCACACACAAAAATAGAAAAAATATGTTCTTCTTTTCAGAGACGACTGAAAGATAAAATGCCTTATAGAGGCAATTTCACAAATTACAGATAAGGAGAAAATGCATTTTCCATCTTGACTCTGAGAGCTGTCTGATTCACAATAACAGACTGGATCCTTTTATTCGAGAGCCAACCTGAGAAAGAAAGAGAGAGAAAAACGCCTTTCATCCTGGACAAAAGAGGGATTCATTTTATGCATATCACTGATCTTGCTGTCTGCTCTGCCCAATCAAACCCAAAATACCTTGCAAAGAGCAAGAAGCCACCAAAGAATAAACCACAGTTGGAAAATAAGATTATATGCATTTCATGATTCACTCTTTTCATTTTTCACAGTAAGACTGTTGTTGCATCAGTTTGAGCAGTGAATCTCATATAATCTGTCTGATATAATCTGTCGCTCTGAGAAATATGAAATACACAAAAGATGAGCAATTTCAAATATCCATAAGTCACAGATATATGTTTACTGTTTTGATTAACAGCTGCTCCACATTGTATAAGAATAACCCATAGTATGTAACTGCACACAACATCTAAGGCTGGATTATTCCTGGTTAATATTTTTTTTTAAGGGGATGAAAATATGAATTAAGATGATTGCGCACAGATTCTGGGTCAACTCCAACCAACAAAATGCAGATAAACTTTCTGCATAAAACAAATATCATTGCTTTTGGATTGTCCCTTTAATCAATCGATATCTGTATGCATATATTTAGTAATCAAAGCACAGAGTAGCAGAGGGCATCTATTATTTATAGTAGTTTATTCATCAGCACACTGGCCAGCTGTCAGGCACACAGCATACAACTCAAGCTAAAGAAATGTTTTTCTTCCTGTAAGTACGCATGATAAGACATTAAAACTCATCATTCTGACATACATTTACACAGAATGTCTTTTTCTCTCTCTTGTGCCTTTTTTATGTCTTTGAAGATGGTTTCTCGCAAGTCTCTTGTTACTCAAAGGATACAAATCTGAAGATCAAAACTATACAGAGCAAAATGAGAGAGAAAATGTAAATAGGGAACTGTGGCATGAATGAAAAGGAAAGGAATTTTGCAATTAATTTAGAAGACATTTTATTGCTCCGTTTTCATTTACTGCTGTTTAACAGTTAGGGGTCGATCAAAAACAATCATTTGAGGTGTGTTTTGTGGACAAGGTTAGATCACTGTATTGTAATAGCATTTTGGCCTAAGTACCTCAGTCTAGACAAAAACACATGCACCACGATAACCAACATCATCTGCCCTTTCTCATCTCCTTCCAAATGCTCAGCTTCTTTTCAAAGTTCTCACACACACAAACACACGCACATAAAAGAGAGAGTGTGAGCCTTATAAAATAAACATGATTCTCTGCTCGTCTCTCTCTATGCTACAGGGAAGGCAAGTTATCTTTGGGGACACAGTCTCTCTCTCTTTTCTTTTTTCTTTCTCAGAATAGCTTCTTTCCCCTCACATGCTGAATAAGTTACACGTGAGAGCGTGAAATCTCACATTTTACCAAACACGAGATGTAAAATGCATAATATGAAGTCAGGCCAGACAGACAGACAGGTGGTATTCTGAGACAAACAGATAGACTGAGACAATTATGAATACAAAAGAGAGAGATGTAGAATTTTGCTCCAGTTTTACCTTTAAAAAGCTTATAAGCTAATGGTACATATGCCAATTTACCACTGAAACTAAGAGAGATGGCAAAGGATGGAAGGTTGACAGGTGGAGTGAGAGGAGTAGCTATGACTGATATATTGCTACATCTTGGTGCTAAGTGTGTGCGTGTGTATTCGTGTGTGTGTGTGAATGTAGGATATAAATGGCTGCAACGAGTGATATTCAAGGCCACTGAAAGGTAAATAAGATGAGTAAGAAATGTAATCTCCAAACCACAATATGCACATTTTTGTTCAAGTATTTGCACTTTTTATAGAAGACAAATGTAGAATGTGGTTAGGGCAACTAGCAAGATAAAAAATCAATGCAACCGACATCTTTAGCTGAACAGTCAGTATGTGTCAGAGTGTCAGATTTTCAAACATGATGAGTCATCAGGATTCTGAATCTCCTAGGATTCAGAGTTCCTCAGACTTCTGCGGCAAGAACGAGAGGAGTGTGGGTGTGTAAAAAGCAGAGACATATCTTGATGCTTCAACAGGGGCATCCATGAAAACAGTGTGTGTGTGTCTGTGATTTAGAGGTGTGTTTGGGAGAACCGACTCTCACGCATGTACACATAGACACATTTTATGCTCATTTAATCTTTAAAGGTGGTTAATATGAAGCTTCTAAATAGGACAATATGAATTTTAAAAATAGAAGTATCTGTTATGTGTCTGTCATGTCTCCATTCACTAACTGGTTTCTCCCGTGCTCTCCCAGTGTTTTCCAATGCAGATGTCTCATCATTAGTCACCTCGTTAGTCTTGTCAGCTGTGTCTTGTTCCCTAATCAGCCCTTGTGTATATCTACCCTGTGTTTTCCTTCAGTGTTTGTCTGTGATCATCATTGGTACGTTTTGTTTTTTCGCTGTCTAGCCACGGTCTCGCTAATGCTTACGGTTTGTACTATACATGCTATTTTGGTTGTGTTTTTGTATAATATTTTTTTGTATCATTATTAAAGACAATTTAAGTTTATTCCTTTGACTCCTCACCTTCATCTCACACCACAAACGTGACAGTATCCAGTGATATAATTTATAATTTAATAGAATCTGTATGCAGGCACAAGAAGAATGAGGTATAATACTGAATGAACAATTAACTGTCCGAACACACAGACTCATTAGAATCTAAATAGGAATTAAGATTCTAATGAGTATGAGTAATCTGAAAAAAAACAAAAAAACAACCACAATATTATTGTTTTTACTGTATTTCTGATCAAATAAATGCAGGCATGGTGAGCCAAAGAGACTTCTTTAAAAAATCGTACTTACCCCAAACAGTAAAGTGTATTAAAAATTGGACTGTCCAAATGAAACGAAAAAATTCACTAGAATTAGTTGAATGTGTTTGGTTATTCCCTCAGCACATTCATTAAAATCTGTTTTTAATGAATGTGTTGCTGCACTGCTAATCTTTGGAAAAAGTAGTTTGTTCTAGAAAAGGTTATTTGCACATGCCACTTGGTCTGATAAATTGTTAATCTAAAGCAATTATATTGAGGCATTTTTAAGTTTGTCTAAGTATTTCTTGTGAAAACTATATAACATGCCTTTGTTTTACATGCAAGACTAGATGCTCCACCCAAATATAAATCTACAACCTCATCCCATTTACACTCATTAAAACCCATTTTGAACTGGACTCGCTTAAATGACAACATCTGTGCAACATCTGTTGTATTTTAGGGAGCGTTAGGAGATTGTATATTCACAGTCTCTGCACATGGAGAGAATGATTGAGGGACAGATTGATTATGCCCTGACTGGCATCAGTGTGTTGGTGTGTTTGAATGCATTTCTTGCTTAAGACCGTGAAAGTGAGTGTGTCACATACATGACATGAGGTTAAGTTATAGACATATGCTGCTCACAGACCCTCTCTCTCTCTCTCTTACGTACACATACTCAGCACTCAAGGCTTTCGTGTATCATGTGTGTCCCTAAACTGTTCGGCATTTCTGAAAAGGTCAAAGCACAAACTGGGTGAGATAAGACAGAAAGGAGGAAGGAAAAAAAACTATGAATGATTTAAGCAGTAGGGATTAAGCAAGGAGAATCTCATTTTGGTCATCTATCTTTTAAGCTTTCTCAAAGTTTGTTTACCATGTCTTTTGGTAAACAAAGAAAAATGCATGTAGAACTTTCTATATTTTTCTATATACTTTCTATATTCAAACTATTCAAACTTCATTTAAGGCTTACTCAATATAAAGAAATTAAAAAAATATTAATAAATTTATGAAAAATAAATATTGCAATTTAAATAATTTAATTATTAATTTATATTAAATTATAGTTACATGCACATTGTATTTTAAATATACTACTAATAATATTAACGTAAAGTTATATATTATTTATTAATAATTATCTAAACTATATATATATATTTTTAAAAAAAATATTTATTTTTTTCAAATTTTTTCAAGGTCACCATACATCAAGAAGAAAATATATAAAATATTTACTGTAATATGTAAATATGCATAATATTTGTAATATGGATAATTCTATTTATGGATTCTAATTGGTCAATACAGAATTCCAATAGTGATAAAATACTCTATATACACAAAAAACAAAAACAAATTAATTTATTGATGAAGAATATGAAACTGTGAAAAATCCATTAATAAATATTACAGAAATGGTCATATCAAGTTAAAAGGATGGAAATTATGCTATAAACCTAATATATGATGAAAACATGTTCACAGTGATGCTGTTAACTGTATTTAGGGAGAGTTATGCATAAAACAAGTAGACAAAATAGGAGTGAATAGTTCCCTGTTTTGTATCCAGGAAGTAGCTTGGACATTTTTGGGTGAGCTATTCCTTTAATATGAAATTCAATTTTGCTTTTCACATAACCTTATCTTGTTGATTTTTTTGTATTGGAAAGCAAGATAAAATGACTTACATTGTGATATGAAGTGTACTCTGTATGCAGTGAATGTGCAACTCTTGCAGTTGACTATGAGGGGACCAGAGCTGGACACAAGCACGTTTCATCGCTCATTTGTGAAAATGTCTCCACTTACTTACAGCTAATGACACGGAGTCACTCACAACCCAGACAAGACCATACAAAGAGAATATTTAATCACGATAGAAAGAAGAAAAAAAAGGATAGCGAGATAGATGAGTCAGAGAGATGAAAACAATAAATTTGAGTCAGCGCAGAAAGGACGGTTTGTGTTAAAGTGAATTGGATATGAGCAGAGAGATCCCAGAGGACTTGGCCTGGATTCTCACTGTTGGAAAAAAGAGAAACACACCTCACTCTCACAGCGGATTGGTCCAAAATCACCCCCAATTCAGCCGTTCCACAGGCGGCTTTGTCCAAAATGCTAAACTGCTCAATAATGAGAAAAGTTAATGAGAATATTAATGACACAAAGAATGATTTTCTTCTCATCTGAACATCTTCTCAACAACTCTCTCACTTCCACACACAGGCACAGGCATGCACGACAAACCTGTCAGATCTGTGGATTTTGCAGACAGCCTGAAGTGGCATCTTAACCTAGTTTTACTTCTCTGCTGTAGTTTTGTGGCATCAGCTTATGGATGTAGAGGATATCACACATGCATACACAGTACACACACACACACACACACACACACCCTTCATTGTTTCCTGGAGTCTTAGTGCTCAATTTATTGTCCAGTGTGTGGAATGCTATTGTACCGTTACATAACTGAAGAAAGTCTTCCTGGCATTAGAACCAGCGCTGATAACGTTCCACTGCCCTTCAAAATGACCTTAAACAAACACACACACACAGACCGTGAATGTGCTACTGAGTTTTTATACACTGAATTGTTACATTTGACTTGTATGTGCACAACTGAATAATTCTGTGAGGCACACACCCAAAAATGACGAACACAGGTACACAACAAAAAGCATAGAGCAAAATAAAAACATGATGTTGCTCTCAAAAAAATGTATTCATTTCGAGCCACATGCTCTTCATCAGATTCTGGATTGAAATGTAGTGTGAAAAGTTGGCGTTGGTGAAAAGTCTAAATATTTAATAATATTTTGTTGCCAACATCATGTTTGAATAATAAAACTTAAATTTACAGCATCAAGTTGAAAAAAAGTTTTTTCTAGTCATTTCTTTATATCCAAGTTTGAGGTTGGTAAGATTTTTTTTTTTTAAGACGTTTTCTTTTGAATAAGTCTCTTATGTTCACCAAGGCTGCATTTATTTGATCAAAAATACAATTAAAAAAACAGTAATATAGTGAAATATTATTAGTTTTAAAAATAACTTTTATTTTTAAAATGTTATTTATGTGATTTCAAAGCTATTTTTACCAGTCATTAATCTTCAGTGTCACACGATCCTCGAAACAGTTGTTTAGCTGAATTTAGATTAATAGAAATAGAAATCTTTGTAAAAAGATGTACAAGTTTTTACTGTCACTTATAATACATGTAATCCATCCTTGCTGAATAAAGTATTAATTTCTTCTTTTTATATCTTATTGACTCCACATTTTTGAATGGTAGTGTATCTTATTGGATGATGCAGTGTGGAATTAACTTACAAATGCTCAGAAGCATTATTTCTTGAATAATTCACAGTGTGTGCAAAGCAAAATCATTGTTTTATCACTCTGTCCATCAGACAAGGATGTCAGCTGCTCTAGAGGTCCAACAGGATGACTCCCATCCGGAGTTCCAGCTTCAGGCTGCATAGAATTTCATCAGGACAGGATTTACAAGGCTTTACAGGTCTAAGGTCCCTCTACTATAGCCCTTGCCATACAGGACTTATTCTGCAGTGAGAAAACAGATCACCCCCTCATATGTGGTTTGAGTGATAAACCACAAGACACATTGGTCCCCATTTATGCCTGTATTAAATGTAATCCACTTCTAATTAGATCACCCAAGACAGATACTGTAAAAAATCTCTTCGGGCTCTTTTTGGCTCACTATAACAGCTGAATTGAAAGCTGTTAGTGATGCCTGTGTTGTCGGAAGTGCATTGTACGTTTTTCAAGACGGTACGTCTTTGAGCTTGTGAATTGTTTGTTTTCAGTGAGTGACTTGAAGTGTGATAAAGCCTTGAATGGTTATTCATGTGCTAATAAATATGTGAGTCAAATTTCTCTCTCCCATCCACACACGCACATATACATAATTAGAAGTAATGGTTTGTATGAATGGAAGCCAATTAGTCAATTCATTCTTTTGATGCAGCTGAAAATTAAACATTTCTAATCCAACGCAGCACTGTGTGTGTGTGTGTCAGCTGATCAGTATTCAGACAGTATGTGCACACTAAGTTCATTTGTATGCGCGCTGTATGGTCTTACCTCTTGCGTAAGCACCCCGCAGCTCATCCTGCCTGCTGATTGGCTGCAACTTTACATCACAACTGTAGGAGTCTCATCTGACCACAGAAAGATGCAGGCTACACATGGAAACAATGGTATCCAGGCAACAATATCCCAGCAACAGCATCTGCCTCTCATGGGACAAAAACAGTCAACTTTTCTAAAGTGGAGAACTACATTAAAGTACATTCAACAATTATTGAAGGGATAGTTCAGGCAAAAATGAAAATTATGTCATTATTTACTCAACCTCATGTCGTTACAAAGCTATATATTGTTATTTTACACAAACAATTAATATACCATTCTAAATAAACATGCACCCATACAAAAAAAGATAATCATTATATTATCATTGTAATCATTATATTCACAATTATATTATGTAATAATTACTTGAATGAGCTTATTGTTTATGCCTTAAATTAATACCTTGTTTGCTAACTGTGTCACTTGTATTTGCTTCATTTCTGAAACACATTAATTGGACACAGCCACCTCTGCTAATGACATGCTAATGTTGATACATACATTTTCTGCAAAGCTGCTTTGAAGCAACGTGTATTGTGAAAAGAGATGTAGAAATAAATGTGAATTGAATAGAAGTTTTTTTTACCGTAATCACACTGAAACCTAAAAAAGAAATCAGAAAACTGGATTACAAGCTACCTGTAATAAGAACTTTTTTTGTTTATCACTTATTAAAGATGTAATCGCTGGTGACAGTATTGTTTAATTATTACCCATCTTTAGTTTAGTATGCAAATTCAGAAAACAATACAATACATACTAAGGTTAAGAAAAACATTAGATAACAGGGTAACAGATCGCTAATTGTTGTTGTAGTTGTTCAGCCCTTCTTTTTTTTTTCTACAGCCTACTGATGTTTTAATCTGCAAAATATCATCTGTACAAACAAAATAAGCTAGTAAAATAAATAAAAATAATGGTAAAACATATAAATTGTAATATCACTTCAAGTACCAGACATTCTGGACTTAAGGCTGATCCTAAAAACAGAAGAATTACCACTGCGAATCATTGCTGGTAAAGATCCTCACGTAACCTGCGTTTGGGGGGATAAAGGGAGGGAGGGGGGGTCTGGATGCTGTGCTTGTTAAGGGAGCTGAAGAGACGGTAAGTCAGCCGGTTCTCTCCGCCCTGAGGGCTATGAGGCAGGAGGAGACAGACTGTCCTCTCTATCTCTCAGCCTGGCTTATGTAAGACTGACAATCAGCAACTCCTTTATCTGATGCAAGTAGAATGTGGCATATGTGCGAGTATCTCAATTCAATCTTGGAGCTTCTGCTCTAATTAATCTTTCCAAAATGAATCTTTGTGCTATTCTTTTACTTAGTTTCCCTCGTACTTTACTTAGTTTTTCCTCGTACTTGAAATTTCTGATTGCATCACTTTTATGCACCCATGATAGTGCCCATGATTTCTGTTGTATTTAGTCCACACTGACGGTCAATGGCATTTTATACCACCAGAAAAACAATCCTCTCTCCACAACCTTATTACATAACAGCAAGGTCACTGTCTCTCTTGTCAAAATATTGGTGTGTGTCAACATTGATGTCGAAAGCGTTGGACGTGATGAGACATTTAATCTAACATCATAATGATATTGTCCATGAGTGTTTGCTTTAGTGTTACAGTTCATATTTGTATACATATTTTTTTAGAATGCTTCTGCTTATATTTTTGGGGAAAAGTCCATTTTAATTTTAGGCAGATTTTTTTTGATGCAGACAAGTGGACTTTAGGCTGAATGAGGATTTGTAGGGTACAGTACTACAGTGGAATACTGTTATCTCGACGGCCTCAAGGGTTGCAAAAAAGCATCGAGATAACCCATTATCGAGAAAACCAACAGCCAATATGGCACTTTGTTTGATGAAGCGATCGGCATGCTATAAAAATGTACATACGCTGTATATGTTTGCTAACACCAAAAGGCATCTGTGCACCAACTAACAGCAGAGATTTACCAGTATACAATAAAAAAAACTTCGATTCTCGATACAAACCTTTAATTATATTCTCCAACATTGCAAACACAATTTCGCTCACAGCGTAAACAGTCATAACATATTCGAGAGGTCATCACGCTGTACTAGATTGCATACTTTCTTGCGTTCTGCCTGTCTAATGTGCTTTCTCAACAAATTTGGTGAGCAGAGTGCACGTAAGAAAAAAATATGAGGCATAGATAAACACACACACACTTGCTTTTGTTCTGACACACGCTCTGCTCAGCGCGTAAGAACGATGTGTGCCTTCACTTCAGAGATTGCTGCGCAGCACTGTGAGAGAAGCGTCACTGACAGAGCGACTTGCAACGCAAACTTAGCGCATGCGCAGTGAACTAGGTACGCTCATGAGACACGATATAACCATGTGAAGTGGTGAATTTGTCCCTCTTTTGTGCTCGATATATTAGGGTTCGGCGACATTAAAGAATCGACATTACCGAAAAGAAAATGCTAAGACAAATAGGGAGATTGGCGGTTCCACTTAAAAAATGTCAACATAATAGGATTGGCGAGTTAACCGAGAGTCGAGATAAGTGAACTCCACTGTATTATATTCTCTGTAAAACTACACAGGAGACATTGTTATTGTGAAAAGCTCTATACAATTTTTTTTTTAAATCTCTCAAAATAATAAGATTAATTTAAGTCTACATGTGATATGGCTGCCAAAAATGTTCTAACGAATTATTCATCATATTGCATATTTTACTACATAGTCAAACAACATACTGGCTCCTAAAACAGGGAGTAATTTTATACCCTAACAGTCTTCTTCCCACATGAAGACAGCAGTTACAAAACTCTCGCAATGTTTCCTGTTCAGAAAGAGCTACACAATGCACCACAGTTCTCTTTGCATTTCATTGTGAAATCACAGTGACACTAGTTTATCACAATTGATCATAATTTCTCCATTCTGTACATTCCCTTCTGACCGATCTTTCCAAAAAGAACACGTGTTGCATGAATGTGTTTGTTCTGTAAGTGTATTAATTTCCATATGAACACTTACCTTAAATTCTCTACAAACAGTTATTGGACATGTTTGATATTATTGCCTAGGAAAAAGAAGATAAAGTTAATTGTACACAAGTGTTTACAGGAATGTTAACAAAAAAAACATAAGGTGTAAAAAATATCAAACCATTGATTTGACCAGACAACTATTGTAACTAATCAGTTAAATTACAGCATAGAATGGAATTAGAATGAGCCCTTTCCTAAGTACACAGTTTAATATTTTGGTCAAAAGGTACATTAATTTTGCGGTTGACTTCAGCTTAATGTATACCAGTGTGGTTTTATTGTGTTCACAATGTTTGTTGTGTCTGATGCTTTACTATTTTAAAGCCTAAAAACGGTTTAAAAAGTGAATTTTAAATAGTTCTATAACTAGCCATTTTTCTTTGCCTACGAAATTGCTAACAAAATATGATTAAAAAAAAAAGGGGTTAAATCCAAGGAAAAACTAGGCCAAAAACTAGGTTAATTTAGGTCTTTGACTTTTAGGTCTTTGATACCAACAATAAAAAAATTATCATTTGCAAAAAAGCTGTCGTTTCCTTATTAGAAGAGGATTGAGGAAGAACAGTGAGATCATTGTTCTTGTTCTCTCCTGATTTCCTCAATCATCACAGCCATAAAGCTGATGGAATCCTTACACACACACACACACAGACACGGTCAGCAGTCAGTGTGTCTCCACTCTTGGCTTTTTTTATTCCATTCCAGGCCTTCACTGGCTCTAAAATAGCTCCACTCTATGGACAGGAAGAGGGGTGTGTGTGGACAGGAAGTAGCTGAGAAGCGCTGGAGACTGTCGTCTGCACAGCACAGCTCAGGGTCAAAAGTCACACACAACTCTACTCACAATGCACAGCTCTGCAGGAAAAAGACATCCAATGGGGACTAAAAGTCTGATAGCACCAGTGGAAATGCTTCTCTTTTCCATTTTTTTTATGTATCCATTTTTTTCTTCCATTACAAATCAGCAGAATAATTTTTACCAGTGAACAGACTTACAAAATTTACTCACTTATCACTTGATTATTTATTTAGTTCCATTGTTTTAAGTCCTAAAACTTTTGTTTATTTGCAGGTTTTACTTATCAATCCCAATGTGCTCTGCAAATTTTGATCCCACTGTATTCACACACAGGTGTATACATATAATTTGTAAATGACAAACACAATAGCTCAAACGCAGATTTCAGTAGCAGTTTATTTTTAGTGTCTCTTTACTGTTAGACGGAGAGAGAGATTGACAGCATAATGTGTTATCCTGATATTCTTTTTGGAGGGAATTATCCCGGAAAACAGCATCTGACAGCTCAATGTCTATTAGCAGATTTATGAGAGCTTCGATGACCCATACATGCAAGGTCAGGCTTCTATGTGTGATGAGTTAAGGTGATGGGTCATTAAGAGGTGGGGTGAATCTCACAAATAAATGTCCTGAAAGGTCATGACTCACATCCAAACCAATATATATATATATATATATATATATATATATATATATATATATATATATATTGTCTTTATATATAAAGACAATGAAGTCTATTTTAGGACCATTAAGGTTTTTGCATTACATTATGCAGTTTTTATGGCATTATAGTCAAGCACATTACTTTAAAGTTGAAAACAAAAGTTATACAGTGATGAAAACCATCTAGAGACAATTGTTCTTTTAAAATTAAAATGATAATACAATTTTTTTAATAGAACAAATAATATGATAATTTATCATTTACAATAACTTATTGAAAACGTATCATATCAGAGGTTTGATCATTTGCATAATGAAAATCAGATATCTTTAAATAAGAGATAATTTTGGGTAGAAAGGCGGTCATCACAAATTAATGCAAAAAAAACTTGAAATAGGCATTGTTTTGCATACAAAATATATTTAAAATTTTCACAATTGTCTTTTGACAGTGGGGTGAAAGTTGTTTGTCTAACTGGGTAATGACCTCATTCGAAAATAAAGCAACCGGCAGAATCTAGTTTTCTTATAAACCAACAACACATCTGTCTCTGCCCATCATATGTGATTGGCTACCTATATTTCCAACCTCTAATAACCTCAAAACACTTGACAAGCATGAGCGTGCCTGTAAAATGTGAGGTGGGCATGTGCATTTGCTCACATGATAACGTAAAATCCATAAACAGAAACCAAAACAAAGTCACAAGACACCAAAGCACTGAAAAGCAACACTAACATAAAGAATGCATCAATGATTAATGGAGGATCAATGAAGAACGAAGATACGGGGACAGAGGTTAGTTTCAAAACAAATGTAAAAAATTCCTGTGTCATGCTGATCCGGCTTGCTAGAAAGCAGAAAAGCATTAAAGCATATATAGACCACGCAGGTAAAGAAAGTTCGCAAAGGTGTCGTTGGGCATCATTTGAGAGCTTTAAAGAGCTTGTGCCAGTCTAAATTGATGTTTGCCTGTAGGAGGCCCTCTGAGATGCCTGCTCATGCTCATGGGTGGAACAGAGAGTCTTTTGTTCACTAGAACAACCTCCATTTACAGAGGAAACTAATGACAAAAGGCTTTGACCGGTGTAGGTGATGGGTACACTCAGTAGTTTCTGGAGAAGGAGTTTCGGGGGGAAACTTTCTTTCTTTCAGTCCTCACTGCAACATTTTATTGGTTTGCCTTACTTAAAAGCGTGCAAGATGGTAAACATAGGCCAACTTCTTTGCCATGGAAACTCAGAACTCATAAAATTGGTCAAGGAAAGACATTGGAAGTACTTCTAGAACGAACTTAAATATTGTTTACTCAAACAGAATGAAAGAATGAATGAATGAATTAAAAGGGAAATTATGTCTGGAATCTCTCAGTATCACTAATACGTCATAGTGCACTTCCTAGTGAAGTTTACAAGACACGTTAGTCGCTGTAGAAGTTAACGAGACAAGCCCCATCACTTTGTCGTAACCATGGTATTTTTACCTGTCAAGCAGAAACAAAGTTCGGCATTTTTTCTCTCTTTACATTTATTTTTTTAATTCTCTTTGTCGTCTTTTTATTCCTTTACGGAGGGTTGACTAACCATTGTCGACAGATGAAAAATCTCACCCTCTACGCTCTCAGGTACCAGCTGACCATATATGGACATCCTGCTGTGAAGCGGAGCCCGCACATCACATGCTTAAAACCAAACAAGTTATCGTTCCAACGACTTATTAAAACGTGAGCACGTTTAAATAACTGATTAATTTAACTAAAAACAATGAAGGGAGAAACGTGTCATATGCAGGGCTCACGCGCTAGAAGTTTCTGAAAGGCTAAACGGATTTGACAGCAGCCTGCCCCATATGCTGTCATATTAGATAGTATGATCATTTTCTGTATACTATTCTACACAAAAAATAGATTTTTAACTATTTATCAAACGTTAGTTCCCATCCTTGGTTGTGATTGGTCAATAGCTGTGATTTATTCATTATTAAACATGACCGCTTCACCCAACGTTCTGTTTATCACAACACAACACCCTTAGCAACATAAACATATATTGTCTAATTAAACATATGTCTAATAGTATCGTTCATTCATTGAAGCTGTACTGTTTTATGATGAGCATTGTGTGAGAAAGAGATTGAGTGAGCGAGTTTATTACCTGCATTTAGATACAGTATTTTCCTTCAGGTCAGTCCTATGTTCATGTCCTTCTGCGATATTTCGTTCTTTTAACAGTTAAGGGTATCTGGTGCCTGACACTGACAGCGCAAATCTAAGCATTTGTTCTGTGTTCACAACAACTTTCAGTCCTTTCAATCTAAAAGTCTTCACCACTGACTGACTCAATCATAAAGACAGTCTTTGCTGCATGTTAACAGTCAGGGACTATTTTTTTCAGCGGAAGGAAGGCTTTTAGTGATTTTATTTCAGAAAAGTTGCATTGATACATATTTGGCTTTAATATTTGTACTGTGTGGCAAGTACTCGAGGACCTTAAAGAATGCAAATAATGAGAATTTTATGGTTTACAGTGTGATGTAACTCGATTGAACCTATTGTTTACATTGTTTCAAAATTCAAATCAGATTCAACTCACTATTTAGTAGCTTGGTAGCTCTTTCTTTCTTTTTAGTTTGGAGTGAAGCATGATATAAAATTATCATTTGATTTGTGAATTTTTTCATCATGCTTTAAGAATAATAGAAAAAATAGTTTAAAAAAATTCTAGTCTAATTAGCTATGATGTTTCAGCAAAAGATGTTTACATTTTTTTCCTCCCTTCTTCTCTGTGGCGTTTCAGGACGCTTTAAATCTTCCCTGCATTGTCTGCGTCATATTCTTTTACCTGCTGTCATTGTGTGTGTGTTGAAGGGACAATGAGGGCCAAGAAGAATCCAAGGAAACGCTGCTTTCTCTACAATCTTTGTTCAGGTCAGGAAATCAGCTGTTGCATTCTCTTTGAATACAGTAATAATACAGATACACAGATCTATGGACACACACACACTCTGATACACTCCCTGAATGGTTGATGGAGACGCCTGTCTGAGACGGAAGTAACAGTAACACGGCATATACACATGCACAGGGGAAACACAGTTGTAGTCTTCCGCGACAAGTCGCCTCCTTTGTGTCTTAACACACCAAAACACACCCTTCCAGCAATGGAGTCAAGACGTCTGCTTCTCTCAGGGTCCTTCATCAGACACATCTGCAAAACGAATCAACCAGCCAGATCAAAATCTGTACATCAATTACAGGTGCAGAGATCCTGGAGATTGAACTTACAACCTTTGTGTTTGCAGCCCAAATCAAACACATCTGTAGTTGCAAAACATCTGATATCTCCCTGGATGTGTGTCATCCTGTCCCTGAGCCATACTAATCTTCTCTTTGCAGATTAAATATTGGTACATGATGTCAAAGCAAGCACAATGCTTATAGGACTTTTTTTTTCTAGATATGTCACCCAACACAAAAATATCTACATGTATTTCAGTTCTATGGTTATTACTCTAAACTGATACTTGATACTTGTAAGAAAGGCCTTGAGGGGGAAAAAAATCATAATAATGAAACATTATATATATGAGATCTTCTTAATATCTCAAATGATGTACAAAGGAAGCAAACGTCAATATAACACGTAATGGTCTGAGCTATACCATCCACAATATTCTTACTGAATGTTTACAATTATCTCATTCATTTCTATTTTCTGTCAAATGAAATGTAACAGGCCTGAACTAAGAGCTCTTATGAATTATAAAAGACTAAATTCTAAGCAATAAAACTTCAATTTGGGGTGATAAAAAAAGAAAGTATAAGCCATTTTAGCACTTCTCCGTACAGGGAATATGATCTCCACTTATTGTTTCTAACGTTTGGGCTTGGTTCAATATGCTTACACAATTTAACATTCTTGTTTCTAGAGATCATCAAATTCTTATCATGTGATCATCTGTAATGGACAAACCAGTAAAATGATCATTGAAAACAGGGTTTACAAACTGACAACGTGAATAATTAATTTATTATTATAGATTATCTGTTTTTAATTGTTTACCTGCCTGTCATATAACAGTTAACCAACATCAGATAACTATGAGCATGCAGTGGTTTATGCATCAAATCTCTATTTCAAGTAAATACTTGACAAAAAAAAGGTAGGGAGTCCCTTGATTACTGTAAAAAACTTAAAGATGGGTTGTGAAGCACAGGAGAGGCGGTTAATAAGTTAATAAGTACACATTCGAAAATTTAAAATTGAGAAGGTCAAATGTAATAAATCAAAACCAATAATGATCAACCATTATTCTTAATATCGGGGAAATGTTTTCTCCATGGTGAATTAAGCCCAGATGAAAAGGTAAATAAAAGCAATGACGCACTCAGTATCTAGGACAAGGTCAGTTGCAGTCACTTCTGTGTTTGCAGTGGGTGGGTTTGTCTGTGTGTGTGAAGGGAGGTGTGTCACTGTCCACCAATTCAGAGAGAGAGGTCTACAGCCTGACTGTATTTCTTCACAAGGATTTATTAGCAAGACCTAGAAAATTAAGTTTGCATTTATTCCATAGTTCGTCATCCCATTCTGTTAATATTCTTTGATGGATCAAAAACTCCTTAAATTGCCGCAATAACTTCCCCTTTCAACAATGAGAATTACGCACAAGCCGTTATCATTTAATCATAATTGCCTGTATTGTTTACACATCCAGGACAAATATCCATTCATCACAAGTGTGTAAGTGTCCCAATAACTGAGTTTGGAATCCGTTAAGTGCATTCAGGATGCTGAATGGCCGTCTCTCTGTCTTCAGAGTGCTTTGCTGATTCACTATGACGCAGGAGTGTGATAGATGGACCTAGATGTAATTTCATGTGATCAACTGTGTGCGAGTGTCTTCGTCACACGACTAAATGGTTTAGTGAAACCGGTGCTGTTAAATTGCATGGGAGACTTCTTGTTGATGCATTTTATGACCAATGCAATCAAAGCGTATTCTCTAAATGACAAAATTTACTATTGTAGATAACGTCATCATGGTTTGGGTCAGATGGAGGTCAGTGTGTATGGGAACGCTCATATGAACCTCATCTACACTAAAATGAAATGAATGCAATGGTAATGAGTAGAAAAGGCCTTTAGAAAGAAAAACCAATAGTAAAGAAGAAGAAAAGATCTTGAATCTTATTCCACACCCCCCCCCCCCCCCCCGCCAAAAAGTAACTCATTTGGTCATTTTTATCTTTCCTTAAGAATTTAAGATGCAATCAAACTATATTTATGCATTTAGATTATGCTTTTATTCAAAGCTCTATATGATGAAATTGACCATTATTGTCATCATGGTTTGAGTCAGATGAAATGTCTATAAAGTCAACTTATCTAGGAACACTATTCTAAAATAAAATCAGTAAAATCTCAAAGCGGTTAAATAAACTCAACTATGTCTCCTACATAATAGTGAGATTACATGGAAATTTAATGGAGATGTTTTAAGTCTTCTGCTTCTCAGATTTGTCTTCTACATGTGTCTTCAGAATGTATGTCCTTTCTTTTCTGAGACTGAAGTAAAACATAACTGAGAATTGTAAGCTTTCGAACCTAAATATTTCCACTGTTACGAGGGCAAATAAAACACTTATTTTTGGTATTTCTGTTAGCTTTATTTCTTTCTAAGCCTCATTTCCATCCAGTTTTTGTGGTATATCTCTCATCTTAGAAATTCAAACCAGAAGAACACTGAGCATTATTTTATCATCATGTAAAGATGTGTGTGTATTGTCATTTCTGTTGTTGTGTGTGTAGTGTGTGTTGTTTCCATGGAGCGAGACCATCTGGTTAAATGGTAAAACACTAGTCAGCAAAAACTGATCCAACAATTGGATTCATTAGAGCATCGACGCCACAGAGCATATCACAAGAGCCATGGTCATGCTGAGCAGGACTGGGAACTATGGCCTCCATATGACTGATAAACGAAGGAGGATGTCAGAACTGGGAGGCTGACCTCACTCTTATATAAACACAATGTGTCCTAACACAGCATTATAGAAAAACCCCATTATAAAAGCTTATGTTTGCCTGGACTTAATCCACATACTGCTCACAAACACATGTTCAAATATAGTCATTAATGTTTGACTTGCCTGACCCAAATCCATTTTTTGGCATTTCATTTGTAACAAGAGGAGCTTAGATTTTAGTAATAAAGACACGCAATTACGTAAGTCCCTTGTCATGTGTAGGTCAGCATTGAATCAGCACAGTTTATTCAGAATTTCTGTGCTAATTATGGTGGGAAATATTTAAATATGGTAAAACGTGTTAAATGAATCTGTACGCCACAACCAGTTATCATTAGCATGATCAAACTAGACAAAATATCTAATAAACAAACTAACGAGGGACACATTTAGAATTTTATGAATGGAAATGTGGAACTTTCTGGGGAATTCTGTGAGCTTCATAACTTCTGCTTTCAGAAGTCTAGACACTAAGTGCATATCTATATCTGTCACTATATGGAAACTAATATCAGACAGGCAACAAAGGCAGCATAACATCATATATGATGACCTAGAACAAATTTGAAGAGTGCTTTAAAGATAACCACATGACTATTTAGTGACTACAATACTTATACTTATACTGTATGAAAGCCAGATGATTATTTTAATATCTATATATTTTAAATAAAGTCCCACTTTGAGAAACAAACCCCCCAAATTTTGGGAAGTAGCAAATTCTGATATAAAGACAGAAGTGTGATATATAAAGAGACTGTGAAAAACAGTCACAAATGTTCGTCATTAGCAATCCTTGTGCAGTTTTTTCTCTTTCCCACCCCTCTGCTGGCAAGAAGGGTGGACTGGGTGGGTGGTACAGACACAAACACACACATATTCCATACTTTTTTTCTTTTGCAGGAAGTTTTACAAGCTACGTGATCTTCCGCCATTTTCTTCCTGGGTCACGCACACCAGAGACAAATTAATGAATGGGCAGAGACAGAGAGAAACAGAGAGAAAAAGAGTGTGTGTGAGAAAGAGACTATTTAAAAAACATTTATTTAACCTGATTACACTTGAGATATTTCTCACAACTCAGCAATATTCAGAGCATTAGATGCCCCCCACCCTCCAAGAGCCTCAATGGAAAATTGCCCTGATTTAACCTGCTGTTCTGTTCACACAACTCTTTTACATACATGTTTATCTGGATATTTAATGGGAACAGGTGTCACAGGTGCCACAGGTGTCTGTTTTGTTTTATAGACTAACCATAATACGAACCAACACTATAGAAAAAAACCTCTTCTTCAGATTTAGCTTTTGATTTGTGTTTAGCTATTCATTCAGATGAAGCAACATTTTAAGGACAATTGAAAAAAAAGAATATAACAAGTGTATAAAAATATAAATGTATAAACAAGTCGTGTGAACAAGAGTTTGCCCCCTTCTTGATAATTTAGTTTTTTGCATGTTTGTCACACTTCAGTGTTTCAGATCATCAAACAAATTTAAATCGTAGTCAGAGATAACACAAGTAAACACAAATTGCAGTTTTTAAATGAAGTTTGTTATTATTAAGGGAAAACAAAATCTAAGTGTTCATGACTCCACCATAAGAAAGAGACTGAGCAAAAATGGCCAGCATGGCAGAGCTCCGAGACGAAAACCACTGCTGAGCAAAAAGAACATAAAGGCTCGTCTAATTTTTGCCAGAAAACATCTTGATGATCTCCAAGACTTTTGGGAGACAAAAGTTGAACTTCTTGGAAGATGTGTGTTCCATTACATCTTGCATAAAAGTAACACCGCATATCAGAAAAAGAACATCATACCAACAGTAAAATATGGTGGTGGTAGTGTGATGGTCTAGAGCTGTTTTGCTGCTTCAGGGCCTGGAAGACTTGCTGTGATAAATGGAACCATGAATTCTGCTGTCTACCAAAAAATCCTAAAGGAGAATGTCCTGCCATCTGTTTGTGACCTCAAGCCGAAGCGAACTTGGTTTCTGCAGCAGGACAATGATCTAAAACACACCAGCAAGTCCACCTCTGAATGGCTGAAGAAAAACAAAATGAAGACTTTGCTGTGGCCTAGTCAAAGTTCTGACCTGAATCCTATTGAGATGCTGTGGCATAACGTTAAAAAGGCATGAAAACCCTGCGATGTGGCTGAATTACAACGATTCTGCAAAGACGAATGTGCCAAAATTCCTCCACAGCGCTGTAAAAGACTCATGGCAAGTTATTGCAAATGCTTGATTGCAGTTGTTGCTTCTAAGGGTGCCCTAACACTTTTTCACACAGGGCCATGTAGGTTTGGATTTTGTTTTTCATTTAAAAACTGCATTTTGTGTTTACTTGGGTTATCTTTGACAAATATTTAAATTTGTTTGATGATCTGAAACATTTAAGTGTGACAAACATGCAAAGAAATAAGACATCAGGAAGGGGGCAAACTATTTTTCACATACGGTATATATATATATAACTACAACAAAATAGCTATATAAACAATACTTCTACAGCATATATTGATCTTAGTTAATTTCTAAATTTACAAATAATTTAAAAAAAACTTGTGTTCATTCATATTAGTTAATGCTGACAAACAATGAACAGTTTTTTAAATAAAACTAATAAAAAGTATTTTTATTATTTAACATTAACTTTAACATTTAACAAAGATTGACAAATGCTATGAAAACGATTATATATTAGGTATATATTAAAGGTATCAGAATCACACCAACGGGGTTGAATCCGTGTGTGTGCGTGCGCGTGTGCGTACATAGGGTGGTACAGGCCATTGCCTGTGGTCAAGTCAAAATAAAAGCTGCCAGTGAGGGCTCTGCCCTTTGAGCACGCAGAGACGTGACTGAGCACATTCACAAGTTTCCCTCAGTTTTTTCACACAAACGTGCACACACCCCTCATTAACCGAGAAGACTTTTCAATATAGATGCAAGATATCCCTGCTGGAGCTTTCCACTTGCTTCTGTTGTGCTTTCCTGCACCACACAGGCTGTTTGAAGCCAGACCAGGCCATATTTAAAGAATAATAATTATTTTTATATTTAAAATAATCTATAGCCAATGGCAAATGAAATACCTTAGAGCTGAACATACCAAGAAAATTCACCAGAACTATTTAATTGCATATAAATTACTTTCCATGTCTTTTCAAGATTGCAATAATTCCTGCCCAAGAAATCACATTTTTTAAAAGCCCTAATGGTTTTCCATGACTGTTGGAAACCCTTTTCTTGTTAGTGTGCATTTTTAAGGGATTTGAGATTTCGCCTGAAGACCAGAGAGGCCTGAGAGAAAGAAGAGAGATGAAAAACACAAAGGTCTGTCTTGTGTCCATCATTTTAGCTGGTGTTCTGACTCACATGAAACATTCTGAAGCACAGAACAGATGTGGGATTTTGCAGAAATGTGTATGTGTGTTGTGCTATGCGTCAGATAGTCACTTCCCACACTACGATAATTCTTGGAAACGGCACATTAATACACGCACCCAGCAGTGGGAAGGTGTAACACAAGAGTCTGCCGACCTAATCGGATTAATCCCAATCTTTGCACACAGATGGCATTCCAATAGGATCTAAAAACCCATATAAAATCTCTTTAATATCTCAGTTGTTTCTCCTAGACAGCAATAAGATGAAATGAAGAGCAAATGGAGCCCTCCTGCTCGCTGATTTTTTAACTCCAAAATAGTAAAATCTTCAATCAAGTCACAGATTCATTCAATAATTTGCCTTATTTAAGAGATTATAGGAAAAATAAAGCGATAATTAAAAAGAACTGAAAACTCCATGCAGTCTCTAAGCTACAAAACAGCAACTTCCAAGCAATACAATATTAAATTATGCTAAGGAATATGACAGTTTAAGACTACTAAAATGATTCGCCCACATTCAATCAACAAAAACCCAATAAAGCACTTTTTCCATGAACTTTATTCCCAATCATATTATGTCTGATTGCTTCCTCTATATACTGTAATACACACACAGATTTGAAATGACACGTGAATCACTATCCCTGCATATATTGCTTCCTTCTGTGTCAATGTTTGATGGTGATGACTTTAACCTCTGTGAAGAAGTGGTATGAGTCTTTTCCCCCCTCTCGACCAATGCCAGAGTTTTTCATGCCACCGAATGGAAGATTTAAATCTCTGACCAGCCAGCAGTTGGTCCACACCAAGCCAGCCTGCAGTTTCCTAGCAACCCGGTGAACACGCCCCACATCTCGGGACCACACCGTGGCGGATAACCCGTAGCGTACGCCGTTGGCCCGTGATATTACTTCCTCCTCTTTGTCGAAGGGTGTCACACAGGTTACGGGTCCGAAAATCTCTTCCTGCATCAACGCGGAGGAGTCTTTCACTCCAGAGATGACGGTGGGCAACATGAAATAGCCACCCGCATTACGCTGTGGAAGGCTAAGGTTGTCCACACTCTCCCCACAATGCACCTGCGCACCTTCTGTTAGTGCCAAAGCAACATACCTTTTAACCTGTAGGAGTTAGCAGGCAATTTAGATGTTTTAAAAGCATGTATCTGCTTGTAAACCTAGAAATATGATTTTATATAAACATAAACAAAGAGAGTGAGAGACAGAGAGAGAGAGGAGATAGATAAAGACTTTCGACTTTCTAATCCCCACAGACACATTTAAAATTGAAAACACTGCATGCTATATCAACAGAAACATGTCGGTGATTATCATCTAACCTTCTGTAGATGCTCTTTGCTGATGAGCGCTCCATTGTCGTTGGAGGGGTCAGAGGGCACTCCTGTTTTCCACTGACGAGCCGCCTCCACGAAACGAGCGAGGAATTCTGGGTAAATACTCCGCTCAACGAAGATTCTGGAGGTACACAGACAGATCTCTCCCTGGGACAAAAGAGGAAAAGATGCAAATAGGTTCTTAAGTAAATCTCACAATTATCATTGGGCTGTGTAAAATAATTAAATCTGGACACTATAAATATTAGCACAGCGATGATGTGCTTGTGTGAAGGCCTGAGCGAGAGAAAAAGATAAAGAGAGAGAACACAATGTACAAAGCCTTATTCTGAGCACCACAGTGTGGCAGAAAATGGAATTACATAGTGTTTTCCCATTAAAAAAGGTTTGAGACTGGCCTATAATAAACATTTCCCAATTATTCTAATAGATTGCATGTTTAATTAAGCAAATAGGGTCAGGTTATCATCAGTGTTGTTACGGTTAACTAAAACGGAGCTTGCTAAATGAAATAATGCTGAAAGACAATATTATAAATATTTGATTTTTAAAAAAAAGTAACTTAAAAAAAAAAAGAAATGTTAAAAACTTAAATTTAAAATTAACACTGAAAATGTAAATGACAGGCAATTAAAAATATTAATAAATACTATAATAGCGCAAATAATACTAAAATAACACTGTCTGTATTATATTACATTAAACTATATTGAAAAGTCCCATTTTACACCCAGAACTCATACTGTAGAGAAACATTTTGAGAAGTATGGTAGTACAGTTTGTTATGTCTACACACTAAGTATGGTAGTATGTTATTGGTTTAAACCTAATGCCAATACAGACACCAGCATGATTTTGATTGTATGAGCTCAGTAATGGCATAATTATTCTTCCAACAGAAGCATTAGTGTAACTGACAAAGCTAAATGAAAATATAACCTGATTGGTCAAGCTGTGCATGAGCTCACCTGATTGGAGAAGCTGGACCGTACAGTAGTGCCGATGCATTGGTCCATGTCAGCATCAGCAAATATAATAGCAGGGTTTTTGCCACCAAGCTCCAATGAAAGCCTCTTACAATACGGCGCACTACGTTCTGTTATCAGTCTTGCAGTAGCTGTGCTCCCCGTAAATGAGATCAACGGCACATCAGGGTGAGATACTAATGCATCTCCAGCGCGTGGGCCCGTACCAAAGACAACGTTGATCACACCGGGTGGAAAGCCTAGAAGACACGCATATGTATTGCATAGAAACATTCACTCAATTCACGTCATGTAAAATGCAGGCTTGAAATAAGAGAAAAATAAAACTACCTATGTGCCCTGAGAAGACCTAATCTCAGATACACACACAAATCCCTCACCAGCTTCCTCCAACAGCTGACACATCATCCAGGCAGTGACTGAAGTCATTTCACTAGGTTTCGCAACCACAGTGTTGCCTGCAGCAACAGCCGGAGCAATCTTCCAGGTCAGGAGATACAGTGGCAGGTTCCATGGGCTAATAAGACCAGCTATAGACAAGGAATTTATCATTCATAACCCTTCAGAAAGAGAGTGATTTATGATAGAGAGTACCGTAATAGTACTGTACGTATAGAGACACATACCCACTCCTACAGGACAGCGTACTGTGTAGTTGAGACAACCCATGTGATCCATCTGACTGCAGTCATTTGTGTGATGCAGGACAGACGACGCAAAAAAACGGAAGTTGTAAGCTGATCGTGGAATATCCACATTTCGGGCAAAAGTTATAGTCTTCCCTGGAAAAAAGGAGAATGAGTCCATTCATTGCTTTAAAAGCCCAATAAAGAACTGGATAAAACCAAATTGAATTGTTCAGCGACACGAAGTAACAAACTGATATATTGTCCAAATCATTTTTTTTATTATGTTTTTGCAAATACTGTTAGATATACAATCTAATATTTGTAACAGTCTTTTAGACAGACAGTGAGATAGAATAACAGATAGAGAGATAGAACAACAGATTGACTGACAGTCAATGTAAAACATTTAAAAAGTCTTACCAACCCCACATTTTATATCTGTCTATCTATATTATACACACACACACATATATATACACATTCTATTGGCTACTGGCAAAACATATCTGTTGACCACTAGAACTTGAGTTCTGTCTGCTTTTGGTCTACTGTCACTGTGCAGTAGTAAGTCCTTTGAATTTCTTTAGTCTAACCTGTTTAGTATGTACTGAACTATGATGCTGTATGGTGTTTCTAGTGTTTTACCCTGGTCTTTAGACTCAGCCTGGGCAAACTCCTCCAGTCGAGCCTCTATCAGGTCTGCCAGTTTATTCAGTACTTTGGATCTCTCTGCTGGGCTCTTAGCCGACCAATCAGGAAAGGCCTCTTTGGCTGCACTGACTGCAGCATCCACCTACGACCAATGGGAAGAGAGTTAACTTACTTGTGTTTGCTTGTACTCACTTGTCACTTGGCCAACCAATATATTTCACAACTGAGTCTTGCACTGTTGAAATGTCTTGCTTTGTTTTGGCCATTGTTTGAATGTGGTGATAAAAAAAGGTAAGCAAGGCCAACTTTTGGGTATCTATATGTTTAAGAGCATGATCGTAAAATGATCCATGGAACAGAACTAGCTTATGGTGTGAGGTCTAGCTTGTTTGGCTTAATCATTAGACACTGGACCTTGAGCGTTACCCAATTTTTTTATTACCAAAGTGTTTACAGCAAGAAATGTATGAGACTAAAGGTTCATCACCCTGACTCAGCAAGCATAATTACTCTGAACGTACTTGGAATTTGTGTTTTCAGCCAAATAATGGTCCCAGTAGTTAAATATTTTTTAAAGGTAAAACAACACTCTTTTTTTTTACACTAGAAAAAAATGTTCAACTAGTGAAATATGCTTGCAGATGAATGTTCAAGACTGTATATATATAGCACCACAAAGCAAAGTTGATCATGCACAAGTGACTGATCTGAGAATAAAAGAAATATCAGGAAAATCCTTACCTCGTCAGATCCACTGTCTGGAATTTTGCAATAAATCTCTCCCGTTGATGGGTTGAAAGAGTCTATTAGCTTGGAACATGGTACAAACTTCCCACTGATATAGTTTTCCAGCACTAGATATTTCATATCTTTTGACATTGCAGAAAAATCAGAAGAAAAATCAGCTTTGCAAACAAAAGGATCCGAGACGTTTGTGCACCAGTCAGCATACAGGCGTTTTTACAGTAGGGGTTCAATCTTCAACTGGCTGGAAGGAGCTGCCAGTGACTGGTCACGTGACCTGTCACTTGCTGGTGGCAGCTGCCAGTCTCAACTGGCAGGTAATGTGACCTGTCAGTGGCAGCTGCCAGTCTCAACTGGAAGGTAATGTGACCTGTCAGTGGCAGCTGCCAGTCTCAACTGGAAGGTAATGTGACCAGTCACTGGCTGGTGACGGCTGTCAGTCTGTCTAGGTTAGTAATTCAAGGAAACATTGACTTTTGTCAGATTTTTTTCTTTTGATTTTCGCCCTCTGTAGCTCTGGAAATTACATTAATTTATGCCCATGCATATTGTCAAATTACTCATTATGTTCTTAAACATAATTAGTATTTTTCAGAATTTGATCATTATTATTAGTATGAGTGTAGGCTACTCTTAAGGACCTATTCTTTCATATCGTGGCTGTTTTAAGGGAGTTTGTGCGAAATAAAGCGCTTAAAAGACTGTGGTTATAACTGGAAGCTTATTCACGCTTCGCCGACGCCTCATCCAGTCAGTGGCTGATGAGCACCGAGTGCAACGCGTTTTCTATTGCTCTCTCTACAACGACATATATTGTTTTATGATTATGAGTGTACTCTTAAGGACCTATTCTTTCATATCGTGGCTGTTTTAAGGGAGTTTGTGCGAAATAAAGCGCTTAAAAGACTGTGGTTATAACTGGAAGCTTATTAACGCTTCGCCGACGCCTCATCCAGTCAGTGGCAGATGAGCACCGAGTGCAGCGCGTTTTCTATTGCTTTCGCTGGGAACAAATGTGTTGCGTCTCATTCCAAGGATATTTTTGTCATTTGTATGGATACTACTACGAACCAACTTACTTATGTCTGCAATTTAGTATGTAATGACATTTGTTGTGTCATAATGTAGATCAAGAAACATAGTCTATTACAACGTTAATTAATACCAATAACATAGTCCTTCTCATTGCCTTGAGTATGTTCAGTAACAACAGGACAAAGTGCAGCAATGCTTTTTTTTAATAAATTTCCAAAGACTATTTACAAAATAAAATATGAATAAAAAACTTTTTACAAAAAACTAATGTTTATAACTATATATATATATATATATAAAACTATATATATATATAATGTGTGTATACATATATATATATATATATATACACGTTTTTTGTAAAAAGTTTTTTATTCATATTTTATTTTGTAAATAGTCTTTGGAAATTTATTTAAAAAAAAGCATTGCTGCACTTTGTCCTGTTGTTACTGAACATACTCAAGGCAATGAGAAGGACTATGTTATTGGTATTAATTAACGTTGTAATAGACTATGTTTCTTGATCTACATTATGACACAACAAATGTCATTACATACTAAATTGCAGACATAAGTAAGTTGGTTCGTAGTAGTATCCATACAAATGACAAAAATATCCTTGGAATGAGACGCAACATTTGTTCCCAGCGAAAGCAATAGAAAACGCGCTGCACTCGGTGCTCATCTGCCACTGACTGGATGAGGCGTCGGCGAAGCGTTAATAAGCTTCCAGTTATAACCACAGTCTTTTAAGCGCTTTATTTCGCACAAACTCCCTTAAAACAGCCACGATATGAAAGAATAGGTCCTTAAGAGTACACTCATAATCATAAAACAATATATGTCGTTGTAGAGAGAGCAATAGAAAACGCGTTGCACTCGGTGCTCATCAGCCACTGACTGGAGGACGCGTCAGCGAAGCGTAGATAAGCTTCCACATTAACTGCCAGGTTGAGACTGGCAGCTGCCACCAGCAAGTGACAGGTCATGTGACCAGTCACTGGCAGCTCCTTCCAGCCAGTTGAAGATTGAACCCCCACTCCGTTTTTAAGAAATGACCTATAGTCCCATATCGAGACAGAAACCCTAAATACTAAAAGACATTAGTTGTTCTGCCAGCTCTGAGGAAATTATAAAAGTGGACCGTTTATATAATTAAAATAATATAGCAACCACAAAGCATTTAGCTCTTTTATAATAGAAATTAACCATTTTTAAATTGTTAGTACATACTTGTATTTTAAGTGGCCTATTTTAAACAGAAACCAAAAGAAACATTTAAAGATTTAAAAAATCTGAAAGACAGGCCACATTTCTACAAAGATGGCTAGTGGAAGTCTGCCATCTCATTACTTTACTGAAGATGCCGTGCAGTCGGGAAATCCAATCACACTTAATTTCACACTCACTTTATTTGACTGAATGTTTTCAATGCAACACTAGGCTGCAATTTCTTGAGATAAGCTCTCATTGAGTTCATCTTCAGGGAGAGGAATAAAAGTGTCTCTTGTGGGGTATTTATCCATTTGAAGTTTAGAACTAGATATTATACCAATCAAGAACAGGGATCTTAGAAACCTTCTAGAATATTTATTTTCTTTTTTTAGCTTGCCAAAGTAAAATAGTTGAACTTCTGTATCCCATTCTTCTACCTTCAAGAATGGCAGCACAACTGAAAGGTTCGAGCTGTGACTCTCTACTGTACAGAATTTTTTCACTTGCCAAAATTAGAACCAAGGGCAAAAAAGGTCATGCAAAAGTAACGAAACACATTCCTTTCCCTAAAAAGTAACTAGCGCAATTGCTTTTTTAAGAACACAACACTGTATTACATATGCACGTTTGTGTACTATATATATATTCCACATCAAAGTGAGAAAAATGAATGGATGTTTGATTCAAGAAAAATATTTAAAATCACCATCCTGAGAAAAATAACATCTATAAGGGGAATTAAAAAAAAGGACAACTCTTATTAGAGTGAAAATAATATTTTTGGCAGTGATGCAAAAAATGTAAAGATGGAAAAGATGATTTAAACAGAGTATCAAAGAGAACGACGAGTTGAAATTAGAGAATGTGTCAAAAATGTTCTTTGTAGGCAATTCAGAAAACACTTTAATGTCTAAAAGACTCTTGGTTGTATTTCTCTCCAACCAAAAGCAGAGACACATCAATGCATCATCATCTTTGAGTCTACAAGCTGCATTCAGAAGACTTTTGATTATCAGGCTGTGAAGTGGAAAAATACAGCACCGCATTCTATTAGTATTTGAGCAAATATAATGAGCATTTTTTGGAGTAAGTGGACAATTACTTGATCTACATAGAGTAAAACATAGATTATACAGCAAAGGCAAAGTGGATTAATAAAAAAATGAAAGCATCGGGATTGATCAGACCAAAGCTGCTAAAACCTCAATCAAGAATGAACGTGTCCAGAGAAAATACTTTTGTGACTTTTAAGCAGGGTCACAAAGCCAATAAGCACTTTCCAAAAGAGCCCAATAATACACAAACTCAAGTTTTCCACAGTGATCAATATTTTTTATTTTTCCGATGAAGAAGCTTTCCCTGGATTGAACACCTTCAGCTTTGATACAACCAAAAAATGTTCTTTAAATTAAAACCCCTTAATAAACAAGTCAAACACAGATGAATAAGAGTCCATTAGGTCCTGAAAGTGATTACTGGTTGATTCCAGAAACCGGATGAGTTTCTCCCCATTCATGACAGATCCCTTTGTCCACTGGTTCTCAATCCTTCCATTTTCTCGTCACAGACCCATTAATGATCAGGCAAAGACTGAGTAGCAGCAATGGAAGAGCAGGTTTCATTCACACCATCTCGCTCATATGACAAACCGATCGAGGATAAGGGAAGCCAGCTGTTCTGTTTATTCTCTTCTACTTCCCCTTTAACAAGTGTACATATTCTTAATCAATCAGAATAACTAAGCTTAAAAACCATTGATTTGAACCAAACCTAAATGTCCATTAGGTGCTGCCATATTAATCAAAAATAATGCCATTTACAATAATCTAAATAAAATATCACATAAAAGAAAATTAGTTCGGTTTGTTACGACTCAATGAATGGAAGCAAATTACAGGTACATTTTTTTGTCTGATCCTGTGTGTTATTAGGAGGGTTTGAGTTGAAACTTAGGATGAATTATTAGTTAAGTTGTATTAAGGCATTCTTTCTTTTACACGCACATTCGCGCTCACTCTAGGGCCTTTAGGCAGGTGAAATGTGAAAAAAACTGTAGTTAGATTCACTGTCAGGTCGCCTGGTGGGCATCTGTGTGTATTCAATTTGTGTGTTTGTGATCACTCTGAAGGGAAACTGCACTTCTCTCCATTCTCCAGAGTTATTTTGGAGGATCCAGTTCCATCTGGTTCTTACTCTTTGATCTAGAATGGTATAAACATCAGCATTAACAAGTATCCCGATCTTTTGAGGCAATACCAGAAAATGCTGATGAATACAAGACAAAACTTTTCATAAAAAACGGGTGAGAATGTGCTCAGTGAGAAGAGGTGGACATGTGCTGCATTTTACCTCTGTGACGACTCCAGCAGCAATGGTTGATCCCACATATCTCAGCATGAACCGCCCCAGTTCTTTATAATCCTTATAGAGCTCCAGAGCCACAGGCTAATGAATCATCAGT
Organism: Rhodeus uyekii; assembly: GCA_037043235.1. Classification (NCBI taxonomy): domain Eukaryota; kingdom Metazoa; phylum Chordata; class Actinopteri; order Cypriniformes; family Acheilognathidae; genus Rhodeus; species Rhodeus uyekii. Next base: position 2,713,075 of record JAWRVZ010000027.1, read on the forward strand.
GAAAACACCATTCTGAAGCATCATTAAAGGAACAGTTGATAGATGGTATTAAAATGTAAATAATCCTTGCTTGAGCAATGCCCATCACAGACTTATTTTAATATTGCTGATATTATTAATTCTCAAATATTAATAAATACTAATATAGCTTTTTATGTTCAGTTTTAATTTAGTAGTTTTAAGTGCTTGTGTCATTATTATATTTCTATTTATCTTTTATTTTATTTCAGCTTTAGCTTTATTAATTTTAGTACTGAAACTTCAAATTGTTTCAGTTAATTGCCAAAGCAACATTTCTAATTCAACATTTCTAATTAAGTTTTTTATTTACTATTTATATTTTATTTACTAATAATATTTTGATTATATATAATATATATTATAGGAATATATTTTATTTTTTTACAATATTACACTTGGTATATAGAATATGACACTTTATGAATGTTATATAGAAATAAACTGAACATGAGTTTCATAAATTATCTTTTTTTATGTTTAATTTTATATATATATATATATATATATATATATATATATATATTTATTTATTTATTTATTTATTTTTCTTCTCTCATATCATCCATCCACTTACTTTGGTTTCTTCTTGAGAACTTCTCCACTGCTCTTGTGTAATATACTGACTAACTTCCTAATAGTGGCCGGCTCGCTTACGGTCTGATAATGCAACAGCACCTGACAATCAAGCACAAAATACAAGAAAAAGTTGGCAAATGCACTTGTACATCCCACATAAAAACACAAAGAGATGTTTATATACTACAAATCTAAACGCAGAGAGAGTGTTTTCTCACAGGGAAGCCTTGCGTGATGGGAAGCTCTATATTAAATAGGAGAATTCTGGCTCTGAATCTTGTGCAGGCTCTGATGGGCTCTCTGGGATCACAGAATATACATCCAACGCTAGAAGAAGAAAAACCATTATAAATAATCATATAGAACCAAAAGTGCTCAGAGAAAGTTTTCTAATCAAGTATTATGTAATCAGGATTACATGATCAAAATATTATATAACCACAATATTAAAGTATACTCTAAGGAAGGGAATGTTTTCAATATCCTGTGAATGTTTCATTCCACTCACTTTATTTTGATTATATCCATGCCCGTTACAGTTAGATTGACATGATCACCGGCAGCTGCCCAGTCTAATGGTTCATCATGAAGAGTGATTCCTAGAGAGAGACGACGAGCATTTTAAGGATGCATCAATTTAAATAAAACAAATAAATAAATGCCAATTAGGGCTTGGCAATGACACTGAAGACATGTGGTCCTTCAGAAATCATTCTAATATGCTGACTTGGTTCTCAAGAAGCATTCTTATAATATAAAGATAATTATCTGATGCAACGGAGTTCAAAAGAACAGCATTTTAATGAAATAGAAATATTTTGTAACAATATAAATGTCTTCACTGTCACTTTTGATTGAGTCCTCACTGAATAAAATTTTTTTTATGATTATTTAAATATCATAACATTTTTTTTTAAGTTTAAGATCTTTATTCTTTGGCTAACTAACACTGGAACACCAACCGGATAACGCTTCATACACATAACAAGAGCTTAATATTGATCGAAATTTGTTCAAAATAAGGAGGTATTAATTAGGTTAATGATTGAACTATTCGTTGATCATTGAGCTACAACCATTGAACTATTTCAATGATTATAACATTGTAACCAGGTCACGGGACTGGGAAAAAAGCTCTAAAACAAGTGTAAAGCAGTGTTAACCAGTAATGGAATTCAGAGAGTGAACAGGCCTTTATGAAAACACCAGAAGAGGGTGCTGTTGCCTATTCATCTAGTGTAATGCATGTTACAAAGTTGACAAAGCTGTTGTGTGTTTACCTTTAACAGTGCAGGTTTCGTTAGGAGGCATGGCCAGCATTTTGTCTCCTGTTTGAATGTAGCCAGCCTCGACCTTCCCCGTCACACAGAATCCAGAGCCCTGATCTGAAAACAGTGACATTTTTTTCTGTTCAAAGGTTCTCAAACTTTTTGTTTGGTCATGTCCCCTTTAAAACCCTTCAAAAAAATAAAAACCACCATTCACAATAGCAGTTTAAGAAGTAATTTCTATGTGGGGCTTGTTCAGATGGTGATAAATGAACGGTCTGAAGAATGACTCAGTATAACTGGTGTTCGGTGCTGCTATTCACGCATATTAGTGCATTCAGATTTTGTGCATTTTGCTTTTGTTGTTTCCCATGCTGACCTTTGAAGACGTCTGAGACACAAAGCCTGAACGGCTTCTCCACTGACCTCTGGGGAGGTTTAAACGCATCTGCAAACAGACAGAAGGAGAGAGAGAGAGAGATGAGGAAAGATGCAGCAGACTAAAGATTTTCTGTTTGCCTCATCAACCTTTCATGAGTCAAAGCAAAACTGCTGAGGATTCTCACAGCTCAGCCACCAATCAGATCAGCATTATGACACAAGAGCTTCTGTGAAAACACTCTACATTCTTACACAGTCACCCGTGAACACATAAGTGGCCATTCAAACTTTTAAACAAGCCACCACAGATTTGAGATTTTTGAACTGTAATGCACCCTGCCACACAATGTTCAGGAAGATGATTGAGGAGCAAGATGAAGAATTCAAAGTGTTGGCCTGGCTTCCAAATTCCCCAGATCTCAATCCATTTGAACATCTGTGGGATGTGCTAGACCAGGAAATTTAATCCACAACGGATCCACCTCGCAACCTACAACTAACCCTGCTGCTAACGTCTTGTGCCAGACACCACAGGATATTTTCAGGGGTCTTGTAGAGTCCATATCTCAGCGTGTCCGTGCTGTTTAGCCAGCACATGGAGGACCAACAGCATTTTAGACCGGTGGTCATACTGTTTTAATACAAATATTATAGGTACATGATGTCTTTGCTTGAATACACTCCAAAGCACAATACACAAAACATACAAATAAAAATGCACAAATGTGTCCACATAAACACACACACACACACACACACACCTATCTGTTCCAGTAGGCATGGTCCAGTGTACCAGGCTGTAAGGTCTGCTACTTTGCTCCTAGTGGTGAGATTTTCCCCTGATAGGCCACTGGTAGGGATGTAATACACATCCGAATCCTGCAATGACAAGCACATTTGTAACACATGACCACATCAACTTGCAGGTTTAAATAAGCCATGAAATTTTGCTTTACATGTCAAAAACCATTTAATAACCCATGGTTTTACATGCAGTACAACACGTATCATTACAGTTAACTGCAAAAGCATCTAATGCGTTCTAAAATGTAATAAAGATACGGTGCTACGCTAAAATACACAAGATATCCACAAGTGTCTCCACTGCACTAAGGTGGGTGCGAACATTTTCAGCAAATAGTGATTTTAATTTTGGTTTGTTCCTCACACAACACTATGGATTAACTTTTGTGCTAGTCAAACAAATGATCAATTACTTTTATGTTTAAATGATTTTGTCAAATTTCCTGAAAGATTTACAGTATGAATGTTGCTGAACACAGATTATCCCAGCTTGGATTTTGTTGGTTGACATTCCAAAGCCATTCGTCTTTAAAATGCATATTTTATATGCAAGGATGAGTGAAAAATGAACTAATTTTACATTTTCTATAAACTACTCTTTGAAAAATGTTCATATTTATGTTTATAAGAGAGGACTATTTCATTGTAATAATGAAACATGGGCTACGGAAGAGAAACTGCAGGCCTCAACTTTTTACTAGTTTCAGCTTTGCTCAACATATTTTCAAGAAAGTCTAGTTTCTAAAATGAGTGCAATTTGCTTTTTTTGCAAATGAGTGTTTCCTAAAATAATTTTTAAATGTAAATCTTCAAAACATACAAATGCACTAAATAAAATAAAAATGTAAAAACATTAATAAATACATATTACAATAAGCACAAAATCAAATAACTATTGTACATGTATTTGTACATGGAATTATTTGACACAAAGATAGATCCTTAGTTATCCATCAGTTAATCGTGGGGAGTCTGATGGCAATATTTTAAATATTAAAAAATATTTGTATTTTTGTGTATATAGTTCTACAATGAAAGTATATCAACGTTGCGGGTGGGCCACGTGTCATATTAGGTGCTCTAAGTGAAATAAGTCAGAACCACTACCGACAGTAGTATTTACATTTAAAAATTCATTTAGGAAACTCATGTCTGCAAAAATAGCTAATTGCACTCATAACATTTTAGAAACTAGACATTCTTGAAATAAGTTGAGTAAAGCCGAAACTAGTAAAAAGTTATCAGCCTGCAGTCAGTTTCTCTTTAATAGCCCATATTTCATTATTACAATGAAATAATCTACTCTTTTATAAACTTAAACAATATAAAAAGTTCATACAAAATGTAACTCATTATTCACTCATTCCCACATGTAAATTATGTTTATTAATGATGGCTTTGGAACGTCAAGAAGATGAGTAAAACAAAGCTCCATCCAAAATACATAATCTATATTTTTCAACATATTAAAAATTGCCATTTTATTACTAAAACTTTGAATTATTTTTTTGAAAAAAAAAAACATGTTAACAAAAGTAATTTATCATTTATATGACTAGCGCAAACTTTTTTCGATAGCGTTGTAACAAATCAAAAAATTAAAATCAATATTTGCTGTTGATTATTTGCTAATCAATAATTACCTACCTTAGTGCTTAGTTATCATTTATATAATCTCAATACTTACATATTATAATAGATTATATATTTGTGCTTGATATGGCATATCAAAGTGCACTGCAAAAAGGTTTGATGTCAAATGTCACTGGTTCTGCCATCTTTTTAATAATGTTTGATGATTTTCAAAGATTTGACCCGTCTGCTTCGTAATCTTAATAAAACAGCACACCAGACATTTTACTAAACGTATTCCTTTGAGTTCCAAAAAAAACATTAAAACATTACTTTTCTTCCTTCTTTCATATGTATTTGTAGCAGATAAATATGGAGCATCAACAGAAAACTCAACTAAATGAAAGTAACAAAACCAACCAGGGGAAAATTACCAAAGTACAAAAAGCACAGGGTAAAAATATATAAACATCCTTCATGTGCACAGACTGCATTACCTTAAAACCAGCCTGCTTCAGAAAGTGACCAAGCTTAGAGATGATTTCCTGGAACCTCTCCTGCTGCCAGTTAACCTGCAAACACCCACATACACACACCATGATGTGAAGAGCACAAGTGGTGGGAGAGGAATTAAAGCGGAGTTCACAGACATAAATAAAATCATGATTGACATTGGCGTGGTTACTGTACGCTCTTGTGGTCCCCATGGTTACCCACCTGGTCCATCTTGTTGACAGCCACAGCAAGCTGCGTGACTCCAAGGGATCGAACCAGTAGGCCGTGCTCACGGGTCTGCCCCCCTGCCTCAAACCCAGCCTCAAACTCCCCACGGCTGGCATCTACAACCAAGACCGCCACATCTGCCTGCAAACACACACACACACATATTCCATCTCATACGCTCTGCAACCAGAACAACCACCACTAATAACATTGCTAACACAACCAAACATTACAGAAACGTGCACAAACACTTCTTACACTTTAAAGTCCAAAAGAAATGCCGCTAAAACCACAATTCCGATTGGTCAGTCACAACTTTCAAGATGTGTTATTCAAAATAAAAACAGTCATAAATAGCAAGGCAGAACAACATAACGCCCATCTGTGTATATACAATATAACATACAAACGTAGCTGCTCCCATCCCACTTGTCTATAACATTTATCAACCACAGTGAAAATGCAATTGCATGACTTCTGTTATAATACTACTGTAATATCATTGCTGTGTTCATCTTCTTGCTAGGACGATGGTTTTCAACAATGTAATAGATTAAGAGAAAACAAACAGGTCAAATCTCAAATCAATATCTCTTGTCCCCATAATTACTTATGTGGTTAAAAAGCTGTGTAATAAGTGGTGTTCATCAACCCTTAAATATTCATCTAGTTTAGACTTGTTTAGTCGTCTTGGTTAAAAGCCACTTACAACATCCAGCCAGCTGTTATCGCGAAATAAACCCCTTATATAACAGTCCATCAAAAAGGGTGATATAGAAGACATGTCAGGGTTTGTTCTGCAATAACGACTGCCTGGATGTCCATTACCCTATACACACACACATATTATATATATATATATATATATATATATATATATATATATATATATATATATATATATATATATATATATATATACACACTTAGTACTGTGTAAAAGTCTTAGGCCACCATTCGATTTGCTGTTTTATCAATTCTATAATGACTAAATATAATTATTTCTATCTCTTTACTAAAATACAACCAGAAAATACAGGAAATTTGTATGATGCATTTAAAAGGCTATTATTTAGTGTAACCTTCCCTTATGCTCTTGTGAACCTAAATGCAATGGAACCCTAATTAATATCATTGCTAACACCTATTTGCCCTACTATTCCATGCTAAAATTACTGCTGTGAAAAGCTCTATTACACCAGATTTGTGCAAGACATGCTTGAGCATTACATGTTGTTAGCAAGCTTCAATCATGCTTGCTAAGAAGTCCAACTTTCAATCATATCATTCCATTCCATTCAAAATGCCAAAGATCACAGAATTCGACAGACATAAAATAATAATTTTGTTGTCCTGGATTAGGGCTACCGTATATTTCTGCCAGTGGTGTTGGTGATATTGTCCGAAATGATGGAATGGCAGGTTTTAATTCATCATACTACCTGATTGGGAATGCTTTTTTGATTTTTTAACATGACGATCCCAAGCACACTGCTAATGCAGTGAAATCCTAGAGAACAAAACAGCTGATAAAACACTGACAGTCATGGACTGGCCTAAACAAATTACAGATCTGAATAATATGTTCTGAAAAAAATAAATGCTTTTTTATTTCCTGTATCTTCTGATGTGTCTTAAGTGCCAGTCACACAGCGAAAACGCATGAATCACGCACAAATTACGTACATCTGTGCGGAGCGTGGGTCGTATGCGTATTTCGTCGGTGGAACGAAGGTGGACCATCAGTGATTGTAAGTGGATGTGCGTGATTTTGAGTTTTGAACGGTTCAACATTTTTCTGACGCACATTATACATGAGTCGGCGTGCGTAGTTTATACGTCGAGTATGCGTTACCGTCGGCCGTCGACCGCCGGCCGTCAGTGCTTATGCGTCAGAACTGGTTCGAAACCACGCACGTCCATCGACGCCCCACCTTCATATCACTCATGAACCACGCATCAACGGCGCACGTATCACGTTCATTCCACTGACAATGTGGATTCTGAAAGTGCTTGTTCGTTGTTTGGACGCGCTCCGTCAGTGATTCATGCGTTGGACGTGCGTCGAATGTTCGTGGAATACTTTAGTCAATTTCTCGACGCACAAGCACACACAAACCCAATCTATGCGTGTTTTGTGAGTGATTCGTGCGTCATCGGCTGTGTGACTGGCCCTTTAAAGAAGTTATAAATATGAATGGCCATAAAATTTTTCCTAAAACAACAAAGCTGGTGGTGGCCTACGACTTTTGCAAAGTACTCTATATCTATATACACTGTGTGAACAATTATTAGGCAAGTGATTATTTTGACCATATCATCATTTTATCCATAATTTCCAACTCCAAGCTGTATAAACTTGAATGCTTATTGGATATAATGCATAAGTGATGTGTATTTGTGTAATGAGGGAGGGTGTGGCCTAAGGAGATCAACACCCTGTATCAAGGTGTGCAGAATTATTAGGCAGATTCTTCTCTTCAGGAAAAATGGGCCAAAAAAGAGATTTAACGGACTCTGAAAAGTCCAAAATTGTCAAAAGTCTTTCAGAGGGATGCAGCACTCTTGAAATACCTTAGATTTTGGGGCGTGAACACAGAACTATCAAACATTTTCTTGCAAATAGTCAACAGGGTCGCAAGAAACGCGTCAAGACGAAAATACGCAACTTAATCAGCAAATGTTTGAGAAGAATCAAACATGAGGCTGCCAGGAACCCATTATCCTCCAGTGCTCCCATATTCCACAACTGCAACCTACCTGGAGTGTCAAGAAGAATGAGATGTTCAGTTCTCAGAGACATGGCCAAGGGAATAAAGGTTGAAACCTGACCACCTCTGAACAAGACAAATAAGTTGAAACGTCAAGAATGGGCCAAGAAATATCTGAAGACAGTTTTTCAAAGGTTTTGTGGACTGATGAGATGAGAGTGACTCTTGACGGAGCAGATGGATGGGCCAGTGGTCCATCATCAGTGATCACTAACGGACACAGAGCTCCACTTCGACTCAGGCAGCAAGGTGGAGGTGGGCTACTGGTATGGGCAGATATTATTAAAGATCAGCAAGTTGGACCTTTTTTCGAGTTGAAAATGGACTCAAAATAAACTCTCAGACCTACTGGCAATATTAAGAAGACACTTTCTTCAAGCAGTGGTACAGGAAAAAGTCTGCATCTTTCAAGAAGACTGTGATTTTTATGCAAGACAACTCTCCATCACATGCATCAAAGTACTCCATTGCTTGGCTGGCCAGTAAAGACCTTAAAGATGGAAAAAACTAATGACATGGCCCACTTCTTCACCTGACTTGAACCCTATTGAGAACTTTTGGGGCCTTCTTAAGCAGGAAATTTACAGTGAAGGTAAACCGTACACCTCTCTGAACAGTGTCTGGGAGGCTGTGGTTGCGGCTGCACAAAAAGCTGATTCTGACCAGATGAATTAACTGACTGACTGATTGTCTGAATGGAAGGGTTATGACTGTTATCGAAAAGAAGGGTGAGGTTTTTTGTGTGTGGAAATTTCAGAAGTGTTTATTTGTAAATTGAGTTTGTGTATTATTCTCACTTTAACAGGTGAAAATAAACAAGTGAGATGGGAAAATCTTAGTTTTTCATCTAGTTGCATAATAATTCTGCACACTAATAGTTGCCTAATAACGGTGTACATCTAGATATTCTCTTAAGAAAGCCAAAACTTCACTTTTACTACTTAAATGTTAACATTTGAGGGTTTGTTAACATTTTGGATTGACCAAGAGCACTGTAGTTGTACAATAACAAAAGTAATCCTCAAAAATACAACTTGCCTAATAATTATGCACACGGTATATATATATATATATATATATATATATATACACACATATACACACACACGTTTCATTTAAAACATCAGAGATCACCTAGCCGCGATATTGCTTTGTCATGTCAATGTCTGACATCATACAGAAATAGCCTAGACCCAATACACACCCACTCGCAATACACACACACCCACTTGCCCCCAAAAACCCTTTCTCAGCAGACTGACAGGAGGAAATGAGTAAATCCGGCCTGTAGAATGTGACTAATTTCATTCAATGCACTTGTAAGAATCAGCCAAATCCAAACACACACACTCATATACAGAGTACTAGTGGTGGTGGCACCCAAATCCACAAAGTTTCATTGAGACTTTACTTGTGCACAAGAAATGAGGCACAGACATCAGTTGTCCTCGAACACGAAAACGAACAAGCCATTGAAGAACACTCTGAAAGAATTCGTTCAAACAGAAATTCAGATTCATTTACTCCCTTTCCTGTCACTCTAAACATGTAGGAATTAGTGGAGAAATTCTGAAGAAAAACAGGCCTTTCATGCAATTACAATAAGTAAAAAAACATGCAACCATTAGAAAAGTTGTCGGTGCGATTCACAAACAAAACCATCATATAGCTTTATTAGACTTCGAATATAGAGCATGGAACTTTTTTTGGTACTTTTGAGTCCTATTTGATGTCTGAAAGCTTTACTTTCTGCTTCAAATATTGAAAATTTCTCCTTGAGTGTTGTGGGGAAAGTTTGAGACGACATGTTTTGTCAAGTTTAGTAAATGAAGATCATTTTTATTTTTCTGTGCATTCAACTGAGCCTAAAGGCCTGTGATCATGTGCCGCCCCTTTTAAATAGTAAAAAAAGTCCTGTATTTGCATTTTTGTGTATATAGTTCTACAATAAAAGTATATCAATGTTGCGGGTGGGCCACGTGTCATATTTAACTCAGTGCACCTAATAAGTCAGAACCCCTACCGACAGCTGTATTTACATTTAAAAATTCATTTAGGAAACTCACGTCTGCAAAAATAGCAAATTGCACTCATAACATTTTAGAAACTAGACATTCTTGAAATAAGTTGAGTAAAGCCGAAACTAGTAAAAAGTTATCAGCCTGCAGTCAGTTTTTCTTTTCATGTACCTGTGCCGCCCCTGTGATCATGTTCGGAATGAAGTCTTTGTGTCCTGGTGCGTCCATCAGAGTAACGACCTTCGAGTCGGTCTCAAACTTTGTCATGCCCACATCCATGGTCACCCCTCTATGAAAGAGCAGAAGATGAACAAACGATGCTTGGTATTTTTCAAAATGGAAATAATGCCTGAATGTGTAATAAACCAACCTGTCTCTTTCCTCTCCGGTCTCATCCAGTACCCACGCGTAGGCGAATGAGGCCTTGCCCGCTTTCTTGGACTCCTGCTCATATTTATGCATGGTTCTCTTATTAACGTTCCCCAGCAGATACAACAGATGACCCATGAGAGTGCTCTTACCAGCATCTACATGACCTACACAAACAAACTTCCATACTCACTGCATATTCAATGGTTTATCTCATTACATACATATGTGTTTGAAGGCAAACTCAATGAAAATTTCTGACCAAATGTGACCAGATTAATTCAAATGTGACCAAAAATGAATTGGATGATAATGTGACTGATCGAGAGGATGTCGTGCCTATGACCACCAGATTGAGTAACAGTTTTCCTCCTTGTCTTTTCTCCAGTTCGGCACGGATGTTGAGCTGCTGTTTGCTCTTTCCAGCTGGTCGGGATGGGGTTGGAGTTGTTGAGTCTTCATTCAAAGCCCCTGATTTGGATGGGGTCTCTGTGGTTGGCGCACCAGTTACCTCTGGGCTCGGCCCTCGGCGAACCGATGAGCCAACAATGCCATTTTCTTCCCCACTAAAAAGGCGCACAAAAGCAAATGTCACCTCAGAATTTCTAATTATTGGTGTTTATTCTTATTTACAAAAATAAGGCTGAGATAGATGTATAATCCATTCAGTATTTTCCACTGCATCTAAATTTTGACAACCCATGTTTTTGTCTATTGGAAACGTGCAGAAAGGTACACCGCTGTTGAAAAGTTTGGAGTGAAAAGAAAGGCTGAGATATTGTTTATAATAATATTATGAGATATTATTACAATTTTAAAAACTTTCTTTTTGTAATAGCAAAGCTGAACTTTCATTTTGTATTTACTCCAGTTTACTTCAGTATCACATGATCCGTCCAACATTATTCTAACATGTTGACTTGGTGTTCAAGAAACATTTCTTATCACGGTTGAAAATGGTTGTGGTGCTTTATATTTAATTATATATATATATTATATAATATAATATTTAATATATATTATATATTTTTTATATAATCTTTGACTAATACAAAGTTCAAAAGAACAGCATCTATTTTTTATCTTAAAAATCTTGTCTGCATCGAAAGTAAATAAAAGTATTATTTTTTCTTTTTCTCTAAAACAAACAATAATTCCAACCTCAAACTTTTGAACATGTATATGTTAGTGTTTTGTGGAAACATAAACTACAGATAACTCTCTATAATCAAAATACCAATACATTGTTAGTGGAAACCTACAAATTTCTTTTGAAAAACACAACAAAAGATTGTGTGGAAACTCTTCTGAACAAACTTAACCTATTAAATTAAAAGTACACTGGCTGCTCCACCTGCAGAAACCCCTACACCCTTCTTGAGCTCAACGGGTGTGGTCTGTGGCTGAAGGACTGGGAGTGATAGGCTGTGGGTTCATGTTTGTAAGTGTGAGATTAATCTACAGGCACCAGCCATCTCTGTGGTTTTCTGCTATCCCAGAATGCAATGCAGGTAGACAGGCTTGGCCTGAGTTGGAGAATTAATTTCGCACTATTAAGGACTGTAACTGCAAGAGCGATGAGAAATTATAGCTCACTTCAGCAATGAGTGGACAATTTTAGTCAAATTTTCAATACATAACTTTGGATTTACATACATTTATTCATCATGAAATATATAACTACACATCACATACTATCAAAAATCTTGTGAACGACTGTGCCACTTGCAAAATCACTGAAATCAAGTCTAATTAGGACACAGTGCGGCAGTGAATTATTACAGGGACTGTCCCTGTGGCCATGGTTACATGCACAGATAAAGGGTGAAAGATCATATAGTTCACAGTGTCCCTTATAAGGTCTGAACAAACAAAATTTGGGTTGCCAACGCACATCTTTAAACCACTTCCACGTTACCTCAATTGCCTTACCTTCGCACATCAAAACCCATGGTCTGCTTCTTGCCTGACACAGTCATCCGGGCGACCTTAGGAACAACCTCCGAATCAATACGAATCTCTGGAGCGTCCCGTACTTTTGCTAGGATGTAAAAAACAACACGCATACACTAAATTTGGGATATTATAATAATTATTCAGATTTTTCTTTGAATCCACTACTGAATCCAATACAGAAATGTATGACGATGTACATTTAATAAAAGTCAAGTTTCCTGTTTGGTACAGTATAAAGGGTTACTCATTTTCAGATGAGCAGATGTGTGTGTCAGCGCACTTGACGTGCTAAGCCTCATTTTCTCGCTATCTTACTGAAATTCATGAGTCAACTCCTCCATGCTGCACCAAAACAGGCTTTCAGAGCCAGAGAGGGGGAAGGGACGAAAGAAAACGAGGATGAGAGAGAGTATTTTCTGTCCCTGTAAGGTAAATGGGTGAAGCGCGTACACGGTGTCTTGTCATAGCAGAAGAGCCGTTTCGGCGGCAACGGCCACAGCCAGTCATCTCACTCTGAGCAGTGAGCGCTCTGGCCAGGAAAGGGTTAACTCCGGCACGTCACTCGCACTCCCACACTGACTGTGCATTTCCAGCACACAGAGGGTTAATGTTTAAAAATAATGATACCTCTAACCTCCAAGAACTAAAAGGATGAGAAGACGAGTCAATAAAGGAGATGTTATGTTAAAAGGTTTCTAGTGGGGGAAAAAAACAAGAATTTCAGTTGAATTTGTGAGACGTCTGACTGAAGGAAAGTATAATTTTCAAACATGAGAATGTTTGTGTATTTACATTGTAATATAAACCAGTGTTAATAATTTTATAAAGAAACAGTACAAGTCCCCAGATGTGTTTGAGGTGGAATGGCCACAACGCAAGGACCCTTCATGCACACAGAGCTCAAGATGACAACAAATACACTCACACACACACCTGCTACGGGGACAGGAAATGCTGGGGAATGTAGATAGCAGTTCACCTGCTCATAAACACACACACACTCGGCCACACCCACAAATATCTCCCATCTGAACACACACACACTCAGCAACACTTCACACACAAACCACACCCACACAACATATCTCTACACACGCAGCCGCCAGAATATTCTGCGCTGCCAACTTGTTTCTGACAAAGAGCTCTAATGGTTCGTATTGGCAAAGTTACAATAGCAAAGAGAAAAACTGATACAGCTATAATATACAAAAGCATTTTCCACATAGATTTCACGAAACAAATCCGTTTTTGAATCAAGGAATTTAGGGAAAGTGAGTAACAGCATGCCAGCATGTTAATACACACCAACACGTTGCATTTACCATTTACATATTCCACATTTGCTACTTAAACTCACTCCTGTATCTTTTACTTCTTTTTTAACCATTTATCCATATTTGTAATTTTTACATTTACTTTACCTTACTGAGCCTCAAATATTTATTACAGCACTATAAATAACTTGCTACGCTTTGACAATATTGTAAGTGTTAGCCATAATGAAATAAACCAGTGTTAGTGCTGACTCGGGTCGGGTGTTGTTCAAAAGAGTTTTACAGCGATGACAACAAAAACAGATAGTCTACATGTAACACAAAAGAGACAGACACACACACACACACCCTTCAGGATATGTAAATATGTTCTTCCTAGAAAAACGGATCCAGGTCTATTCAAACACTAGTGAGACATGATCCTACCTGATTATCTATCACCATCTCTTACTTGCTGTCAGTGACTGTACACACACACACATCTCAGTCTGGCCTTAGTCCCTCTTTCTAGATCTGTGTATTACTTGCTAACCATTTGTTTGCTATAGATTATGAATCAAATTCAATATTACAACAGTGACCACACCTACAGAAAGCAACAAATAAAAAAATAAACTCAAAATAAAATAAGTTACTTCCATCTTTGTCAAACACATTGTCTAATAACTAAACTGTATTGAAAGTCAAATGCGTTGGACATTTTTGGTCCAGTAGGGGGCCCTAGTGTAACAAGTCCTGGAGACATGAAATAAACCCAATCAAAAAAAACCAAGGAGGAACGGTCTTCTTTCCAAAACGCTTATAATCTACATTATCTTCACTCCTGCTTATCTTTCATCCCCTTCTTTTCCATATCAGTTATTTTTATTGGGTTGAGGGTAACACGGACGTCCCATAACTATGGGGAATCCCCGTACACTTACCTTACTACTGCCATTCACATATACTCAATTCACAATGACATCTCACGCACTTTTACAGATTTTCTCAAATGCTGACTTGCTCTTACGGTACACACCTGCTGAAACAATACATGAACAAGACAGATGCACTCAGATGCATCTCACACTGCATTTATTTAATCTCTTTCATAAACAGGGAAGGGCAAAGGCCTACATGGTTGCATGAATGGGACATTCTTCTCAACACTTCCATCTTTACAACACTAATTAAAAGGTAGATTTTAAGAAAACACATCCTTAACAGCACTTTTGTAACCAACTTTTAGAACACCCTAACAACTGCACAGCAACATACTAAAATCCCTAAGAGTCAGAACACCTTAGCAACACCCTAGCAACTCCCTTATAAAAACCCAAGAAGCAGAGCATTAATGTGACCATCTAGTCCAAAGTTTTTGAGCGTTCTGTCTGAATTTTAGCATGTTGCTATGCGATAGCTGGGGTTTTCTAGGCAGTTACTTTCTGAGTTTCTAATGTTTTTTTCCTAAAATGTCTTTCTGAAACATATGGTATGTCCGAAATCGCATACTATACGAGTAGGTACTTTGAATTTACTTCACGACCATTTAAATAAAAAGTGTGTTCTATATAGTATGAATATGGGTTCTATTATGAATGTAATTCTGATGTATGATATATCCCATGGTGTTACGGTCACATGACCTACAAGCACCATTTGTCATCGCTTCACCGCCATTTAGAAATCCTCCCACGTGGCCTGATGAGAGAGTAAAGAATTTTAAGTTGTAAATCTTCCGGGTACTTTTTACCTACTATTTTTTGAAACCTACTTTCTCGCATTTGCTTTTCTCACCTGTTTTTTTGTGTGCGCATTTTACAAGAACGTATGTAGGCATTTTATGATGCAGCGCATGTACTCGAACATTAAACTCTTCCGGCGACCTGTTTTTTTACATACATATTTAGTAGGGAAGTATTCGATTTCGAAACACAATGATAGTTGTTTTAAGCTTGCTATGTTTTATCTGGGGTATTCTAAAGAGGTTGCAAGCGTTTGAGTAAGTCTTCAGTCTAAAGGAGTAAAATCATTTAGTTCTACTGACAGTATTTCCAGGGAGAGCAAACAATGAGAAACCAAGAAACAGTCTGACAGAGGAGGAACTAGTTACAAATGAGCTTTATTCACACTCTCAAATAGGGTCAATAACCTCTCTACCTCTCTCTCTCTCTCATTCTCTCTCTGACCAATCTATGTAGTGCAGCACGACTCGCAGCACAGACACAATGACATATCACCATTTCTGCAAAAGCCACAAAGTGCAAAAAAGGGAGAAAACGTCAAAGAGCAGTAACAGGGCCAGCTGTAAACCAGTCACTCTTTCCTGTGTGGGTGGCAAAAGAAGGCAGAGAAAACAGAGAGGGGGAAAAAGGGATAGATGACTTGAGATGGTCAGATGGCAAAGAGATAGAATTTACAAAGACAGCAAGTGTGAAAGGTGAGCTGCAGCATGCTTTTCAAAAGCAGGCCTTCACCCACGCTCGGCAAACAGAGAGTTAACAAGAACACTTGCAAGAAGGAAAGATACAAAGTGTGTGCAGTCGAAGCATCCTAACAGTGAAAAAAAGGCTTTACATTGTCTGAATAATGGATGGTTGCCTATGCAAAACTCATCATCGTGGCTCTAGGATAATTCAAGGCATTGCAAGGCTGTAGCTAAGGGTTTTCTAATGGGTTTTAAGATTGCTGCTTATCGTTCTATGCCAAAAAAGCTCAACAACATTAAATTCTGGTCTCTAGATAGGGCACAGATCCCCCCATTCAATGTAAGCCTAAGGGATTTTTGCCAGTTTATTGTCCACCAAACGCAAATCTTGAGTCTGAAGTCTCACATTCAAGTTTATTTTAGGTATAGCTGTAAAAAAAAAAAAATAAAATACAAAATAATATTAATTCTGTCATCATTCACATGTTGTTCCAAACCTGTAGAACACAAAAGAAGATACTGTATTTAGAAAAATGTCTGTTTTTGTTCATAAAATGAAAATTAGGGGGGGGTCCAACGTTGTTTTGGACCCCACTGACTTTCAATGTATGGACAAAAAAAGGTGAAACCACCTACAAAATATTTATTTTGGAAAATAGTTTTGGAGCGACTAATATCTAAGTATAAACAATAGAACTAATAACCACTAGTAATTTTGGGTGCATTTCAATGAAGAAATTCAGTGAACATTTAAACCCAACAAGAACTGTCCGTGATTAAATAGGCAGAACATTTAGTCTCATTAAATCTTAAAAGTTTATTCAGGCTTAAGAGTCTAAGTCACTAACAATCCCAAAGAACACCTTTTCAAGTGATTATTGGGATAGTCAGGATTATACTGTTTTAGACACTAGGTCAGTGTGAAATGAGGAAATAAAGCCAATCTAATCATGCACATGCAGCTTTGTGTGTGTGTGTGTGTGTGCGCTTTCAGACCATCTTCAGATCTGCGCAAGAGTGTGTATCATCTCCCATGGTGGATGGTCTACCACAATGAAAGCAAAGCCTTTGTAAAATCTCTTCCTATATGCTCTGGGCGTGTTAACACCTTTATGTGGCCACAGACTCTCTGTTTTAAATGTACGCGCGCACACACGCAGGCACACATAAATGATAAACACCGCAAGCTAACACACCCTTTAAGGTGAGCAAAAACAAGCTCAGCCTCAACACACATAAACTTCCCCTCCACCCCCACATATTCACACACTCCTCCAACATCAATCTCAGAAAATGAAACTGGAAAATCTTTATTTCAAAATATATACAAAACGTCAGGCCCATGGCCACATCGGTGTACATCAGTGCTTTAAAAGAACTTTAAAAAAAAGCAGCTGTCCATCAAAATTGAAAAAACAAATAACAAAATGTCCAATAAACATTAATAATTAAAAATAAAACACCTTTACAATGTTGGGTGTCAAAACATCCAAAAGAAACTCCAGGTGTCCCCCAAACCCAAATGTCTTCCCTCTTTCTGTGTTTGTGGTAAACCAGCGCTGCACCTCATTTCAAATGGGAGCAAAACAGCTGTGGAGAGAATCTGCAGTTTTTCCCTTTATCTTTTGCATTCTATCTGCTCCTACTCTGTATTTTCTTTTTGTTTTGTAGAGTAATTGAGTGAATTATTGGTCAAAATGTAATAAAACTACACAATTAGGTACAAAAATATACATTTAGTCTAATGAACTACTTTTAAAAAGTGAAAATAGGAAAACCAAATGAAAAAATTAAAATATTAATACTTTAAAAGTAATCCTAAATTACTATCTGAGGTTGTGATGTTTTAGAACAAAGGTCCTTTATAACTTTTCAGTGCAGCGGTTAGCTGTAAATAAATATAAAAAAATCTGAAAATACAAAAGAATTACATTAAATAGCAGTCTCGGTTGTTTAATAATTTCAGGGCTCAAATGTACAAGCATTTGAGATCTGATCTACGATTAACATCTGAAAGTTCATATTTTCCTAAAATGATTGAAGCTAATTATGCATTTCCTTCTATAAAAAGCTATCATTTATATTCCTTCTGACAACTTTTAGATATAGCCCTGTTTCCTTGGATTATGGGTAACAGTAACATCATAATCTTGTGTAAAAATAAGCCTGAGCCTCAAAACTGTTTTATATGTAGAGAGTTCAGACTTAAAATTTGGGAAATTTTTTAAAATGTACTGTAAAAAAAAAAAAAAGTCAGTCTCGAGTAAAGGCTTTTCTCTGATTTGCTTTGACAATGTCATCCGGAGACGGCGTGTCAAAAGAAAATGGGGTGATGTGATGGAGAGGTAGACACTGCGCTCGTTCTTTCACTCTCTCCATCTGTCTGCTGTATAAGAAAACATTATGCGTGGCTTTACTACGTTCACTCTTCTCGCTGCTCACGGGCACGCACAGCGAGAAAGCAAAAATTGACGGTTTAGCGAACACACGTTTTTTCTGACTATTGGAAACGTGTGAAAAACTTAAAAGGGTTGGTGAACGACTGTCACAAGAGATTTGGGAGATAAGCGCGCTAAGATCGACGCTACGATTTAAACTTAGTGAGAGGGGCTTTGGTAATGCTATTGCAGGTTTGTTCGATGCTTCATGACTAGACCCATTTTCACTCTTGAGAGAGGGAGTACAGGCATGTGATGTTTGGTGTCGGGACATGAGTTCAGACAGGGATGGAGCCTCTGTAAAGCCCGGAGGAGCAGCAGATGTTTGGATCGGCTTTTGGATTGGCGTACTGTTTTGTGCACCAATAATACATGAATTTTGGAGTCCTGGTAAACTGTCATAGAGTTTGGGACTGCTATCCTGGTGCTCTTGAATCAGCTCAGCCAATGAAAGGCTTCCAGAGCTCTTTCCTTGCCCAGGAACTCCAAACGGCCCACTGCTTTGCAGGACAGACCTCAAACTTCCTAAGGAGACAGGAAGGGGGGCGGACCGCTGGGAATCCTGCAGCGCCAGACTACTGAGAGAGCAAGTTAGAAGTGATGAGGAGGAAGTCGCACCCAGAGCAGCGGCTCCCAAAGAGAAACCAGGAGAGAGAGACGTCCCAGAGCCAACAGACAAACCGGAAGTAGGTGGGACACTAGGCCCCTGAGACAGAACTGCAGAAAGTGGAGCGGTAGGACCAAGAAAAGAACCAAAAGCACCGGTAGTAAGAGGAACTATGTAATCCGATGAGACACCAGTGGAGGCAACTAAAGGAGGAATGTTTGTACACTTTTGTTCATGCTGAGCGATTACTTGGGCGAGTGAACTTTGTCCTAAAGTACCATCCCTTCCCAAATTATGACTTATGACACTCTTCTTCGCAACCAAACTTCCCAGACCAGGGGGAGCAGTTGCTGTGATCTTGTTTGGTTCAGGAGTGGCTAGCAGATCACTTAGGTTGTAAGATTGACCACCGTCTCGTTTCAGGGGTTTGTATGAATGTGCACTTGATACAGTCTTAATGCTATCGTGTGAGGGAGAAAATAAGGCTCCTTACCTTACGAGGGCCAATCGTAGTCAGAGAGTGCAACCAAGAGGAGGAAGAAGGCGATCAATGGTAAGCAGAGACCACATGAAAGCAAGAAAAAGGCAATACGTTATACACGGTAAAATTAAAGATATCAAAGAAAAAAGATAAGAAAAAAACAAACAAAGAAAAACTCTGCATAGTTGATGTAAACAATCCTAGAGGAAAATTAGTATCTTACTTTTTCTTTTTTACATAAATTGTAAAAGTAAAATAGAAAATAGTTTGTCTTCTAAGTGTGACAAATAATAACAATACATATCAGTATTAGCAGTAGTACTTTTATAAACAATTTGTAATATTATTTGCATTTATTTATAGCTCTGTTACTGAAACAACAACTAAAAATTAGGTTCTCCCCAGTTTTGGAAAAACCCTGGAGTTTAACATTTTCCCCTGAGACCTCATGCCAGATTTACGTGTTTTAACCGGAGTGGTTTTCATTTTCATTTTGGATTAAAATACATAGAAGGGCACATTTTAAGTGGAAGTGGCACAGATGTGTTCTGGGTAGTTAATGTGCTATAATAGTGTTTAGGGTTTTTCTGGTTGGTGAGTTCTGGTTTTGGGTGGAAGGGTGTGTGAAAGTGTGTGTACCTTTCTGTGGTGCAGCTGTGGTGGTTGGCTCGGGCTGTGCGTTAGTTCTGACTGGAGGGGCGTGTGTATTGGTGTTCTCCTCCGTTAGAATGAAATCAAGGGCCCGGTGAGGGTCACAATCGTATTTAAGAGCTGCCTGAGTCAGTGTGGAATCCGGAATCGAGTCTCCTAGTACTGCTCTCATCTGATCCAAACAGGAATACAACTGACCTGTCCAAAAAAGAATAAGTTATTAATATGAAGAAAATCTTATACAATACATATTCCTAATGGAATATATTAAGATTCCTAAAAGCTGAAATTGGATTTTTGACGGGCACAAATGATTAGATTAATCATTTTGATCAAATAAATTAAAGCGGTGAGCATAAGAGACATAAAATTTTACAGACCCCAAACTTTTGAATGGTAGAGTACATATTCTCAAATTCCACTAATTGTTGGTTGGTTTGTCTTAAGGAAGCTGGTTAGCCTGATTTAGTCTACCAGACATTTCTTAAGATACACTTAGTAGCATTAGGCCAAACTTTGGTCAGTCCTCTGAAATCCTTTGAGAATGTGCATCTCTATGTTTATAGGGATGGCTAACACAAAACTAATGTTTTGTCACAGTGTTGAGATCCCGAAGTGTGTTTCGAAACACTGCTCCGAACTGTGATTCAAAGCACCCATGTGTTACGTTCCCCTCCCATCTAGGCTCAGGAGGGAAAGTATTATGTGACTATAAATGTCTATATGACTATGGCTAAATGAAGCTTCTCCGCGTTTCACAAGTGTTTAAAAGAAGAGTTAATGCACCTTCATCTCCTGGGTTTTTGTGAGAGGATTTTTTCAAAGGCTGGAGAAATTTTAAAAAGCCATTCCACAGCAGAGCAATTAATATTGTTGTTAAAAAATCTGTAAAAAAAAAACTAAATTGAGACCATTGTGGATTGATTTGTTTTATTCATTTTCATTTTTCATGACCAGAATAACCTAGTTATTATTACTATATATTATAGTTATATAGTGAGGATGTTAAAAACTCACCACACCAACAAAAATACAACATTTTTATTTTTTTTAAATGGCTTGTTGTCAAAGTTGTTTCAGATAACGTGCAATTGAGCACTACCGTGGAGACGGGTGTCGGTATAGATTCAAAGCCTCCACACAATACGGCACATTTGCTTCAACTGTTTCAGTGTTTTATGAAGCCTTGCTCTGCCCACCACTATATATTCATCCCCTTTATAGCACTGCCATTAAAAACTATCAAAGCCAAAACTAGACAAACTTACTAAGCCTACAAGTCAACTAGTCATTAGAATAAGTGACCATGTATGAAGTCAATCTGTACCTTGCTGTAGTGGGTCTAGTGTGCTGGTGACGGTTGGAGAGGTTGGCATCTCCTCTTCCTCCTCCTCATACTCTGCCTCCTCCACGGTCTCTACATGCCGAGCCTGTCTTGAGTCTTGCCGCGAGTAGATAAACTGTGCGGCTATGGAAACATGAATTCACAAACATCTTCATAACATACAAAAATGAACATCAATAGTTCTGTCATCAATTACTCACACCAATCATTCATCTTCGGAACACAAATTAAGAGATTTTTTTGTCCGTCCATTACAAGTCTATTCAAAACTGTGTATTCACCCAAAATTCTGATGCATCTAAATGTTCATTCTTGTGTCACGCAGTACATATTGAGCGTCCACAAAAACCAATGAGGTTTGTTCTTGCGAGTCAAAAACAAGTTTGAGCTTCCATTAACCACATTTGTGTACTCTATGTATGTGAATAAAAAAACTAAATTAAATTAAATCTGTTCTTCATGTCTCTTCAGAAGACTCGGTTTAAACTGCATGATCCATATGAACTTGTTTTATAAACCAATTTGGACATTTGTTTTTTTATGATTTTTTCAACAGTCAAGAGTTTAAAACTATAAGAACTATATCTCTTAGATTTCATTAAAAAGATCTTCATTTGGTTGCTTCAAATGAATGAGTCTTATGGGTTAAGAATGATATGAGAATGAATAAATTACTTCTTGGGTGAACATGATTCAACATGTGATTGTGTATGAGTATGGGGTGTTTTATGAAGAAGAAATATGTTTTGATAAATGGCATTGCACTGGGTCACAGGTTACTGGGTTGAAATCAAATCTTTTTTTCTTTTCTTTTTTTGTTTAATCTAGCACATATGGCCAAAGACTGAATATGCATCATAATTAAATCTTCAAATTAAAATATAAACAACAATAGGAACATTTTTAATTTGTGATTTATGGCTTATCTAAATTACCAATTACTTAAATAATATTAAGCTTTCCTGTAGCTCAAAAAGTAGAGAGTGGTGTTTGCAATGCCATGGTCATGGGTTCGATTCCCAGGGAAAGCAAGAATTGATTAGAATGTCAATGTGTTCCTTGAATGCAATGGATATCACTTTGGATAAAAGCGTCTGTAAAATGCATAAATGTAAATAACAAATGCGAGTTTAAAGAAATACAAACCAGTGGCAGGAGAGATGCAATAGTCATCCTCCACTGACTGCCCGTACATGTCATCATCATCAAAGTCTATAAAACACAGAAAAAAAATAGAAAATTAAGTTTTACACCAAAACCACAAAATACTAGTTATGATTAAAGCAATTCAATAGCATCAACAAACAAAAAAGCATTGATGGGGTCAAAAAAAAAGCTTTGCTTAGTCAGCCATACCATCTAAAGAAATGCAACAAAACAGTTATTAATCAAACTGACGGTAAAACGTAACTAATACTGGGCAGAAATGTGGAGAATTTATGAATCTTAACAAGAAAAATAATCCAGCTGTTACTTTAGTCTTATATAAACTATACGGCTGATTTTTGATCACCAAAATAGACAGAAATATGAAGGCAAGATGTAAAGTAACTGTTTGTTATGTTGTCAAAAACTAAATACAAAGATTTGAGTTTAAAAGCACACAACCCGTTAGCAGGTGCACATGCCAGCTGTTTTCATCTGAAACAGTGACACGACAGCGCTCTGTCATAATCTGCAGCACTGAACTGTATTAATAACATCGCTAACTGACAATCATATAGGCCTCTTAACATAAAAAGGGGTTAAATATCATATTCTCCGTATATACCTTCGTCGTAGTTATAACCTCGGACATTCCTGTGGCGGGACATTTTTTGATCGCCGGCTTTCTTTCACGTAAACAAAGTACGCGAGGCAAAATATCAATTGTCAGTGAAAAATTCAGACATGCGTCTTAGTCCACAGCCGCCATATTGACGGCCATCAGCAGAGAGAGGAACGCGCATGCGCAGTGAGGAAATACCCGCAGTCAGAAAAACAAAACACAAATATAGATTCTGGAATACTCTAAACATCTACGAAAGAGATCCCACATCAAACATTTATGTTTTTTTTTTTGTAAAAACTGTAACCTAGGCGGAGATTATAGTTTACACGATACGTAAGGATTAACAATAACTGTGTATCATAAAATATTGACATATGGCCATAGATTTTAATCTATCTTTGTCTGTTAACTCTAAAGTGAAATATTATAGTTAACAAGTATAATAGAAACTTGATGTTCTATAAAATTGTATATACTTATAAATCAAACATGAATTAACACTGAGATGTCAGTATATTAATATTTTACCTTTGTGAATCAGAAGATATTTAGACATACAAAAGGGGAAACGATATATGTGTGTGTGTATCTGTGGTTATCTTAACAGAAAATTATTATAATTATTGAGATAAAAACAGACTTTTTGTTCTACAATACAGTATACATTTAAATATCGAACATGAAATAAAACAAATGACCATGCAGCTTATGTCAAACAAAATTTATGACGAGATTAATTATTTTAATACAGTTGCGTGACAGTTGGGAAACCACAGACAATGGATTTTCCAACTTGCTTATCTATAATGTGTATATTTTTCACGTATTGTCATGTGTTTAATTGACCTTTTAACCTCCATATAGCAGCCCAAGTGGAGAAAAAAAATCCCCTGTAAGGTTTATCTCTCCTTGGAACACAAGACTCTGCAGCTGCGAAACCTACTCCTGGAAACTACCTTCAATCTCTCCCCTCCTCTCTGCTGTATCAGATTTTTAGGATCTGATCTTTTGGTTTTTAATGCTTTCAATAAATTGATGGCCCTATACAGAAGAAACATTTAGGAGATATGAACAGGGAACTAAGCTGACTGAGCCTTTCAGTCTGGGTTGTAGGAAACACAAGGAGAATTATCAAAACCTATAAAGGAGAGAAAAGGAGCTTTGGTGAATGTTGAATTAATTTGATTGAAATTTATATTATAATGTTTATAAGTTATGAATAATGAGGTAACATATGAATGAAGCTGTTCTGTAGTGCAAGTAGGCAGATAGATAATGAGAGATTTACCACAGTCACTAATCTGATACTGTTGATCCTAAATAGGTTTCATTCACATCTGCATGACATTTAAACTTTGAGAACATGTCTAAATTTAACTTAAAACACACTCAGCACTGCAGATATACAGATGCTTCATTGCTTCATGCTTTCTTAGAGTGACCCAGTTATATCAAGTCTACAGAGTAGGTGGGAGGGGTTCTTTCCATGCAATTTTGAATGAATTTGTACAATGTTATTTGTACGGAAAATGTACAATTTTTAGAAGAAGAAAAAACGCAAGCATGAAGATCCATCCCTAAACCTAACCATCAGTGGGGCATAAGATCATACAAAAATGTCCAAATTCATATGAATTAACCACCAATTTGCAAAAACGTAAATAGTTACGAATTGCAATGACAGTGTATTGGAAAAAGAGTTTCAACGAATGACATAGATATGCATTATTAATTAGTGTTTTCTTGCTATTATTAACCAGTTTAAATGTCTGAAAGCCGGCTTGAAACTGAATTGCTATAGTGCTTTCGTTCCTTTTGTGATTTATTTCAAAGTCAAACGACTTCTCGGGCGAGACAAAATGTAGACGTCAAAACACGCAATAAAAAGAGAGGAGATGTAGCTGCAAGAGGGAGGGGATGTTATTTTGATTTACGAGGGCACATGAATAAAACAATTATGATGGGCATGGATCAATTTATAATAAATACTGTAATATTCCATACAAAAGAAGAACTGTGACTTTTGATGACATGGTGACTTTAAATGAAGGTAGCAAACACTAGAAGGAGAGATGAGATGAAGGAGATAAGCATTCGACCCCTGGATTCACTTTCGGTGTGGTATGTGTGCACAGTGGGGGATGTTTCATTCACTGCAACTTTCTAAAAGTGTTACCCACAGGTCGTCTCTCGGTGGCTGAGTTGGATGGTAGGAGGATAGAGGTAAAATTCAAACTTTTAATTGGGCATTAAACACTGGTCAGTCTCACACAAGCCTGTGCATGTCTGTTCGTGTTGTCAGTTTCCTAAATGAGTCACAAATATTTTGAGGTCAATGGAAAACTGTGCACTTTAACATCACCACACTTGTGCTTAAGTGATTCTCCTTGTACATTTGATGCTCTAGAAAGCTTTAGCATTTACTGTTTGAGTGTGTGTTGCAGGGTTGGAGACATAAGTGATGTCATGGCTTTATTATTGTGTTATTAATATGAATAACTGTTGTAAATTTATACTTTGAACAATATGAATGAAAATATTGTGACGTTAGTACTGAGAAAAGGCCTAACATGTTTTTCGATTCTGCTCGGTTTGATATTCTGTTATTGATGCAATGCATCACTTTTTAAGGTGTTATTGTATGACACCACAGCAAGTGACATAGTTGCGATCTGTGTTGTGTAATCTGAGAGTACCTAAGTCATCAATCACATGCCCTCATAGGGAACTAGACTACTGGAATAAAATGGCGACTAAGTGTTTTTACTCTTTTAATGAAGCACCCCTGTAATAACCCCTCCTTGTTCTGCAATGGACGGATGAGCGCTCTCAGTCATCAGCGCGCAGACACAACAGAGGCGCGTTCACGAGCGGCGAGCTCTGCTGAGCACGTGAGCGTCAGTGGTCAGAAACAATGGCTCGCGCTGACCGATATGATAAGTGACGGTCGCAATGCGCCAGCCAAGTGAGCGCAAAGGCAACCTATAAAACAAAATATATAAACCACAACCCTAAAGGGTGTGTGGAAAAAGAGAGCGCTTACTGGTTACCCTTCCATGATTATGCAATTACGCAGACTATCACATGGCAACAGGTTGGACATGTCATGTCAGAGAACTTAAACAAGCTCCACTACTTTTCTGTTCCAGACAGACGTTCAGTGGCAAAATGAACTATGCGCATTATTGTGTAACTTTGGTTCGGAAGCAAAAATGAAATGATCAGAAACCCAAAGAGGGGGGCACATTTCTGGAAAAGGAAAACCGAAACTGATGAGAACCGATAAAAGCGAGAGAAGTGAAATAAAGTAGTTTAATTAAAACACTTCCTAGGAAATAACAAAAAAGCAGATTTCGAACGAATATAATTTAAGCAGATTCCAGAGTAACTGAGTCTCCGTGACCGAGCACCTGAACTTCGAATTCGAAAAAGAATCGAATGATGTCAAGGATTCTGAAACGTGAACTCGTTCATCGTCACATTGTTTCAAATAGTCTCAGTCTTTTCCGCTCTGAATTTAAGCGCAAACACTACTGTTTAATCCACATTATAATGCACATGGAGACGAATGACTCTTATGAACCGATTCTTTTCAGGACGTCACAACCACACAACGCCATCCCATTCCTGAACAAATGACTCTTTTGAACTGGCTCTTTTTAGTGAACCGAAAACACTGATCAGTTCATGTCTCACTAGAAATCTCAAGCATATTAAGGTTAGTGAGAGAGATATGGTTATTGGTTGTTCATATGACAACGCGTTAAAGATACACATTATGAATTTTGTTGTAATCAGTGGTATTAATAAAAATGAACACATTTTTACCAATGTTAGTTTAGTATTTGTTTTAAAACTACAGTTAGTGTTAATTACTCTGATGTGCATTTATGCTGCCTCTAAAAGCTGTCACATAAATTTGGGTTTTGCATTAAAACACATTTTATAATTTGGACATTTATTTCTGATTTATAATATATGATGTTAAAATATGAAGCGTATATAAATGACATAAGGACACTTTTTTAATAATTATAATTTATTTGTAAAAAATTAATCTTGAAAAGAACAGAACCGCATTCGGATCCATCACTTGCAACAGCCTCAGTACCGCAGAGGATGCCCGGACCCCTCACGCTCTGTTTCCCCCTGTTTCCCCAACTTTCACTCCCACTCAGAGCCCACATTGTCCTCTACGAAACGCACTGCCACCCTCCCTGCTCTTTTACCTCGAAAAACACAATATAATTGTTCTAAAAGAACAACAGTGGACGATTAGCGCGGACCTCTTGCTCAAAAGGCGCTCTGCTGAGTGAATAGCAGAGACTTTGTGCGCATGCGCAAGACCCGAGGCGCCAAATTTAGCGGGAGGGAGAGACAGCCCTAGCTTTGTCTGATGGATCTGTTTACAATATCGCGCACGCACTGAGCTTGAGAGCTTAATATCGGCACTTCCTCCTCGAAGAGGAGCTGACAGCACTCCACTAGCACACTTGAGCCGAGCGCACTCTTCACCTCTCTACCCTCCTCTTAAGCACCGGGATGGCGAGGAGGCACAGACACAGGTGAGGTTTAAGTTTTATGCAGTTTGATGAACTTTCGCGCACGTATTTTCTTATATTATGAGACTGCGGTCTATAGCCACATGCGGGAATTTAGACGCATGACTAGACAGTTCGTGCTGATACTATTACATTGACTAAATACTAGAAATGTAAAGCATGTATTTGGTTGCAGTTTTACAAACGCACCCATCTCTCCGCGAAATGGTTATTTGTGGTTGGGCTGCGCCGCGCTGAACAGGTGGATGGCATGTGCGCTCCCCGCGCTCGCGCCCGCGCGGTGGTCTCGCGCTCGCGTTCATTTAAATTTCCATTCATCCACCGTGCGCGCAGGTAGCGCGTGCGAGTCCGCTGGACAGGTTACGGTGAGGGTCGGTACTTCCCCAAATATTACACACTCATTTTGACTCAAAAGTAATTGACGAGAGGTACCGAAGTGTGGTTAAAAAATAGCGGGCGATTGCAGCAACATCTCGTCATGTTCGGGTTTTTCTTTTGACGTTTTATTATAACGTTTGGATTAATTTTGAGATTATGTGTGAGCCGGATGGATTAAATCCATTCATCCGCCTTGTATTTGTTGGATTTGGTACAACTAGTATTACAGTCTTAAAGAGATAGTTCTCCAAAAATTAAATTCTGACATCATTTACTCACCCTCATGCATGACAAAAAAAGAAAAAGAGAGATTTTATGCAGAATGTGAGGGTCTGACAGCCGGGGTCTCTGTTCACTCCTTTTTTCATACAATGAAAGTGAATGATGACTGTCCTTTTGAAGAAACATTAAGTAGGTTGAAAGAAGAAAATAAGTCATACAAGTTCAGCATGAGGGTGAATAATTGAGGCCAGAGTTTCACTTTTGCATGCTTTGTCCCTTTAAGTTTATGTTTCATGCAGTTCATATGCACTTTTGCTCAGATTGGAGATTAAATGAGGCATTTGTTGTTGTATTGGTCACATAAGATAATGCCAAACTACTTAGACTCAGACTGATGTTTAAAAAAAATTCCCTTGAAAAAGGTTTCAGCCTCAGTGGGTCTATTTTGACAAATATTTAAACTCATGTGCAGTTACTCAACAACCCTCATTGTACACTAAGACTGTATCTATTTGACTAAATATTTTAATTTCAGTGAGCTAGGTGTGTTTTGAGCTTTACATTTCCAGTTCCAAGTTTACAAGTACCACTTTAAGCACTGTCAGCATGGATAAACGTGAGGTATAAAAGTGCGTATACACATACACATGTGGCACAAAGGCCAGGAGAACATTGTTCTCCACGTCTGCTTGTGCTCTATCCTGATTGGCTAAGAGCTGGCCAGGTGAGATGGTTTTGACAGTACCTGTGCAGGTCTGAACATGCTTCCATCATGAAACTGTGCCAGTCCACACACACGCTCACTGTTTCTGTGGAAACCAAAAACATCAGAACAGGTTTCTGTGAGCGTGTCCCCCCTGCACCCTAACCTGCCGGCTGTACTGGTTCATCCACTCTGGTTTTGTGTTGACTGTGTTATCGCTTAATTTTACTATAATGTGTGATAGACTTATGGGGGTGAAAGGATGTTTTTTATGTATGCCAACAACACGCATCTAAAATGTTCATGAGGACCTGCACGTTTTTCCTCATCCCCCCCCCCCACCCTCCCACCCCCTCTGGTTATTACTCTGATCTCTTTATCTCACCATCTTTCATTTTCCCTCCCCTCCAGTGTTTATAGTAGTGACGAAGATGATGATGATGTGGAGATTTATGATCATGACTACGATGGTGCTCATGCCAAGACAGGAAAACGCCACCTCGGCAAGACACGCTGGACCCGTGAGGAGGTATGCAAAACTGTTGTCTGGCTTTGTTTGAGTGTTATTCTCTTTTAGTATAACCATTTGGTCTAAAACAGAAGTTAACTATAGAAGTTATATATATATTAATGTATAATTATTTTTTAATTATTGAACAAAATATAATTAAAAACAATGTGTTTTATATATATATATATATATATATATATATATATTGTTTTATGGTCTTACACACAAACGTTTTAGAATTTTGCCTTATTTTGCACCTTTTTGACACCTTTTTGCTGATTTGTTTTATATTGTATCCTATCTATTCATTAAAATAATTGCACATTGCATTTAGTTCAGCTGATAACCTTTTAAGTAGCTTTTGTGAGGTGTTTATTTGATGGAATATAATTTGATGATGATCATTTGATTATATATTTAATGCTACAAACGCTGACTGTTTTTATAGGATGAGAAGTTGAAGAGGCTGGTAGAGCATCATGGTTCAGAAGACTGGAAAGTAATTGCCAGCTTTCTACCGGTGAGTGTGTTTGTGTGTGTGTGTGTGTGTGTGTGTGTGTGTGTATGTGGCTTGTGTGTTTAGGCTTTAGGGGGTTAGCTTAGGTTATGTTAGGTGTGGTGTTTTATATATGTGCATTTGCATGTGAATAGCCAAAGGATCAGGTACTGTAGAAGTGTGTGCACGTTTTGGAGGATTTTGCATAATTGGGTATTCCTCATTGGTTGACCTAGTTTGGAACAGAGTCAAATGGGGGGGGATATGGCAGCGTTTCAGAATCCAATGTGCACCTGTAAGCACACAAGGATGTACAAACACACACACACACACACACACATGTGAACTTGGGTAGAAGCATATGTTCACATACAAATGAATGACACTTCTCAGGCGCAAACACATACAGTGGACACACATACATACACACATACTAAGCTTAAAGCAGTAAAAATCATCTATATATATAGAGATTGCTACACAGTAATCTGAACACATGAACAAGAATCAGAAACTAAAGCTGTTTCATTTCTGATTCACTCTGTGGGGTTTCCGAAACACCTGGGATCTCATGCGTAGAACATCGAACTCATAATAAACACAACAATTTGCTTTAATTCAAGTTACACACCACATTGTCAATCCAAAATTAGTTTCCATTCTCTGTTATCTCACACTACTTGTGTGTGTGTGTGTTTCACAGAATCGCACAGATGTTCAGTGTCAGCATCGTTGGCAGAAAGTTCTCAACCCTGAACTTATCAAAGGACCATGGACAAAAGAAGAAGACCAACGGGTAAGACATCTAGAATCTGACACAAAATAACCATACCACAACCAATATGTTACCAAAATACAGCCACAGGATTACAATTACACAGCAAACTAAAGAGAAGGTGAAGGGGGAAAGTAAAGATGCATTGACCGGGTGTTGTGTTGTAATGATTAACTGGTGAGACCAGGTGTTTCTCTATTTATCGTCATTTTTATGACCCAGCAGAAGTCATTAGCAGGTGTATTTTGCAGATATTCTGTGTAATACCACCATCTGTATCTATGTGCAATTTTAAAACACTTATGCAATGTTAGTTCCCTTTCTCTTTGGGTTTGTGCTGGCCTCCTGTACCTCCTTTTCCTTTTCCCACACTTTTAACTCAATCACTTGCTCACCACAATTTCCTTTTCTCTCTGTCTCAGGTGATTGAGTTGGTTCAGAAGTACGGCCCCAAACGGTGGTCTGTAATTGCAAAGCACTTAAAGGGGCGGATCGGTAAGCAATGTAGAGAACGCTGGCACAACCACCTGAACCCTGAGGTGAAGAAGACTTCTTGGACTGAGGAAGAAGATCAGATCATCTATCAGGCACATGAGAAACTTGGAAACCGATGGGCTGAAATCGCCAAGCTACTTCCGGGCAGGTAAGGAAATGCTATTAATGAAATGCTAATTATATTCTACGGATTTGTATGTGACCATGACAGTTGTATATATTATTTTCTTGTCTTCAGAACTGATAATGCCATAAAGAACCACTGGAACTCCACAATGCGGCGGAAGGTCGAGCAAGAGGGCTACCTTCAGCACGCCGCTAAAGTCAGCCCGACTCCACTAAGCAACGCCTACGCTAAACCTCACCTCCTGAACTACAATCACACACCGACTAACACATCCATGCCTGCTTCTTCCATGAGCAATCAGTACCCGTACTACATGCCTGACTCACAACGGGTACAACAAAACAAATCTTTAACCTATAATAATAGAGCACATTTTTATGAATTACTCAGTTAGTAATTGATCTTTGTTTTTTTTCGTGTTCAGGTTCCATTCCCACTTGCTCTTCAATTGAACATCTTGAACATTCCTCAACATGGCACTGCTCCTATCCAGGTAACCAAACAGCAAATGAAACCGGTTTATATATTAAGCAGGGATTTAATGCATTTAACTGATCAAGAGTGTCTGTAAATACATTAATAATGTTTATATTTCAAATAAATGCCTTTCTTTATCAGAGAATCCTGAAAAAACATTATCACTGTTTCCAGAAATAAATCAAGCTGCACAACTGTTTCAAAATTGATAATAGTAACAAATGTTTCCGCATATTAGAATGAATTCTGAATGATCATGTGATCACTAAAGACTGGTGAAAATTAAATGTTGGCATCACAGACATAAATCTTAAAATATATAAAAAACATTTTTATCTGTAATAATATTTCACAATATTACTGTTTTTACTGGATTTTATGATCAAATAATTCTCTAACCAATGTAACTTCATATTATTTAGATACTCCCAGTTTTTTTTCTTCATCTGATCTCATTCAGTTCAAACTTTTGTTCATTTTGCTGGATTTTGATTCCTGTAATATAGAGACACTACAGCGAAGAGGACCCTGAGAAAGAAAAGAGGGTGAAGGAGATTGAGATGCTCTTGATGTCAACAGAAAATGAGCTCAAGGGACAACAGGCACTACCAGTAAGTGTGTGTGTCTCTGTGTTTTTGTGTAAGTGTGTGTGTGATTAATTGAAGGAAGCATCTGGGGGTCTATTTCACATTCTAACTGCTTGGCTAAATGATGCAATTGTGCCTTATCACACCACAAGCTCTGTTTAACTCCTTGTGCAACTCCGAACCCCCTCCCAACACTTCACATCATTCAACTCAGCAAGTTCCCTTTCTCTCTGACTGTTCTTCCTGCATGCATCCCTCTCTTTATTTCGCTTCATTTCTGCCGCTCATTCCCATTAACTACTTATTTTTCGCAGATCTGCATGAACGGCTACAGTGGGTGGAACAGAGGCTCTTGTACGGACAGCTCGGTTGGTGTGGTTGTTTCAGTCCCGGCTCCATCCCTAGACCAGGGATGCCTTCCAGAAGAAAGCGCCCATGGCAACACAAACAGCCCGAACAATGACTCCAGCTCTAGTTTGCCAGAGTTTATTGATGCCATTGATTCGGTAAGAGAGCATAAAAGCATCCTATTTTAGATCTAAAAGGAACGGTGACCCTATAATTATCAACTAATAGCCAGCATTTAGTTCCCCCGTCACGTGATCTCGTCTTCTCAGGCCCCGTCTATCTGGGCCAACTTACACTCCGATAGGAGGTTGCCTAAAACAGAGGCTCACAACGATGACAGCAGTTCCCTCACGTTTCTTTGCTCTACACCCAAATATTCAGCCGTCAGACACCTGCCTCTTTCTCCGTCTCAGGTAGTCTGAAATGTCTCCGCCAAAATCAGCCCGTCACCCAATAACTCAATCATGAGTGTCACGAATTATCTGACCACCAATGATTCAAACTCTTCACACTAATACAAATCAGCACGCATTAGTCAACATGTGTAGGATTCATCTAAAGGTCATGTCAACATGCATAACCCACATTTATAACGCCCATGAGTGTTTTTAAAGTGTCATAATGTTTGCTAAGGAAAATATATCAGATTGTATTACATCAGTTCTTAGCGCTAGACTTTTATAGCACTCTAACACTTTCATTTATCAGAATGACCGTCTAATCAGTGCTTGGCTGTTTGTAGTGAATCAAAAAGCTTGAAGAAATGCTGAATTGATTTCTTGATTGAAAGGAATGTCTAATGGACACAGCATGCAATAACTTTTAATTTCCTCTGACAGATATTTATGTTGCACTTGACAATTTTATGCATGGCAAATATTTGCATATTTGTTCTTCATTGCAAGCTAGTGTTGCTCTGATTAAACAATACCATAACATCAAGCTGCCCTAATGCTTTTAGCCTTGTGACAGTAGTTTATTGTGCATGATGAATCATTTTGAAACTCAATTTTAAGATTTATGCTGATTTTGACCCCTTTTAGAGGCCCTCCTACGCCTCTGAATATTAAATTTGAACTGTGTGCATGTCATTTTCAGATTAATATCTAATTGTTGTCTTCCTTTTCTCTGTTGTAGTTCTTTAATGCATCAGTGAGCCCGGACTCAGACAGTCAAAATCTACCAGTCACGCCCACATCTGTTTGCTCCCAGAAAGCACTGCAGCAAGACCTTGCTCTTCGTCCTCAGAAGGAAAATGAGCTGTA
Source organism: Rhodeus uyekii (assembly GCA_037043235.1). Taxonomy (NCBI): domain Eukaryota; kingdom Metazoa; phylum Chordata; class Actinopteri; order Cypriniformes; family Acheilognathidae; genus Rhodeus; species Rhodeus uyekii. Next base: position 2,747,454 of record JAWRVZ010000027.1, read on the forward strand.
AGGGTCTATTTCAATACTTTTTGCATTTGTAATGGAGTTTCCCATATAAATACAAAGCATAACCACAGGGTAAATTAATTGAATGAGACTTAATGGGATTTAAGTGATTCTAATATAACACTGACTAATTCATAATGTATATATGTGCGTTCTGTTTCAGGTTCCGGACCCCCAACCTGAGGCGTTCTATCATGGAGTGTTCTCCTCGCACACCCACTCCATTCAAATCCACACTGACAATGCAAGACACCAAATACGGACCTTTGAAGAGGGTGAGACTGTTTTGTCTTTTGTCACCAACAAAACAATATATAAAACTTTTTTTTTTAAATCATGTAATTTATTTAAAATACAGCAGTTGAGCATTTCATGTTCTCTAGAATTAATATTTAATGCTATTTTGTGTATATATAGATATATAATTCAAAATAAAACACAAAAAAATGCTAAAGTTTAAGATTTGCTAAAGACTTATATGTATAATGTAATAAAACTATTATATTTATTTATTTTTAAGTGAGAAATAGAAGATGACAAAGGTAATCTGAATGTAAAAACGGTTGAAATTAAAAAGCGTTCTATATCGTCCAATAACCAATATGCAACTGATACATCATGCATTTCTTCTTTGGAATATTTTACTCAAACACTGTTCTGGTTTCAGGCCCACAGCCCTTCATTGGACTCTGGAGTGGTTGGTACTATTAAGCAGGAACCTCAGGAGTGTGAGATCAGCATTGGGGTGGTGCATCTGGATCAGCCCCCCCTGAAGAAGATCAAACAGGAGGTCAGTTTGGGCTAATGTGTGCCCCTTAATCTGAATATATCTCAATGTGATATTCAAATGGCAGAAATGTAAAAACGTCTTGTCTGTAGGTTGCTATTTGAATTTTTTTGTAATATCAGTATGCAGTCAAACTTGTCTGATCCATCTGTGTAAGATCGGGTGTGTGAATTGGACATTTGATATCGTAAGTAGGATTATGAAAGCAATATATTGTCATTTATTCATGAGGAATATGTATTGGGATCTATAGGTGGAGTCGTCTTGTCTGCAGTGGGAGGAGCAAGATCTTCACACCCAACTGTTTCCTTCCAGTGGACCTGCCCATGACATGCCTGTGAGTGTCTTGATTTTGTGCAAATACATATTTTGATCTCCACTTCTGTAAACAAGCTTAATTTATCTGCACTATTTCGATATTTAACGACTGTTCTCTTTGGGACTGATAGGATCTGTTGACTAGCTCTGTGCTGATGCTTCCTAACGCAGAGAAAACTGAGGATGGACACAAAGCCGCCCAGCTGCCCCGCAGAGCTATGGGAAGTCCTCTGCAGGTACAAAATCTACCATGACACCCTTATACACCCATTTCAACTCTGACCATCAGAAAGTGTCTAGACAGAGTTTTGAAACTAAACTTTTTCATGAAATATTTTGCTTAAATGTATGTATGTGTGTGTATATATATATATATATATATTCTGTAAGTGTATTTGCTTAGTAAAACTTTATAGCTCTTTTAGCAGTAGCACATATTGACTTTATGACTCCAGGTGCTGAATTGTGCCATAAAATTGTACATTTATGATTTATTAGACACTGAAGCGTATGCTATGCAGAACCTGACCAATCACCTTCATCTTTGACTTTTTCTACTTCTCTCCATCTTTACTTCCTCTCTCTCTCTCTTTTTCACAGCAGTTGAACACATGGGAACAGGTGCTTTGCGGGAAGACGGAAGAGCAGACGATGCCCTCTGAATCCACGCACAAATACCTCAGCAATTATTCTTCACGAGCACTGGTCATGTAAAGAGACCGATAGAATGAGAGAGACAAATATAGAAAGGGAAGAGAAAGGAGGGAGAGTGAAAGAAGACAATCATACTGAAAAGAAGTAAAAGAGGAACACTCCTACACTTCTGGTACATTATTTGGGAGAGGCTAAAAGCCATTTTGTAGACTGCACCATTGATGTTAGTCGCCAATGTTTAAGCTGTGCCGTCACTTATTTGATTCAAGCAACCAAAGACAATTCTCATGTTGTGTTTTTTTTAACCTTTTTTTATTTCAATTTAATATTGTATTATATATTTTGTATTATATATGGGAAATGACTTCTCTATGTGGGTTCTAATTTTATGGATTTTAATATAAGGAACAATTTGCAGTAATTTATTATTATTTTGTATTACGAATAATAATTAACTACCATGGGCGCCTTTGCCAGTGTTTGACCCCAGTATTGCTCTCTTCTTAATCGTTAAATGTGTGTTCATTGTAAGGAGCGTGTGTCCTCCTAGCATTATCAAAATCATACACCTAAATCTAGACAAGATTTGTGAGCGACCAACAGAACTGCTCTTGCAGAGATCGTATGTATTTCAGCCAAATGCCTAAAAGCACTGCTATGTATTTCTGGCCAAAACAAGCCGTGCCCAATGCCTAAAAATGATTTTGCCAAGACTTATGCCTAATGTAGATCTTAGGTGATATATCTAGCTTAAACTGATACTTTGTCAGTTTAGTAGTGTTGCCATTTCAAAAGCATAATCACAATGTTGAGCTTTCATTGTATTAGCACTATTTCAGGTTTTAGATCAACTATGCAAAGATTTCAACAGAACAAAAAAGTTTGTTTGTTTGTTTTTTACAGTTTTTGTATTTACTAAATCTGAAAAACAAGGTTTACCAAGCATTTTCAAGTCAAGGGTTTAAATGGTAACAAATTTGCCTTTGAGGTGATAAAACATTTCTTAATCACGTTAAACACTTTTTTTAAATTTCGATTTGTAATCAGATTTACATTTGGTATTTTTTTTGTTTTTGAAACACTGATATATGATTGTTGCTTTTATACCTAGTCGGCTTGTTTTTGATATTTCAATCAGCATTTGATACTAAGATTGCCGTGTCCAATCAAAAGCATTTAGCAATAACGTTTTTGTTATTCGCTGCCTTTTTGTATTAGCTTCAAGTACAAACACTTTTTTTACACTGATTGTGAACTTTTCATACATTTTTTTTATACAAACTTTTATAACTGCCTTGTAAATAAAGTGTGTTTTTGAAAAAATATCTCTGGCTTACTTTCTTTTCACAGTTGATTACTAAAGCCATTGAGTTTGGATAGCGTATTCCTCAATGTTTAATAAAATCTATTCACTTGCGCAGATGACTATGAGACCAAGTTTCAGAAAAAGCTAAAATAGTAATTGATTTTTATTATTTAATCAGTTTAATTTAATGAAAAGAAATACTATACAGTGGGCTTAAAAATGTGAAAACTTAAGTCATAAGTAATATCATATCTGCAATGAAAGTCAGTATCCAAATATATTTTGTTTTAATTAAGAACAATGTAATTTTCAATAATGCAACTTTTATAATAAAATGCAGCACAAAAAGTGTGGGCTATCATTAAAGCAAAAAATAAATAAAAAAAGTTTATACATAAACCACAACATACAGACTGGCTTAAATTACTTGTCCAAAGAATGACCAAATACTTTTTCAGACCTATAGGCCTATGATGGATAATTGTGACCTTAATCCTGTTGTGAAGGAAGCCATTTTCCATAGACCACTGAGCCATCTCAACTACTCAAACACTTGTAGGCAGTGAGATAACTCCAATAGTTTTTAAATGGTTCTGTATAACTTATAAAGAAATGATAACGTCTCAATATGAATGGAGAGAATCTACAATGACCTTTTTACATTTTATCAGGGTTTGTAGTAAGAGGGATATGCAAATGCCACCAACTGTATTCTCTCAGGCTATTTTAGGAATGCTTTCCCTGAATTTCTATACACACCACGCACACAAATTGCCACAGTTACAGCATCTACTTCATATGGATGTGTTGACTGTTTTTGAGGGTGAATTTGAGATCTTTAAGTGAGGTGTTTTGTAGAGAGCTGTCAGTCCCCAAGGGCTTCACACTGATGGAAACACTTTCCAACTCCAGCCCTAACAGATACTCCCCCTGTGCATGTCTGTGTGGGTGAGAACATTATGGGTTTATACTAGCATTTGAACATGAATATGTGTATGTTTGAGGCTTAGAAACTCTTCTTGAGTCTCCTGAGGATATTGCTTTTCCTGTGTGGCTGTTGAAGGCGGAGGCCCGGCTCAGACCAGGGCCTAAATTTACAGCTGCCCAGCTCTCACATCCCCCATCCTGACCACCTGCTCACTGGCCTCCCCACACCCACATTCAGTCCCAAAAACACACCAGAGGTGCCAAATATACACTGGCACAGCGTTAGTGATGAGCTGGATGGCTATTCATGGTTCAGTACACTAGAATAATATCACAACCCTCAACCACACAAAACGTTGATTTACTGTAAGAAAGATCTAGATGTGTTCAAAATAGCGTGGTTTTCAGATAAAAAGAAAAGATGACGACCAAATATAAATGATTTTTATCCAACTAAAATCCAGCTACTTTAGTTAAAACGATACACAATTAAAGAGGGTGCCTGAAAAGGGACTGGGAGGATAAAGGGAGAGATGAGAAGAGAAATAGAGAATTATTGTCTAAATAGAGTTTTGCTACTGTGTCAGCTGATGTTCTTTTGTGCAAGCATCTGTTCACTAAAAGTGTGTTTGTGTGTGTGCGAATGCTGTGGGTTACAGGAACGGAAAGGCCTGTCAATGAAGAGACACGAGCAGACTTTCAGAACAGGAGCACAGCCCCCCAAAACCCCACACACCTGCTCTCTGTCTGAGAGAGAGAGAAAGAGAGAGAGAGAGAGAAAGACTGAAAGAAAGAAAGAAAGAAAGGAAGAAAGAAAGAAAGAAAGAAAGAAAGAAAGAAAGAAAGAAAGAAAGAAAGAAAGATGATGTGGTGTGGCAGTGTGGGGGGTGTATCATCACCCCAAAGTGACACCAAAAAACAAAAACACAGGTGCAAAGAGTTCCTTCCACTCACACACACACCCTCCGAATGTGACCTTTGTATTGGAAACACACCGTGTGGAACATTTCCGAACTCAATAATGACATCACGTATGTCTCTAATCGACCTCCAATCAGAACTCAGGGTAAATTTACAGGGTGGGTTGGAAGGAAGTATCTGACCCCCAAATTAACATTTGAAGAAAAGGTTTGGGGGTTTTAAAAAGTACATGGTGTGGAGTTTTGTACACATTACACGCGTAATGTTTCAACTGCCTTTATTACACTTTACTATAACCACAAAAGTTTTTCAACAAGATGCATTCAGTTGATCAGATGTGACAGTGAAAACACAGAAATTTCAGTTCTAGTGCTATTTTATTCATCAACGAATCATTAAAAAAAATTATAATGGTTTTCAACATTGATACAACATTGAAAAGTATATTTCGCACTGGCACCAAATAAACACTTGCAAACAAAAGTCATGTTAGCCTGAAGACATAACAATTGCATTGACATTGATTGTAGATAATTGATAATATATTTACAAAGTATATGACAAAAATTTAGTTTAAAATTTGGTAACACTTTATTTTAATGTGATATAGTTACACCTCTCTATGTGTACTAACTATAATAATAACAGTAAATTATGCATAATTACAAGTAACTCACCCTAAATCAAACTAACCATAAATCTATAATAAGTACATATAGTTAATTAATATTACTCAGTACTTATTACTCACTTATTTGTAACTACATAAACTTAAAATAAAGTGTATCCTAAAATGACTTTTGTTCGACATCTTTATAATTGTGCGAAGGGCCTAAAACATAACGTGTGCTGCAAATTACCTATATAAAATGCTTTAAATAGGTCGACTGCCCTGAAAGTCATGGAATAATCTGCATACAGTCAGAACTGATATTCGACAGCAATATTATCTTTGGGAAAATTAATCAAAAATCGAACTAAATTAGCTCCAGTTATCTAATGGCCCCAGTGTTCTTTCTAACCTGGGTTAAGAGTCATCTGTAAGATAATATTGCCGGATGGTCAATGCGGTTAAAGTCAGCTCTGACCAATTTACCTGTCAGTGGTTGGTTTACATGATGACACTATCAAAGCAGACATAAACATGCACAAGCACCTTAATGCAAACTCTACCTTCAGAGCGGCTGACATACAAAGCCACAGACCTTGCGCGAAGTGATTAGAATCTTGTATTCATTAATGTCTCCAATTTGAATTGATTTGCATATGAGTCTATTGAATATCCAATATGAATGAAAACTAGTTGACATGGGGTGGCAAGAATAATTCTGGCATTCTTTCATATCTCTCGGGTTGAGTCACAGCTCTTTTTCCTTTCTGTGTTCAACAGGGCATCTCTGTGTCGCAAGTAGATTGGCACATAAATTCAGTTCGTTCGACCTGTCACAATAAATTATTAGCCGGATGTTGCAGCAGCTCCATTTTTCCTTATTTTTTTCACTCACGCACTCTCTCTCTCGTTCTCTGGCTCACTCTTCTCTGACTTACCCACCCACACACACGAGCACACACACATACACATGCACATGTACCCACTGGGAAGATTACAATAGGCTGATTTCCTATGTGGTCAGGCCTAGTAGCCACTCCCTGTCCCACTGGCAGGTACAATGCCTCTGAGCTGCCATGATAAGTCTATGTGTGTGTGTGTGTGTGTGTGTGTGTTTGAAAGATCAAGAAGACTATCACAAAATTTGCAACTCGAACATTAATTAAAAACCTGATGAAAATATAATTATAGTCTAATGATTTTTCTGTTTAGGATGCTGCAGTAATGACAACATATAATTATTATTTATCAAATGCAAATATATATATAAATATATATGTATATGTAAATATATATAAACAGAGGGAGGAGGCAGTTAGATAAAACAACGTCTGTTATTTAAACTTTCCAATAACATCATTCAAACCACAACATGTACACGACATTTGACACACACACAGCTGTTTTACATGGGGCAAAAACTGTATGCTAGATAAGGCTCAAACAGTAAAGCATGGCGCTTGCAACACCAAGGTTATGGGTTTGATTCCCAGAGAAAGCAAGAACTGATTACTCGCATTTGGTATATAATATGTAGGTATTTGAGGGTATTTATGTATGTGTATATGTTTATGCATGTATGTGTATGTCCAAATATGTCTATATAATGCGTATTTATGCATGTGTATGTAAGCGTATGTATTTGTCATGTATGTCATATATATGTACATGTGTGGGTACATGCATATATCTACACAGTATATATATATATATATATATATATATATACTGTGTAGATATATGCATGTACCCACACATATATCACATATATCACATATATATATATATATATATATATATATATGTATGTAGGAGTGTGTATATGTGTACATGTATATGTGTATATAGTGACTATATTTCTTTGCCTTCTGCTTCTTTGTCTTTTAACTGTTTCTTTCATACTTTATGTACACTCCTCCTCTAACTGTTGTACAGCACTTTGGTCGGCCTTTGACCGTTTTTTAAATGTGCTTCAGAAATAAATCAAACTTGAACTTGATTAAAATGTCAATGTGTATCTTGCGTATCAAGCGTCTGCCAAATGCATAAAAATGTAGATCAGGGACATATTCACAACATTTACTGATTGTTAAATATCACATGAGTACATTTGAACATACTTTGTGCATATTTTGTGCACATACTGTGATGCCAGATGGATTTAACTCATTTCACAACCATAACTACAACATATCCAAACATACCATCAGGACTGTTTAAATAGAGCTTTAAATAGAGTTAGTGAGCAAGTTTTGTTTATATTCATAAACATATGTCAAGTTAATGTTCTATCAGCTTTAAAAAGCATTATTAGAGGTATCATTAAGGCAGCATTAAATAAAAACTACAATATGTGGGGATAGTCATGGCCTAAACTGATAACCCAAAGGACGCAGGTTCGATTTTCAATATCAGCAGGTGGTGGGGGAGCGAATGAACTGCTGAAATTGAGCAAAACATCTGACCGCCTTCACGTATCGTCAGTATTTGAGGGCATTTGACGCACAAACAGCAGTTAAATCTTATGATAGATCATAGAGATATTCTTAACATTATATATTTACGTCATATGTTAAAGTACAATATCGAAGCCCACCATCAGCACTTTTGTTTAGTATCAGCTTTGAATGGTATTAATAAGCAACACAGCTGTTTGTATAGGCGTAAAGTATGTCAAATTATTAATGTTCCATAAAACTTTTAAAACCCATTTTTAAAAGACCACTTCACCCAAATATGTTACTTACTGACATCTTGTCATCCAGCCTAGCTTAAGTTCACGAGAATAGTAGAGAATCACAAACAAATCAATTCTTCTGAATCTTGAAACTTGCTGGAGGGAAGAATGAGTAAAACTTTGGTCTGTTTCTCACACAAATCTATCATGTGGCTTCAGAAGACTTTGAATATAGTGCACAAGTCAAATGGACCAATTTTATGATATCTGGTATTTTTGAAGTTTGAATTAACATTTCCATGGAAAAGAGGGACCTACACTGTATTCAATAGAGGTTTGGAACAACATGAGAAAAAGTAAATGATGACAAAATTAATCTTTTTTAATACTAATATCATACAATTTATTGTTGAAGGTATGCTAAATATAGAAATCAATCTAAAAGTGTTTTAAATAAGCCAAAATGACATTCTCAGGATACACAGCAATATTGAGAATATTAGTACAATTTAAAATGACTGTTTTCTATTTATTTATATATTTTATTCCTGTGATGACATTTTCAGCATCATTACTCCAGTCTTCACATGATCCTTCAGAAATCTTTCTAACAGAAACATTCATTTTCATCCTCAATTCTGAAAACAGTTGTGATGCTTCATATTTTGGTGGAAACCGTGATGATAAACTATTTTTTCAGGATTTTTAGAATTGCATTTATTTGATATATTGGACAATAGAAATCTTTTGTAACATTTCTTTACTCCCTTTACTGTCACTTTTTGATCAATTTATTGAAATAAAATAATAAAAGTATGAATTTCTTTCAATAAAAAAATCGTACTGACCCCAAACTTTGGAAAGTTTCTATAAGTGCGCATCAGTGCACCTCAAAACAATGCCAAAGTAGACATTCTCAAACTCTAAACCCATTTTAGTGAAAATTGAAAGATCTCTTTGATCATTTGATCTCTTTGACAGAATTACGAGAACAGCAGAAACATGAGGAAGATGGAAGATTAGGCAGGTGCTGTCTGTTCAGCTAAAGGTTGAAATGATGAGGCAACACCATGAGATAAAGACAAAGGTATGTGCTGATGAGTGTCAACAAAAGCAAACCAAAATCAAGTCACAAACACACACACGCACACACAGCGAGGGATTGAGGTAACAGATGGTTTATTAGCGATAGAGGAGAGAACGCAGGACCAGACCCCTGCCCAAAACGATCCACAGTCAACACTCTCAAAATGAGAAAAGCCTACACAGATTGATCAGATAAACAGAAAAAGCGAGAGAGAAAAGGCAAAAGAAAAAGGAGAAAGGGAGGAGGGCCGAGCGAGGGAGTGCTGCACTGAGGGTGATTAGCCGAAGAAACTGTCTCTGTCCTCAGATTTGGCCCAATGTTGGCATCTGTACATTTGACGGTTTGTTTGCGAGAGAGCAGAAACTTATATAGAGCAGCATGCCAGTGGCTGATAATCACAGAAAAACAATGTTAACTGTAAACACACAGACAAAACAACAGCAGAACAGATCATAGATGAGAAGAAGGTCAAAGAGAAAAGACTCAAAGCAGGGCGAAGGTGATGCAAGAACAACAAGGAAACAAAGATAATAAAAGAAAGTGAAGAAAAAAATTCACTGGAATCAGCTGAAAATATATTCCGATTGTATTTCCTTTTTAACATATTAGTGATTAGGTTTGGAGACTAAAAGACTGAAGATAAAATAATACATTAAATATTTCATGATCTCAGCAGAGATTAAACAACTCCACAAACAGCATTATCAGCTTGTGTGACTTTATTTCAGTCAGGCGTCTACTGAAGTTCTTATTGGGAATGAACAGGTTTAGATGTTGATGAGTCAACTTTATTTTTATTTTTATTTTAACATCATTTACTCATATTCAACTGTTTGAGTTACTTTCTTCTGTGAAATCATACATTTAAAAAAAGTTGTTTTGAGAAAGTTTTTTTTTTTCATAAAATGAAAGAAAATGGGGTCCAATATTTTTTGGTTCCTTACAGTTACATTTACATTTATTTAACATATTTTTTTTGTGTTCCGCAGAAGAAATGCATACATGTTTGAATACCAGACATTTCATTTTTATCCTTTTACCAAATATATTTCAAAAATAAAAATAAACACAAAATTTGACAATTACTTACATTTATAACACATCCAATACATCCATATACAAACTGAAACTCAAATGTACACTTTTACACAGGGGACAAAACAAGAACTACCACTCTTGTGGTAGAAGTTGAAAGCCCAGAAGGCCCTGTTCAGTGACTGCTGGTCTTCCTGAGAATGATGAAAGATCCTTATACGGAACATTTCCTTATGGGAATTTCTTTTCTCCATAATCACGCTTTTAGGCCATGCAATTCGAACACAAAATAAGGACTATTTATTGGCAAAGCAGTACAGTAAACGTGAACGCTTACTCATGTACGCACGTGTTTGCATGGGGGTTGGGGTAGTTTTGTTGCTAAAAAAATTTGCAAAAAGCCTCCTGATTCCCGCGCTAAGTCAATGTGTGTGTGTGTGTGTTGTGCTCCATTCACCTGGTGAAATAGAGCAGAATGAAAAGACTAAATGGAGCTCATTATTCATCCCGATACACACTCCCGCCACACACACGCATGCAAACCTCCTGCCCTGAACCCCAAACACCAGGCTGCTGTCCGTTCTTTTGTTACTCTCTAAATGATCCTGACAGCAAATGAAGCAGCACACACACACACACACACACACACAATTTGGGCCACTTGTCATTGGTCACTGGACATAACCAGCTTGAAAATCTCTAAACATGTCACTCATTTACTATATTAATTTGTTCAGTGTCTTCATCTTTACAGTGATGCAACTCAGAATTCTATGAAATGAAAGTGAAAGTTGGTCAGTAAATGACAGTGCGGGTTGGTCACAAGTCTTTCCGGTTTCTCCTCTTCACTCGTGTTTAAAAGCAGACATTGATTTTTCCAAAGACCTGTCCTTTTGTAGTACGAGCCGTTTCAAACACATTTCCACATGCAATTTCATTCCGGGTGTTGTGAATGTGATGTAAATACAATGACAGTCATTCATGAAATCAGAATTAATTATTTGATTCATTCCGTTCATAAATGTCACATGAATTTTTGTTAGTTGTAGTACTTTAAAAACTAGGTAAAAATAAATAAGAATTACACTAACAAAGACACTACAAAATTTATTTAAAGAAAATTAACATTTTTTATTCACCTAGGACATATTAAAGTACTGGTAGATTTAAAAAAAAGTTACAGTTAAATTTAGTTTTTAAATAAATGTTTTTCTTTTCATTCATTAAAGAATCTGCAACGAAGAGATGAAATACAGTTTCTACAAAAAATTGATAATTACCTGAGCATTGAACCAGCATATTAAAATTATTTTCCAAGGATAATGTGACAATTTTTATGTCAGAAAGATTTTCTTTCTTAATTATGTCCACAAAAATTAAATCTGTCCTTGTTGTTTGAATGAGGCCCAATAAGTATATAATCTATAAAGTTAAAAGTAAAAAAGTTAAAGTTAAAAGTTAAAAGTTGTTTGAGTTGTTTATGCTGAAGGTGTGTGTGTGTGTGTGTGTGTGTGTGTGTGTGTGTGTGTGTGTGTGTGTGTGTGTGTTATTGGAATTGTGTAGGGCAATGCAGTCAGGGGATTCCACAACACCTGTTCAAGTGTTATCACTCATTTTATAGAGGTACATTAAATGCTACAGGTACAGCACTGCTTCTACAAATATACACACACACAAAACAAACAGTCGACTCACACACATTCATAAGCATGTTATCAGGGACTATTCATAATATCAGACACAGTAGCCCCACTTGAGGTGGTTTCCAGGTTGTGTGTGTGCAGTTATAAGAACATATGTCTGTATGCTGCTTTGAACTCACTTTACCTATAATGAAGTTCTGCAAAATATAAGTGTATTTTTAGCTCTGTGAATGTGTTAAATACACTCAAATAAAGAATGGTTAAGTGTTGCATGCACATGCACAAACACGAGTACATCATACAAAAGAAAAAAAAAAGGAGAAGTAGCATATGTGTGCGATTTGTTAGTGGTTAGCGTAAGAGAGCAGGAGTACGAAATGAAAACAACTCGACAAGTCACTTCCCTACAGTTACACACACACACCTTCCACAATACCTCATTAATGTCACAGACATATCCTCTTAGGACAGTTAGGGGAGGGAGAGTTTTCGTTTGGTGTTTTTGTGATTGGGTCAATACTGTTAAGGAGAGGTAGTCAGTAATGGACAGTACATGATAATGTGTGGATGTGTGAAAAAGAGCGACAGAAGATGATGCAAGCAAAAGTGTTAAAAAATACTGCTGATGATGTTTAGAAGAAATAGAAAAGAGAGGCATGAGAGCGAGAGAGAGAGATATAGAGAGAGAAATTAGGCTAATGTGCACAACCAGGCAGTTTAAATAAGTTTTTTTTTAAATTTAAGACATTTTTAGCACATCAATTCAAGAAAGGTAATTACATTATATATATTTATACTATCAGGATATGAAATATATGTTGTCAGAAATTCTATGTTTATTGTACATACACACACACACATATATATATATATATATATATATATATATATGTTCACACTTTAAATTAAGGTCCAATTCTCACTATTAACCATGACTAGCTATTAAGTTTAGGTATTGGGTAGGATTAAGGGATGTAGAACTTGGTCATGCAGGATAAGGCATTAATATGTGATTTATAAGCAGCCAATATCCTAGTAATATGCGTGCTACTAATTAACTACTTAATAGTGAGAAATTTGATATATTTTTGTTTTTCTAAATTACAACAAATAAACTTCAGTATATAAAACAGAAAAGCTGAAAAAGTAGCACACTATCACATAACAAACGCAACTGCAAGACAAAAGGTGGAAAAAATACGTTCCGAGTTCTCTCATATCCACCCTAAACCACATCGCTATTAAACTGGGAAGCCACCACTCTGGGTTCCCCTTCACACACAAATGTATGTATGCACGCGCACGCACACACACACACACATGCGCACACACACAAAGAAAGAGAGCGAGAGCTAGGCATTATCAGAGCACAGCACTTGGGTAATGTGTCATCAGAAGCACTTGGGTTTCAGACAGACCTAAGCAAAGATAACAGTGACAGAAACCACAGACACACACACACACATACAGAGAAAGACAGAGAAAGTGGATAGGATTGAAAAAAGTAGAAGCACAGAAGGTCAGAAAGATAAGAAATGTTTTTGTTTGTTGTTTGATGAATAGAAAGAGCAACATATCATTGAGGACTTCTCAAACATGATGATATATTATCATTGTGTCATTAATAAGGCAAGAAATACTTTAATATCTTTAAATATTTCAAACTAAATATATAAACAAAATATTATATGGGTACTTAAAATTAACCCGTTTGACTGTGAATTAGTTTTGTCAAATAGAACATATGAATTAGTAACCTTTATGCTTCAATAAGGTATAATAGTGGTCCAAATGTCTTTTGCTATATTCCAAATAATAAAATTGTTCAGTCTAAGTGTTGGAAAAAAAGGTTATTTTAATGTAAATCCCCTGCTGTAAGCTATTCGCCGCTGTGAACTTCAGAAATCAACCTTTTTCATTGAGGAATCCAACTTAATACAATAGTTTGCTTGGTGGTTGGACATCGTTTTCTATTTTTAATTAATTTGTGAAGGATAGTTGTTATTTGAACCCCTTTTATGATACCTTTTTTTGTTTTTGTGTCCTTTTTGATGCTTAGATTCTTCGGTCCTCATGCAACTAGATTTACCGAAAAATTCTCCAAAATATTCCACAGAAGATAGAAAATCATAGGATATTTGGGGTGAAATAATCGATCTAAGATGAGCGTCAAAGTGAACGTGATTCTTCCAACTCAATACATACATTTTTTTTTTACTGCATTAAATTCCTCTATGTGGAATTGCAGATTAAATTTTGTTGTAAATATACTATCTTGCGAACTTAATAATCCATTTACTGAATCCATAGCATCGACTAACCCAAAAATCATCTTTACTTAAATTCATTCAATGTCTGTAAATTTAAGTATTTCTTTTTGATATTTTTTATTAGGACCTTTGACAGTGAAACAGAAAAAATATCATAAAAGTTAAAAACAAATCAAATGTCACAACGGCTTTTCACTTTCCTTTCACACTTTCACAAATAAAGGAGTTTTGCCATAGTAACCGACAAGATCAAAGAAAAGCTGAGACAGTTATGTTGAGCCTATTTGAAGAATTGTCAAATTTTTCAAAAAACAACTTCATTTTAAAAATAAGGGTGTTTTATTCAAATAAAGGTAAGCAAGCCGATAAGAAAGCAATAGAGAAAAGAGAATGAGAGAAAATTACCAAAGTCATCTTTAGACGAGTCCATTACTGTGGCGATTTACCTTCACGTTTTATCCTGCAACATCCTCTCATTTAAAGTCAATAATCCATCTGAAAACTCACACAAACACACTAAATCACATATAAGTGCTCAAATGATTTTTGCTTCATACTCACTTTTCCTTTGAAATTTCACCAAATTGACTAAATATAAAGCACGCACAAAGCTAAATAAGAATGAGTAGATTGAGCCGACTCACTGTGTGATCGTTTGATCGGAATGGGGAAGAGGGAGCATAGGAGTTATGCAAAACATGAATAGATGCACTGCCACTTTGCACAGCTGACTCATTAGACTGCTTTTGGACAAACGTTTGGTGCAAAGATTACAGTTATGATGTTTAAAGGCAAAACAATTTTAAAAAGCATAACCATACATCATATGAACACACAAACCAATCCAGTTGCTTGCTTTTCAAAGTTAAGTCACAGTATTGAAAATCCCCGGTGACTCCGAAAACATAATACTCTACTTTCTAAATTCTCACCAAGCTTATATTTCATTACAGGACATATGGAAAGCCTCAAAATGTGCTTCAGAAAACAAGCATAACATACATTTATATTACACTTACTCATTAAGATTATTCACTTAAGTATTAGACTTTTACATTTTAAACAGAATAATATTTTTAAAGCCCATGAGGTAGAGGTTTGAAGTCATTCCAAAGAGTGACCTTTGACACTATGTTTTCGTGCAGTGCGATGATAATTGATAATAAATGTTGTTATAATGCTCATTTTTAAATCAAATTGCACAAATGGTTTACTCTAGCAGGTAAAGCAAAGTAGAATTTTTTAATCATTTACTTTATACAAGCTAAATTTGCAATAATCATACACCGTTTTATTGCTATAGTTGTGCAAATAAGGGAACACAAAATTACACTTGCATTTATGCATGCAAAAAGTAAACTGACACTACTGTAAAATCTTAAGGGAAGACTTCATCATCACAGCATCACACAAATTTTGCATAAGGTTGCACAGTCATGCAGTCCATCCATACGTGCCATTGCAAGGAGGTTTGGTGTGTTTTCCAACACGGTTTCAAGGGCATGGAGGAGATACGAGGAGACAGGCCTCTATACAAGAAGAGCTTGAGAGGACAGGGACGTAGAAGGGGAACAACCCAGTAGCAGGACCAGTATCTGCTACATTTTTGCTAGGAGGAACTGGGGGAGCACAGCCAGAGCCTTACAAAATGAGCTTAAGCAGACTATTGGTTTGCATGTTTCTGACTAAACTGTCAGAAACAGACTTTATGAGGGTGGCATGAGGGCCCGACATTCTCTAGTGGGACCTGTGCTCACAGCTCAGCATATTGCAGCTTGATTGGCATTTCCCAGAAAACACCAGAATTCATGTTTGCCATTGGTGCCCCGTTATCTTCACAGATGAGAACAGGTTCAAACTGAGCACATGACAGATGTGAAAGATGCTAGATATGCTGTAGGGCATAGGTGTCAAACTCAAGGCCCGCGGGCCACATCCGGCCCGGCGTGTAATTATGTCCGGCCCGCGAGAGCATTTTATTAATGGCCCGCGAGATGTCCCGCGCTCCAGCTGACTCGCCGAACACTTCCTGTATTAAACAGGAAGTGGCTAATGATGCTTCGCGCTCGCGCTAGTACCGCGCGATTGTTATTGTTAATTATACATAACCGTTCAGCCTCGGTACACAGTGCTTGTGCGCGAAATTCAGGTGTTGATCATCGGATGATAAGAGCCCGCCCTCATGGCAGAACAACCAATCACGTCTTCTTGCATGATTGACAGGTCAGACAGCATATCAGCGCCAGCTGTCAGAGTGATAGTGCAAGCGCCAGAAAGAAAATACAGCGCAAAAAATAAATAAAAATAACATTACGTCCCTAGGGACGTAACAAATATATTGAAATATTATTACGTGTAAAAAAAATTTTGATATAGTTAGTAAAATCTGCTTTAACCCATGGGTTATATGTGGGAAAATACGGTATATGTTTACTGACATACTGCCGGTATACCCGTGTGTCTCATTTGCGGAGCTAATGTGGCAGTAATTAAATAATTTAAT
Source organism: Rhodeus uyekii (assembly GCA_037043235.1). Taxonomy (NCBI): domain Eukaryota; kingdom Metazoa; phylum Chordata; class Actinopteri; order Cypriniformes; family Acheilognathidae; genus Rhodeus; species Rhodeus uyekii. The sequence goes on from JAWRVZ010000027.1 coordinate 2,764,189, forward strand.
AAGACGGCACTATGAGACAAATGACATAAGAGCAAATTCAACTGAATGATTTGATTTGTTATTGCTGAAAAGCAAAAATTGTATTTAGATTTCCAGGTTTTGTTATGCAGTATGAATTTGTATAATTTTGACAGGATATATTTTTATGGAGAGCAAAATCTTTTATATATAAATCTTTTTAAGTTTTATATAAAATGACATAAGAGTAAAGAAATTTGAATGTTTGTTCTTTTGACTTTTACTTCCTTTTACTTTACTTGTTTACTTTATTTCTAACTTGTATAATTTAGACAGGAAAAAAAACTTTTTTTTAAGTATTTTTAAATATTTTTATATTTTTAAGTTATTTAAGGTATAAGTTACCTTAAGGTATAATATTTCTGTCTGTTTTTATTCACATCTAAGTTCAAAAAAGGTAAGTTTTAAAAGTTTAGTTTTAGTGTTTTCAATAAATGTTTATCCTGTTCGGCCCGCGACCTAAAGTGTTTTGGGATTTTGGCCCCCTGTGCAATTGAGTTTGACACCCCTGCTGTAGGGAATGTTATGCTGCATGGGGAGGAATATCCTTGGAGGGTTGTACAGACCTTCCCATGCTAGCCAATAGTAGTCTATGATAATGCCCGGCCTCATGTGGGTAAAGTGTGTTGGTAGTTTTTGAATGAAGGCATTGATGCCATTGACTGTCCCTCACATCACCCAGACCGGAATCCAGGTGAAAACCTCTGGAACATTATGTATCAGAACATCCGAAGCTACAAAGTAGCACCACAGACTGTCCCAGAGCTCACGGATGCCCTGATCCAGATCTGGGAGGAGATCCATATTTATATTTATCTTTATTTATATTAAGTGACTATATGTTGTTCAGAACATTTGTTTGTTATTATATCATATTGCACTTCGAAAAGTTTTATTACTTACATTTTAAATAACATTAATAGCAAATTTAATTTGCTTACCCCATATGATATGACAACATACACTGCTATTTAGTTACAACCCTGAGTAACATTAACTGGAGTAAAAAATGAGACTACCCTCAATCATCCATATTTCACAGCTTAGAAAAAGTGGATGTGATCTATGTGGGCAGACCATTAAAAAGTAGACTGTTCCTAGTCAACATAAATAAATGTGGATGGTGAGGTACCTCTTAGTCAGACCGGAGAAAGATATAAGGAAGTGAATTTAAAGCTTTGCAAAAACATTTATAAAACAAAGTTTTCCTGAGGGCAAATGCAGGTACAAAATGGAAGCAGCATCAAACATCAGACTGTATGTACATAATCTGTTGTGTAGTGGGGTTTTGCACCATTTGTAAATGCATTTGTAAATGCAAGATGTATTGAGACCTTTATTAGTTTAGATCACATTGAAAGTAGTAGTTAGAAAGTACAGCCTGGTTTCTGGGATTCCCTGCATGGCAGAAATCCACCACAAACTGCATTGTCTTGCTGATTCAGCTGAAGTTTTCCTTGCACACAACACAAATTGCCCCACCAGTTCCTGTACTGTAAATCATCTCCATTGTCTACAATGGACAGATCATCTGAAAACTTTTGGTGAGGAAGTCTAACTGATGCCCCAAGGCAATTCACTAAACTTCTAAGGTTAACTATTAACATAGTCTTCCCCTTACCACTCATTGTTGTGAGGCTAGGATTGTGGTAAAGCCACTGGAGGACATAAAACTGTGGAGCCAATAGCAATTAAATTAAATAGAGGGATGAAAAATTACAATTCAACCTTAAGTTTAAGTCGAATTAAAATAGAATGATTAGAATGAATGAATAGAACTAATTCACAGTTCACACAATTGCATTACATTACAAGTTTTTGCAACAAATGACCTTTAAACTATCTTTCAAACATAATGGTATTTGGTATTTCCAAAAAAACTTTATATGACCAAACCATGTTTCTATCTATCCATCTACTCAATTCATCCATGTTTTTAAAAATAACACTTTTTTTCAGCAAGAAATTATAATTATAATATAAAAAATTACAGTTGTATCCAGTTATCTCGACGGCCTCGGGGTTGCAATAAAGCATCGAGATAACCGATGATCGAGATAACCAGGGGTGTGTTTGTGTGTGTGTGTCTGTGTGTTTATCTAAGCCTCATACTCATTGGTCGGTAACTGCTCGTCAATGTCAAAATATTTGAGAAAACCAATCAAATCAGAGAAGGCGGGCTTTATGTGCACTCACTGCTCGTTGAGAAGAGTAAGAACGATATGTGCTTTCACTTCAGAGAGTCTCCAAAAGTCTCCAACAACTCCAGATAAAGTCGTTAGATTTGTCGCTAGTCGCTTTTTTGAAAATGTGTCACTAGAGTGGTCTGAAAACTCACTAAATATAGCAACAAATGCGCTAAGTTGGCAACACTGTCTGCAAGGCTTGATTTTTCCGCCACTGTCCGCGAGTTCTTCACACTGTGAGTGAAGCGTCACTGACAGAGCGACCATATGGACCGCGATTCATGTGCAATGCAAACTCAGCGCATGCGCAGTGAACTAGGTACGATCATTAGTCACGAGATAACCATGTGAAGTGGCGAATTTGTCCCTCTTTTGTGCTTGAGATATTAGGGTTCGGCGACATAAAAGAATCGACATAACCGATAGGGACTTTGGCGGTTCCACTTCAAAAACGTCAACATAATAGGGTTGGCGAGTTAACCGAGGTCGAGATAAGTGAACTCCACTGTGTGTATTTTTTTTTTTACAATATTGTTGTTTTCTTTTAATTCAGATGTCAATATCAGTATTTAGTTTGATAAAGTTTTCTGGGATATATAGTCAACATTTTGTGCTGTGTGATTAAAACTTTTTTATATACAGTAGTACCTCAAGATACGAAAGGCTCAACTTACGAAAAATCCAAGTTACGAAAGAAAAGACGAAATTTTACTGCTCTACATACGAAAAGTTTTCAAGACATGAAAGGTTTCTGAAAGTCCGAGATTCGCCCCATAACAATTTTGAAACTCCAAAATCGCCATCTTAGTTATAGTAGACTCGCCACCATCCTCATGCTCTCCCATTGGTTCCTGATGCTAGCCAAGCCATGAGATTCTTCTCTCTAATTGGACAGCATCCCTCCCATCATGCATCTTCTATACGTACGTGCTGCCGTGCTTTAGCTCAGCCACTCCGCACCCCAAACTTTACATTTTTTATGTGTTTTCGTAAAGTTAAGTGTACGTACGTACGTTATCTGCCGTTTGTCCTCCTCCTCCTCTGCCGCCACTTTCGGAGATAGCCTCACTCGAAAGGTAAGCTTCGACATTTTACGTTATTTCATTGTTTATAGGTCAATTTAGCTTTATTATGAAATTTAATGGGGTGTTTTTGGAGGGCTTGGAACGGATTAGCCATTTTACATGTAAAATGTATTCCAAGATACGAAAAACTCATTATACCTTCGCCACCTCGGAACGGATTAATTTTGTATCTCGAGGTACCACTGTATATTGTACTGTGAAAATATACATATGTTAAATGATCAGTGCATTATGGAATAACTAGCCATAACTACTCAAAATTAAGTAGTTGTTTATTTGTGTTGGTAAAAAACATACTAATGCAGTTCATCTGCTGAATTTCAATTTAGTAAATTCCACTTCCTATCATTCCAATTTAACTTCCTATGGGGAAAATTCCAATTTATGAACTGAAATTCTTAAACTGAAATAAGAATTTTTAAATTCTAAATTGTTTCATTGCTTACTGAACACCTACTGGACAATAATGAACACAACGGTTCTGATAGGAACATGTGTCGTAGAACCAACATACAGTCTGACAGACCAAAACACTCCCTGACACCACTGACACACCTTGCACACACATACACACAAACACAAACACATAAACTCTTCTAACAACGCCTTAATTCTGCATGTCCTAAAAAAACTCATATTTGATTTATTCAGTTTAACCTTTCTAACTTATTGATGATCTCTAAGGTCTTGTAAAAACAAAAACACTCTTCTAAAGAATGGATTTATTAGTAGAGCAAATATTTAACACAAGTGCAAGGGGAAACCCAGGCTATGACATGACCCTTTTCGCTATTCATTATATAATATCAGCACGTTTGCATTAGCATACAGGTATGTATAATTGCTTTGAGGTTGACTGACAGGTGAGTCATAAAGAACAGGTGCAGAGCCTTAAGACTAGATAAGAGCTTGTCAACCCTACCATCCCCCAAGAACACACACACAAACACACACATAAACGCATGTTTAAATACACATACACATGCTTTCATGCAAACGTGCAGTTGTGGTGATACAAACAATAGATACATGAACGCTTGGGGTGCTTACACAACAGGAAGCCAGATTTTGATAAAGACAGGGTGGCAGGGTTATGGAAAAGGGCATGCATCCCATAAACACGGGATATTTCCAACATATGCCTACTTAAAATTAACCATCCATGCAACACACACACACACACACACACACACACAGACACACACACACTTAGATATTTAAACAGTACAGTTATCATTAACTCTAAAACCATTAAAAACATATTTATTCATTTAAATGAAGCTAGAATAAAATATAAATATTAGATGAAAAACTTAAACTACATGAACATTAGACATGTTGCCTTAATTGGCAGCTGACTGAAATAAGTTTGTATTAAAATGATTAGCACTAACACACTCCCAGAATGCATTGTGGTTAGCTCAGGGAAAACATAAATCAAATATGGGAGACAAGATGACAAAATTGTTGATTATAAATGAACTTACTGAAAAAGTATTGATAAAAAGCATTTCAGTGTCATTAAAAAATATTTTACCTATTATAATATTAGTGTGTTTTGATGCCTATTTGAGTGTTATATTGTTAGCTTAGCAATATGCTAATGTAAACTATTGAAGTCAATCCAAAAGTTGCTGCCTACACACAGTGCTTCAAACTACGCACTTTATGACGGCCAGTCATTAGTCACTATGTTTTGAAACAGAGCTAAAACTGACAAAGCTGAGAAAATCAGGAGTGAAGCGAAGACAAAAGGCATATTTCAGTCACAAATCAACTCAAGTTCCCACCCATGTAAATACAAATACACACACATACATACACATGTGCATACGTGCATATACACAATGATGAGGAAGGAATACAAAAACAAGAAAGAAAGGACAGGGTAGAAAAGGAGGATATAAAAGTAGTGCTATGTGATCCTTCTGGCAGAACCAGATTGGGATAAGTGTGAATCAGCACAGGCTCGGCTTGTCTCTGCCCCCTCACCCTCCCATCACGCCCTGGACCTCTCCCCTGGGATCCGGGATCAGTCCAGACACGCTAACACACACAACACAACCCGGACACGCACGACTAACCTGTACTGTAACCCTGCTCCTCATTCTTTTCAATTATAACAGAGCGAAAGAGAAATGTGTGAACATCTGTGACATGTCAATAAAGATTGTTTACAGCAAAGTGGAGTCAAAGAGATGCTATTTATCATTACATTTATATTTAATAACTGCAATTTAATTAACTCAGTGGCAACAACAGTGTGTCTAAACAAAATGTAAAAAATAATCTTGATTATGATGAAAGGCCCTGTAAAAATGCTATAATAAAAACCTATTAAATGTGTATATATATATATATATATATATATATATATATATATATATATATACACACACATATACATCTATCGATTGAACCATCACATAATAAAATATACAGGAATCCTGCAATACCGTAAGGTGACCAGAAACCGGTATTTTTATGGTGAAATATTTGGCAACCACTGCTACCAGTTTTTGTTTTACCATAAAGATAACAGCATACTTTTTAGTGTTAACCAGGTACAGATGGGAGTGGCAGGCCTTTGGTGGGGAAAACCACAGTTATTATGGTCCAGTAGGGTGTAGCAAGAAAAGAATGGGATAAAAAGACATATGGTTAGTAAGAAAGTTGGATGGCAAAGCATTGTCAACACAGCCGTCACCCGGCCCGACACATGGAACAGCCACAGGCCATGGCAATCCTTCTCAGCAAAGCTACATACATCAGTCTCCCGTGTCCTGGGAACCTAACCAGCTGGTTTAGCTCAGAGATATCTTTGCCTCCAGTCCAAACAAGTATATCATGAAGGTTGCACCGATCCAGGAGAGATACAAAAGGAGGCACGACTGGATTTCTGCCCACTTGATGCACCTACACCTCAGAACCACTATCAGCATTCTGCAGCACTGACATACCATATGATACAAACGAGTCAATGAGTATAGCAATTAAACACATAAGGTAAATAAGTTTGCAAACTACCCACAGGTGTTACCCACAGGTGTTACAATATTGTAATTGTTAGTAGACTGACTCAGAGCTAAAATACAATTGCTACCAGTACAGATTCAAATTACTGACTTATTTCATTCTTGGTGACGATTATCAAACAGTTCTGTTATACTTAACAAATAGCAGATATATAACGTAATGCCCCAACAGTAAACACAGAGACTAAAGTTAAAAATGACTCTTTACGCAAGAGTTTAGCAAACACTTGTAGCAACCTGATAAGCATCCATGTAACACTGTCAGATTCATAAGAAAAAATGACGTCTTGGATCCGGTTTCTAGGATATCTAGACCATTACAGGGAACATATTAATGAAACGGTGCACTCAAAAAGGACAATTCTGTAATTTGCTTTCCTTTGTGTCATTCCAGACCTGTATGAGTTTATTTTGAAGAAGAAAAATTATTCTTAAGCACCATTAAAACATCAATTTATGAACATATAATACTGAATGCACAGTAATTCACTGCTATTTAAAATTTTGGTGTCTATATGAAGGCTCTCATGCTCAATAAGGCAGTATTCCTTTGATAAAACATACAGTATAAATAGTCATGTTGTGAAATATTGCTAATAGAAAGTTCAAACACATTAGAAACGGAATTATTTCTTTATTATTATAAATATCTTTACTGTCATAATTGACCAATTTAATGCACCCCTTGCTGATTTTTTTTTTAAACTTTCAACCAAAAATATATATTACTAATCCAAAATTCTGAACATTGGTGTACATCATCTTATTAGGTTTAAATGCTATATATATATTTTTTCCATTACTACAGTATAAAAAAAACACACAGTAACATGATAATATAACATGATAACATACACCAGTACAGACAATATTTGTTTTATCCAAGATAAATGAATTTCTTCAGGACAAACTGCATGCAAATTAGACATTGGTTAGTGATTAATAGAACTGTTACTTAATAATTTATAATAGCTAAACGGCACAGTACGGCCAAATATTTGAACTTGTAAAAACGTTCTACATTTTTCAGAAAGAACCTTACATTTTAATGTTGATGGCTCATTTAAAGAAAAATAAAAATAAAAGAAAGTGTTTTTTTCAAGGTCACAGAGACACGTGCTGGATTAATATCTGATAGCACACAGACACACTCATTTACAGAGCCTTCCCTTGAATCCCGGAGGGACCCCAGAGCCGTCTGGAAGGTCACGGCTCTTCTCGTGGGAAAATGCTGGACCGATACTCCCTCAGTCGGGACACAGATTTGGAATCCCGTCAGGCCTGTTTCCACCTTCTCCCTATTCTCAGACTTCCCAGCATGTCCAAACCCGCTTCAGGTAAAGACTTGCCGAACGGGAACAATGTGACCCATTTGACTTGGGGATGTTATTTAGGCTTAATTTGGGCTTGTTTTGTCAGAAAAAGTTGCTTTTTCTTCTAATTGCTTGCTACCCCATTAACTGGCTAGAATTAGAAAGCATTAGAGGAATTTTAAGAAGCCAAATAATGACTAAAAATCTTTTAACATAGCAGAATCCGATTTACATTTATTAGGGTCGCACTTCTGAATTAAACACGGGTTGCACAAAGGGTCAACTTCTCCTAAAACACAGAGCAGACCTATACATCCTGATAGACACGGATAAGCCTGACCTCTTCCCCTCCACCTCTTTCACCACTTCTTCTTTCCAATAAATTCCAAAGATAGAGGAAAGTGGAGGCAAACAGGACAGACCAGATCTGATGTTCTGCCAGAACAGAGATGAGGATTCTCCATCATTACGTGGGAGGTTAATCACCTGCCTGAAGCCCTGGCAAGCAGGGTTTCGCCTGAAAAGAATGAAGTCATTTCCCCAAACATTGTCAGTGTGACAGGTTTTGCTGCTTATGTTCTCAATTTTTAAATATATAAAATATATGCAACTTGCTTTTGTTGTATAAAAGCGAGTTGATTCATACATTTTTAAGTCTTGGGTCCTCTGCATATTATAAGTCGAGATGCTACGCCAGAGTAAACTACATTAGTTAACACAAACTAACAATGAAAAACACAACATTTATTTATCTTAATCTTAGTTAATGTAAAAAATTATTTTTAGGTAAAATAATTAGGTAATGTACAGTGAACTAATGAACAAACTGTAAAAAACTATATTTTATTAGCTAACATTAACAAAAGCTAAAGGTTTAGTTCACCCAAAAATGAAAATTCTGTCATTAATTACTCACCCTTGTGTCGTTCCAAACCCGTGAGGATTTTGTTCATCTTCGGAACACAAATTATGATCTTTTTGATGAAATCGGAGTGCTTTCTGTCCCTCTATTGACAGTCTATGAAACTACCACTTTCACGCCTCAGATAGGCATCATAAAAGTAAGCTATGTGACTCCAGACGTCTAACCCCAATTTTATGAATCAACTCAAGTATTTTTTTTTTACATAAAAAAATGACCACCTACAAAATTCATATCTCCAATGTGCGTTCATGCAACAATGTCAGTTCTCGCATCAACAACATGAATCCGTTGCGGTGATAACATGCATTCGAGATTAACATTTTTTAAATAAAGTGGTAAATTGTTTGCTTTTGCGCAAACAAAGTACTTGTGTCGTTTCATAAAATTGAGGTCAAACCACTGGTGTCACATAGATTACATTTTATGATGTTTTTACCATCTTTCTAGAGCTTGAAAGTGGTAGTTGCTTCATCAAAAAGATCTTAATTTGTGTTCTGAAGATGAATGAATGTCTAGCAGGAACGATGAGGGTGAGTAACTAATGACAGAATTTTTATTCTCGGGTCAATTAACACTTTAATATATGTTTAAAGGAATCTGTAAATACTGCTCATTTTTACAGCGCAAAAATGAAATCTTGACAAGCCAAAAAAATCTTTAAATAAAGCAATAAATCTTTTTTTCCCCCAAGTATTCCAATTTTTGCATTTGTTTCAGAACATTTGTATTGCTTGAATCTAGTTATAATATCTAAATTTGCTTAGATTTTTTTCTTGTTTTAAGAACTTTTTAATTAAGTTTTTTTGTCTAGTTTGTTTTAATCAAGTTCTCACCCCATTAGTAGATTATGTGGGGTGGTTGGTTTTTTTGGATGTTGATTTTTTGCAATAAAGTTAATACCTTAACTAATGTTAACAAATAAAACTTTGTATAAAGTGGCTCATACTAATTTTAAATAATTCTCCACTATTCTAGTGCACCTATTTATCCTATTCTAATTAATATGTTTCCTACTTAAGACTTTAACAATTAATAATTTTAAAACAAAATTACAGACAAAAACACAAATTTGCCTCAGCACTGATGATGATGTAACTCTCTCTTTACCACTCGGAAAAAAAAACCTGCCATTTTCTTGATGGCCTTCAAGACACACCTTGTCACAGGTCTCCATATTTGCATAACATTTGCAAGTCAAATTAAATTCTCTGCCTGATATCAGGCCAGGGGTCTCAGCAGCCAGTTTCCCATAAACTCCGTCTACCTCCTCACCCTCTCAGACACGTCTCAAACTACCCATAAAACATAGCCTCAAGCACAAAAACACACATCAGATTTACTAAGCAAAATATGTAACATTTTTTATCATCCAGATCTCCAGCAAACACTACTCACCAGTTAATGAACATTTTAATTTTCAACTACACTATGTTATTTGAGAGTAGTCTATAGAACGTGTTTGTTTTTCTTCATATAAATACTTATATGAACTATTAGGTTATCATGTAGTACTCCTAGTCTGTATTCTACGCCACATATTAATTGTTTGTTTTAAAAAAGAAAGTTTGAAAGTAAATATAAAAAATAGAATAAATAAATACTGAAAGAAAACATTTTTGTTTGAAATAAAACATCAAAAAGGAAAGTTCATAAGAAAGTTTACAAAGTAAAAAAACACAAGGGAACAAACAAAGTAATAGACATCTGAAGGTTTATAAAATAGAAAGAAATTCTGAAAATCTTCAAAGGAAAGTTTGAAAGATCAAAGTAGAATAAAACAATATATAGAAAAAACACAGATAGAATTAATATCAAAATAATTATTGAAAGAAAGTTTGAACAACAACTAATGATTAGTGCCATCACTAATATGATATGAATTTGATTCTCACATTCGTAAAGAGCATTAAGGCTGAAATCTCTCCATAAGAGTTCTTAGAGAAGGAATTGAGAACGTAATGGTAGCAAGAATGGTGTGGAGAGCTGCACTAAGTGGCAGAGAGTCAACGTAATTCTGTCTCGGCCTTCACAAAGCATACATACTCACTCTCTCTCAGCATGACCCCTACACACACATACACAACTGGCAGACACATGACCACCTCCTTGACACACCCCTACTCAGGGTCCTTATTTGCATAGAAATTTGCAAGTCAAATTAGATTGTATATTCCTGTGTCAGTCCAGGGTTAGACATCTCCAAGTTTATTTCACCAACACACACTTTCCATTTCAAACCCTTCGGTCTCACAAATTCCTGATACACATGCAAAACATTCTTGGCACTCATAGTTCCAAACACACAAACTGTAAAACAGAAATCTTGGAAATATTATTGTTTTCAAACAGGTTTCCAACTACCCACTGGTAAAAAAAAAAAAAAAAAAAACATGCAGATAGTTCCACCATAACCATAGAATGCATTATTGTAATGCATTGAATTATTGAGTAATAAGCCAACTTTGATATGAAGCAAAACAATATTGTAAAATCTGTAAGGTCAGGTCACCAGCACACCACGCCTCATCCATCTCGACCCGAATAAGCCCTTCATTGTGAAAGCGGATGCTTCACCACAAGTGTAGAAGCAGTGTTGTCTCAGCAGGGGACCCCAGCTAGACTCCATCCACGTCTTCTAACGCAAACTCATCTTGCCGGAGAGAAATTACGAAATTACAATTACAGTAGAACCCCGACTTACGAAACGCTCTACGTACAAAAAGTTCGACATACGATAAAAGATTTCGGGGTTTTTTCCGCCCGAGTAACGACAAAATGATCGAGATGCGAAAAATGAAATCTCGGCCGAGGCAACGATTTCCGAGTTCTGTTTTGAAATTCGCGCGCCACTGACCCATAAACTTGCACCAATCGTCCCGCTCTCCCATTGGCTGTCTCCCGGCTCGGACGCTAGCTTTCGCTGCAGCATCCTGCTCTCCTATTGGTCAGCATCGCTCCCACCAGCCACTGCGTAGCGGCCTTCCTCTCCCATTTCGTCTGTACTGCGCTAACGCTAAAGTTCGCTAAAGTATGAAGCTGGGATGCGCTTGTCCGCCATAGCAAAAGAATATGGCCGTAACCCTTGAACCATAGGGACCATACTGAAGCAAAAGGAAGCCATTAAAGCAACGAAACCCCCAAAGGGAGTGACCATATTATCAAAGAGGAGAACCCACATCCACGAAGAAATGGGTTTTTGTTTCAGCAGATGGATAGTATAAACAGTGTACAGTATGGTGAGTGTATTTTACCTTTATTATAAAATTAAATGTGGTGTTTTCGTAGGGCTTGGAACGGATTAGGAAAGGGCGAGTACTCATCATCCCAACTAAACTCTTAGTAAACCCCATCCAGTGGTCAGCCAACTCTGCAACCCCTTGCAATGTCTCCACCAACATTCAAACAAGCTGTCAATCAAGTTTGCAATACGTCACCAGAGCACAACGCACCCTTCTGATTCACTCTTCTCTGGGCACTGGCCACCCAGGGGCCAATAGCACCCTCTCTTTGCTGAAAGACCGCTTCTGGTGGCCCAACATGGTCTGGGATGTCAGAAGGTTTGTCCAATGATGCTTGCAGTGCGCCATCTCATCTTTCATCTGGAAAAATCCTTCCGCTGCCCATTGCTGATAGCCCATAGTCACCTGACCTGCCATTCTCTGATGGGAACACATGCATCTTCGCTGTCATACACCGATTCTCTAAATCCTCTCGTCATCACCCTCTCAAAAGGACTGCTCATAGCCCCGGAAGACATAGTCTCAGATCGTCAACCTCAGTTCACCTCCAGAGTCTGGAAAGCCTTCTTTTCCCTCCTTGAGTAAATGGTACTTTAGATTTCGAAGCCTAAAAAGCACATTCCATCCATCATAAAAGCTGACACATGATGCATTGACAAACGTACAAGTGCAGATGACATTGGTCACAATTATTATTATTTAAAATTTTTTTAAACACATTGCTTCACTTCAGAAGGCCTTTTTCAACCCCCTGTAGCTGTATGCGTTACTTTTATGTCGGATGGGTGCGTTTTTTGGGGGGCTTCTAAGGCACCACTTACTTCCATTATAAAGCTTAGAAGAGCCAGGACATTTTGATATATTACTCCGACTGAGTTTGGTTGAAAGACAAAAAGTTATTTACACCTAGGATGGCTTGAGGGTTTAGCAAATTATGGGATTATTATCATTTTTGGGTGAACTAACCCTTTAGGTCCTTATAAGACCTTATAAACTAATACAAGTAGTTTGTACAGAACCTGATGCATGATGTATATTTGGTGAAGCATCAGAGTATGTGAGCAGGTTTTTTATTAAATGTAAGGGCATGAAAAGTAGAGTTATGTATCAGGTGGAGATGATTAAGGACTTTAGCTGGAAGGCCACTAAAAAAGGAGTTATAATAATCCAATCTATAGGTTATGAAAGCATGAATAACAGTTACAGCATCGTGTAGAACACATGCATCGAATACTGCATTCTTTTGCCATGATCTTGTATCGATTCTCTGATTGGTGGATTTCTTTGCTAAATCTTTTAAAAACAAATTAAATTAATGTAGGTTGTTAACTTCAAAAAAAGTATTTACCATTAATTATCAATTTTGTAACTTAGTATGCTTTTCCTTAATGGTTTAAAAGTTATCATTGAAAATCAATTTCCCTATGGAGAAAAGGAATGGGATTTTTACTTCTGGAAAGGGTCTTGCAGGTAAGCGTGTTGCAGGTAATAAGTCTCAAGCAAACAATGTTTTGATAGCATCACATTGACACAGTGTTTACACTTTCCAGGATAACTAACTTTAACTTTACTTTAACATTGAAATAATACACCTCACCTTTAAGCCTTATCTGAACTTATCTTTAGTTCAATGTAATGCCACACATTTGTCATAAACCCCTGAGAAAAAATCGTACACATGAAATGTTTTCATAATCATGTTATAATCTTTTTAGTCATCACAGTAAGTCATGTTGAGTCAGTGTGCACTCACGGAAGGAGATTGTATTGCTTGTGACCTAATATTTGACTTTAATTAAATCCCCCTAAAAATACAATAATTACACTAGACAAACTAGCTTGACTCAACCAACAGGTTCAGCTTATTGAAACACCTTTTTTATTTATTATCTCTCTCCTTGTGTGGAAATCACACACACAACAGCTGACCCATGACACTTAGCGGCCTGCTAACATACAAAAAGCAGCTCTCTCTTTCTTACACACGCCTATTATGTTTATGATTGCTATAAGAGCAGGTGATAGAGACAGGTGTGCTTTCCTCTGTTTATAGGGGCTAATAAAAAATACATGAGACTTTGAAAAGCATAAAATAGTATTTAAACATACACACACAACCCCTATCCACAAATAAAACTTTCATATGTGTGTCAGAGGGCGAAATGTGCATAGAGTTAGTATAAAAGTCTAAATGAAGTACAGGGCGGTGGAACGAAACAGAAAGAAAAGGAGAGCAGGAAGAGACAGAGTGACAGGAAGACAGAAATAGAGAGGGAAGAGAAGAGGAGAGAAAAAGAGATGGGGGCAGTGAAAAATTAACCCTTTCTTTCTCAGAATCATTGGTTTACTCATTTAAAGACTCAAATGACTCTCACTGGGAAAGTACCAAGCCAAGGCCAGAAAAGAGGTTACACACGCACAGATGACGCTTATACAGTACACTTATGTGCTATGAATGAATTTAATTCTAGAGAAAATGAATTAGTCAAGTGTAGTCCTGACAAACGGTGCAAATGCAAATGTGGTCATCCCAGTCACAATGGGCCTCCTGGGGTTTTGTGTTGGGTGTAAATAGTGCTTGTGTAACGTGCACACATAAAAACAGATTATGTTCAATGACTTTAAACATTTCATTTGCACCTCCTGCTAAAACTTGCACATAGTCTTGAGCTTGTTCACAATGCAAGTCAAACGTTACATCAACACTAAAATTGGTTTGGTTCTTTATACTCAGACTGATAATAAATTTTTACTGTGACTCTTAAAAAAAAATGCATTAACTAAAAACAAAAAAATTGCTCCTTGGGCAATTTTTTACAATCTCTAAATAGATAATTGTTTATCAATGTATATAAAAAGAACATTTGCTGGAAAAAAGGTGATAGTAACCATTTATTCGATCAAATTAGCTTTTTGGTCAAAATGAACTTATATTGGGTTAAACTTTGCAACCCAACCTTAGTAACAATAAAACCACTGTTGGTCTACTAATATAGTGATAAATTAAAAGTATTAAAAAGACTATCATCAAAGTCTGAGGTTCAAGTGCCTACAAGTGTTGTAAATACCTTCATTTGACCCCTGACCTTGATTGTTTAGCTTCTTTTCAGTATCATTGCCTCCACATGCTTTTCAAACACAGAAAACACCTCTGGAAACACACACACAAACAAAACAAAATCTGCAAACCGATGTGTAGAAACCTTCGGCAAGGAATTCTTCTCCAAGGTAAATAGGTAAATGTTCAAAATATTGAACAAAGAGTGTGTCAGGTGACCAAACAGGCAGCCAATCACATTGCAGTGTTCCTTTAAATCTTTGGGTTGACTTTGCATTGCAAATGAGTTCATAAAAGTATGCAAATTCAAAATGACACAGACTAGTGAACTCTTGTGGCCTCACCCTCAACCTATTTTCATTATTTTTTCCTCCACTCTTATCACATCTATGCACTGTAGTTTTTTTCCCTCGTCTCTTTCTCTGTAAACTGGCCCGGTTCATCAGTTACATATCAGTTTCTGCAGGGTTATTTCTCATTATACAATGACAGCAATCCTTAAGCGCCCTCGTGTGGTTTTCTTTATTTTTGTTCATAAAGGTTCTCCTCAAGTACAGAACCTCGATACATGCAGCAAAAAGTTCATATCAATATGAAATATACGTACTTTTATTTGTACACTGTATTTACGTGAATAAAGACGGAAAATCTTAACACAAATGGTGATCCTTTAAAAAAAGAATCTACTACAAATATGCATGTTCCATGAAATACTTAACATCAGTTTTAATGTAAAATTAATAGCCTTCAATTTACATCAAAATGTCATATTGCTACATGCTATTGCTGATTAAATAGAAAAGGCCCGGAAGAGAAAGATTGCACATTTTATAAGTGTAAAAAAATCTCTTTATTATTCAGTTTGTGAAGTTTTAGTAGTGCACAAGCACATTTATGGTCTCAAATCTATGATTATAAGGGAACAACTCAATCCTGCGCCTTTTGACAAAAAAAAAAATGCTTCAGCCATCTTACATTGTTCGAATCCTTACATTGAAGAAAACTCATTTACAAGGCGATCAGCTGCATTATCACCATCATACTCCTACCAAATTCTCTCAACCTTAACAACAAATAAACATGTGCTACGGAAATGTGGGGGCATTTCTCATTAGAGCAGGTGCATTTCTGAAGATAAACAAAAATAGAAAGCATATGCGAGATATAGCAGCGGGTGTGAGACTTTAAACTACATTATTCCACTCTGAACCCTCCTGTCAGGCCAAGATCACAAAATGTCTCACGGAAGCAAAGGATCAATCAGATTTTTAGCGTGTAACCATTTCCTGTCTCGGTAGACCAGCACATCCTCTCCATGATAACCTTTAGTGATTGGAAGGATGTGGTTTACAGACACAACATATTGCAATTATTCCATCAAACAAGCATCCACCCACACACACCGGGTCTGACAACAATTGTGTAAACACATACTGGTTTGAGGACGTTGTTAGGTCAGGGTCAAAAGGTACACACAGTCCCCCTATTAAAAAGATTTGTTATCAGTGGATTTAATGCATTTTGTTTTCCATTTAAAGCTGTTATTACAGTAAGTGCAGTATGTGCTATTCTTCTATCTTGAATATCCTAATACTTAAAAACGTAGATTCTAACTGAAAAATAATACAACGTTGTGACATGTGACAAGAGCTAGCGAAATATTGAGGTAAATGAAGCAATTCTGTTGAACCTTGCACTGACCATTTGTTTTGACCATAAGTACAACACGTATTTGATGCTATTAATCTATTAAAACCCCTTCTCACGGAGCCGTTTGGTGAAAGTCCTGTAAATGTCACTACTTTTTGTGTGGAGGACATGGCTCAAAAAAAGAACTTCCTGTAATTGATTCAACACCCTGAAAAGACAGCAGAATGATGCGATTGAATCAGTCAGAATCAAATATTCCAGAGGCCTGTGTAATAAACTATTTTATGTAATAGTACACACTTGACAGGTGGAAGACAACACATTTGTACAGTTTTTAGGAGAGGATGGAAATACAGCAGAAACATGGATGAACAAATTATTAGCAAAACAGGTACCATTTCAAAAATATCACTGGTAAGTTGTTCAGAGAATGTAGATAGTCCAAATAAGCTTTAAATAAAAACAAAACAAACATTATAAAAAGAGGCATTGCATAGATCAGGCCATATACCGTATATATTTATATACACTTGCGGCTGAAAGAATCTGAGTTGTAGCATCTTATGACATAATTACTGCCATCTTGTACGAATACCTGTATTAGACATTCAGAATGAAGAAGTCCGTTGCAAGTAATATTTACAGAAATTACAACGCCTGCATGGAAATCTCAAAAACATGCACAGTGTTTTCAGATGATGTGATAAATTCAAAGAGAAAGAGGAAAAGAAAAAAAGAGAGCAACATCGAAAGGAAGTCTGTCCGTCACATCAGTCCATGACAACTTTGATTCTGGAAGACTTTAAGGTCAAGGGTCAAAGGTGAATGCGCCCCTGGCTGCGTCTGGTGTGATGGAGAATCTGTAAACCAATACGACACTAAAGTCACAACAGCACACAATGCATTCTCATTAAACTACATTTTCAACTAAATCTTACAAGCAAACGTCAAGGTTGCTGTCCAAGCTCTGTGGAAGATTACAGATCACAGATTTGGAACATTGTGACAAAAATCACCTCATTACAAAAGACCACAAGTGTTTCAGAAAGACATTCAAAGATCTGAGCATAAAAGAGCTTAAAAATTAATAGTTAGTGCTCATAACTGCTTTTAAAGTGATAGTTCACCCAAAAATGACAATTCTGTTATTATTTACAACACAAAAGATTATATTTTGAAGAATGTGGATATGGAAATGTCAGTAACTTAACAGTTTATGGGCACCCATCAGAATATCTTTGTGTTCATTAGAACATTCATACCGGTTTGGAACAATTTGAGAGTGAGTAATATGATGAGAGCGTTTTCATCTTTGGGTGAACTATACCTTTAATAGATTTTTTTTTTTTAAACCACATTAAACTGTTTAGATTCTGCCAAGTGTTCAGTCAATGCTGAGGCAGCTAATTTGCACATTTCATGTGGCTGCTGCAGTGGGATGAAATGTTGCCCTCTGCAGGTCCAAACTTAACACTTGGGTTTCTGGACAGACACATTTCCCCTAGTGGTTCATATGAGACAAGCACTGCTGTTACTGTACTCACAAAATAGTTATCAATAGTTGTACACACTCAATAGTTTAGCATCTCTTTCTCAGGTTGGGTAAATATGTTTTTTTCTGACACTCAGAAACTCTAATCCCACCTCCACAAACCTGCAATAAATGTGCTTATTTATAATATGAGGAGTTTACTACTCAGAAACTACAGCAATAAGTGCACGTACATGCACAACAACAAAAGTACAAGTGCGGTACAATGCAAGAAAAGTCAGAGCAGGTGCAGAGATGAATCTGCAGCATTTACAGTGAACCGAGTTGGTTTGAGCCTTGAAAAACTCTGGATCATGAGATGCTCGCGTGTAAAAGAACACAATGCTGTGCTTTGCTCTGAAACACACTAAATTTTATTCAATCGCACTAGTTTTTTCCTTAAACCGTTATTAACTTTTATCTGTTAATAGCTGCATTTAAGAGATTTACATGAACTTTCACTGTGTCAAGTTATTAATCATTATCGTGTAAGACTGTGTAAGTAAATGGCCCTTTGAATGGTACCTTGCGGTTTGATTGGTTGGCTTACACACGATTATATCCCGTCCAAATTGTTAATTTGACACTGTGCGTGATGTTGACAAAACTGTACCACATGACATAACAAATATCTAATTTCATCATCTCCCTATACCACAAAATACTATGTTACTTACTGAGTACTTAAATAGTCAAAATGACACACATTCTGTTGTCAAATAAAATAAATGTTAGAGGAAAAAGAGGAAGACCACTTACCCTGGGAGTGTCTGGACTGCTGAAAGGAGAGGGTTCAGCCGAGCGGTTCTCTTTACCAAACGAATCATCTCTCTGTCTGTGTGCAAACTTCTTTTTCAGTGCTTCAGCAATGAGAGCTGCAGGGTCAGATGAACATGCTACTCCTTTACTCTTCCGTCTCCTAACTGGAGTTCCACCTGGAGATCTACAAATGCAAACCCACGTTCAGTACTGAGCTTGAAACTAGACGAGCTTTGAGTTTGAAGCTGCTAGATTCATACCTTTCGACAGAACGCAGTTTGACCTGATTGAGGTCTCGCAGCACCTCTAACATTGAGGGTGGAGGAGCAGGTACTGTACCCAGAGATGGATCACACTGTGCAAGCTTTTCCTTTTTTGCTGCCTGTCTTTGTCGAATCACGTCTGACACGGACACCTCCGTGCAGCTGGCCATAGATGGAGCAGGAAGTGGGGGTGGAGGTGGTGGCGGAGGGCAGACGGGAGTGGAAGTGAGCATAGGAATTGGTAGAGTAGGGGACGGAGTGCCAGGATCAGCTGGAAGAAAAGCATGCCCTGAAAGACACATTATGTTTGAATCAATAAAAGGGGTCATATCGTAAATTAATCTTTTTTTTTTATGTCCTTGAGGTCCAGTAATATTAATCAATTCATTCAGGCATGTGATTAGCTAAGGACCAAAAAGGAAGGAAAACATTTTCCACATTTAATCTGACATTAAATCTAATAATAATAATTATTATAATTTTTACAAGAAACAATATTTTTATTTTATTACAAGTTGTGATGCATTAAAGGGGTTTTATCATACATTTTTAGTCATTTTATTTTTCCTCTGTATTCCAGTAGTCAAGTTATAATTTGCTCCAAAAAACGTCAATTTATACTCCCTGACCGTTTTTTGTGCCTTCTCATTCATATGTGAAATGAGCAATGGTTAGAGAATGCTTCAGAATCACAAAATTAATTGTAGTTACCTTTTTTGTCATAATTACAGCTTATGTCATAACTGTAGCTTCATCATAATTACAGAAGAAATACCGAAAATATGTATTTGGGGGTCCTTCAATCAAAAAGGTTGAAAACCTACACACAGCTAAGAACAAAAGAGTCAAAATTTCCTACTTTTGACTCCCTTAAGACTTGAAAAGAGAAATAAACCATATTTGTTATATCTGTGAATTTGAGTTTGTGGCAAAAAAATTAAAATCTGCCTTTTCGTTATATGAAATCTTTGCATTTACAGAATGTCTAACAATCTGTCGGTCACAGCATTGCCATATTAACAGCATACAGTACCTGTTGGAGCTGTGACTATCATAGCGATCTGTGCTCGTAGCCTCTGCAGTTCCTCTTCCAGAGCCGAGATCTTCTGCAGGGCCCCTGGCTTGGTATCCTGCTCCAGGACCCTGCCTCTCCTCTGAGCCGGCGCAGGAACAGACAACGAACGTTCACATCCCAATGAGGGAATCTCAAAACCTCGTTGTACACAGTGTTTCCTCAGTGGGACGGCAGTTCTGTTATAAACATAGCAAGACATGATGCCATAAAACTAAAATTACATTCACACTCTTGTGAAGACCAGAATCCAACAGGAAAATGTATGTTCAGAAGTATATTTAGCACTCATACAGCACTTAATAAACACCTTTATACAGCTGGTGATGCATGACTACCTGAATTTAGTGTAGCTGTCTCCTTCATCCTCGACCAGCCAAAGCACATCCGCTAACGTGGGAATGGCTGGAGTATCCACTGACACATCAATATGACCTTGTCTATTGAAAGTCTGCAGAGGAATCTAGAAACAATGAGACAGAACTTATAAGTGAAGGTGCACTTAAGCGCTTCAAAGCCTTTAGTATGTGAAGAGATTTTATTAACAATTTATACCAAGTGAACACACGCATGTAATATCCTGACCTGTGCAGACGCTTATGCTTGCATTACAAAATGAGCCAGTCATAAAAGAATTATAAGCTTATGTTATAGATTTTTTCTGATATGCAAAAACAGTCCATTTGGTTTTCTTAAGCAGCTCTGGAATTTAAGAAAAAATCTATCACATAGAAAAATACTTGGTGCACACTATTTTTATTGTTTTGTGCTTTAAACAAATGTCCATGTAATAAAATAATAAAAAAGCAGCTTTTTGCTATTGGATTAATGAGTCTTTATCTTATTAGAGTGGATGTTGTTATAGTCGATCAAAACTAAAAATGCAATCAAATATAAATATTAGATTAAAAAACTTTTAAAGTAATTTGTTGAAGTGCTAACAGGAAATACTAAAACTGAACTAACAATAAAAGAAAAATAATGATGAAAACTACACATGTAATTTACTTAACAAAATATTAATAAAATATAAATAACACTAAAATAACACTGATGTGATTGGAAATTATTTAATTGCATTTTTAATAACAGAACAGAACAGATATTTTCTCAAAGACAGCACCTGAAACCGCAGCCGTGGATGAGGACAGAGAGGAAGGTTTGTGCCAATCATACGGACTATGCTGCGGTACTGTCCACACTGGGTACTGTCCCACACTGGAACCAACTGCAACAACACAGTATTCACAAACACTTAATGTTAAAAAGTTGCCTTTATAACTTACATTTAAAGAGCAAGTAAAATCACATTAATTGATGAATTATCATATTTACCATATTTAAAGAGCATGTAAAATCACATTTATTGATAAAGTAATTATCATATTTACCATATTTAAAAAGCATGTAAAATCACGTTTATTGATAAATGTATTATCATATTTAAAAAGCATGTAAAATCACATTTATTGATAAATTAATTATCATATTTAAAGAGAATGTAAAATCACATTTATTGACAAATTAATTTTCATATTTATCATATTTAAAGAGCATGTAAAATAACGTTTATAGGTAAATTATAGATATTTACCGTGTTTGAAGAACATTTCAAATCAAATTGACTGATTTGTTTATCCAAATAGTCAAACTAAATGAATTATCATATTTACCATATTTAAAGAGCTTGTAAAATCAGGATAATTGATAAATTAATTATAATATTTACCATGTCAGGTGGGACTCCAAAGTATTCCAGGAAACATCTCAGCAGATGAACGAGGTCTTCCAGCAGAGACATGGACAGTTTCCCTGTGTGTTTCTGCTGACAGATGAACCAACACACACTGCAGCAAAACTTCTCCACGTGACCTAAGAGATCAAATCCGCTGCATTCAGAAACATTCCGTTTCAGAGACGCCGTTAAAACGTTTAACGTTCAAGATGAAACACCGAAGAAAAACTAACGGCATATATGCGAAATAAGCGTAATTAACCACAACACTAATTTATTATCAGCCACTATCCAAACACCGAGTGCGTGACAACACAAGCGTAGTTCACACCTATATGTTAATCTAATGTATACATCGTATTATTAATAAAAATGGCATTTATATTTACAAAGATGTACGTAAAATTCACTTCACCTCTTCCTTGTCTCACGCTTTCCGTGCAGGTAAACTCAAATAAAGCTCTTTGCCTGAAAGCGTTTGTGATTGGTCCAGAGAGGAGGGTTGGAGCCTGTAGCCAATCAGCTCGAAGGATTTAGGAACGTCGTCAGAGCGTTCGACCAATCATTTGGTTTGAGCAGAAGAAGTGGGAAGATTGTTTTTAGTATTTGCGCTGTTAAAAGTAACGACAGTGGTGAGTAAATTGTAATTTTATAGTTTAATAACCAACGTATTTCACGAGCTAGATTTGGAGAATGATATGTAATGTTAAAATGAGTAAAAGTTGGTTCCCTTTCCGTTACAGAGATGTAAAGTGTCTTAATACGGCTATTTAGCTATCATGCTAACAAACTTAAAAAGGAACTGATTGTCTCGAGGTTCTTAGTGTCTTCAACTTTTGTGCTATAATTAACTGCTTTTCTGTTTCTATTTTGATTCCACTTGTCGCCAACAATTACTTTTGAGAAGGACTGACTATGTATTTTACACATGGTTGAAAATGTAGACCGTTTTGACTTGATCTGGAAATTTTTACAAGACCTGCTGTGTCAAAGATCACATGACCGGAACTGTTGCCTTTTCTGAAAGATGACAAAGCTCTGTATAATAAAACATAATATGCTCACAGCTACCGTATTTAGTACCATTTTAAAGGGTCTATTATTAATGTACTATTAATATTGTTCTATCTCAGATAAATTTTGATCACAATTTATAAAAACAAAGAGAGAGGTTTTGAAAAAATTAAAGTATTTCTTTTTTTTTAAGGGGATCTATGTAATTATTTCAAATCATTTATTTTCAAACACGTTGGTGTTTCAGGTATCCTCAAAAATGATGGATGCATTATCGGTAGTCACTCAGCTGCGGGACTTGGCATCAGAACCACAGAATCGGGAGGCGATTGTTCAAGACCAGGGATGCCTTCCAGGACTAGTGCTGTTTCTAGACCATAAAGACTCTAAAGTGCTTTTTGCCACTCTCCAGGTACACTCAGACCTGATTCCTCAGAACTTTCCCTGTTTGTTTAAGGGCATCTTTTATATTTTTGTACATTTTCCGCTTTAGTGTGTAATGTTGCTGGTTGAGAATGGAAAAATGTCAGTTACAAAGCTCAAAGCCCAATCTAAAGGTAGTAATTCTCTACATTCTAAGGAGCGATCTTTCCAACACACCCTGAAGCGGTTCACCAATCACAACACACTGGTCCAGTTGACCAATCAGAACACACTGTGCTTTTTGGAAGACAGGGCTTCATAGAGACCAGGGGCCTCATGTACAAAGACTTGCGTTGAATTTGTACTAAAACATTGCGTAAGGACAAAGCTGTAAATGTGTATACGCACACAAAAAGATGTATGAATCTCTGCGTACAAATGATCCCATGCATATTCTCTTTGTACATCCCAATAAAAAATTGAGCGCACATGCACGAACACAAAACCTCACCCATTCTCCTAACTTAATTAAACTGATTTAAATATGGTAATGAGTCCACTTGGGCAAAAGAAAGCAGTAAGAAAATGGCTAAAGTAAGCGGCAAGAAACTAAACTTTACAGAAAGTGAATTGGAGGTGCTACTATCGGAGGTAGAAATGAGAAAAAATCTTTTATTTGGAACTTTGTCTTCTGGAATTAATAACAAAAGGGGAAAAAAACAAAAGTGGGAGAGTTTGGCTGATGCCGTCAATGCGGTGGGATCTGAAAGTCGCACTATAAAGGATCTTAAAAAGAAATGGTCTGATAATCATCTTTAGTGGATAACTGCGGGTTGTATAATTGCATGCAAAATAAGTAAGTAACTCGCATTACTTTCGCTGTTAGTACATTCGACCATGAGCGTGAAAGCTGGCTTATGCAAAGTTTTTGTGCGTACACATTGTTGATACATGAGGCCTCAGGAGTGTTACTGGCAGACTAGGAAGAGAGGTGCTGCAACAATATGAAATAAGTGAAAAATAAAGTTTGGGTTGCTGTTCTTTTGAGCATGCAAGCATAAAAACAAAATCATGAGTGTATAATATGGCCTCTTTAAAAAGTGCTAATTTCTTGTGCTATGTCTCCTCAGACTTTGCGGTACTTGGCTGAATCGCACCGCAACATCAACATAATGAAAAATGAGCTTGGCATGATGGTTAGCCTGGAGACACTGATGGAGAGGTGAATTTTTTTTTTTTTTTTTTTTTTTTTACTGGTAGATTAAGACTTATAAGATCTATTGTGTACATATATATATTTTTTCCCCCTTTCTGCTGTTTGCAGGACTGACATGACGACTGAAATTACAGAGCTTGCAGAAGAGGTGTATGGCATATTGAGTGCTCAAACACAGAGACCGGCTTGTCGGACTCCAGAGCAGCAGAAGAGAAGCCAAAAACCACAGTTCTTCATCAACACCTCCAACAAGAAAGCAAAATCAGTTACCCTACACATACAAGGCTTGGATGGGGCAGTATGTACCATATGCAGCTTTCACACACGCTCTTTGTTAATCATACCTGTATTGTAAACTCTTATTTATGCAGATTACTGAGTAAAATCACGTGGTATTGTGTTGACAGGATCAGCGAGGAGTCTGTGAAGATGCCCTGTTGAGGGTCAAAGGTGTAATCAGCTTCACGTTTCAGATGGCTCTGAAGAGATGTACTGTACGCATCCGTGCTGATCTCCCCACCGAGGTACACGTAGCTTGTGTGCATTAGATTCTTCTTTCTGTGAGGAGAGAGCTGACTAATAAAAGCAAATTTGTTCTCATTATGTGCATGACAAACTAATATGAAAATGTCTTTTGTTCAGAGTCTGGCCACTGCTATTGCTGCTACAAAAGTGCTTTCAGCTAAACAAGTGGTGAAAAATGAAAGTGGAGAAGAGGTGGGTGTTGCTGCTGCTTTTAAGTCTGTGCTTAAATATGTTTTACAGTGAGAAGGATGATCCAGGACTCAATAATATCCTGCTGCTGATCCAGTCGGGTCAAATGCAATAAAATAAATCTAATGAAGAAGATGATTATTTGCTATTTTTAAATTATAAAAAAACCAACAAATTATTAAAAAATCTATAATTATTTATAAATGTTCATTAATAAGGTATGTGTATTAAATGATTTTTCACATACCTCTACATGCTTTTCATTGTCATCATTAAATTAGATATACATAATATTTATAACCTTTTAATGTATTTTTGATTACATTAAAATGTAGTGAAACAATTTATAAATTTGAATTTTTTTTTTTGTGCTTTTTAAATGACGTTTTTTCAAAGGTTACAACACATTTCTATTGGTTTGGCTTGATTTACAATAATCTGCTATAAACCACTATAGATACATAAACGCCCTTTCTGGAAAAATGTTGCATGCTGGGACTTGCATGCATTTAATACGCTGTTTCAAGAGTTTAATGGCTCATACTTGCTGTTATTTAATATTCACATGGTTGTGCTATGTTTACAGGTTCTCATTCCACTCACCACCTCTGGCTCAAAGGTAGAAGAGAATTCCCACCTGCCAGATTACCTGCCAGAGGACGAGAGTCCAGAGAACGAGCTTGATCGCGCAGTGTCCCGTACTGGTGCTAAACAAGACACCAGTGGCAGCTGGCTGAACACAGCAGCCAGTTTCCTCACTAAAACCTTCTACTGGTAGAGCTTGAGTTTCACAGGCTTTTCCTGTCTGAGTTTGGACCTCAACATTAAGGAAGAGCTAAACCACTTGGCAAGGTTGAAGAACTGATAAATGTTCTTTTACAAGCTACAAAAGGTGTTGTTGAGTTTGAGCCCAACCGTTCCCACAAAGCCTAAGCTTCCACCTGATGTATGATATTAGCCACATCACAACTGTAGATGTTGAGGTCATGTTGTACATTTTATACATGTTAATGAAAACATGTCTTTCCTTCCTCTCTGGGATCAGAAATGTTTCTGATGTCATGTTTGTCTGGATTTTCTTTCCATCTGATTTCTTGTAAATATTTCCATTTCAGTGTTATAAGGGGGATGGTCTCATCTAAAAATGGAAACCATTGAAAAACAGATTAAATGCATATTTGATGCTGTTTAGTGTAAAATAAATGGTTGGAAGGAAAAAGTCTTTACTCATCTTTGTGGTGACTATTTAAGTGTTCAAAATCTGCTTTCATGAAAATGATGACTGAATACACTTGTGCACACCAAATAACATGCAGTCTCTTATTTATTTGTAATAAGATTTATTGACACAATCATAAAGTTTTACTCAACAAATGTTCTAAATGTTAATTATTCAGTCAAATGACATCTATATGAATGTGTAACGTTGATATAGTGTTAGTGACCTTAACAAAACCCAGAGTTCTGAGCTCAACTTGACCGTTCTTGTGAAAAAAATAAAAAATGTTTACCATGTTAAATTTATTTATTTTTTTACTGTTAATTTCTGTACACTATCATACTAACATGTAATATATTACAACAATATAAATAACAGATATTCGCAGTATTCTGCTACTTTCATCAAGTGTTTTTGTGTTCTGTGATACACAGGTCTGAAGTTAATACAAGCTGAAAAGAAAAAAGAAAAGGTTGATTACGTTCAACATCACACAAACAACACTCGGCAAATTTAAATGAACATTTTGAATAATTCATATGACACACTGTAGCTGTTGCGTTGTTTCAGGTGGTCATGACTACCTCATAGCCTTCCTCACCAGGAAAAACTTACATGAGTTTCTCTAGTTTACAATCTGGATG
Organism: Rhodeus uyekii; assembly: GCA_037043235.1. Classification (NCBI taxonomy): domain Eukaryota; kingdom Metazoa; phylum Chordata; class Actinopteri; order Cypriniformes; family Acheilognathidae; genus Rhodeus; species Rhodeus uyekii. The sequence goes on from JAWRVZ010000027.1 coordinate 2,791,228, forward strand.
GTCCAGTAGAACAGATAGCGGCCTCACAGCTGAATCTGTGAGATTGTTTTCACTCAGGTCCAGCTCTCTTAAAAGTGAGTGTTTAGATCTCAGTGCTGAGGCTAAAATAGTGCAACCCTCCCCTGTGAGACCACAGTTAGATAGCCTACAGAGAAAAATAAATATTATAGGCATAGATAATGAATCAAGGTAAAGTGTAAAATACAATCTTAGAAAAATCACACTTAACTTCTATGAAAGCCACTTTAAAAGTTTTACCTCAAAGTGTCCAGCTGACAATGTACATTTTCCAATCCAGCACAGAGGATTGTAATTCCCAGATCTTCTATGTCATTTACTCCCAAATTCAGTTCTCTAAGACTTGAGGATTGTTCTACAAGAGTTGCAGCCAGTGACTCAGAGCAGTCCACAGTTAAACCACACTGACTCAAACTACAGAAAACAATGAAAGAGAGGTGTTTTTTTATCATACTTTTTTTTATTATACCTCACCATTTAAAAGTTTGGTTTCAGGGAAAAAATAAAAAAAAGTTTTCTATCTTTTAAGATATTTTAAAATAATAATAGTAATTTATTAATTTGATGTTAAAGCTGAATTTTCAGCATCAACACCTGCGGTCTTAAGAAAGGATCACATGATCCTTCAGAAATCAGTCTAATATGCTGATTATTATTGAATGTAATTTTTTTATTCTGATGAATAGAAATATTTATTTGAAATATTTTGTCGTTTTTCTGGTCTTTATCTGACATATTAGAAAGTTATTGAAAGTCTTGGTAGAAAACCTACTCTAATTTCCCAATGTTGTTGCCGTGATTCCTCAGGACAGGAGAAAGGAGCCTCATCCCTGCGTCTGTGAGCTCATTATTGCTCAGGTCCAGCTCCCTCAGATGCGAGGGGTTTGAGTTTAGAGCGGCTGCGAGGACAGCACAACCTTCCTTTGTGACACCACTGTCTCCTAAACTGTTATGAAAGACTTTTGTTCATAAAATGCTCTAGATTTACTGTTAAAACATTTAAAACAAGATTTACATTTGCTGAAGGGAACAATTCAGTCACAATTCAGCATCTAAACAAAGATAAACAACAACAACGGACATCATTATCACATCATCACTGTCTGTAGAATTTCAAACTTTAATCTTAAATTGTATATGAAGTATAAACTTGACAAAAAAACAATTAGCATACCTAAGAACAGAGTTGAGGAAAGTTACTTTTAAAAGTTATCCATTACAATATTACGCTACTCCTTAAAAAAAGTAACTGGTTATGTTGAAAGTAATGAGCTACATTACCTTTGCATTACTTTTCTCATCTGGCCATGGTTTGCTCACTTCTTTACGGATTTTGAAAATGTTCAATACAGTAATGCTTTTAACAACATAACCTTTATAACATACTCTAATCCGGTTTCACAGACAAGGCTTAAGATAGTCAGACTAAAATGCATTGTCTTAAAATTGTCACTGCCATTGTTTTGTCTCAAGATACACACCAGTAATGTTTTTTTTTCTTTCTCTAAGGCACATTTATAAAAGCTACTTAAATGGCCTAACTAAACTAAAGCTTAATCCTGGCTTAATCGTAGCCCAGTTTGTGAAACTGAGCCTTAAAATATTATTATACTCTGACTGCTTAGAATATTGCCTGACTGCTAGAGTTATAAATGCCATCCCAAATATATATATCTTATTATATAATTATATAATAAGATTATATAACCTACTGTATAGCTCTTTTTATTGAAATTGAAAGAAATGTTTTGTTGCCTTTGTACAATTTGTCTGTTCATGTAAACACACGAGCATGTCTAAGTTGAATTCAGTAGTTTACAAATTATTTTAGCATATTAATTAAACTGAAAAGTCATGTGCATTACTTAAAAAAACTCAAATATTAATGTATAAATTATTAAAGTAATGCATTACTTGTTAAATCAAAAAAGTCATCTGATAATGTTATGCACATTACTTGTAACACATACCCCAGCACTGCCTAAGACTGAAATGATCCGCATAACTGCCTTGCAAGCACTATAATGAAAGTCTCAGTGCAGGTTCTGCTCACCGTAACGTCTCCAGCCAACAGTTGGAGTTCTTCACCACTTCAGCAAGTCTTGATACACCAAAATCCTTTATGTGGTTCTGTCTCAAGTCCAGCTCTTTTAGAGAACCCGGGTTAGAAACAAGAGCTGAGGCCAAATCAGCAACACCCTCCTCTGTGATCTCACACAATGCCAACCTGAAAAGACAGGATGTGCTTCAAGTGTTTGTTGTCTGTAGGATTTAAATGGAGATCTGAAACCTTTACCTCAAAATCTCTATTTTACAATGAGGGCTTCCAAGTCCATTTGAGAGCACTTTCACTGCTTCATCATGTATTGCGTTGCCGCTCAGGTCTAAAGCTTTCAGAGTAGAGAAGCTGGACCTCAGAGCTGAAGCCAAAGACTGACAGGATTTCACAGTGAGCAAACCGTAACTTAGCCTACAGGTGGAATAACAAAACTTTTAATTAGCGGTTAATATTTATAATAGCACACCGTTCAAAGGTTAGGGGTCAGGATGATTATTAAAATTATTATAATTCTCACAAAGCCTGCATTTAACAGTAATATGTGAAATGTGAAATGTTATTACAATTTAATTAAATGTTTTCAATTTTAATATATTTTAAAATGTAATTTATTCCTGTGATGACAAAGCTGAATTTTCAGCATGATTAATCCAGTTTTCAGTCACATGATCCTTCATGAATCATTCTAATATGATTATTTCGTGCTCAAGAAACATTTCTTATTATTATCAGTGTTGAAAACAGTCATGCTAAATATTACTTTTTGAGGGGATTTTGAGGGTATCTTTACAGTCAATTAATTAATTTAATGCATCCTTGCTAAATAAGAGTATTAATTTCTTTTCAAAAAACATTCTTTCTGACCTCAAACTTTTGAACAGTATATATGACAAAACATTTCATAAACAAACTGTACCAAAGTGTTTCCAGTCGGGAAAGAGGATGCTGTATTACAGCTGAAAGCTTCTCTACTCCATCATCTCCTGGGTTATTCCAATGCAGGTCGAGCTCTCTTAAGTGAGATGGGTTGGACTGTAAAGCTGACGCTATTGCAAAGCTACCTTTAGGTGTAACTCTGCAGTCCTTGAGTCTATGAATAATGCAATGACATAATCATAATGAACAAACAAATTCTACATTTGGTATTGATGCCTTTCAAAGTGGTGTGAGGAAGGAAGTTTACCTCAGTATCTCAAGTTTACAGTGCGGACGCCTCAGGTAATTGGTCAAGATCTTAATTCCTGCTTCTCTCAGACTGTTTTCACTCAGGTCTAGCACCCTAAGGTTTGGAAGATTTGGGAGCAGTCCTGTTTCCAGAACAGAGCAGCCGCGTGTGGTGATTCTGCAGTATGAGAGCCTGAGGAAACAGTAGCACATCACATGAAAGTGCCAATGTAGCAGTACTAAATATGAATTCATTGCTTTGAGGACATTCAAAAATTACACTAATGGGCCCAGACAGGATCATTTCTGCACTGATTTTAGGACAGAAACTGTGCAATTCATCTAGAATGAGCTGAGAGTAAACCTTTGGGCAGCTGAAAACATTATTATATCACATAAAAATGTAATAAACAACATATTTAACAATACCTTTCTGCCCTCATTTCAGTCTGTACTGTACTTTAGTGGTGGCGAATCATTGAATCATTGAATCACTCGTTCAAATGACTAATTCAAAAACGCTAAAAGTGTTTTTAGAATGCAAATAAAACTTTACCTCAGTTCCTCTAAATTACACAGTGTGTTTTCCAGTCCAGATGTTAGAAGCTCCAGTCCTTTGTCTCCTATAGAGTTATTGCACAGATCTAGCACTCGTACATTTGAAGAGCTGGAACCAGCAGTGGAGGCAAGGGCTCTACAGCATTTCATAGTAAGTCCACAATTATCCAGTCTGGAATATAAGGTGTTTATATGAAATGAAAACCATACACATTACATGCGACCTTAATCACACTATTGGGATAACTTTTAAAAGTTAAGTATCAAGAACTCACAGAGCAGTTTCTGAGGCTTTGACCACTGGCAACAGTCTGGTAAGGCCTTCATCTGATCTGATGTACTTCTTTAAGTCGAACACATCCAGCTTCTCTTCTGATGTCAATAACACAAAAACTAGGGCAGACCACTGTGCAGTGGAGAGTTTAGAAAAATGCCCTGCGTTCAGGAAGCGCTGGACCTCTTTGACCAGAGAGAGTTCATTCAGTTCATTGAGACAGTAGAACAGGTTTATGGACTTTTCTGGCAAGGATGTCTCCTCTATCATCCTCTTGATGTAATCAACCGTTTTCTCAATGCTCTGACAGGCTCTGCCACCAGACTGAGAAAGCAAGCCTTGTAAAAGGGTCTGATTAGACTCCAACGAAAGGCCCAGAAGGAAGCGGAGGAAAAGATCCAGGTGTCCATTCTCAGTCTGTAGGGCTTTGTCAATGGCATTCTTATGCAACTCAAACAAGGTGGTCTCTTGATGCTCTTCATGGTCAAGAATGTTGGTGTGGTGGACCTTAAACATGATATACACATACATGGCTGCCAAAAACTCCTGAATGCTCAGATGGATGAAACAGTATACTTTGTCCTTGGATATTGCACACTCTTCTCTGAAGATCTGTGAGCAAACTCCTGAGTACACCACTGCCTCCTTCACATCAATCCCACAAGCCATCAGGTCCTCCTCATAGAATATCAGATTGCCCCTTTTCAGCTGTTGGTAGGCTAGTTTACCCAGCTTTAAAATCATGTTTTCATCCTCCAAGCCTGGGTTGTAATCTTCAGTGTATCTCATGTTTTTCGCTCTGGTTTGCATGAGAAGAAAGTGCGTGTACATTTGAGTAAGAGTCTTGGGAATTTCCCCATCTTCCGCTGCTTTGAACATCCTCTCTAGTACCGTAACGGAGAGCCAACAGAAGACTGGTATATGGCACATGATGTACAGACTTCTGGATGACTTTAAGTGTGTGATGATATGGCCAGAGAGGTGTTTGTCATTGATTCTCTTTTTGAGGTATTCTTCTTTTTGCGGGTCAGTAAACCCTCGAACTTCCGTCACCAGGTTGATATACTCAAGAGGGATTTGACTGGCTGCTGCTGGTCGAGATGTTATCCAGAGGAGGGCATCAGGAAGCAGTGTGTTATTGATGAGATTGGTTAACAAAACATCAATAGAAGCTGGCACAGTTGGGTTACTCAACTTTGCGTTGTTCTGGAAATCCAAAGGAAAGCGGCATTCATCTAGACCATCAAAGATGAAGAGAACTTTTCGCTTTTTGTGACCATCTCCAAAGCCCATTTCCATTTTGAAGTGTTGAAGAAGAGAAATTAAGCTAAACTGCTTTGCTTTCATCAGGTTCAGCTCTCGAAATGGAAGTGGGTACACAAACTCGATATCCTGATTCGCGTTGCCCTCGACCCAGTCTATTATGAATTTCTGCACAGAAACTGTTTTCCCTATGCCTGCAACTCCCTTAGTTAGCACACATTTGACGGGTCTTTCATTTTCAGGTGAGTGTTTAAAAATGTCATTGCATTTGATTGGAATGTCTAATGTGGTTCTCCTCCTCAGTGCCATCTCAATCTGTCTCACTTCATGTTCTTTGTTGACAATCTCACTTTCCCCTTCAGTGATGTAAACCTCTGTGAAGATGTCATTCAGAAACGTGGGATCTGATTGTTTGGTCACGTCATTGTGAATGAATTGAAATTTCGGTTTCAGTCTTGATTTATATTTTTGTCGGCACTCCATGGGTGAATTGGAATGTGCTGCTGAGTCAAGAATATTGATATTCTGATACCTGTAAAAATAAAAGACGTTTTCATGGTTCAATATCAATCAAGAAATTCTGAAAAAGTGCCACAGTTTCCAAAAAAAACAAACAGTTTTCAACATAAAATAAGACAACATGGTTATATTTATGCATTTCAGACACTTATCCAGACTAAATAAATCACTGTGGTATTTCTACGATTTTTTTCCTTTAATTTTTGAAGGACTAAGCAGATGTTACTTAGCCCTACCTTTGTACTGAACAGAGAGGTTCCCTTTTAAAATCAATTGGATCCAACATAGAACTGATACTTTTTACAGAAACATGGCTGGGCTGATTTTGTAAAACCATCCTTGAATGAGAGAAAAATGTTCAGAAATATGTAAATTCAATCATTTATCTCATACATGATAGAAAATAAATTTTTCTCACCATGGAGTCCCAGAATATGGAATGCTTAAATCTGTTAGATTCATTCGAAATTCAGCACTCCACTTCTTTTTTTTAGTTAAACTTCATGTCCAAGGGTTCAACAGCCTACACCTGAACACAAAAATACAAAAAATGGATATCTTGAAAACTATGAATGCGGGAGTGATTAGCGAACAAATGCATAATATGGACAACAAGAATTAAAAAATGTAAGACTGAACAAAACTACTTATCTAAAAGAGACAGGAAAATTATAAGAAAATCCCCGAGAATGTTACAAGTACATTTATGTACCACAAACACTTATTTAATAACCCATTTGAACTTTTATTAAGAAATTATTTTTATTAAGAAATTAATTTATTACTGTAGAGGATTACTTTATCTTAATCTATGAATGGTGTGTGATGTGAACATATATTTTGCAATTTACAAAATACAGCAAAAGAATACGAAACCGCTAAGTACAGTTGGAGAAGTTAACTAGTTTCATATATTCATGTGGGTTTTTGTTTAAAAAGAAAGTGGTTTAAAGACTCCTTGTTTAGTGGCTATATTGTATACACCATTTTACAAGTTACTTCAGGTCACACAACAATAGCCTTGTGGTGAGAGAGTATTATCATTAATTCTGTTTAAGCAAATAAACACACACACACACACACACACACACACACACACACACACACACACACACACACACACACACACACACACACACACACGCACATCCATGTACACTTGATGCCATGTGAGTTTGAGGATATCACATGCAAAATAATCACCAGTGCTTAAAAATAATTGTTGCATCATACATCCGTTTTGAACTACTCATAGAATGACATTAACAAAAAGTAAGGCGTTATGGTTCTGTTTGTCTATGATTATCCTCAGCTTTCTTTTTCTTGATGTATTTCCTTGTATGTGAATTTTAAGTGAGTAATTTAAGTGAAAAAAGATGAGTAACACCAAAAACACATATTTTGTAACTGACACACCCAGTTAAAGTTAAAAAAAAGTATTATCCATTTTTACTTTGACTCCTGTTGCCGTTGTCAGTCTAAAGTGAGTCTAATCTACCTGAAGAAATGTTTTTGTCTACTAAAGTCATGCATTCTAATCCAGTTTAATTATTTATTATTATTATTATATTTTGCATCAGTGAAGCTTATGATATGGTGTCTGAACTGAGTGAAACCAATAGGCTATATAGACTAAAAGAGTCTTTTTTAATGACAGATAATCTGAACAAATCCAGTAGACTAGCAACACTAGTACTAAACAAGGTCATCTAATTATAAAGAAGCTAGAAACAAGCAGGCTATTAGGAATTAAAAAGCATTCAGTTAGTAGATAATAGTCTAAAATATAATTTATTATATATTACTGTCAACTCTCACCGAATGTAAAATGTAAATAGAGGCTACACCTTTTAAACCTTTAAAAAGTCTAATTTACATATTTTACATAAGAAAATATATGACTACTTACGACCAAGCCAAGTGTGTATCCAGCTGTCCACTTCTTCTACTTTCACTTCAGTGATTTCACTCATGTTAGTCGATGATCACATGGTCAAAAGGGGCTGGTTCTTGTTTAGATCATTCACACAAATCAGGGTTTTAAACTGCATTTAGACCTAAATAATCACAGATATGAATTTAGTTTAATCTTACATTGTCATTTTCTGAATGTAAAAGCTTGCTCTATGTAAAATGTTTTGAATAATAAAGTGACATCCATTCAAAACCCAATTAATTGTTTGTTAGCCTGTGAATTAGTGAACTGAATAGAATGGAAATTAAATTTGATTAGAACACTTCATTGAGCCCGTCCCGGACTGTCAACAGGAGTTTGTACTCCAGACGGCCCCCCCTGGTGTTAACCCTATGATTTTGGACTCCAGCCAAACCCAAACACAGCAGAGCCGCTCCAAGAGGATGTGCGTATGTAGCCCTGAGAGCTTTATTAGAGTGCTCTAACAACGCACTCCTGTGAATACCATGAAGCCCAAGTCTCTCTGTGTCCCGCGGCTTGGCCTCTTTCAGGACAACAGCAGCAGATACAGGAGGCAGGTCGATTGCGGCTCACCGGAGCAGAGCCTCGATCAGCCGGCAGAGGAGAGGCCCAGAGATCTGCTCTTCACTTTACTGCCAGACAGATCTCCATACGAGCCCTTGGTGGAAGATGACAGCCAACACAAACTAAAGGAGGAAAAGAAAGTAAAAAAGAAAGCAAAGTATAAGAAATACAAAAAGGTAAGATGAATAGGCTATTTCACTTGGTAACATAAAAAGTGAGTTTCTTTTTTTGTTGAGTTTTCCTTTAACAAACAAACAATAGAGTGGTGTGGTGCTCGCAACACCAAGGTCATGGGTTCGATTCTAAGGTAAAGCAAGAACTGATTAAAATGTCAATGTGCACCTTGAATACAATGCAAGTCTCTTTGGATAAAGGCACCTGCATAAATGTTATTTTTGAAAGAATACGCAAACCAGTCATATTGTTAAATATTTAATGATGATTCTATGATGGTAAAGCTACATTTTCAGCATCATTACTCCAGTCTTCAGTATTGGGAATATTACCGTTTGAGTTGTAATATAGCTTGTGCCTGCCCCTAAATATAAAAACCATGCACATTTATTCCTTAAGACTAACTATGCTAATTTATATATTACTGCTACAATAAATAAAATACAAGTAGCCTAGCAATGACTTGTCTTTATTTTCACTGTTAACTTTTCATTAGTATTTATTCACTATAGACAATTGTTAGGCCTTGTTCATTAAAGTATTTTCCAAAAGTTACAAGTATTCCAATGGTACTGGCAAAATTGGAATTTTTTTTTTGTCATTGTGTTTTTGCGGTTCAAATAACTCTCCAGCTCTGACCAGTTTTATTTGCAGCTGAGGTTAATTTTTTGTTGCAAATATTTGAGGGATGAAATAGTTTAAAACGGGTTTGTCCCTGTGTTATCCTGATTTAAAGTCTCACAAACTCTACCATGTCTGGTGTCTTAGACTGTTTCCTTATCAGACTTAGCCAATTAAAACTGCTGAGACTGAGTATATGGGGTATCTTTAGTAAACACTGTAATCCACTTATAAAAATAGGAATTATATAGATTTTTCCAAAGCATCTTTACCAAAGTAGCTTGTACAAGTTTGGTGCCAATGGCCAACTTTTCCAACAACAGAAATTGAAACACAAAGCTCAACAATAAGAATTTTCTGTTGCTGGTCCAGTTATTTCAAGTTCACGTTTGAAATTAAAACATATTTTACATTTGAATGCAACAGCTGTAATATGAGACTCAAAACGTTACATAAAATAAAATCATCTGCAGATTGAATGGGGATGAATGTTAAAGTTAATGAAAAACTGCAGCAAGGAGAACAATTTACTTGCATTATGCATTTTAACAACATTAGCTTACATTGCATTCAATCAATATACAGCATCTGTTTTTGCAGGATGCCTTGAGGACCTGAAAAACAACTAGGACGTCTACATAGCCAGACATTTGTTATTTCAGGAGGAAGGGGTCCTTCAGATCACATGCAGTGATCCATTGTCATACAGCAAACATTTCCTCCCTCAGGATAAAGCAGTGCATCCTGTTTCTGGCCTGTTGTCACACAGAGAGACAGTCACTAACGTAAAGACATTAAGCTGCATGCTGTTTACGGGTTAAAATGATAAAGTCTAGTGTTTAATCCTGCTAAATTGTCTACTTGGATTTCCGTTAGGTATTTAAACCACTCAGAGTCTTAATTCTGTAATATTGCTGCTGGCACAGGCGAAATCTCCTGGATCTGTGAATTAAAATAGTTATTTTCAAAGGAATTGGATTGCGTTTTAATCCAATTGGTTAAAGGATTTTCGTTTGTTGCTCAGATTCACCAAAGGCCAAAGCATAACTGAGCACTCTTTTTATTAATTACACAAATTAAATTTGGCAAATACAAAACTAATCAATTCTGAAGGGAACCAGATGAATAAAAGGGGACTAGATCTTTTAGGGTATTTTTTTTCTCTTGAAGTATTGCATTTTGTCATGCGATCATTTTAGTATTAATTCCATTGATTGATTTATTGTTAATATAATAGATACTTATTAAGACAATATGTGTGTTTGTCTTACAGAATGTAGGAAAGGCTCTTCGCTACAGTTGGAAATGTCTGATGTTGGGTCTGCAGAACTTCACTGTGGGATACTCCACCCCTCTTTCTGCTGCTGCCGCAATTGTTCCAGATTTCCAGCCAGGAGGATCCTGGAGTTGAGAGAGAGAACCTGTGGCCAGCATTTGTACTAAACTCGTCAGGACCCAAAATCTTCTCATATGGAGCAGTTAATGCTGATTTAAAAAACGGGCCCTGCAGGACATGCAGCTCAACCTCTCATGTTGTAGATTTCTGTAAATATCTGCTCTTCGGATCTGTGATAAAATGGTTATACATTGCAAGTGAGATGTACAGCTGTAAGGAAGATGTATATACAATATTTTTATACTCAATTCTATTTGTGTATACTTTGTAATTATTGAAAGAATGTATTCAATAATTTCTGTATCAAAGGAAATATTCTTGTATATATACAGGTCATATATATATATATATAACATTTTTAACATCTGTAATTATTTTATGCATATATTGTTGGAAGTTGCAAGGTATATGATCACCTGATTTCACTCCAAATATGTGTTCACGAGTTCACACTTACGAATGATTCAGGAGCAATAAATGGTAAGCATATTTGGCGTGCTGTCCGAGGAGAGGGCTCCGAGCTCGGTATTCAGCCCGAACCTGGAGCACTCCCCCCGTATCCTGACTTTTGATAGGAACAATTAAGTGTGAGGAGTTGGGGTGGTGGAGGGATGCCGAAAAATGTCGAAGAGCTGTGGGTGAGTCGAACATGTCTATATATACGTACTTCCTCTCCCGCTGATAGGATGAGGAGTAATTGTTGATGACGTGTTGATTGTGTTAATCATTTGAACGTGCTCCTCCCGAACTTTGTTGATAAAACATCATTTCACGAGTTCACACTTACGAATGATTCAGGAGCAATAAATGGTAAGCATATTTGGCGTGCTGTCCGAGGAGAGGGCTCCGAGCTCGGTATTCAGCCCGAACCTGGAGCACTCCCCCAAAAATTGCAATCTAGTCGGACAGCCGCTAAAGATTTTGGTGACCCCCCAAAGAATTGCGAAGTTATGGCTGAGGGGGGGAAAAATGTGAGTTCGGGAGGGCAGATGAATGAATTTAGAAGCTTGCTCCTGCGGGAGCGTCACTGCTGCGGCAGTGGAATTTAGAAGCTTGCTCCTGCGGGAGCGTCACTGCTGCGGCAGTGGCAGTTAGAGAGAGCTGGAAGATAGAGAGAGCTAGCTCCAGCGGGAGCTTCACTGCTGCGGCAGTGGCAGTTAGAGAGAGCTGGAAGATAGGGAGAGCTTGCTCCTGCGGGAGCGTCACTGCTGCGGCAGTGGCAGTTAGAGAGAGCTGGAAGATAGAGAGAGCTTGCTCCTGCGGGAGCTTCACTGCTGCGGCAGTGGCAGTTAGAGAGAGCTGGAAGATAGAGATAGCTTGCTCCTGCGGGAGCGTCACTGCTGCGGCAGTGGAAGTTAGAGAGAGCTGGAAGATAGAGATAGCTTGCTCCTGCGGGAGCGTCACTGCTGCGGCAGTGGAAGTTAGAGAGAGCTGGAAGATAGAGAGAACTTGCTCCTGCGGGAGCGTCGCTGCTGCGGCAGTGGAAGTTAGAGAGAGCTGGAAGATAGAGATAGCTTGCTCCTGCGGGAGCTTCACTGCTGCGGCAGTGGCAGTTAGAGAGAACTGGAAGATAGAGATAGCTTGCTCCTGCGGGAGCGTCACTGCTGCGGCAGTGGAAGTTAGAGAGAGCTGGAAGATAGAGATAGCTTGCTCCTGCGGGAGCTTCACTGCTGCGGCAGTGGCAGTTAGAGAGAGCTGGAAGATAGAGATAGCTTGCTCCTGCGGGAGCGTCACTGCTGCGGCAGTGGAAGTTAGAGAGAGCTGGAAGATAGAGATAGCTTGCTCCTGCGGGAGCGTCACTGCTGCGGCAGTGGAAGTTAGAGAGAGCTGGAAGATAGAGAGAGCTTGCTCCTGCGGGAGCGTCACTGCTGCGGCAGTGGAAGTTAAAGAGAGCTGGAAGATAGAGAGAGCTTGCTCCTGCGGGAGCGTCACTGCTGCGGCAGTGAAAGTTAGAGAGAGCTGGAAGATAGAGAGAGCTTGCTCCTGCGGGAGCGTCACTGCTGCGGCATTGGGGGTTCTGTTCAGTGTTGTAGTCTTTTGGTTACAGACGTCTAAATACACTCAAGAAATAACAAAATCGATATGGTTTGTAAAAAGCATGAGTAAAACCTTTCAATTATAAATTGACAGTTGAATTTATGACAGATGCATGTTGCATATTTAATTTCAAAACGAACTTACCTGTCGAAACAAACTTACCTGTTGGAGATCGGAATATCAAAGTTTATGAAAGATCACAACCTTATTGGCTTTGAATAAGCCCTGAGCAGGGGTTCATCCAAATATCATAGACTTATAAAGCATATCATAGACTTAAAGGGAGTCTTGAAATTACTTTGGTTACAGACGTCTAAATACACTCAAGAAATAACAAAATCAGTATGGTTTGTAAAAAGCATAAGTAAAACCTTTCAATTATAAATTGACAGTTGAATTTCTATCAGATGCAATTAGAAGCTGGCTCCTGGGGGAGCGTCACTGCTGCGGCGGTGGAAGTTGGAGAGAGCTAGCTCCTGCGGGAGCGTCACTGCTGCGGCAGTGGAAGTTAGAGAGAGCTTGCTCTTGCGGGAGCGATACTGCTGCGGCAGAGGGAGTTCTGTGCAGTGTTTCAGTTTCAGTTTTCAGTTTCAATTTCAGGGGTCTTGAAATCACTCTGGTTACAGACGTCTAAATACACTCAAGAAATCACAAAATCAGTATGGTTTGTAAAAGCATAAGTAAAACCTTTCAATTATAAATTGACAGTTGAATTTATATCAGATGCATGTTGCATATTTAATTTCAAAACAAACTTACCTGTTGGAGATCGGAATGTCAAAGTTTATGAAAGTTCACAAACTTATTGGCTTTGAATAAACCCTGAGCAGGGGTTCATCCAAATATCATGGACTTATAAAGCTTATCATAGACTTAAAGGGAGTCTTGAAATTACTTTGGTTACAGACGTCTAAATACACTCAAGAAATAACAAAATCAGTATGGTTTGTAAAAGCATGAGTAAAACCTTTCAATTATAAATTGACAGTTGAATTTATATCAGATGCAATTAGAAGCTGGCTCCTGGGGGAGCGTCACTGCTGCGGCAGTGGAAGTTAGAGATAGCTTGCTCCTGCGGGAGCGTCACTGCTGCGGCAGTGGAAGTTAGAGATAGCTTGCTCCTGCGGGAGCGTCACTGCTGCGGCAGTGGTAGTTAGAGATAGCTTGCTCCTGCGGGAGCATCACTGCTGCGGCAGTTGAAGTTAGAGATAGCTTGCTCCTGCGGGAGTGTCAGTGCTGCGGCAATGGAAGCAATGGCCATGAAGTTGTAAGTGGGGAGGAGCTGATGCTTAACGGAAGACCTTGTTTGAATGTGCGATCTGTTTGGTCTGATGTGGCTCTTGAAAGCTTCTGTGGCTTCACTGCTGCGGCAGTGGGAAAATTCCCCCTTGGCTGACTCCTGCGGGAGTGTGGGGGAACATCATTGCTGTGGCAATGGGGGCAGCGGTGGAATCATTTCTATTTGAACTGAGCTCATGCGGGAGTGAGGAGGTGCATCGCTACGGTAGAGACCATGTGGAGCAGACCACGTGTGGAGTGGAAAGTCATGAACTTTTCCACTCCACATGTAATCCTCCGAGGGAGTGGTTTGAAGCGAAAGCTTGAAGAATGAACATTTAGCGTCGATAAATATCAACTCTGAATATTGATGTACTGGTTGGGAATAGGTCCACCTCTGATGGCAGCAGCCTTAAGTTTAGTTGGGATTTGCGTTCGACTGTTGTTGGCGACAGAGGTGGTTCTAAGCAGCAGTGTTTGTGGAATGGCATGGCAGAGAACGGGATGAAGGAGAATTAGCATGGTGGAGAGAATTTGGTGGGAAAGGCCAGGGACGAAGCCACTTGCGGAGGCAGCCTCACGCTAGGATCGGAAGGCCGGGCTGCAGGCCTAACATAGGGGAGAAGTTAGGTACGTGCTGCCGTTGCTAACCCTGCACCGCTGGCGGAGGCAAGCTCGCGCTTAAGGGCGGCGTTTGTCGCTAGATGCTGGCATGTGAGGTGCAGTGCTGGAAAACTGCAGTGTGCTGCTGCGTCTTAACGCTTGGAAATCTGGTTTGCAAGGGAGAGATATGAAGATTTAAGGAACGTACGTTTGAGGCATTTGAAGGTAGAGTTGATTTGGAGATGGTACGGCTGACTGAAGCGAGACCTATTCTAGTTAATTTGCTTTGATCGTCCTCCTTTACTATTGATACGAGTGCTGAGGTGTCGTAGGAAGTTGGGCAAGAAGGTGGATGTCTTGATGGTGGAGGTGAAGGCAAGCCTCGGCGTCATAGGGTGCGACAACGGAGCGGAAGAGCTGGCGACCGCGTGGTGTTGTTGGAGGCTCGGTTGCAGTGTTTGTTGAGTGCAAGAGCTCCTTTCGACAGTGGGATACAATGAAGGGACTTGGGAGGAAGAGTTTATCGTGAAACTGGTACATCTCAATCTTGGGCAGGGGTGGCCAACCTGCTCAGCATAATGAGCCTCGAAATAAGCTCGTGGCTGCGGAGCCGCATGAAGACTGTTAAATTCGCATTTGTTGATGGGGTTTTTGACATTAGCAGGGTCTCGCACATATATCACACATTTAATATGTTTATAAATAAATTGTTTAATACTTTTAACATATGGCGACCCACGAGCTATGCAAGCATGCAGAGACAATGCGTCTGTGGATTATATATGCGGGAAAAACGGTATATCATCTCATTGACGGTGACAGGAAGTATAAAAGTAAGCAGCGGCTTGGTAATGTAGTGATCGGTTGGAAACGTCTCCGGTTACTATCGTAACCTCTGTAATTTTATCATATTTCGTTTAGAGAAGTATGAAGGCAATGCTATTTAAGATATTTATACCGTCTGGCAGCCAGATCTGCATCGCGCTACGATTGGCCAGTTGTCCACTGCTGTTATCCGTGAAGTTTCAGAAATGACGTGAAGGGGAGGAGTTCCCGAATGCATTTCATTAAACAACTCGTTCCTACTCGAAAGGGAACGCGCTTCTGCGCGCCTCTATTTGAATTCGGAAAACATCATGTCCACGTGAGCGGCGGCTGATCTTGGCAGGATACATGTAAATTTATGTTTATGTAGACAAAAAGGTCTCAGCGGGCCGGATGAGAGCCGCGAAAGCAGTCAAAGAGCCGCGTGCGGGTTGGCTGCCCCTGCTCTTGGACAATGTGGCGCAAGGCGGGGAATCACATGATCGCCTGCTAGATTTGAACACATTGGCTGGCGCTGAGCCAGAGAAAGCGCTCGAAGCTTGTTGCTGTTCAGTGTTTCAATCTCTTGAATTATTTTGGTTACGGACTTCTATTGACTTATAAAGCTTATCATGGACTTAAAGGATTGAAACAGTGAAGGCAAAGAATTACTTTGAAAATAGGAAGTGCGTATGGTTTCTTTCCGGCGAGTCCACTTAATAGCCGATTAAGTTGAAACAACAAGGCAGCGTTGGCGATAAGTACTTGATTCTTGTGTGGGCGGCTGAGCGCGCAATCGACTGTAATGAGCGCGATATGAAGCGGCGCGTGCGATCGGACTGTACTGTGCGCGGTCTGGCTTCGGTGCGCGCTACTGCTTGAGTTGCGAGGAAGCAGCGCGCTACTTTAGAACAATCACATCTCAGGCGTGGGTTCCCCGGAACAGTAGTATTGAGAGGCACAACTGCTCGTGATTTAGCGATGCAGAAATAAAGCGCCGGGAAGGATTACAGCTGCTCTTGTTTGTGTGAGCTGACGGACAGAGAGAGTGTGAGCTGAAGCTGCAGCGCGGTCTGCTGAGGCTCGCGGCAGCGGCGGCGGCCTGGCTAGCAGGAAGAAAGCGGCATTGCCTGGGAGTCGAGCTTGTAGCTCGACCAGCTTTATCGTCCTTTCTCAATGGCAGGAGCGATTAAAGCCGATGTAGAGCTGCTGGATACGGATGTTTGCTTGGTGGCGAGAGCAGGCCTCAAGTCTTACTGTGCGTTGCTTGTTGTTGCTTAGGACCCGTTTGTTTGGTCTGGCACCCGTGATGTATTGCTGAGGGTGATATAATATAGTTAGCATAGTGTTGAGCGGATGGGGATCGCTACTGGGTCCGGAGATTTTCGTGGAGAATCCATCTAACGAGTGGAGCTCGATTTCGGGTGTATGGCGACCAGAAGGCGGAGCCACAATGCCGTAAACTGTCGAGATGCCGAAAAATGTCGAAGAGCTGTGGGTGAGTCGAACATGTCTATATATACGTACTTCCTCTCCCGCTGATAGGATGAGGAGTAATTGTTGATGACGTGTTGATTGTGTTAATCATTTGAACGTGCTCCTCCCGAACTTTGTTGATAAAACATCATAAAGTGATTTAGATACTTTAAAAGGATCAGATAGGCATGATCATGCTCTGTGAAGAAAGTTTAATGAGCTCTGCAATTAAATGTTTTATTTGTTAAAGACGATTTGCTTAACAGAGAGGAAACTGCATGTTCTTAAGGAAGTGTAAGTGTTTTCAAGAGTCAGAGTTGTAATTAGGGCAAGAGCTTTAAAGACAAAGGATGGGATTATGAGGAACAGACAACAGGAAACTACAATCTGACACACGGCAGAAAAACTCATGCCATGACTTGTTGAATAGGGTTAGTGAAGCTTAGGGTCTTTCATTCTTGTAAACGCCTGCATGCTTAAAATTAATTGGAAGAAATGTGATTAAAAATAAATAAAAATTCAGAGTGGCACAGTTTTGTTCATTTATTACACAGCAAAAACACTTTAAAAATATGTATTTAATAAAATAATCTTTGACTGCAGTTGATACAAGTACGGTACTTGAGTAACTTTTAGTCATGTGTATACAAGTTACCAGCCTCCTCAGACTTCTCAGCCTCCTCTTCCTCCCCAAATTTAAGTTAATTTTTATTTTTGTTGTTGACTCAATGGAAGTGTGGTTCATTGTTGGTTGTTCCCTGTCTTGTTGTGTACATTTTGCAATCATAAAACAACAATATGCGGTCATGTGCGATGGCGACAGATGCGCGTGGTATTCCAGTGCAGCAGGCGGCGCTGTTCAGCACTCAAGTCTCGTCAGTAACTCACTCTAACCATCGAAGAAAGGCGAGAAGACATCATGGCGGGATTAATGAAATCCGAAAGTGGTTTTGGAGTCGAAACTGTCAGATTGAAAGTCATCTTGACTACTGTGCTGTTTTCATTTCATTTTTCTCAATCGACAGGTAAGCAATAGTTAGGCAAGGTTTATGATATTAAATCTTGATATATGCTGTTTGTAGATTATTTAGGACAAATAAGACAGCTAAACGTGTTGTTAGCGTACTAGTAGGTATATATTTGATTGTATAACTAGTTACAGCTTTGAAAACAGATGTTTTAAAAGTAACGTTATGTGATAACTGTAGTTTGTTACTTTTTTTTAATCATTTTTGTCTCAATCAGAAGTTTAAATTAAACCCTCACTTCACAGTAGATTGGTGAGGAAAACATTTAATTCTTATCAAATAAAACGTTCGTTCCGTAATTCCGTGTTTTAAAATGTGTATATGTATGATATAAGTATGTATATGTAAAATATAATTAATATATATATATATATATATATATGTGTGTGTGTGTGTGTGTGTGTGTGTGTGTGTGTATATATATATATATATAATGTATATGTATGTATGTATGAATGAGATTCACAAAAGTTATGACTGTCATTTTCATGCAGGTACCACCCGTCCCATCATAGAAATTAAAGATGGGCAAGAATTCAAAATACAAGCTGCACAACATTTTTGCTACTATAACTCCATCATACCTGGATGGAGGGAAACATGGACTAGAATACAGGTAAAGGACTTTTGAACTATGACTCTTGTTAATGTTTACATTAATTATTTGATTGACAGGTGAATTATTTGTCATTTGATTGACAGGTGAGAGTGTGGAGCACTACAAAGCTGAAAGTGACGGTGGTTAATGACGAGCAGGACTTGAAGGAACTTGAACATTTCAGCATCTGGAAACTTGTGCAGTATTTTGTTCGCGAACAGACCAATGAGACCACCGTGAGCGTCAGTCTCTTTAGCAACAAGACCTGTTTCAGAGTGGATCCTTCAGACTCACGCACACTCTATACTGTAGAACCCAGCCGACGTGAGTTGAAAAGGATATTGTAGAACGGCAAAAGTCCACATGGATGTGAAAACTATTACTGTTGGTCTTGCAGATTATATTACTTAAATGAAATCTTCATGGGAATTAATATTGCTTTTCCTTCTGTAGATTTTGACATCTACTTGTTTTTGGTTTTTCTGGCTGGAGTGTTGCTGTTCTTCTTTGCAGACATTCTGAGCAGGTAATTGACATGAATATCAATCAAAATGAATTCTCTTTCTCTTTTTCTCTTTTCCTGGATGGAGTCACAATTTGGGTTGATACACTTTGTCTTGCAGGAGTCAAATGTTCTACTACTCTGCTGGCATGAGCACCGGCATGATCGCCTCCCTCGTCATCCTCATCTTCATCATCGGACGTTTTTTACCCAAGGTAGGATTCCTCACATTCTTTAACATGTACTAAACGTCCTTCTCTCTACCATTGAACACTTTGGTTGGCTTTGTGTAGAAATGAACTGAAATCTTATTAAAGGGTTAGTTTACCCAAAAATTAAAATCTTCATTTACTCACCTACAAGTTGTTCCAAGCCTGAATTAATTTCTCTCTTCTGCTGAACACAAAAGACTATATTTTGAAGAACATGCGTAAGCAACTTGATTGGTAGTATGGGAAAAATTGGTCCTCTTAACTGATGGTTACTGGAGTTCTTCAGAATATCATCTTTTGTGTTCAGCAGAAGAAAGAAATTCATACAGGTTTGGATCAACTTGATTGTGAGTAAATGGTGACAGAACTATCCCTTATTACCTTTCAACATGTTTGTTTTCTTGGCATGCAGAAAAGCCCATTCTATGTGCTGCTGATGGGCGGCTGGTCCTTTTCTCTCTACATCATCCAGCTGGTGTTTAGGAATCTCCAAATTATTCTTAAAGATCACTGGCATCTGGCTATCGGTAAGAGAGCACCTTAAACTTGTTAACGTGCAAAGTAGGCATCTAGGACACATTTCATTTTGTAATAAAATAAATAACAGCTGTAAATAGTTTTTTTACACTTGATTTGACTGGATTATGTATATTGTTAGTCATTTTATTGAAATATTGTTAAAAATGTTTTTAGAAAATACTTGATTCATATTTTTTTATGCTACCCTCGTCTTTAAAGAATGTGAAGCGCTGACTGTTCTTTGTTTTCTATATGCTTAGGTTATATCATTGTGGTCGGGTTCATCAGTTTTGCAGTTTGTTACCGCTATGGCCCTCTGGTGGAGGAGCGAAGTATCAACATCCTGTCCTGGACGCTGCAGATATTTGGCCTTCTGCTGGTGTATGCTGGAATTCAGGTCCAGCAAGTGGCTCTGGCCATCATGATAGCTGCATTCTGCTCAAAGAACGTGGAGTACCCTTTTACCAAGGCCTTCATGCTTTATCAGTGAGCATATAACTTTAATAAATGTTGATCAAATACATTTTGAGCAATGTAGTCATTGTCTTCTTGCTGAATGAATGCTCTGAAGGAAGCTGAAGCCTAAGAAACTCGAGCCACGGCGTCTGCTGACAGAAGAGGAGTATCAGAGACAGTCGGAGGCAGAGACTCAGAAAGCTCTGGAGGAACTTAGGAAATACTGCGGCAGTCCTGAGTTCAACACCTGGAAGACGGTATCTAGGCTCCAGTCTCCTAAGAGGTATGCGAGAATATTGTAGAAACACAGCATTAAAGCTACACTATGGTATGTTGTAGCTTTGTTTGGGCCCTCTAGTGGTAAGAAAATAAATCTACATTCATCTTGTGAAAGACCATTGGTTAGGTTGTTGGTGTGATTGAGGACACTGGTGTGCACATGGATAGAGGACATCTAATCAGAGGAGGGACAAATAAATAGCATATGCAATTTCCTTTAAATCTGTCCCAATAACTAAAAATATAAATCATTATTATAGGTTGGATCAAACTGTATTTTGTTATAGTATAGATATACACTCACCTAAAGCAGTGGTCCCCAACCACCGGTCCGCGGCAAAATTATCACACGTTTACCGGTCCGCGGCACAAAAAAGGTTGGGGACCACTGATCTAAAGGATTATTAGGAACACCTGTTAAATTTCTCATTAATGCAATTATCTAATCAACAAATCACATGGCAGTTGCTTCAATGCATTTAGGGGTTGGTCCTGGTCAAGACAATCTCCTGAACTCCAAACTGAATGTCAGAATGGGAAAGAAAGGGGATTTAAGCAATTCTGAGCATGGCATGGTTGTTGGTGCCAGACGGGTCGGTCTGAGCATTTCACAATCTGCTCAGTTACTGGGATTTTCACGCACAACCATTTCTAGGGTATACAAAGAATGGTGTGAAAAGGGAAAAACATCTAGTATGTAGCAGTCCTGTGGGCGAAAATCTCTTGTTGATGCTAGAGGTCAGAGGAGAATGGGCCGACTGATTCAAGCTGATAGAAGAGCAACTTTGACTGAAATAACCACTTGTTACAACCGAGGTATGCAGCAAAGCATTTGTGAAGCCACAACACGCACAACCTTGAGGTGGATGGGCTACAACAGCAGAACACCCCACTTGGTACCACTCATCTCAAATAGGAAAAAGAGGCTACAATTTCCACAAGCTCACCAAAATTGGACTGTTGAAGACTGGAATAATTTTGCTTGGTCTGATGAATCTCGATGAATTTTTGTTGAGACATTCAGATGGTAGAGTCAGAATTTGGCGTAATCAGAATGAGAACATGGATCCATCATGCCTTGTTACCACTGTGCAGGCTGGTGGTGGTGGTGGTGTAATGGTTTGGGGATGTTTTTTCACAATTTAGGCCCCTTAGTGCCAATTGGGCATCGTTTAAATGCCATGACCTACCTGAGCATTGCTTCTGACCATGTCCATCCCTTTATGACTACCATGTACCCATCCTCTGATGCTACTTCCAGCAGGATAATGCACCATGTCACAAAGCTTGAATCATTTCAAATTGGTTTCTTGAACATGACAATGAGTTCACTGTACTAAAATGGCCACCACAGTCACCAGATCTCAACCCAATAGAGCATCTTTGGGATGTGGTGGAACAGGAGCTTCGTGCCCTGGATGTGCATCCCACAAATCTCCAAGATGTTATCCTATCAATATGGACCAACATTTCTAAAGAATGCTTTCAGCACCTTGTTGAATCAAAGCCACGTAGAATTAAGGCAGTTCTGAAGGCGAAAGGGGGTCAAACACAGTATTAGTGTGTGTTCCTAATAATCCTTTAGGTGAGTGTAGTTGGAAAGATGGGTTTTTCTGTTTATAAAGAATGTATTTGGAGAACTTTTTAAAAAGAACTTGATATGCTTCTATTCTATGAGGAGCCTCTAAAATAACATGGTGATGGTAGAAAAAATGAGATTGGAAAAATTATATTTCTAGTTTTCACAAACCTTTACATTCACCCAAGGGACGTTGTGCAGTTTCTTCACTTCGTATTGTTTCCATCACAAGTTTTGTGAGGGGAATGCTGTACTTTTGTAAGGAAACACAAAGTTTCTCCAGAGAACACAAAAGTTTTACAAGTAAATGCACGTTTTTTTTTTTGTATCTTTTTTTTTCTTCCACCATTGCCTTAGTACTGTTGTACAAATACACAGTTCAGCCATGAACCTAACTGAGCGTTGATTGGTTCTTGCAACGCTGTGGTATCTGCCAGTCAGAAGTACTTCCTA
Source organism: Rhodeus uyekii (assembly GCA_037043235.1). Taxonomy (NCBI): domain Eukaryota; kingdom Metazoa; phylum Chordata; class Actinopteri; order Cypriniformes; family Acheilognathidae; genus Rhodeus; species Rhodeus uyekii. The sequence goes on from JAWRVZ010000027.1 coordinate 2,813,598, forward strand.
ATCTGTTGTGGAGTCGGACTTGTAACCGTAAGGTTGTGGGTTCGAGTTTCAGTACTGACAGGAAATGTAGTGAAGAACCGCACTCTCGCACACCATACCTGGTTACACACATCACCTCACGTAATCATTTCAATGTCTCGTATCCTATCCTGCGATTGACCTGCTGTACAATTATGAAATATTATCTATTCGTCGTCCTCCTCCCCAGCACCACCTGTAAAAATCTACTACAGGGTTCTATCATTTTCTTGCAGCAGCTGGTCCTATTTGCTATTTTGAATAAGCTGACCAAATTATTGTAATTGCTCTGCACCAGCACAGGAGATATCGTCCGCCAAAAACAAGCTTCCAAATTCCATGCCAGTAAATGCTGATTAAAGTAACTCAGAGGGTCATCGTGACTGAACTTTCTTGCTTACACCGCTGCTATTTAACACATGTGAAACGGCAATGATTAATTAAATGAGTATATAAAGAAAGAAAAAGTCCATTTCTGATTTCATGTTGTCTAAAAAAATCCCACAATCACACTTAGGTTTGCAGACTTCATCGAAGGCTCTCCACATCTTCTGTCCAATGAGGTGTCCGTTCACACGCAGGAGTACGGGGTGGGCGGATCCTTCTATGAAGATGAGCTGTTCTCCACAGATGAGGAAGAACAGGAGGAGGAAGAGGGGTGGGAAACAGATGATGGTGCGAGACCAGAGCTGGTATCTCCACAACGGAACAACATACGGGTGAAATGACCGATGGAAAGTACTTAACGTTTTAAGCTGATCCAAGATCTACTCAAGTGTAGCATTTACTGTTCTGAAGGTATCTGTCGGAGTTTACGCAGGACTGCAGTCGCTAATGCATTTGTCATGGATGATTAATGGTGAAAATGCCCTGATTGTTGTTTTTGTGGCTCGTGAGAAAGGTCAACATTTTGATTTCTTTTTCTTAAAAGTGATTTTTATTTGACTTAAATCTTTGGGTTTCATTTTGGAAGAGATGTCCCGTGTGAAGAGGGAACTGTGAACACTGTTGTTACATGGACTGTATTTTATGATTTTTGTTTTTAAGTTTATACTAGAGCTCAGGCATGTGTATATCAATAAAAATAGTAATACTAAAACAGCTCAACAAAAGAGGCACATATGTTATACAGCTTTTTGTGGCCATTGATTGGAGCCGTAAGTCTGTTTAAGGTCAAATAATTATTTTTTTATAAACAATAAAAAACATAATAATACCAAAGTTGTTAAATATGTCTTTGTGACCACCTGGTGGCAGCATAAAACTAATAGAGCAGTGGTTCAAATCTCTGCTGAGTGCCACAAACCACCTGATTCACTCATGAGCTTGTTCTTAGTAATGTCAGATTAGAGATATGAAATGTGTACAATTGGGGGTAATCCAGGACCAGGGTTGGGAACCTCTGAATAGAGGTTTTACTTGGAAACATTGAGATAGATGTGTGATTGTTGAAGAATATCCAGTAACCGCTCTCAATTTCTTTAAGGACATGAAACTTTTAACATCACTTTTTGATTACTCATCACTGCTATCATTTTCAGATTATTTAGCCAAAAATATTCCCAGCTTTCCATTTTTACCCTAGTAATTTAACATTGCTAAAATGCAGTACCGTGGAATTATTTTGTAAACCAAAGAACCTTATCTGTTTTGGAAAACGTATATATAATTGATGCAGCCGACTTATGGCCGCAACAAAAAAGGGAAATCCAAAACAATATTTTGTTGTAATGAATGGCATTTATTACAGAATTCTAGGGGTTTCACAAGATATACTAAACAGAAAGAGACTATTTATAAAAATATTTTAAAAAATCCAATAGGACGGCAGATGACACATCCTGTCCAACAAGGTAACTTGACTTGATGATGTCACTTCTCCGTGCCCCACACCGCATCTTGGTATGCATGTAACAGGAACGCATAACTATGCATACTAATTTAAACAACAGCATAAAGGCAACCAAGAGAAAAAACGAAACGCACTCATAGACTAGATTATCACCAGGTGCTTTTTTTTATATCCATCTCCTGGACTTCACTGTACTGGTGATTGGGGGAAATGTTTGGTCATCTTTTAAATGGGGTGTCTAATTAGTGCTTACATTAATATACGGTTAAGGTGAAGGATGGGTTTTGTGCTATGGTTAGGTTTAAGGGTGGGTTAAAGTGAGGGTTTTTGAATAGTCTGGGGACTGGGTCTGGGAAAATATAGAGAAAAACTTAAAAATAAATAAATTTGATTAAAATAAAATGTATATTAACAAAAAATGTATTAATCTGTTAAATAGATAAAATAGACAAAAAAACAGTGTTTAGATGAAAAGATAAAGTAACTTTTTTATAATCTGCTTGCTTATAACATTAATTTTTAGGTGTATAAATAGGGTGTTTATGAAAGGAAGATGCCTTTTAAATATTATAATGGGGTTTCATCACACGAGGATGATGATATTTCGGGACTCCTGGCATCTAAGACTAAAAACCTCTGGGTAAGGGTAAATGTTAAAGCTGTTTTAATGCTTTTGCAATCACTCGCAAAACTTTTAATATGAGGTGAGAGGAAAAACTATTTTTCAAAGTTGTTGTTTTTTATCTGCCTGCAAAACATTTGGACAAAATATAATTCCCCTCCCATCGCATTGTTTTTTTCACCATGTCACTTTAGGGTTTTCTCTGCAATAAGAAACAAATCCCTTTTAAATAATGTCGAGCTAAATCATTTTCACTTTTCTTCTCTCTTGTTTTTATTATCGCTGACTCACTTCTACATCCCCTACTCACTCCTCCAGTAAACGAACTGATAAAAAACAAAGTCAGTCCACACACCAGTCAGCAGACTGCTGTTTTTACGGCTGATCGCCTCTTGGTCTTCTTTATACAAATCCTGTGGTTTGGCTGACCTTCATCGATCAGTGCAGGCCTTTCTTACAACAGGCTTCAGAACAGGAACATGAAGAAAACAGCACAAGCATTGTCTCTTCGGTCACAGGCAGCACCTCCTCAGCTTTTGGTTGGATCCGACTGACTTTGATAAGGCTAAATCAAAAGCTGCGGGCTAGAGACATTACACCCTTCCTTGTTCTTCCTCTGCCGGTCATGCAAATGCTGTTTGCATTCCAGCGGTGACATCAGCGGTGGTCCCCGTGTCACTTGTTCAGGATTCCTCAGTATTTTAGTCTATTGAGCCAGAAACCTATTTGCATGTGCTTTCGTGGTAAAGAGATACACGAAAGAGTTACACACGCTAGGCAAATCGGTGGTGCAGGTGGGCCGAGGACACTATTCCCCTCCTACTACCTTCTTCCCTGAAATGCATATGGGAGACACCTGAGCCTGTAGGTGGGGACTCCCCTACAACTAAGTTCATTACAGTTGCTGGGCTTGCCCCGTCTTTGTGTAGGTGTGTAATATGTAAAACTCATTCGGATTTCCCCGGTACACCTTCACAACTTATCCAAATGCATGTCCATCAGATCCGTGTCTGTGTTGATCTTGTTGAGCTTCGTGACTGTCGCGCACACCTCTTCCCTGTGGTTTGTTATACAACGGGTCAGGAGAGGATTCCCACTGTAATCTGCATGCGTGGTTCCTGTAGTATTATGATGGCTACAGAAGATTTACATGCTTCCTCGTATATGATGCAATGCCGCTCCGTTCTCTCTGAGCATCAGACTTTAATGTTGTGCTCAAATGCTTCTCAAACATAGAATAGCTAAGCATTGAGGACCATTTACACTGTAAAAAAAAAAAAACTGGGGGGGGATTTAGTTATTTTGACTATTTTGTCCAGACAAGAAGACATTTTAAGTTTCTTTGTCCTCAACTAGACAGCAAGTTGAATGAACAAGTATAAATATTGTCTACTCAAAAATGTATGTTGAAACAACTGTACACGATTTTCTGTTAAATGAACAAGTGTAATTTGTTATTTTAACTAAAAAATGTAAGTTGAAACAACTGCACTAGATTTTCTGCATAATTTCCTTGAGTATGGCTCATTGTGTGGTGACCTGCGATTCACATTAGTCCCCTGAAACTTTATATAATAGTCCAAATAACTTTATGACTGATGTGTTATCTTGTGCAAGAGTCATTTTAATTATACCAGTGCAACACAATGACAGCAGTACTCAAGCTACATAAACCCCATAAGCCTGAGTGAAACCTGATGATCATGTTCTCCACCACAACTTCCAAAAAAGTATATAGTTAATATCTGACCATCTGTACACATTTGGGTGGGGGTGGGATATTTGATGTTATTCGTGACATGGAAAAAAGTAAAAAGCATGGAGTATAATATTTCTTATTCATGTTACATGCTAATGTTTTTTTGCTGTAAGCTGTAAAAAAAAAACTAAAACTTTCAGGTTATTTCCAGCCTTAAATTCAAATTTGAATCCTATATTTTCCCCCAATCTCCATTCTCTCACTTTTGTATTGTGAAAAAACATGATCTATGCAGGCGTGTATGTTTAATATAATGATGATGATGATAATAATGTATGTTTACCTTGGCATTTACTTAAAAATGGAATGATTCATATGATCAAATAAATAAATACAGGAATTCAAGGAAATCTGACGTAACCAGTGCTCTGCAAGAAACCTAAGCAATGAACTTTAAGAGAAACCAGATTGTATATCATACCACATTCACACATCACAGGTCATTGTTAATTTAGGAGAAAATGAAATGAAAAATGCAGCAACACAAGTTCAGATTAAACTCAAAACAGATGTTTTTTTTTCCTAATGATTCTAACATATCTGATTTACTGCAGTTACTCATGTTTTATACTAGAACACTGACAAAAATGTTTTGACTCCACAATGACAGAACCTGTTGTGGCAAATGGGATTATGCAAAGAGAACCTTAACGAAATTAATATCAACGGAAGATAATTGGCATAATCTGATTATCTGATTATATAAGATAATCTGTTGCAATGCAGTCAAAACATCCTTAAACTTGTTGAATCTTAAAATTAGGATGAAAAGAAATGGCAGCCATAAGACCAAATGTTAAAAAAGAAAAGTTGAAAAACCTGAGCACGGAAGGCCTTTTTTTTTAAATAGTGTACTTGAGTCCAGTGCAGTTTTGTTTCCTTAAGGCCCCATGGCTTTGGACCAAGGAAGCATCATATGGAGAATAAAGAAACTTCAGTCATCTCATTTCCATGATGCTACATCCCCTCCATGAGTGGGCTGAGGGGTCACTTCAGTACTTGTTTATACCAAATAGACGAACTCCATGAAACTGAGGCAACTTGGGAAGGAGGACGCTTAGTAGTGATCCTGTGTTGACTAGGAAGTGGGTGGTGTCATATTTAGTGTAGAAGCTGGCCAAGATGTACCTATGAAAACATAATTAAATGTAAATATTATAAACTTTTCATTTGATAATTATATCACTTTTATTAAAAAAAATTAAACAAAGGCATTCGTAAACTATTCTAGAAAGCTTAATACACATTTGTGTGATTCTGAAAAAGTTGATGGGGAAAAAAAAAAAACATATTGACTAAACATTCATGTACAAAATTATTCACTCCCCAAAGTCTAATTTTGTGCAGAATCTTTTATTCTTTATAACCTCCAATAATCGCTGCCTATAAGCGCTTAGAAGCTTCCGTCACTCTTTACTGCATCTTGGCCAATTCCTCGCTTGCGAAAGCTTACAGATCACTGATAATCTCTGGTCTTCATGTCATCACTACTTTCTTCAAATTCCACCAAATATTTTCAATGAGACTTAAAGCTGAAGACTGTACAAGCAACTCAAGGACTTTCTACGATTGATCCCTGAACCAGGTTTAAGTAGATGTGGACGTATACTTTGGGATGACTGTCCTGCAGGAAAGTCCATTGATCATCAAGCTTCAGTCTTTGCACAAGCTTCAGTCTTTGATGCTTCAAAGAATTCATTATGTTTTTCATACAGTCAATATTTCCACTTCCTGCAACAGCAAAGCTCCTCCATAACAAGACTAGACCACATCCATGTTTGACCGTGGAGATGGTGTTCTTCTGCTCATAAGCTTTGGCTTTTTTACTTTTTGCTCCAGACACAAATACAAACATAACAAATGTTATGTTCTTCTTGGCCAAGCGACCAGCAAGATGACCCAACATGAAGGCCATGCTTGTCTAGTTCTTCTTGTACTCCTGTCATCAGGTCATTTTGCACGCCTTTTACAGTAAATTGAGTTTGTTTTCAGTTGCTCTGATCAAACATTTAATTCCCCTTAACAATATTGTGCTTCTTTTTTTCCAACACCCTCAAAGGTTTTCTGTTACAACAAATTTTAAATGTATGCATTACTATTACTTTTAATTTGCTACTAAACTGTTATAGATTCATCTTTAGAAAAGCTTCCATGGAAATGATTTCAGTCTTCAGGGGCTGAGCAATTTTGATTGCAACTATACATGTTTGGTGACAATTCTTCAACAAACACACACACACACACACAGGGTTGGACAATGAAACATCTAGTTTTAGGCCACAATTTATTAATACGGTGTAGGGCCTCTTTTTGTGACCAATAAACCTCAGTTTGTCCAAGATTCCCAAGAATGACAGATACATGTCCTTCATAGTGGCCAGAGAGATTAAACCTGGAAGGATAGCGTTGAACCAACATCTTCAAAGAAATGTGGTCTGAAAAAGGATTGAAAATAATCATGATTGGAGATCAGGTTTGGTGGAATCAAATTGTAAAATAAATCAACAGTAGAACTCATGGCTATGTTTCAACAACCCAATGGATTGGGACTAAACAGCTGTATAGCCTTAAGAAAACCACTTATCAGTGAGGCTAATTGGGAGGGAGGGGAGGGGGGGAGGTTTCAATGTGCTATGGAGCATAAATGGGCTTTTGATCAAAGGAAAGGAAAGGTCTGATGAGTCCAAATAGACCCTGTTCCAGAGTGATGGGCACATCAGGTTAAGAAGAGAGCTGAATGTACCCATCATGCCTAGTGCCTACTGTACAAGCCTGTGGGGGCAGCTTCATGATTTGGGGTTGCTTTGGTTAGTCAGGTCTAGGTTCAGCAAAGTCAAACAGGTTAGCTGACTACCTAAATAAACTGAATGACCCGTTTTTCCATCAATGGACAATCCACAATGACAATGCCAGGATTCGTCGGGTTCAGGGTGCATGAGCTCATTTTTCACACATGGATTGGCCACCATAGAGTCCAGACCTTAACCCTATTGAGAATGTTTGGGATGAGCTGGAGAAGACTTAAAGCAATCCAACTTGGCCAGAAATAAATGTTGTGATATTGCATAAGCTTATCAAAATGATGCCGTGATGAACGTGTGCCATAATTAAAGCACAAGGTGGTCTAATGAAATATTAGTTTTTGGCCAGGCAGTGTATGTGTGTGTAGATAGATAGATGGACACCATAATAAAATGTTAACATGTACTTTTAAAGCAATACACAATCAGAAAGAGCTACAAAAAAGAATAAGATTACCAGTGCATGCTGAGTCATTTCAGTCAGTTTTAAAAGATTTATGAATATAACTCACAGTACAATGGGTGAGATGGTGAGGAATTTCCTCGATGCTGTGAACTGGATGCCGTAGTCCATCTGTTCCCAATGAGTGAGTAAACGTGCTTTGCCTTGGTCTGGCGTCTCAAACGGTGTGCCTTTGACGGTGTGTAAGAACAGATACATCACCTAAACGGGAGAGAATTGAGTAAACAATGGTGCACTAAACTAAGACTACAACTTCTACATGTTTCCCACGATGTGGCTTTACCAATTCTACTAATTAGTTTATATTTGAAGTCGCTAAAGCTCACCAAGGCTACATTTATTATTTATAAAACTCTAATATTGTGAGATTCGGAAGGATCGTACGACACCAAAGACTGAATTCCCATCACAGGAGTGAATCACGCTCCACAATATTAATTTGTTATAATACAGTGGAATCCACTTATGTCGACCTCGGTTAACTCGCCAACCCTATTATGTCGACGTTTTTGAAGTGGAACCGCCAAACTCCCTATTTGTCTTAGCATTTTCTTATTGGTTATGTCGATTATTTTATGTCGCCGAACCCTAATATGTCGAGCACAAAGAGGGACAAATTCGCCACTTCACATGGTTATCTCGTAACTAATGATCGTACCTACCGTATTTATTCGAGTATAACGCGCAAAATTTTCTACCAAAAAAATAAATCAAAGTTAGGGATGCACGAGGACTGGGCTGGGGTGGGGTGGGGTTTGTTTTGACGGCCGGTCCTTTGAGGGCGCCGGCGAATTGTGAGTTTGCGCTGCGCATTTTACAGGCTGTTTAAGTAGCAATATATGCATAAAATAAAAGGCAGACTCGTGAGTGCAATTCAGCAACTGGATTCAATATGTTGCGGCAACAACCGCAACATAGCCCAAAGCAATCGATTGCCGATTGCATGATACATTACATCCCGTAACACAGGTTGCAGCCTCTCACTGTATGTGAGGGCGAAGAAAAAAAAAACGTCCCCTCGCCGCTTCATTTCCTCACCCACACGTTACGGAGAAGACAGGCATTTTGTGTTTTTTTGTGAAGACAGGCATCAGCAAAAAAATGGACGGACACTAATGAAAAATTAACTCCAGAAGAATGGGAGCAACTCTTTAGTGTCTTTGATGAGGAATCTGACGTAGAAGGATTTTAAATAAATATTTTTACCGGTAATTCTCTTTCGGTATTGTGTTCATTAGTTTATGTTGTCAATAAATATATGTTATATAAATATATGTTATTCAATAAATAAATGTTTTTTATCATGGCTGCACGTGTAAAACAACGTTTTTTGTCAATTACAATGCTTGGTGTGAAACAAAATTTTATACCGATTTTTAATCGAAAATTAGGGGTGCGCGTTATACACGTGTGTGCGATATACTCGAATAAATACGGTAGTTCACTGCGCATGCGCTGAGTTTGCGTTGCAAGTGGCGCACAGCCGCAGAAGAACTCGCGGAAGTGGCGGAAAAAGTCTTACAGATGCTATCTTGGAAGAGGAGGCGCAGGAGTTCACCATCACTGTCCAGGAATTCCCAGATTACATTGACATCAACAAAGACGTCAGTACTGATAGAAGCTTTGGTTTTCAAGCAGACCGTTAAAGGCAAAAAACAACAAAGCATTTTAGACTTTGTAAAGAAACCATAATAACCGCGTGTGCAATACTATCAGAACTGTGTCAGAGCAAAATGACTGTTATGAGCGAATGTGTTTATGTGTGTTGTGACTGTTTACGCTGTGAGCGAAACTGTGTTTGCAATGTTGGAGAATATAATTAAAGGTTTGTATCGAGAATCAAAGGTGCTTTTTATTGTATACTAGTAAATCTCTGCTGTTAGTTGGTGCACATATGCCTTTTGTTGTTAGCAAACATATACAGCGTATGTACATTTTTATAGCATGTCGATCGCTTCATCAAATAAATCGCCATATTGGCTGTTGGTTATCTCGATCCTCGGGTATCTTGATGCGTTTTTGAAACCCCCGAGGCCGTCGACAAAACCGGATTCCACTGTATTATTGTTTCTACTGAACGCAGCCTTGGTAAGCAAAAGTGACTTCCTTCAAAATCGGAATTAGTCCAAACAGACCAGGTTGTGTATGACATTGGTGAGCGTCCACACCACAGGCACACTGAGGAAAGGGATGCTGAGTAAGACCACATGCAGGGCGGAGGTGAGCAGCAGGTAGGCCAGCCAAATGCCCCGGCTGTTCATCACCCGTGTGTTTGGGTTCACCTCGCTGTGAGCAACGCCCACATTCATCCTGCAGAAAGACAACAACCCTGATATGCTTTGTGCAATCACCCAAAACCATGAAAAACACAAAGATGCCCTTTAACTGGGGCCACACTCTTTACAACGAATTACACGCGTTATCGCCAATACACAACATTAACTTCCCCGATTGTGGTTTATTTAGGTGTGTATATCACTGACAGAGACTAGTGTGTACTTTGCGGGGTCTTAACGCGAAGCACGTACAACATCCATGCTGATTTAACATCTGAACAATGTTAGCTATGCGGCTAATGGATTAAATGGTAGTTCAATCGCTGCTGATTAAAGCTGAAGAAAACGCACCGTGAAAAATAGTCAGGGTTCAAGTAAAAATTAAACCAAAAATGAAAACTACACAAAATACAGGTTAAAGTACATTAAAGTGGTGTATATAAAGAGCTAATGTTGACATATGGTAGCCACCCACCTTGCGAAGTAACCAGGAAATAGTGCGAGTGCGGATTGGGTTTCAAAACCTAGCGAGGCGCCTACGTAGACAGCATCCGAAGCGCGTGCACGGCAGAGTGTGTATGCGGCATGTGCTACTGGTGGTGTCTATGTGAGCAGCGCACTAGGTTTTGAAACACAGCCTCTCTACGCCCTTTGACCTTCGGGTTCATTCAACCAATGAGGATTTATTTTATTTTATTTTATTTTATTTTATTTTATTTTATTTTATTTTATTTTATTTTATTTTATTTTATTTTATTTTTAAACTTCTGTTTTCATCAATTTATTTTTGTTCTTGGATTTGTCTCAGCCAGCTTTTTGGGAATGTCTAATTATTTTATTCTCTGTTATTTTAATTTATTACCCTATAAATGTAATTTAATAAAAAATTTAAAAAGCCAATTAAGTGTACATTTAGATGATCTAGTTAGAAATCAAACTTATTGGTTTTATATTGATTTATTTGTATTTTAAATAATTATTTTATTACATAACTAAGACAAAACTTCATCTATAACTAAACTAAAGCTTGTTATTTAATTTCAACAAGTGCTGCTATTGTTGTAGTACATTTGACAAATTAAACTTTTACCGCGGTTTTTTTTTAATACATGGGCTGTATTATAAATATTTCATGAGTGAAAGAAGTTATCAGAGAAATCTAGAGTTTTAGGTTCTCTGGTATTGGCAATAATCCTACTTCCTCTTCACATTTATTCTGTGACCACAGAAAAAACTTTGCACGTTTGCCATAGTAATAAGAATGACAATATAGTTCATGTCTGATGATGACGCTTGCACTATATTGTAATTATTATTTTAATAGCTTTTATTTATATATTTTGTTCTTGCCTCTTATGTCTTTCCTGTCCAAAAAGAAAAAAAAAATGCATTTGAAAAGGTCAATAATGTGACCTGTCTTTTGTTCTACAAAAAGTTCCCTTTTGTAGTTATGACATCATCCTTCGTTAGACAATACACACGTTCCTGAGAGTGGTAACAGCATCTGAGTTTAGGACATATTTGCAGGAAGCTTAATGCCACTGTAACGAGTAGCATGAATGTTTATGGAAATCACATCTTCCCTCTCCTTTACAGAGAGCTGCTGACTTCAGACTGGGAAATTTGACCACATTTACTCTGTCATTTCCTTGTTGATTAGAGTACTAGTAAAAGTAATTGGTTACATGTTAGTTCTTCAATTAATTTCTTTGCTCCCTTAAAGAACAATAAGAATCAAGACAAATTATGAATACAGAGTTCTGAAATGCTTGTTCATGTATTTATTAGTTATAAATTACACACCTTCTTGGAAGTTACATAAAGTTGTTGTACAATAAATACAGAAATAAATAAGAACACAATAAATAATTCCATAAATATATCATCTCATGTCACACATGATTTCTTAATGTTAATGCAACTTTGAGTTGTTATTAAATGCATGTTATTATAACACAGGAGAACCTTTGTAAAAGCAGCGAAAGCTGTTTGAACATTTTGACCAACATGATCACAACCAACATGAAGGCTACACCTCTCTCAATCTAACACTGTGTCATCTCAACTGTAGGAGCTGCTAGGGATGCCAGAAAAGAGAAGATGCGTGCAGATATGATAGAGAAGGAGTAGAGCCGTTCCACACTGTCCCGGCACAGAGTTTTGTCATACCAGTCTACTGTAGTCAAAGGAGCATCCACCACTGGTTCCTGATCAAACAGAACAATAATGAAAATTAAAGTGTTTACCAGAGCAGTAGATCCAGAAACACATTTACATACGAAACTTTCCAGAAGGATAACAGAGAAGGATGTGGGAATAACTTTTTGCCTTGTTATATGAAAAATGTCAGGTGTGCATTATAGCAAAAGGAAGTACATGATACAATGGCAACCGTTTTGAATAAAAAACAGACATACCTTAAGCACTCGCAGGAGGTCTCGGGTAACGACGGAGATGTATTTGGCACTCTCTCTCCACTTACTGCAAGCTGAATTCTTAAACACACCATCGTTGTGAAAAATTCTAGTGTAGTTTTTCAAAGCCAGTTTAATTCGTGATTGACAAGTCTGAAATGCAAAAGACAGACAGGGCGAATTACAACATTTGAAAACACTTTTGCGTAAGCAGTACGATTTACATCTCTGGAATCATTAATTGGCCTATAAGAGTGAATCAGAATTATTCTGTTACCTTGTTGTCTCTTTGAAGGCTCACTGGGTCACATGAGTCATTTGGTCCTATAGACACTGGAGGGTCATCAATGATACTTGCAATTTTTGGAGACTCAACCTGCACAAAGCAAACAATTGCTTTTTTATAATCAGCCACATAACAAGGTGTTTATCAATGAAGAATATGAAGAAACAAAGATATTTTAATGCTACATTTATCCTTAAAGTACGTACCTCGTTGTATAAGCGTCTCGCTATCCCAATGAGTTCGATAGACAGCGATTTACACTCCGTGAAGTTCACCTCAGCAGCGGACGGCGTCAGACTCAGAACTGCAGCTGCATGTGCGCCTGTTAACGCAAAGCAAAGGACCAGTAATAAGGACGAATTCATTGTGATAATACGTCTTTTGCAGTACTCTTTCAGCTAAAGGTAAAACCATTCTAGCGGCATCCTTTTCACTCGCTTCTTTTATTGGGAGCCTGAGCAGAGGCGGTGAGTCACCAGGATTTTCCCCGCAGGTGGAGGGACCTAATTAAGTGCCTTTCAGGTTTCGCTTTCATTAAAGATATTGTTCCTCAATATCCAGTCTCCAAGACTGGACATAACACTCGAGAAATCTTGATGAGTTTAAACATCTTAACCCGATTTCTTTATTGTGAAAGGCCATTTTCGCCACATAAGGAAAAAAAATCATGCTTTGGTAAATCGTAATTTTGATGTAGCCTAGTAAGTGTGTCTATGTATGTCTATATGTCTACATATTTATGAAATTAAAAAGTCGAAATTTGAAAATATCAGTTATGACATAGTTATAATTATGAGATTAAAAAGTAAAAATGCATGGCATACAAAGTCATAATCATGACGTGCTTAGGCAGAATGTAGACTTTTATGTCCTAATTATGACATAAAGTTCAAATTGTTAGATAAAAAGTAAAACATGATGACATACTATGTTAAATTATGACTTTCTGGCCTCGTTTCACAGACAGAGTTTAGATTAAGCTTGGGATTAGTTTAAGCCTTGTCTGTGAAACTGGGGGCTCTATGTCTTAATTATGACTTTGATCATTTAAAGTTTTTATGTCAGATTTACAATTTACCAAAGCATGATTATGATTGAATTTAGAGCGGTCTCTGAACATTTTGCATTTGCTCGCACAGCTCTTGCAATCCCTCTTCAAATTGTTGCCATCCCTATAAAAATCTTTACGTTCCCCCAAGAAACTTTGAATTAGTTTTAGAACTCAAATTGTTAGCAAATACAAAGTTTCTCAGGGAAATGCAGACATTTTGCAAGCAAAGGCAAAGTTTTCTGGTAGAACAAATCATTTATTTTGTCATAGTATGTAGCCTAATGCGAAAGCATTACAAAATAAAAAAATTCTTGTCATTTTTTTTATCTCCATGTACCTTTAGGGTCTTCGTAACATTACA